>CM062294.1:386561216-387161216 GCA_031216915.1 Pictodentalium vernedei
CACAAAACAACCAGTTACACACGAATGGCCGTTCACCAGTGTGCCATCGAAGATGAGCTTTTAAATGTGAGGTTTTCCCGTACACTTTCCCACATCCTGGTATATGACAAATGTGTTGTTTCTTTTTATTTCCGGGAGAATTCGGATTCTGACAGTTCGGACAACGGCACCGCCTACATCGTCTCGTGGGGGTTATGCCGGGCTTTATCCCTTGCAAAAATGATGCGATATGAACCTGATATTGCAGGTCAGAACTTGTTCCTTGATTAAACATCATTTGTTGCTGCAGAGACCTCTTGATGTCGATTGAATTATTACCATTTGTAACACTCCACCACGGAACTTCCCCGTCACATCCGGAAGATGGTGAAAGTTCCTTTGGGCTTGTGGCACCCTGTTGAACTGCATGAAATGGAGATTGTGGCACATGATGGGACGGAGTGTGAATTAATGGCGGTGAGACGAGGTCCGTGACCTGCCGATAACAGGTTTTGTTGTACCATCCGTGAATGATGCAAGTCCAAATTGTAATGAACTGATGCAAGGTCGTGCGGTTTGGGAATGAGTATTTCTCCTGGTTTCAGAGCAGGAACAATCTGTGGGGGACTGGTTTGGCATCTGCTGTACCAACGTCACAGTGTGGGATGGGTGTAACGCTAAAGATGGTTGTCTGAAACCTATAGTCTGGGGACAAACAGGTGGAGAATGCTTCAACATCTGCAGCTGTTGGTTTTCGTAATATCCGCATCTTGATGGTCGGAGGGCTGAAACAGTCGGTTGCAGGTTGAAACGGATTTTCCTGGAAAACAAATGTGAAGAATGTTTTTATTCCGCTGAATTCTATATGCTATTTGTTGTTTTCCGACGCAAAAGAGTTAGACAGACAGATATTTTATTTAACAATACACAAGGTAAAACTAATACAAAGGTGATTTTTTTAAATAATACAAATATGCTAACTGCATTGTAAGGCGATTTGAATAGTCGGAATGACTGTCTTCCTTGCATCACCTGGAATATTAGAAAATATAGTTTTGAGAATTGTTAGATAAGTAGACGTGGACCGACGTGTATTTTAGTCATATCTTCGGGTAGAATCAACTTGTGTTTTTTTTAGAATACTAGCCTTGGAAAAAGTTATATATAACTTGGGGGTCTTAAGATAAGTGTGAGTTTTCGCTTTTCCCGAAGTTATAATACTTGGGATGAGATACCGGGAGTATCAGCATTGACAAAAAAGTATATATATAGATGAACACTGAACCACAACGAAAACGCAACACCCTATATATCCTACATACATACATATATATCTCCTACACGCACGCACGCACGCACGCACGCACGCACGCACGCACGCACGCACGCACGCACGCACGCACGCACGCACGCACGCACGCACGCACGCACGCACGCACGCACGCACGCACGCACGCACGCACGCACGCACGCACGCACGCACGCACGCACACACACACACACACACACACACACATCTTTGTCTACCCTACATACCGAGGTACCCCATATTGTTTGTCCTTTGTATGGACTAATGGTTTCTACCTCGTTTTGCCGGTACAGTTCTAGGAAAACAACCGAAGTAAAGGGTTTCTTTTGTCTTTTGTACCTCGGTAAGGCGAAACACGCAAACTCTTTTGTCTACTTACCTCATCCAATCGGTAAGACAACCCCCCCCCCCCCCTCCCACACACACACACAGAGGCTTATATATATATATATATAAAGAATATGTTCCAAGGACTAATAGCAACTGTTAAATTTGTAATGTGTTAAAAATGTGTTAAAAATGTTTTAAGACAACGAAAATGAATCCATTCTTTGTGGGGAGCGACAAAATTCCACTCGGACAAATCCCCCGGACATCCCACCTTAGTAAACGCTTCACTATGGTGACATTCTATTCAAGTGTCATCCACAGAATGGCACAGATTCAATCTTACCTTGAACATAACCATGCAGCATAGCTTATAATTTCTCATTGGAACGAGCTCGACGAGAGCGTTCCAACAAAGGGTCATAAGCTATGTTTTAGAGACAAAACGTCCTGAAGTCACAAACTATGAGCGATACCTTTGAACTTAAGTCATCTGTCTGAAAATTTTGGCTACCTACCACCCCACGGTGTTCAAATTCATTCCTTCTATACAAAAACAATAGTGATTTTCTCCAGAAAATTGTCTGAAGAATTTGGCGACTATCCAGACTTGAAAATAGGAAAATAAGTTCACCGTAAGCCCTTCTTTCCGCCTGCCTTCGATGAAAGAATTATCTTTTTACATTCCAACAGTACAGTATTTTGCTAAGCAAAGTGGACAGAGAATTCCGATCGGTTCGTGGCTGGGTCGCGATCCGGTCGAGGTTATCTTTCCGCGTTTTTCTCCACAGCACTTTTTCCCTGTACAAAATGTGAACAGGTTAGTCTTCTAACAAAGACACGTGATAGAGAACCACAAGAAGGTGTTGGGAGATCCAGGGACGTGGCTAGAGGCTTCCGATTGGGGGGAGGGGGAGGGTAGTGAATTTCTAACTGGGGGGGGGGGGGGGGGGGGGGCTTCCGGTCCCTCCCCCTGGTTGGAAATTCACTACCGAGAAAAATTTAGAAAATGAAGCCATGAAAGGAGGCATAAAATTGATTCTAGTAACTGAAATGCCAACACATTTATGATAGAATATCAGGTTATTATTATTATTTAGTATTATTCAGGGAACTGAAAATGTGCTAAACAAATGCACAAGCTCAGAACTTTGAGCAATTCACACTGTCCTAACATTAAATCAGATCTTATGCAGGAATGGGCAGTTTTTGATGTTTCATCATTTTTTAACTGTGGATGATGGAATTAACTCAGGATAACGATTTTACATGATGTGATTTTCTTGAAATGCATTTCGATGATTTTTTTTTTATTACGATAAGTAAACGTACTATAGAAATCTCGTAGCGATTGACATCATGCATACTTATGAAACTCGATATTGCGTACACTGTAGTTGTAAATAGTAACAGTTAGAATTTTTGCAGATTGGAAACCGAGTTGGGATTTTGGGAAGTAAAGGAAACATCACCAAAGAAGCTCTAAAATCCAGATAGATTAAATTTCCAACTACTCATGACTTGCCCTCCGAATTTCCAACTATAGGAAATTTTGGCCAGGATTGGAGGGGAGGGGGGGGGGGGGCACACCCCCCCCCCCCCCTGTCGCCATGTCCTGATTTTATTGGGTAGCATAAGTCTACTCACATGTGCACACGATATTATACGACTTATTTATTGAATGTGTAAGTGAAAACGTTTCAATTTTTTTATGCTTGAGATTTAAATATAACAACCGAACAATAAATAAAGAAAAAAAAACCCACAGATATATATTTTCACTAAATGAAAGTGTCAGTGACACTGCAGCTCAACTTGTCCAAGACGGGACTGAACTGAATAGAAAGCTCCAGTAATGACAAGTCACTCAATCAAGTGTCTACAAAAAAAACCCCCATCACACCAAAGCTACATATGAAACCTGAAAAAGATCGGGTGATGGATGCGACCTGTTGGGTGTAGTAATGGAATTGTTGACAATTTATATGCCATATCCAAGATGGCTGATGGTGGCCATGGTTTTCAACGAAATTCAGAAACATTTGATAACTTCCATGTTGACATCACACCAAAGCCACATATGAAATTTGAAAAACTGGGTGAGAGCTGTGGCCTGCGGGATGTGCAAATGGAATTGTTCACAATTTATATGTCAAATCCAAGATGGCTGCTGGTGGCCATGTTTTTAAACAAAATACAAAAAAATTTCATAGCTTCCATCTAGATATGAAAACTACATAGGAAATTTGAAAACAATCGGGCGAAAACTGTGGCCTGCAGGATGTGCTAATGCACTTGTTGACAATTTACGTGCCAAATCCAAGATGGCTGCTGGCAGCCATGTTTTTCAACGAAATTCAGACAAATTTGATAGCACCCATCTAGACATCACATCAAAGCTACATATAAAATTTGAAAAAAAATTGGATGAGAGATGCGGCCTGTAGGGTGTGACAATAGAATTGTTGATATTTTATGTGCCAAATCTAAGATGGCCGCTGGCGGCCATGTTTTTCAATAGAATTCAGAAAATGCAATAGCTCCCATCATTGTCCTAGGCACATATGTGTGCTAATTGAATTGTGGACGGACGGACGGACGGACACTCCAACATTTCGGGTTTATGGGCTACCAAAAAAACAAATTGTATGTCCAAAACCTTATTTTACCCAGAACCCCACCCCCTCCACCCTAGAACTTATATTTAACCCTAACCCCACCCCTCCACCCAAAAACCACACTCTAACACTAACCCTACCCCACCCTGACCCTAAACCCGAAAAGCCCACCCCAGACCCTAACCCCCACCCATCCCCGTACCTAACCCCCAACCTTAAGCCCTACACTGGGGCTACCCCTAACCCCCACCCCACCCCTGACCAAACCCCACCCTAGCCAAACCAATAGGATTAGGAGCTATTTTTCGGTTTAGGGGCTACTAAAACTAAAACCCCACCCCTGACCCCAACCCTAACCCCCCGGAACCTAACCCTCCACAACCTTAAGCCTTACTCTGTGGCTACCCCTACCCTAACCCCACCCCACTCCTAACCCTAACACTACTTTAATTTGGAGGTAGCTCCTAATAATAATATCCCCTAAACCCTCAATGTTGGCCCGGACGGACGGACGGACGGACGGACGGACGGACGGACGGACGGACGGACGGACGTTCTACCGCAGATGTACTTGTGAGGTGATTTTAGTGTTAGGTATGGGGGGAAATTGCGCAACTCACAAGTGGATTTTTCGTACCTCACAAGTTGAAAAAAAACTCAGAAGTGGCTGGTGTACTAACGGTTTTATCCCCCAACCTCCCAAGTAACGACTGTACACGGACGGTCACCTCGCAAGGTCATCTGCGGTGGCCTGGACAGACGTGCGTACTGACGGACGACTGATCTCAAATCATCCCAATAGCTCATACTTGACGTTGTCAAGTTGAGTTAAAAGCAAGCTCCAAAATGTCATTTGGGTAACTCTAAAAGGATAGAATTCCAACACAGTATCTTGGTATAAATATTTCGTCCAACGGAAAATTTGTGGTAAATGCACAAAAAGATTTAATTAGCTGTGAAGAGTTTGCTTGTTACGTTCTAGATGCATACGTCTTTCAATCTTAGATCTCTACCTTTAGTTCCAGTTTTCTCTAAACTTTTTGACAATCTTGTAAAGCCAGAATATTGTTATATGGAAGTCTTCATATCCAATTTTGTAAACTGCTCCTAAATGTCAACAAAAAAATGCATCAAATCATGTCGCACGGGCAGAAAACTTGGTCAGTACCCCGCTACCTTGGTTGAATACTTCGTTATAGAAGAATAAATCCCTTCACAAATGATCATGCCTCGAGCAACCTCGTTTGCGAATTCGCCGCTAAGCAATGCTGTGCTTGAAAGTTCACAATGTTTATTACTCTATTTTTTTAAAAGTTTTTTTTTAATCGCATTCGCTAAGGTTAGGTGACATGTGGTACATATCAAACTTCTGGATTGAAAGAAGAATTAATGGCGATATTGCTCGCTTCATGGTCGATTTACATGACAACAAGCGCACTGGGGAAAAAATAAACTCAGAATGTACCGTTTGTTTAAAGTTGAATTTTAACAAACTAGAGCCATAATTGAAAACACACAATCGACAGAGGCGCGAACAAACCAGTGCGAATATGTTTACACGGTTCCATGTACGTAACCGTGCTGTCCATGCCCTTGCGATTCAACGGGATCGTCATAAAAAGCCCCCAATCCCAGTTGAAGAAAGGCGCTGCAGAGTATGTAACCTTGACGGGATATTGAGAATGAGCTACATTTTCTGATGGATTGTCCAGCTTATCCATCATTGACAAATAAACTGTTTATTCTTATGTCAAAGAAAAATGGAGAGTTCAAACGGATGAACCATCGCCAGAAATCCGTCCGGTCAAGGGAACTAACTCCAAAAACTATGTTCGCTGTGATAAAACAGTCGGATGTGTAACACTGGAGTTGATTAATTGGATTTGGGGATATTCACTGTCTGGTGATATTTACATTGACGGACTCTCGTCCTTGTGATAAATAAGTTGAGAATGGTATTATAATCGAGTTTTTTTGCAATCTTGAATAAAAAAGGTACAAATATATACATGGATAAAGTTTAAAGTTTAAATACACGTTTAAATACATGCAGGGTAGTAAACATAAATAAAAATAACAAAGAAAAAAAAAAAAAAAAAAAAAACCCGGTGTGACATCGATAAATAGACAGAGTCCTTGAAGGAAAGTCAGTTCAACATTATTATGCCAAAAAATTTAAAAAAAAAACTCAACAAAAACTAGACTGAAGCATGCCCTCCCACAGCACATGGACACAGGATGTTGAAGAGCAAACTGTGATTTGTTACACGTACATGAGCAGTGTCTGTAAGACACAAATAATGCCCCCGCAAAGTGTGAAATTCTACAAACAATTGACCAAATTCAACAACCTGTAATTTTGTGAAATATTGAAGCAAATCAAAATTCTGACAAAATGCACACCGCTGGTGTATGTACAAACACCTTGTGAAATAAAAAAAGTCCTGTGAAATAAAAAAAAAAGTCCCATCTTGAAAACTGTGAAGGAGTTAGCCGGACAAACAATGTACCCTAGACGCGGACGGGCGGTCGGACGGACGGACGGACGGACAAGGGGTAAAACAATATGCGGGGAAATGATATATTATAAGCCGATGGCTTACACTCAAATCCCCAGCTTCTTTTAACAGTTGCCATGCTTCAGCTTGTATTACTATATGTCTATACCATTTGTCAATTTCTATTTTTGTAGCTGTTATGCATATGTCTGTAGTCTATTTACAAATAAAAATATCGTTTAAACTAAAACAATATGCCCCCAACTATTCGTCGCGGGTGCATAACCCCCCCCCCCCCCCCCCCCCACACACACACACACACCAGAAAACTGCGTGTGATTTATTAATCTATAAAACATTATCCGTAACTTCTTTCAGTTTAAGGAGTCAATCAAGACTTATTTCGTTACAGTTTAACGTGACACGATAGATTATGTTTTTCAACAAGCTTGTTTGTTCTTAAAGAAAGTTTATACTCTCAATTACATAAAATATTTACTTTTATTATACGCTAAACAATAGATTATGGAAAAAATTAAGGAAAGATAGAAATCGTATCCCCCGCTGTGAAGATATAGACATTTCCACTTTCACGGTATCAATCAAAATGGCGGCTTTCCAAGCATCACTTCAAGGTGAATACGAGTCAAATTATCACTGGAAATTATCAATTTGTTCTAAAAACGAATAATGAAAAGAAAATCTAGTGTTTTTGAGTGGATACCGATCATTTCCAGCAATAATTCAACACGTATTCACCTTGAATTGATGCATGAAACCCGCCAGTCGAATGAGATCACAAGATGCTACCTGTTCCAAGTATCAATCAAATCACTTCTGCGTATCAATGCGCTGTTTACTTTCATGCATCACTTCGAGGTTGAAACGAGTGGACTTAACAATAGGAATGATCAGATTCGTATAAAAAAAACGTATAATAAAAAGAAAATCGAGTATCTTTTAGTGAAGCGCTCGCGCAAAATAAACATTTGACTCGGTCACTCATGAGATAATTTTCTGTATCCACTGAAAAACACTAGATATCCTCTATATACTTTCAACCATTTGGTGTTTAATGTGCACTATCACGTAGCAACCTTCCTCCATAGGGGGTGGGGGGGGGGGGGGGGCGTAGAATTGTAAATAAATCTAACTATCCGTCCAAGTGGAACTCATATCTCTGGGGAGGGGCGTCCGCATCCGTCGCACCTCCAAGGAAAAACCTCAGTTACGGTTCAGTTTGTCTATGTGTTCAGAACATATAATAATAAATGACACTTCAGCAAACTCCTTAACCTGGTAAAATCCGCAATACTTTGTACACCACTCACCACAAAAAATCACGTCTATATATATAAGTAACTCCAATGGGTTCAGTCTAACTTCCCTTTTATCATTCTAGAGGGGTTCTAGGTGGTCAGTTGCGAAGCCAATTGAGTCCGAAAAAATAAATTAGAGTAAAAACTAATAAAGTTCATTTAATGTATGTTGTGTTCTCATTGTCACATTTTCTCCTTTATCCGGTAGACAAGTCAATTAGGGAGAAAATGTAACGCGAACAGAAAGTATTCGCCCCTTTGCCGGATAGAGTAAGTGTCGAGAGTCCATAGGGGTCCCTAGTCCAGTTCTCTCTTTGTAAGGTACAGTACATGGAGAGTGGAATGTAACTAAATTACACGTAGAGTGGGGTTATCACCCAAGCTATAACTTTCAAATTCTGTACATATTGACAAAAACACAAGCAATGTTTCAGCCAATGGACCTCCGGGTTTAACCCGGAGGTCCATTGGCTGAAACTTTGCTTGCGCTGGTTATGCTTTGCAACAAATTTGCAATTATTGCTTGGGTGGATCTCTACTCTGCGAGCGATTTAGTGATAATACACTCTCCACGTACTGTAGTTTCATCAGTTTTTACACAAACAGCAAAACCGTTCAACTGGTTTTTGCTAGGTCTTGCATATCGGTTTTCCAGTTTGTTATATAAAAACAGAAACCGAGCCGGAAAACCAAAAATCGCCCATCACTGTCGTGGGTAGTAGGCAGACCCAGTCTCGATCCGGTCGAAATTTTCGGTGCGCTATTGTGATCGAGTACTGTGGTCTATATTTAATAAGACCGAGTGGGTTTGGGATCAACTGTAGAAATTTGATTTGTCGACAAAAATCCGCCGAATATAATTTTGTCTGTAAAGTGTCATAAGAGTCGTTGGGTTCGTTTTTATATGAAGTGAAAAAATCAGTCGCTTATTATTTTATATGTATGTAACATATTCATGTTCGCCTAATATATTTAATTTCTTTGTACTGGGGAACCCAGGTCTTTTGAGGTATGTCTTACCAGTAAGAATGCGTATGCATTCCATGTCAAATACAGTTCCATTTGGGATAAGTTACAAGCAAGTGCGATACGTTGAGGTGGATGGCTACACAATTCAAGGGCGCTGGAAGCATCCGAGGGCAAGGGGGCCAGGATATCAAAAAGTGCACTCGGACTCGGGGACGAGTTAAGGCCGAGAGTTTAAGACGTATGATAAATTGTAATGTGACACTCGATAGTATTGATATTATATACTGAGTCAAAAAAGAAAGTATAATAAACTTTCAGGAGCAA
This sequence comes from Pictodentalium vernedei, assembly GCA_031216915.1. Classification (NCBI taxonomy): domain Eukaryota; kingdom Metazoa; phylum Mollusca; class Scaphopoda; order Dentaliida; family Dentaliidae; genus Pictodentalium; species Pictodentalium vernedei. The sequence continues at coordinate 386,570,560 of CM062294.1, forward strand.
TTTTTTTAGTATTATCGACTTTTATCCCAAACAAATTATTGTAAATTCATATTTCGAGTCTAGCTGTATGAATTTGCATAATTTCATGTTCTTACTGTTGCCAGCGTCACGTCAGGATGTCGCAATTCAGACATGGGGTGAAATGAAAAGTTCACGCATGCAGTCAATAGCGTGTATGTCGACCGTTTGCCTCTTGGATGGCAAGACATCGACGGCGCATGGACCTGATAAGTCTCTGGATGTCACACGTGGTATTGCGTTCCACTCCTGCCTTAGAACATTACGTAAATCGCCTAACTTCTGAAGATCATGAAGTCGTTCCCGACGGTCCAATTGATCCCAAAGATGCTCGATTGGCGACAAATCTGGCGAAAGTGGGCCAGGGAAGAAGTTCGATGGTCTGCTCCTCAAGAAAGTCACGACAGATACGCGCCACGTGACATCGGACATTGTCTTGCTGGAATAACTGCAATCCGACGGTAGCGTTGAACAATGGGACAACAACAGCTTTAAGAATTTCGTCCCTAGAATCGGAAGAATCGGAAAACCGTTCTCCTAGTCGGCGATACACTCTTGCCCTACCATCAGCGCGCCGTAGACACAATAGTGATTCATCACTAAAAAGAACTGTGCTCCAACGCTGCTGAGTCCAGCGAACACGCTGACGTACCCGTTCCATTCTGACGGTGCGATGACGTTGGGTAAGGATTGGTCCGTGGTATGGACGCCTACTTCGGATGCCGTGTTCAGCGAGACTGTTGCGGACAGTTTGTGCATGGATTCTATTGTTAGTTCTACCAGGAGTAATTAGTGCTGTCCTCGTCGCCGGAAGGAAGCGATACCGCAAGTGAGACGTCCTGTCTTGTGCAGGGGTCGTAACTCTTGGTCGACCTGAACGCGGTCGGTCGGCAGTACAGATCCAGTGGTTCTATACCTTCTAATGAGACGGTAAATAGTGGCCACAGTGACTCCGAACTCAGCAGCGAGCTCATTTGGAGGTATCCCACCAGCCTCATGCATGCCAGTGGCATGCAACCTCTGATTTTCGGTTAACCTTGGCATTTTTTAAAATGTCGGAAGACAAAAACTAGCATGTTTTCTCAATAACCCAGGCTCTCGAGCGCAACATAACAAAGAAAATAGTCGGTCACCCATTCAGTTTGACATTCTCGGGTAGCACGTGCTATTTTGAAATCCGTAGCAAAGTTGTATACAGTTCGGTGGAAAACAACAACATGTAATTAAACTCTTTGCACCACTTCTTGTCCACAAACATGCAACATTGGAACTATTATTTTTCATCCTTCATTCTATTTTTCACATTTGTTTCTATTATACTTTCTTTTTTGACTCAGTATAAATATATCGTCGTTTGCACTGCAGGTGACGCCGTGTTACACTCAGGGGGCGATGGATATAAAGCTTTAGAACCCCCAGCCCCAGCCTACGCTGATTGTATAGCTCTTTGATGACTATCGACCAAACTATCGATAGAGTCTGTTCCACCAGTGCACTTCTGGCGAAAAGGGGCACACACTTGCCCCCTCCTCAGCCTTATGTCAAGGGGACAGACAGCTTCCCAGACCCTACTTCCGGCGTCCTCGTGGCTACTGCTATAGTATGGTATATCGTACGTTAATTTCATGCCCATCAACCGCCCGTAATGCTCCCATGGGAACCCCGGACAGTGGAACAGTGCATGTTTAACAATTTCTGCTTTACTGGTACAATAGGCCCCAGATTCAATGCCTGGGGTGGAAGTCCTCTAAAGTGGGCAGCATACGTATAAACGATTGGCTAAACTTGACTTTATGTTGCGGCCATGATATAGCCGAGGTAAATAACCACCCGTAAGGAACTTTTAAGAAATATTCGACAAACCGAGGCAACATGAGGTTTACAAAAGTGTGTGTGCGAGCCACTCCCTCCTAGATAACTCTTTCCCCAGCACACATAAAACACATATACTTGATTGGTGGTTCCCCTTGGAACTTTTGGCGTTTGAGGATACAGATTACAGTGGTATGGACTGGTCCTATACTGTGAAACCAGTGGCGTTGGTAGGGTTTTCTAGTGGGGGAGGGGCAGAAAACCAATGAGTTTTCGACGTTTTGAGTGTCTCGTTTGGTAAAGGGTTAAATTACACATTATGTGATAAAAAGGAAAAAAAAAATTGAAAATTAAATTGAGAGCATTAAGTCCTAATATTTTTCTTGGAGTGACGGGGGGGGGGGGGGGGGGGGGGGGGGGTATTGTTTCCTAAAACGATTTCTGTTGTCCATGGGGATTTTGTTCTAGAATCAGATTTGCGATTCTCTGTTGCCTTTTGTGATCACAGTACTTCAAGTACCCTCATCAAACACAAAAATGGTTAACCTTTACCAAACGAATCGCCCGCATCCGCCAGCGTAATATACAAACTCAGCAGCTAAAAAGTATTATTTTTCGAAAAATTTCAACAAAACCATATTATGTGACCCCTCTTTGGAACGAGCTCGTTGAGCTCGTTCCAAAGAGGGGTCACATGATATGGTTTTGTTGAAATTTTTTGAAAAAATTTAAAAAATGATATTTAAAATAATAAATTTTGAAATCGTCTGCGTTGGGTAAAGAGTTAAAGATGGATAAAAATGTCTTAAATCTCCTTGATTCTAATAGGAAAGTGATAGTTATCTACATTTTAATTTTATAAATATCCACCACAGGAGACAAGTAATGAAAAAAAACCAATCTGACAAGCCAGAAAACATTTCACTCAAACTTTTAGTTTGGGAGCAATGGACCCATCCCCTCGACATGTGTTTTTATCTTCTTTTCTATCTGTTCCATTGAGGAGTTCAAAGCTATGTTTTTAGACACACAATTATAACTTTTACTTGGTCGAGAAATTGTTTTGTTTTATTATTTATCGTAACCATTGTCTGCCATTAACCCTTTACTACATGAAAATCAGACGACACTTGCAAAAAAAATTCTTGAATAACTATTTTGTTTCATCTTTTGTCTCAAAAACATTGGTTTTGACCCCTCGCTGGAACGAGATCGTTCCAACGAGGGGTCATAACTTTTCTTTTTGAGACAAAAAATGGAAAAATAATGAAAATTAATTGCCCATTTTTGAGAATAGCGCTGGCCGGTTTTGGACGTTACGTTGGTTAAAGGGTTAAAGGCATACACACTCAGCAGATATCTATTCTGAATCAATAAAGTCAGATGAAGATAAAGGAGATACTCCTCCCAGGGGTGATGATAAGTGTGAGTGGGTCCTTGTTTTGCGCTCACAACTTCGTCGCCTCTACTTACATTCCGACATGTTACTGGATACGAAGGGGGGGGGGGGGGGGCTCAGTAGGTAGAGGTGCAGGCTGCAAGCCGAGAGGCCCTCGGTTCGAATCCCACCTGCGACAACCGCGTTATGTCCTTGAGGTCCTCGGTTCGAATCCCACCGGCGGCAACCGCGTTGTGTCCTTGGGCAAGACACTTCACCCCCATCGCCCACGTGGAGGCACGGTGACGTGGTGTACTAAGGCGTGCTGCACGTCGATGGTGCACTTGTCTTCAACCAATGGTAACCCTGCTGGTGTGGAGTTAGTATGTTGGGGAGCTGACAGTTGCTCGCCGTTGCTCGGTGGTTCTCTCCGGGTACTCCGGCTTCCTCCACCCGTAAAACTGTCGTGGTCATGATGAGCCATTGTGCAGAAATATGTGACCTTAAACACCAATAAATAAATAACTGGGCATGAAGAAAAACTTAGCTTTTCTCTTGCTGAATAAAACTGTTTTTTTCAGGAGCAACTGTAATATGCACCCAATTACACATAGGGGCTCATGGGAGTTATTTTGTCCTTTTAAAATACATTTCTTTGAAAGAAAAGGTTTATGGTAATGGATTGGTGGCCAGTAAGTGCACCAGGTAGTAAATATTATCAGCGTGCAGGCACAGACATATAAATTTAATTTTCAGACGACAGTGAAAAAAAAAGTTGTTGACTAAAAACTACTGAGGCATGGTCACACCAAACAATTAATTGTTGAAATGAAAATAAAGGTACGAATAAAACCAACTTATCGCTGCTTTTGGTCTTTTGTGTTGGTTTTTTTTCGTTTTTTACTGTTTCTTTTTTTTCTCTCTCTCCCGTTTTTGAGGGATGGAGGAGTGAGGGAAAGGGCTGAGCTTCATGTACTCAGTTTCAGTCTCCACGAAAGCTCTCGAAAACCTGTGACAGTACGCGGAGGGTGCAACCCTACTAAATCAGTGGGCGGATTTTCCACTTGAGAATTATTAACATTGTTCCCCCCAAAAGGCATGCGAGGCACAGCAAATGCTCTGTTCATGGACCACCGGGTTCTATGAGCTGAAAATCGCTGGTTCTTTCGTTCTGTTCCCAGAAACTACTCGTATTGGTCGAGTGGAAAACTATACCGTTATTTCGTAATAATCCGTCCACCCTGCAGTGGCGCCGTGAGGGGTAGGGGGTAACCCCCCCCCCCCTATTCATTTTTCCAGTCGGGACAGTTTCATCAAGATTGGAGTCTAAAGATATCGATTCTTTCATGCTAATAGTAAACATGTACTTTCTCAAAAGACCAGATTTGATACTATTTATTTATTTATTTAATGGTGTTTAAGGTCATATATTTATGCACTGTGGCTAATCATGGCCATGACAGTTTTACGGGCGGGGGAAGCCGGAGTACCCGGAGAGAACCACCGAGCAACGGCGAGCAACTGTCAGCTCCCCAACATACTAACTCCACACCAGCAGGGTTAGCATTGGTTGAAGACAAGTGCGCCATCGACGTGCAGTACGCCTTAGTACACCACGTCACCGTGCCTCCACGTGGGCGATGGGGGTGAAGTGTCTTGCCCAAGGACACAACGCGGTTGCCGCCGGTGGGATTCGAACCGAGGACCTCTCGGCTTGCAGCCTGCACCTCTACCTACTGAGCCACCGCACCCCCATTTGATACTTGGACTTGCAAATTGGAGGTCTGGTCAGTTGGATGTCCAGAATGACAAATTTGGAGTACCTGCCGGTAAGGTACATATTCGTTAACTGAATTACGTCACAACTACTACACTTATATTTTATCTATTTACTAATACATTTCCAAGAGGTCTTAACCCTTTACCCAACACTGACGATATCAAAATTTATTATTTTAAATATCATTTATTAAAATTTTTCAACAAATTTCAACAAAACCATATCATGTGACCCCTCGTTGGAACGAGCTCGACGAGCTCGTTCCAACGAGGGGTCACATGATATGGTTTTGTTGAAATTTGTTTAAAAATAATATTTTTTCAACTGCTGAATTTGCATATTACGCGGGCGGATGCGGTCGATTCGTTGGGTAAAGGGTTAAGTTTTTCAACTATACGCCCGACTGACTAATAGTTCAACTACATCATCAAGGGATCACCCTCGCCCCACTCCACCCCACCCCACCCACCCCAAAATCAATAATTAAAAAGAATCAAAATTAAAAAAATATGTACTCTCTGGTAACTGTGTGAAAAAAACAATCAACAGTCAGTAAGTTACCCCAAAACGACAATAAGACAACACTTGCAAAAACAAAATTCTTGACTCACCCGCTGTAAGAATTAAACTTTTTCGTCCCCAAAACGCTGCATCTAGCTCCATATTTTAACGAGCTCCACAAACCTGTTAAATGAGGGGACCATAAACTATATTTTGGGGCGAGCAACCGTTGAAAAAAATAAAATCTGTATTTTTGTGATTTGAATATGACCATTACTTCGATAGCATCACTATGTGGTTAACTGGTGGAGTGTTGGAAACCCATATTTGGAATTTATTATGAAGTGCAGGTGCCTGCAACCTGAGAGAATCACATTTTTTGGATGTGCTTCATATTACTTTTGAACTTAAATAATTTTGTCTGGAAGGATTTGCCTTGTTACAATTTACGGGAGAGTACCTGCTCTCTCCCATAAATGGTAATGGGCCAAAAGACATGTGAACAAATTTTGATAGCCAAAAATAATTTAACACTCTACCAGTTAATCAACAGCATCTGCAAATAGTTAAGGGACAACAAAACACCCAAAATTTCAAATCGGGAGAAGGGGAGAGGTGGGGGGGGGGGGGGGGGCGTCTATCTACTTTATATTTTATGTGTTTGTCCAGATGGAGATTTAAACACTTTAGTATGAAACATTTAGGAGTATAGTGCAGTGACTGACTTGACACATACTTCCAAGTTTCTTAGCACAGATAACCTTATTAAAAGGTGTCCACATTGTAATTAAATTAATAATATCTAAGTAATTATTTCCAGCTGTAGTGCACACACAACACCTGTCACGGAAGTACCTTGGAAGTGTGATAGCCGTGGACCTCGTGCTTGAATGAACCCTATATGTCCATCGACTGAAATATCAATGGTATCTCGATGTTTTAACATGCAGAGTTTGCTTTATTGGCTGGGTGGAAACTCCTCTCGGTGAGTGTTCAAGTGGTATTTAACTCTCCATATACTGTAATCTGACTGATATTGAATCGTCTGGGCTATCAATGTAATAAAAGAAGACTATCAAAGGCAATTAATGTTGATCAAACTGTTGCTGTCAAAGATTTAAGCGTCTGAAATCATTCGAATAATTAACTATTAATCGATTCAATACACAAATGTACTCAGAAATAGATATAATGATAGAAAAATATTAAAAAGACATGCAGAGAGAGAGCAGCACACAACCGATTTTCAATACAAAGAGTAAATTATTTAACCCTTCTTCTTAAGTAATAGAAATATTCGATCAGCGCAATTCACAAAAATCACCAGTCAAATTATTTTTCGACTTTTGTTTCCGAAACAGATTATGAATCCCTCATTGTAAAAACTCGTCGAGCTCGTCGTTCTAGGGTGGACTTTAACCCTTTGAACCCTCGATTCCTGGAATGGTATCGTATTTGTGCACATTTACATTGAGATAGGTCAGTCCAATGTCAATATACAGGGAGGATAAAATAATAACAGCAGTCTGCAGCCGGCTGGCTGCAGACTGCAGTTATTATTTTATCATCAATGTCCCGTGTTTTGACCTCTTATAATATGACAAAAATGGTACGAAATTATGACTTGGGCCCCCCAAAAACGGTCTTATGGGGGTCAAAGGGTAAAGATGCTTTTGAAAAATACATGACAAAATGTTATTCAATAATTTTATTTCTTTCTGTCTTCTTTTTTGGCAAGTGTCGTATTCTAGTCATGTTAGGTAAATAGTAAAACACGAGTGTTTTTTGGCAGTACATATTCTACTCTCCTAAATGTTCGCAACATATAGTTTTGAAATTGTGAAAGGGTTAATTAATTGTATAACAGTACTCTTAACCATGGGTTACGAGTCCTCAAAAAACGAATTGGCTTCACTTGACTTTATAGTATAGATGTTTTGTGGTCAAAGTTTAGTTATCGATGATAAAAGTTACCTTTAAACCCCAATAAACAAACCCATCAAGCGAAGTTCGGGGGGTGATGATATAAACAGTATGGCCGCCGTGGACTGGTCACATTCCACGGGTGGGCCATATATCCACGGGCGCAATATTATTAGATTCCAAACACAAATTATAGGAACAAACATCAAACATTTTAGTAATGACGCACCGGGTTGTACACGGTGATTCATTAAGTAACATTTTGTTGGTGAGGATTTTTATTACTTGGTAAACACATGTGTGGACATCACTCCCCACGCGTGGATTACAACCAGTCCACGACAACTCTACTGTACTGTAGCCGTGGATGTTGGAACGCCAGATATTTCCCCCCAGCGGACATATAACCTTAGTCGGACAGTTCCCCACTGTGGGTGTGGACATTTTACCCCAGACATTTATTTCCTCGTAGGTGGGCGGACATTATGAGATAACGATAAAACAATATCGAAGGAAGGTAAAACAATTCGTCCCCTGAGTTCCAATGTGTTGTATATGCACACTGGCACAAAGAACACATTGGAACTCAGGGGGCGAATTATCAGAGTGACGGTTAAGAGAAACAATTTCTACGTTGATTGATAAAAAACTTGAAACATTTGCATTATATTTTTTGAGTGTTGATAAAACCAGGCCCTGATATCATTTCTTGGAACGCTCTTGTAGAGGAGTGTTCCCAGAGATGATACCAGGACCTAACTAGTTTTATCAATGCAGAAAAAATATAATGGGAAACGTTTCAAGTTCTTGAAGTTTAAGCTTCAATTTATTTTGATGTACTGTATGTATTTTTGATAAAAAAAATGATGTTGACTGCACACATAGCATACAATTCTTTTAATCACGGCACAAACGTCTGCACGAAAAAAACAAACAGGGTAACTCCCAACATTGAGGCTATACAGTACTGTTACCGTGGACTGAACTCTTTTCACGATTGGGCAATATTTCTACGGACGCAATATTCTTAGATTCCAAACACAAATTATAAGAATAATCATAAAAATTTAACTAATGAAGCACCGGGTTGTATTAATTAAAATTTTGCTGACGATGATTTTTATAACTTGGTAAACGTATGAGTGGACATCACTGCCCAGGCGTGGATTACGACCAGTCCACTGTGACTGTACTGTACATTTGGAATGGTTATAAAAACAAAACAATTTAAAAAGGAACAAATTTAACACAAAAGAAATTAAAATATAGCCGAAAAAAGTGCTGGTGAAATAAATGTCCGCTTTTGATAAAAGAAGCCTGGGAAAATGTCCCCTGGCCTCCTACCATATATGGGGTAATGTCCGCTTTGAGAAATGCCCGCCGGGGAAATGTCCGCGCACCGGATGTTGAAAATGAGTCAAAACTCAAAAAGAAAAAAACAAAGATGAACAATTCAAGTTCATTTCGTAAACGTAATATCGGATGATTACGGTTCATTCCCACTAGACAAATTCCTTTTAGACCAATTCCCACGAGGCCAATTCCCAAAAGACCAATTCCCCTTAGACCAACTCATGCATTCGACTTTTAAAATAATTCTATATCAATAACTGGATATATTTATAATTATTTATAAATGTATTTAATGGTATTGATATTCAAGTCTGAAAATAAGCAGTCTGTCATTTGCAGAATGAGGTCCCCTGGGGGAATTTGCTGTTGCTATCCCATGCAGTGGGCCAGTTTATCCTCTGGGTACCTCTTTCTGTTTATGTTTGAGACCTTAATTCAGATTGAGGGTCACAAAGGGTAAATTTAGTGATGCCACCCTGCTGTGCAGGGTAGCATCACCAAATTCACCCTCTGGGGACCTCATTTTTCAGATGATTGTCTGCTTATTTTCTGGCTTGTTGATATTTTATGAACTGAAATGTTATAAACCTATATTTTTTGTATGTTATGCGTATAAATATTTTTTTATCAAATAAAGTGCTTATCAGTAAATAAATGTTTTCTTAATTATCCTTAATCAACCCTTAATCAATAGCAGTATATAGTTGGTCTAAGGGGAATTGGTCTTTTGGGAATTGGCCTAAAGGGAATTGGTCTAGTGGGAAGACACCATGATTACCTGTTGTCACTGAAATTGATCGTCGAAAATTAAATGGAAAGTTCAAAAATGAGACAGGGGACAATCCTCTCAACATTGATAACGAAATACCAAAATACCAATCTGCAATTTCCCCATAATACAACTAGGAATTTAATTAAGCAAATCAACTTTGTTTGACAAGGCTCGTGGCGCCCTGACAAACTAGATTTAACTCGATATAATGTCCTAGTTGCATTTTGGGGTAAAATTGCATTATTCGGGGTTTTGACATCAGTGTGCAGACGGTTAAAATTCGAATTTATGAACACTTTGAATATAGTCGTGTGAGATAAGGACGCATTGATCCACCTAATTTTTTTCAAAGTTAATTATTTATTCGTTTGATAATAAATTTGATATTGAATTTAATCGTATTATATAAACTTTTTATGTTTTGAACACTTTAAAACTATAAAGACCGATTTTGTGATTTTAAAAAATGACAAAATATGCCTTATGCAATTTAAAATTCCGCGTCCTACAACTTAGGATAATTTTTCTCTCCCCCCCCCCCCCACCCCCTCCGAAAAAAGAACATCATATATTTGATCTCCAAGAATATATCACAGGGTGAATCTGCTTTTGTCTCCAAGAAAGGCTTATTTTATATTGGCTGGTTTTTGCTGGACCTTTCTGTTAACCTGCATTTATTCTGTAATTAAAATTATACTCAGAATGAGAGACAAAGTAAGTTTTCACAATTTACTCTGAGGGAGGATCGGCAGACCCTTCCTCCCCAGTCACCGGCACTATGCATGTCGTCAATATGCCCCAAGGAAATTCGTGCATCCTCCTACCTGCTTTAGACCCAGCTCTGCTGCGCTACAGGGGGGGGGGGGGGGGGGGGGGGGGGAGCAAGGTAATAGGATTTGTGTATCCCATTTGATCGCACTCACACGTACAGCCCCCTCCGATGGATAAACTGTCCCGCCCTGTTTCCCACACCCCAACGAAAATGTGAGTGTAGTAAGTATGAGGCGAATCTCTGAAGCTCGGGTCCGTGAGTACCTTCCGCTATATGGAGACAAGTAGAGTTCTGGAGTGTAGACTAACCTTTCCCTTTGTGGTGTTTGACAATTTAACCCATAGAACCCCATCAATACCATGAAACTATATACTGAATGGGCGTATTAACCCCTTTCCTAACATATAAGAAAGGAAATTAACCAATACAAGGCTAACATGACCTGAAATATCCTGACATTTTGTTGAATTTTTTTTTTATAAATATAGGGCTGCCATTGGAACTGGCTCAATGAGCCAGTTCCAGTGACATCCATATTTGTAAAGAGTTATTGGTATATATAATTATTGTTTATTTTTTTAAAAATAATCAAATTCAGTTTCTGTTTTAAAAAGTAAAAAGCTGTGTTGGGCATGTACATGTAATGTATTATTATCAGTATACAGCAGGGGTTCAACCTCATGATACCCTGGGACACTCATAGAAGGTTCTCGCAGCCATCCCCGCAACCAAAATATATCGTCAGATATTTGGAGTGCGGGTTTGACCCACGTTTGCCTGACCATTATATGAATTTGCCCCGATGATACACATACCTGCTCTTTTTCGGGGAGCTGTTCGGACAAACAGTCTGCAAACATCTAAATGCACCGAAATTAGCCAAGACAATCAGTAATGTCATGGTAGAAGTCGTGACAGTCATATCAGAAACCGTAACAGTCCTATCAGAAGCCGTGGCAAGCCTATCTGAAGCCATTACAGTCTCATGAGAAACCGTGACAGTCCCATGAGAAACCACGACAAGCCTATCAGAAGCCGTGTCATTCCTACCAGAAGCCGCGACAAGCCTGTCGGAAGCCTGATAATCCTATCAGAAACCGTGATAGGCCCATCAGAAGCCATGACAGTCCCATCAGAATCCGTGACAGACTTGTCAGAAGCCGTGACAGTCCCATAAAAACCACGACAGGCCGGCCTATTAGAAGCCGTGACTGTCCCAACAGAAACCGCGACAGTCTCATCGTAAACTACGGCAGGTCTGTCAGAAACCGTAACAGTCCCATCAGAAAAGTGGCAGTCTCACCAGAAGCTCCGACAGCCCTATCAGAAGCCATAACAGTCCCATCAGAAGTCGTGACGGGCTTAAAAGAAGCCGTAGTAGTCCTATGAAAACCCGTGGCAGTCCTGTTAATGGCCGTGGTAGTCCTATCCAGATGTATGGTGTTTGGGCGCTGGGTATCTTGGCGTAACATTTGGGTGCAGAAATATACCGACGTTGGATTCAGATTCACTTGTTTAGAATAGACAAACTATTAAAAGCAAGTCATAAGTCTTAGCCTTGTCAAACTTCCGGCGTGACAAGATTATCTATAAATGCCAAAGATGACACAGACGGACAGAACTTAAAACTGATAGTGGACACCAACAGATGCATACATTTCTAATGTCCTCTTTTTATGTAAATATATGCTGACTTGGTTTACATGACTTATGCACTAATTTTATGCAGTGATAAAAAGTGACGGAAAGATGGATTTTCTCTGACGGGAAGTCAATACCATACAATTTCTGTCAGAAACCATAGCGATGCACCGCTGGCCTGTGACGAAAGTTTGAAATAAAATCGTGAACACTACTCCGAGCCCCCCCCCCCCTCCTCCCCACTCCACACATGCGTGCTTGATTTTGGTGTGTGGCACGTGTAGCCATCTGCCACACGTGAAACAAAATTAGCAAGAAAAAGGTATTGTTCTAAAATAGAACAAAAATTAAGAACTTGAAAACTGTAATAAAAGTGAAGGAGATTTAGGGTATACGCTTGTCAGCTCATTTCAAGCAGCCGATAGAAGAATTGTTCGGTCACCGGAATAACTGTCCATACAGTAGGTAAAAAAATATAGACCGCACATTTTATTAACGGTAGCAAGAAAACATTTATTTTGACATACGAAAAGTGAACCAGGAATTCCGACACACCTCTGGTTGCCACTTATCGTGTCGTGTGTCAGAATTTCCAACTATTTCGGAGGGGGGGGGGGGGGTCTGCCAAAAAATTCCAGACACAGGGTAGGAGTGGGTGAGTCCATTGGTCCGGATAAAACGTGGAAATAACCCAAATTGCAATTTTTCCTGCACTTGAATTCATTCAAAGAATGATGTTCTTATACCTTCAATATGATTCAGGGTGGTGAATAGAGTATTTTAAACACGCTTTGGGGAGAATGTGGGGGTATAGACAAGCTCAGAAGAGTCAAAATGTTCTCAGTGAAGATTCGCAAATTCGACAACTGAAGTGGACATTAGAAACATTAACATACATACACTGATCAAATTTGAATAATCTGCAATTGAGCTTTGTTATGAACACTTGTTTTTCAATTCAATCAAACTGACTCGTGTAGAATGACCCTACTGAATTCAGCTATTAATATACTTTAACAAAATATGTCTTTGCTATTTTGTCTTTAGAACCAACTCATTTGAGTTTGCCTAATCCCACAGCTCATCTCTCCACATGTAAAAAGCAAAAACTATCATACTCATTTTGATTAGTTTATATATAATGTAAACTTAACTAAAATCAACAAAAACATATTCAACCATGACTTGGTAAAGAAGATAACTCCATGAAAAAATTAAGATATTTGTAAATCGAAAATGTTGTGATAAAATAAAACCTTGAATATAAAATAAAACATGGAAAAATAAACTGAATCTCTTCAAAATCAACAAAAATGAAACAATCGTATATCTCAACCAGTTTATATAGCATTGAGGGTATTAGTTTATGCAGAACAAACTAAAATTTGGGAATGCACAATAGCATAGAAAACGGACCATTGATATTGGCCAGGCTTCAGCAGTGTTTAGAGCTCCGGAATGAAATATGGGAGGGGGGGGTCCCCTCGGGAGGGGTGGAACAAATTTACAGGTTTGGGGTGGTGGGTCCCCGGCAGGGGAACATTTTTTTTAGACCCTGTGTCTGCAAACTTTTTTCCAGACCCCCCCCCCCCCCCCTTGACTATTTCGGCATTATTTCCGCGCCCAAAAAACGTTACTGCCCCTCTCCACCCACGCACGTACACAGATCAACGCTCCTTTATTAAGATGCTGTGTCCTCCCCCTCTTTTTTAAAAAGTGAACAAAAAATAATTGATAACAAAAATAAAAAACATCAAACTGAATTTGTAAATAACATCATATTGAATATTATATTGTAAGCACGCCCTGATGTCGCCGCGTTCCGTTTTCGCAGCACCCAGAATTACAACGCAGTACTCCCAAAATTCTCAAAACGCAATAAACCATTCCAGTTATATGATAAATTGGATTAATCTGTTTTGTATTTGTGGGGTGGGAAGCCATAATTTGATCACACGGGCGTGTTACTCGTGTAGAGTTTAACCTACATCGCTGACTGGAAAACTTGCTTTGAGAGTTTTCAATCAAAAGTGATGGGCCTCGTATTATAGGTAGGGGATTTTCCACTTTCTAGTATGTAGTTACACTTTCCGTTTGGGGTTGCACAGGTTGGTAGTGGAAACTCGGGGACATCAAGTTCAAAGGGTGTGGAAGAAGGGGCGCTTCGTGTATAGCCACTGGTCGAAGAGGTCTGCCCTTCCCACACCCTCGGGGAGATTCTCTCCTTTATTGTGGATTTGTGCGAAAATACTCCTCCGAGAACACAAGCCCCCATTATCGGTAAAATTCAGGCGTCACCCCTCGTGTCACTGCGTCCGCGAACTTTCTGATGGTTGGCCTGTTCGTCAAACAACACGATGATTATACGCGTACGTCACTGGGCAGGTAAATGCAAATAATTGAGTGACTAACTGCTTGTGACAATGCGCAGCATCTCTAACTGGTTGGGGGCGAGCTCATACAGTACTGTTACCGTGGACTGGTCACCTTCCACGGGTGGGCAATATTTCCACGGACGCGATATTCTTAGATTCCAAACACAAATTATGAGAATAATCATCAAAAATTTAATTAATGAAGCACCGGGTTTTTTAAATTTTGCTGATGATGATTTTTATAACTTGGTAAACGTATGCGTGGCCATCACTGCCCAGACGTGGATTACGACCAGTCCACGGTGACTGTACTGTATATGCATTAAGCTTTTGGCGGCTAATACCATGGTTAAAGGTTTAATATTTTCTTGGGAGTATGGTGGCTCAATAGTTAGAGCATTGGACTTCAAAAAACCGAAATGTCGATGGTTCGATCTTGACCAGCGGTAACTGCGTTGTGTCTGTGGGCAAGGCACTTCATCGCGATTACTCGCGCGAGGGCACGGCGGCGCTTTGAACTAAAGCATTCTGCACGCCGGTGGTGCACTTGCCTTCAACCAATGCTAAACCTGTATGTGTGGAGTAAGTACGTTGGGGAGTCTGACATTTGCTCACCGCTGCTCGATGGTTCTCTTTGGGTACGCGGGCTCGCCCCCCCCCCCCCCCGCTCGCCCCCCACCACCCATAAAATGTCGGGCAAGAGGTGACCCTGGCTGTCGAATGTGTCGTTGAACTGCAATAACTAAAGAAATATTTTGTTGTTGCGCTCCGTCGTATTCACTTGGAAGTGAAAAATATTTTTTTCACGTGGAATCTTGGTACAAATTATTGAAGAGTGCCAGCGGGCGTTCTTCAATAAATTGTAACAAAACAAAATTAATGCTTGTTAATAACCTGCCTACTGGAATTAATCAAGCACGCTACTGCGTGTACCATTTGGGTATTATCCTCAATGGGCTAAAATGCCCCCCCCCCTCCCCCTCCCCGCCAAGTCTAGCGCTATTGTTACTGCACAAAATATAAGTCGAATTCATTCCTACCTGGAACGAAGAAAATCCATGCCGTGGAGCAATTACGGTAGCCATATCACTAGAGCACTCTGTTTACTGAGTTCAAAAGATATTTCAGCCTGACCATTTGAAGACACGGCAAAATAACACTTCAGCTAGAATCGCGGAAAACCTATTGTGACAAATAACATTTGCAAATGTGTAGAATTTCCACATTTAGCTGTTGAATAGACAGTTCTACCGAGCGCACCCACTATTCTCTTTGATTTGCCGCGGTCCAATCAAAGTGCTATAAAAACCCTTTGATCTAAGCCGCTAACCAATTACATTCAAAAGGCGGTGGTTTTAAAAGGAAATTAAATCCTTTCCATCCATACATTTCTTAGAGCGTATTTGTTGACTCGTATAATAACGTTGATTATGTTCAGATATTTGAGGGGTTGTCTAGGGCGGGCAACTGATCACCTTCAAGGGAATTTACACAAACAAATAATTGGATTTAAAAAGATCAAAGCGAGCCGACTCCGGTTTTCACTGTACAATTTGGAATTCCTTCACGTGACAACGTCATTCAATAAATCAAGTCACACTATATATGTATACTCCATGTTTGCTGTAATCCTTGCTGGAAACTCTCAATTCTAGCACGATGTTGATCGTTTCTCATTGTGTTACACAAAGCTGCAGCCACTGGCGGTCTGACAACTGGGATGCGTATGCATAATCTCCTACCTCACGCAATTTGCAGACGATAAAACTTTCCAAAATAAAGTCTTGATTTTTTCAAACCATAGTTTAGAACTCTCGCTGGATAGGGTCAGAATTAGAGAGAGAGGAATATCCAAAGTAAATTTCCATCCAACTTTCTTGATAATTCCAAGCCTTAACATCATTTTTGAATGAACAGTGAAAACCATATATCAAGGATTTTTCGTTTCGGCCATTGATAATTTCAGGTCTTGATATAATTTTGGGTAAGCTCTCCGAGAGAGAGAGAGAGAGAGAGAGAGAGAGGAGAGAGAGAGAGAGATTGTTATAGCATTGAATGGTTTAGGTCATCCGGTGAATAATGGCCGCCCTACATGAAGAATTTTTCTTTGGAATTTTAAGTTCCGTCGATTTTTTTTACTCGTGTGACTGTACAGATCCCACACCACATATCGCGACCTAAAAACTCACTAATCGGGAAATCACCAAATTTATGCAGTTTTGACGAATGCGTACTTTTATTAGTAGAGTTACAGGCCTTCTTCAGTGAAAAAATTATCTACTGTGTTCTTGTAATGAAAACTAATTAAGTTCAAAGAAAAACAAGTTATTATAGTTATTTCAACTGTGCGTTGCTTCTGTATTTTCTCATTTCTTTTATACACTGACTATATGTGGTGTCTTTGATGAATGATAAAACCAACTGTTTTTTTTTAAATTTGTTGTAACACCACACATCAGCTTACTTGTCGCGGTTCTCGAATGGGGCCGCTTATTTGTCGCGGTTCTGGTATGGGGCTGCTTATTTGTCGCGGTTCTCGCATGGGAAGGCCGTGATTGCACCAGAGCGTCCAAATATTGCCACCCCCTCTCTCCTCCCAACTCCCAGAAACGAACTTTTCAGTGCTAGCCTGAACTTCTTTCTTCCCAATTTCACTTATCAGCATACTAACCCCATCCTTTGCCCCTCCCTGTAATGTTGAAATCGAACCTCAAACACTCGTCGTCATCACCTGCGTGCTATGTATATTGTGTATAGGAACCGGTTACAAAGCAATTTTCTGTAAAAGTAACCGAAAATATTTGAACATTTTTCATCGAAAGTTCGACGAAATGTTTCGAAAATGTCTTTTCTACTGAATGTCCATTTGACCAAGTCTTTATTTGATCAAATTTCTACTCGCCCAAGTGTGCATTCGACCAATGTTCATTCGATCAAATATTTAATGTATATACGGAGTTAATACGTTGGGGAGTCTGACAGTTGCTCGCTGTTGCTCGGTGGTTCTCCCCGGGTATTCCGGCTTCCTCCACTCGTAAAACTGTCCGACACAATGTGCCCCTGGCTGTCGAAAGAGTCCTTAAACCCCAATAAATACATTAATATATACTATTCAAAAAAAAGTAGGGGATATCCAAACTGATGTTGATATTTTCTGAACATTGTATTGGATACGCGTGATTGGACACATCAATATATTACCAAGTTTAGTGTGGATCATGAAAGTCACCCCCCACGAAAACATCGTGCAGGTTTTTCGCACTAGCGCCGCGTTAATCTGTGTGGGGTACGTTTTGAAATGTTCATTTGTTCTGGACGGGCTTTTTCGGAGGTCTCGTCGTTCTTTTCTTGGTACAAACTCGTTCATCAATAGTTTCTGGCGAAACGTAACTTTTGAGGTATGCAAAGACTGACACGTGACGAATGTTAACGTGTCGTTGGCATGTTGGAAACAGGCAACAGTCAGTCTGCAGTGGCTCAAATTCTCAATCGGTGATTAGCAGGTTGTGGTCACGCTACCGTCAGACAGGCAATGTTGATGACGGATGTCGGTCAGGTCGTCCAAGGGCGACAACTGCTAACCAGGATCGTTTCATCCGAACTACAGCATTACGTAACCGCCATCAAAGTGCCTCAGAATTGGACAGCAGCTGCACCGAGCGACAGATATGCGAGTCAGTGGTCAGACTATCCGAAATCGCCTACACAGCTGGAATTTGTACGCCCGACGACCTCGAATAATTCCAGGTTTGGCTGAACGTCACATCGCAGCAAGGCGTAATTGGTGTGGAGCACGACAGCGCTGGGACAATCGTCGGTGGAGCAATGTCTTGTTTTCCGATGAATCGAGGTTCACTCTCGATTTCCACGACAGGCGAAACAGAGTGTGGCGGCGGCGGCGGCGGCGGCCGAACGAACGATACCATGACGTAACCGTTAGGCAGCACGATCGTTTTGGTGCTGGATCGGTTATGGTGTGGGGAGGCATAATCAAGACAAGCAGAATAGCATTACATGTCATCCGAGGGCGTGTCACAGGGCAGTACTATACCGTGACAATATGTTAGCAGCTGATGTGGTGCCATTTGCGCGACGTCACGTACGTCGATTCATTTTCCAAAATGACAACGCAAGAGAACACAGGGCCCGTGTCGCTACAGAGTTCCCCCAGGAGCGGAACATCACTACACTGCCTTGGCCAGCACTAAGTCCAGACCTTTCACCAATCGAGCACGTCTGGGATATGCTTGGCAGGCGCCTACGACAACGCCAACAGCCCCCTATCAACGTCCAGGAAATCGCCGCTGCACTGCAGGAAGAATGAAATAACACCGGTCAAGCTGATATTGGACGTTTGGTGAGGAGTATGCCACGTCTGATCCGCGCTTGTCTCGCGAACCAAGGAGGATTTACAAGGTATTGAGGTCTTGGACTGAATGTGGTAAATTCTTTGACTGACCGTCCATGTCTTCTACAGCTCAGTGCGTAGAATGTGTGCTTGTCAGACACCCAACTGTCGCTGAAATCATTCACCAGATATCACAGTGCAATGCCTCAACTGTCTTTTTGAAGAAAATATAAATATATTTCTTCATATATCTCACTTTTATCAAATATATATGCGGTTTAGGTGTGGGTGGGTATCCGGGAAGGTAAAATGCAAAAAAAGAAAAAAAACGGCATCCGAACCCCACTGCAATTGATGAAAAAAAAAACGAAATAAAAGAAACTCGCAAAGAAAAAACACCTGTGGGAAAACCCAAGCCAAAATTGCATGGATAGAAAGAAACGTAACTTTTCAAAAAAAAAAAAATCTCTGCACATGCTTCAAAGAAAATACAGAAAAGTTGCAATAGAAATTGCAAAAATTTAATCCACGTGTTTCAGAAAAAAAAAACAACTAACAATTTACACTCTACTGGCACATGATATAGCACACAATATATGGAAATAAATTCGGACTCCTGCGTTGTGTCCTTGGGCAAGACACTTAACCCCGATTGCCCACATGGGGGCACGATGACGCCGTGTACTAAGGGCTACTGCACGTCGATGATTCGCGTGTCTTCAACCAATCAATCCCTGCCTGCGCTGCAGTGCGGAGTTACGATGTTGGGGAACTGACAGCTGCTCGTCGTTGCTCGGTGGTTCTCTCCGGGTACTCCTGCATCCTCCACCCGTAAAATTGTCACGGCCTTGATGAGCCATTGTGCATAAGTATATATATGACCTTAAACACCAATAAATAATTAAATAATATGGAAATAAATGGAAATACAAATATTGTTACATCGGCGGCCTAGTACTGCCCACAAAATTATTTTCTTTTCTTTATTTATAACTCGAAATTACAAGTTAGCATCTCGAAATTTCAAGATAGTAACTCGAACTTTCATGATAGTAACTCGAAATTTCAAGTTAATAACTCGAAATTTTAAGAGAGTAACTCGAAATTTCGAAATAGGAACTTGAAATTTCAAGATAATAATTCAAAATTGCAAGATAGCTTGTTCGTGATTACCTTTTGACAGCGTTCATCGACGTCACGAATCGAGTCCTCCCAACCCCACACCACCACCATTTCTTCGTTAGGCTAGTCAAGGTGTCGACAACTCACAACCGATTACGAAATGAACCTGCGGTCACAAGTGACTGGCTCAATGAATGGATAATAAAAATAAGACAAACACAAAAGGAGGGGGTGGGGGTCAAATTAAAATCCCGCAACAAAGTTATTTGTTAATTTATGTTTTGGTGTTTAAGGTCACATACTTCTGCACAATGGCTAATCATGACCGCGACAGTTTTACGGGTGGATGAAGCCGGGGTGCCAGGTGAGAACCACCGAGCGACGGCGAGCAACTTTCAGCTTTCCAACACACTAACTCTACACAAGCAGGGTTAGCATTGGTTGAAGACACGTGCACCACCGACGTGCATTACGCCCTAGTACACAACATGTGTGCCCCCACATGGGCAATGGGGGTGAAGTGTCTTGCCCAAGGACACAACGCAGTTGCCGCAGGTAAGATTCGAACCGAGGACCTCTCGGCTTATAGCCTGCACCTCTACCTACTGAGCCCCCCCCCCCCCCCCCCCGCCGCAACAAACGTTCAGGATCGAGTTTTGTGGAGGATATCCATGAATATAAACGTAAATAACACATTTAGACCACTTTTATTACCCAGTGACTGTGCCAGTCACCCGTGTTTAGGATTACACATTCTCTTTCTTGAGATCAATGCGATGGCATCCACGGAGATCTTTGTTTGAAATGTTAATTCTGTCTCTGGTGATTTCCTACATAATTTCATTTATTACCCTGGTGTAAAATCCACTCTGGGGTGATCTGGTGCTAGTCTGCCCAGGCACTGTACATAACACGCCATTGTGTGACTCTCGCCCATTCATTTTTCTCTTGTTTTGGCGGCACATCAAGAAATTACGACCTTTATTTTCTTTGGTGAATTTATTTCACTCCAGTGATATATCCACGAGGAGGACTGGGCAGGTCGATTCGGAGCTAGCTACAGAATGCGATCTGTCTGGAACAGTAAATAGTGTAATTGCTGGCAAACTATACCACATTCAGTGGAAAATGACGTTTTGTCGCGCAACAAATAAAATATTCGGGGAGGTCCCCGACTACCACCTATGAGTGAGGGGGAGGGAATCTCATTTCTATAGACCTTTCCAGGGTGGCCTCCAAACTTTGTTATATATCTGCGACATCAGGAACGAAGGAAGCATTTTAAACTGGGAAGAGGTGTGGGGGGGGGGGGGGGGGCACGTTCATAGAAGGGCACCCACAAACTGCTGATATGTGTGAGTGATGGCCCATGTGGCTTAGTAGTAGGAATACAATACACAAAGCTATGTTTGGGACTAACGCCCCTTTACATCGAGAAATGCACATTTTTGACTCCATATTTAACAGATTTCCCCACTGGGCCGTTTTGTTAAATGTGGTGCCAAAAATGTGCATTTTTTCTCGACTTCTAAGGCAAGAGACAATTCATTCAAGGGAATCTTCGGCCACATCTTAAGAGTAAAGAGTCTGTGCACCCCGTTCCTGTTAATTCCGAATAAGATTGCGAGAAAGGGAACCCAAAGGAGAAATACAAGCTTCAAGTGACTGCATTTGAGTAGTGAGGGACCCCCACCCCCACCCCCACACTGATTCTTTGGTGGTGGTATTATGGTGTAAAATATATTGGTAAAGATAATGCAGGTCTAACCTGATTCTCTGGTGGTTGTGTTACGGTGTAAAAACTATATTGGTAAAGATAATGTTGTCTTAATCTCCCACAATCTCTGGAAAAATTGTTTTTGGGAGGGGGGGGGCACGTGCCCCCTGTGTCCCTCCCTCGGTTCCTACGTCCTGAGCGATATATCAACCCTCTACCTAGAGGTGCCTTTGCGTGTCCGTCCGTATGCCTTCCTCTCCACACACACACTATAGACACCTGGCTATGCGTGAGGCTCACTTTCATTGATGACTTGACTTCGAGATGCTCTCGATGAATTTCCTTCTCCTCCACAAAACACGCCCGGGTGCTGAATTGGTTGGGATGATGGGGGATTAAGCACATGAGCCAACATAAGCAAACCCTTCACTCTCGGTGCTCAAGAAGACTGCGCACAAAATGTGTAACACAAATAGCCGAAATATTTTACAGAACTGCAAATCTTTGTTACATTATGGGGCTCCCATTACAAACGAAGAGGCTCCAATCGCACCCAGAGGCTTCCGAATAAATAAGCTATAGTCTAGCTACTCGGGGTGAGGTGGGCAGCTTTCTTCACATCCCATCTCATGACGTCACTGATAATCTAACTCAGAGACCCCACCAAACGTCAGGACCCCACTCCAACACCACCAATTTCAAACCCTGAAACTCCACCAAACGTCATAGTGGGTGAGTCGGGATCTGAGAACGAACTGTGCAGAGGCTCAGATTCAGACCAAGAGGTGTCATCTCAAACTGAAAGTAGGACGGGGTGAGGGATAGGGATTTCAAACACTAATACACCTATCAAGTACCTAGATACATAAACAAAGGCCACATACACTATTGTTTCATTGGTGCCCCTAAGTGTTGATACGATCTTGATCACTTGAAGGTCTACTCAGTTTTGAGGGTGCCAAATTAAACACTATGGGGGTTTCATACATCTCGGTGTTTGTTTGTAGGCCCACCTCATCAGGGACGGGGAGAATCATCTCAGGCAGGTATTATAATCAAATGACCAGAGTCAATTGTAATGGCATCATTCCGGAAAAGGTATATGGGGGACTTTATCTTAAACCTGAGTGAAGTATATTCTCATAGCCCTCATACCCTCAAATGGTGAAAGGCGAACTGACCCGACTAAACCCTTTATAGCGAGAGTGGGCGGCATTAGGGTTATGCTTATTTATTTATTTATTTATTTATTTACTGGGCTTAACGACACTTTCGAAAGCCAGGGTCGGACAGTGTTACGAGTGGAGGAAGCCGGAGTACCCGGAGAGAACTACCGAGCAACGGCGAGTAACTGTCAGACTCCACAACATACTAACTCCACACAAGCAGGGTTAACATTGGTTGAAGACAAGTGCACCAACCATTGACGTGCGAAGTACGCCTTAGGACACAACGCCACCGTGCCCCCACATGAGCAATGGGGTGAAGTGTCTTTCCCAAGGATACAACGCGGTTGCCGCAGGCGAGATTCGAACCAAGGACCTTTCGGCTTGCAACCGGCATCTCTTCCTACTGAGCCACCGCACCCCCTGGTTAGGGTTATGGAACGATCTAATTTGTCGAGAGCAGAGGTCGAAATCAGATAGAGATAAAAGGTTAATCAAGAATACCCAGAACAGGATCCAGCATAGACAGAAGCCTACGAGTTCATTTGGGTAAAAGCTGCCCCGTTTCGGTAATTTTTGGTAGTTGGGTCGTTTGTGGTGATCAGACATACTACCAATGAAACATATATGGGAGTCAGGGGCCTGGAAATCTTGATAGAATGCAGCAGCCATTATTAGTAGTCGGGGTAATAGAGAAATGTGGCTATAGTCGGGGGGGGGGGGGGGGGGGGGTAGGAAAAAAATTGCAGACACCGATGCCGATTTTTTGTTTTTGACCAGTCGGAGGACCCACCCACCTACACCATGTAATGTTTTTCCAGTTTTACAATTTTTTTCCGGGGTTATATGAACCACCCACCCCCACTGAATACATGCGTCTGCATCATCTTTCAGACCATACAGCACCATAACCAATTTTATCATACAGTATTGATTGATTGACCTTGTACAGTAGGACAGGTCTTGAAAGAACATCCGTTTTATCAGACCAAAGTGGTCTCTTAAGGCAGATGGTCTCCCATAACAAATCAAATATAGAGTAAAGCTGGTATGTCCAGGTATGTCCATATAAAACATGGTCTCCAAAGACATCGGTCTCTTAAGGCATGTTCTATTGTAATTCATTAACACTCTTGAATATCATATCATTAACTTTTTACCTATAGTTATCTCTCCATGTGTTCAGACATGTTGTAGAAACCAACAATATACATGTATATGGTATTCGACAGAGTTCAGAGAGCTTTGTAAAATATCATACAAATTGTTGATTTTTTTTGACTACATGCATGAACCAGCATGGACTGACATGAAGAGATATAATTGCAGATGAGAAAGTATACTTCAATATCAAAGTGAAGGGGGTTGATGTATCAAAAAAAAAAATCTCTATGCAGCCTGGTCATTCTGAGTCATTCCTAAAAGTATTTCAATCTGTGTAAATTTCATGTAACACTCAGGTAGAGGCATTAACCTCTTACCTAACATAGTGGCCATAATAAATGTAACCAAAATAAACCAACAACATTCAAAGTGGATTATATATCCAAATATATCCCACAATAAAGCCACACAAATATGGATAACATTAGAACTGACTCTTCGAGCCAGTTCTAATGCTAGCCATACATGTGTTTATTTCAAGTAACCTTATTGAACAGTAATGGTTATATGAGAATTTTTATTTTTTTTTGTATTTTAGAAAAGAATGTTAGGTAAAGGGTTAAATATCATAAATTACTCAACCCATCAGAACCCATTGTGTTCTCCATTCATATATACAGTGGAACTTCTCTTGAGAGACTACCCTTTTTGAGGAACCACCTCTTTTGTGCTAGAGCGTGTTTTATGTGGACAACACAGGACAACATATCATTTCGGCCAGACAAAAGTGGTCTTTCAAGACAGGTGGTCTTCACAGACCACCTGTCTGAAAAAAACCTTTTGTCTGTCAAAAATGTTGGTCTCTCAAGAGAGGTTCCACGGTAAGTGTATGCAAATAGCAATGAGTTTAGTCATTTATGTATTTGTTTATATTTTTTTGACGAAGGTTTGGGTGGGGCATGGCTGGGTTGGAGGGGATTTATTACTTATTTTAAATCCAGCCCTAGAAAGTCTGGTACATGATTTTGTTGACACCTGTGTTCTCAGATGTGTTTGAAATAAATTAGCAGTTCAATCAGGTTCAATGTTTAGTAGTTTTTGTGTTACAAACTTCCTGCAATGGCAATAAGAGTCATTGGTGTTTTCATAATAGGTCTGGATACATCGTTGTACAGAATTGTTCCTTCAGCTGAAATCTGTAACTGTTCCTGACTTCACATAATTGTCTTTGCTCCTCATCTAAGCCAGCCAACCTCACCAGGGTGAACATATTAGAAATTTAATCAAACGGAACACCCTCAAGATAACTTATCCTTAGAGTGCAGTGTCTGATAATTGCAATTAGTGATGCATTTTAACTTGCATTATTCAATATGTCATACATTGTATCACTATAAGCCGAATCATAGCTCAGCCGCAATAACAGTTTTATAATCGTATATAACCCATGGTAGGTACCCCCTGATAACTTGAGTGTCTTTTTATTTTTTTTTGTCCTCCTTCACCACCCACCCACCCCGGCATCAGTGTTTTGCAAATTTTTTCCACCCCCCACCCTGCTATAGTAGGAATATTGGTAGCCAAAACTTGAAATGTCTTGAATATTAAACTGTTCCAAGTGAAAGGTTCTCCCCTCTACCGGTGTACGCTTGAATCATAAAAGAGAAGTAAAACCGTGTCTGGACGTAGTCAGCACAGGCCAAAAAGGCTAAAAATATAGTCAAAAAAAAAAGAAAGTATAATTGAAACAAATGTGAAAAATAACATAAAGGATGAAATATAATAGTTCTAATGTTGCATGTTTGTGGACAAGAAGTCGTGCAAAGTGTTTAATGACATGTTGTTGTTGTCCACCCAACCGTATACAATTTTGCAACGGATTTCAAAATAGCACGTGCTACCCGAGAATGTCAAATGAATGGGTGACCGACGATTTTATTTGTGTTATGTTGTGCTAGAGAGCCTGGGTTATTGAGAAAACAAGCCAGTTTTTGTCTTCCGATATTTAAAAAAATGACAAGGTTAACCGAAAATCAGAGGTTGCGTACCACTGGTATGCATGAGGCTGGGATACCTCCAGATGAGCTCGCTGCTGAGTTCGGAGTCACTGTGGCCACTATTTACCGTCTCATTGGAAGGTATAGAACCACTGGATCTACTGCCGACCAACCGCGTTCAGGTCGACCAAGAGTTACGACCCCTGCACAAGACCGACACATCAGGACGTCTTACACTGTTCTTGTCCCATTGTTTAACGCTTCCTACGACGACGAGGACAGCAGCAATTACTCCTGGTAGAACTAACAATAGAATCTGTGCACAAACTGCCCGCAACATACTCGCTGAACGCGGCATCCAAAGTAGGCGTCCATACCACGGACCAATCCTTACCCAACGTCATCGTACCTTCAGAATGGAATGGGTACGTCAGCTTGTTCGCTGGACTCAGCAGCGTTGGAGCACAGTTCTTTTTAGTGATGAATCACGATTTTGTCTACGGCGCGCTGATGGTAGGGCAAGAGTATATCGCCGACGAGGAGAACGGCTTTCCGATGCTTGCATGCGGGAATGCGATCGTTTCGGCGGGGGTAGTGTAATGGTTTGGGCAGGAATTTCCTTGCACTATCCAACGCAGTTGATCTTCATCGATGGTAATCTGAATGGACATGGATATAGGGACGAAATTTTTAACGCTGTTCTTGTCCCGTTGTTTAACGCTAACGTCGGATTGCAGTTATTCCAGCAAGACAATGCCCGATGTCACGTGGCGCGTATCTGTCGCGACTTTCTTAAGGAGCAGACCATCGAACTTCTTCCCTAGCCCCCACTTTCGCCAGATCGTCAGATTTTTCGGCAATCAAGCATCTTTGGGATCAATTGGACCGTCGGGTACGACTTCATGATCTTCAGACGTTAGGCGATTTACGTAATGTTCTGAGGCAGGAGTGGAACGCAATACCACAGGGTGACATCCAGAGACTTATCAGGTCCATGCGCCGTCGATGTCTTGCCATCCAAGAGGCAAACGGTGGACATACACGCTATTGACTGCATGTGTGATCTTTTCACCCCATGTCTGAATTGCGACGTCCTGACGTGACGCTGGCAACAGTAAGAATACGAAATTATGCAGATTCATACAGCTAGACTCGAAATATGAATTTACAATAATTTGTTTGGCACTAAAGTCGACAATACTAAAAAAAATTGCTCCTCGAAGTTTATTATACTTTCTTTTTTGACTCAGTATATTAACAAAACACCAATTCTATTCCAAATTTTGGTCCTTTGTCCTACCCGAGTACACTACAGAACAATCAAGCATACCCCAAAAACACACCCCGGATGGGGTACAGGGTAAGGCTTTATACGGGTAACGGGTGTTAACAATGGCCGAAAGTAGACCAACAGGGGTACAGACGGCTCATACTATACACTACCATGCGATACAACCAAGAATACCCCCACATCATATGGCCTGGCATTATGTACTACCTATACCAAACCATAGGGTAGAACAAAGTATTAGGTGGGTTAGTAGTTCTAAGGGCTAATAATAGAACCCAGAGGTACGTATCGTCCATACTATACTACCATACGGTACCAGACAATCAAGCATACTCTACATTATCACCTGACCTGGCACTGGGAATGGTTTTAGAGGAAGTTTCTTCTTCCCTTTTAACTGCGCAAAAATTCAGCTGACCATTTTATTACTTATCTGTTGTATTTTTAACGACACTTTCAACGATGGTTATATCGTGTCGCACAGTTTTGCGGGTGGAGGAAGCCGGAGTACCCAAAAAGAATCACTACGCAGCGGTAGTAACCCCGAGACTCTCCAACTTACTAATCTTGTACAAGCAGGGTTAACATTGGTTGAAGGCATGTGTAGGCTACCACCAACGTGAAGTACTCCTTACTATCTTGAAATTTCGAGTTACTATCTCGAAATTTCGAGTTACTATCTTGAAATTTCGATTACTATGTCGAAATTTCGAGTTACTCTTGATATTTCGGCTTATTAACTTGAAATTTCGAGTTAATATCTTCAAATTTCGAATTACTAACTTGAAATTTCGAGATAATAACTTGAAATTTCGAGTTATAAAAAAAGTAAATAAAAATTTTGTTGGCAGTACTACGCCACCGTATGTTACAATACAAGTGCTATCTCCTTAAATACTTAGCTTTAACCCCCTATAAACAAAGCAGACGACGTCATAATTTAAATTCAAAATTTTCAACAAAACCATATCACGTGATCCCCTCATTGGAACGCGGTCGACGAGTTCGTTTCAAGGAGGGGCTCGCATGACATGGTTTTGTTGAATTTTTTTTTCATCTACTGAATTTGTACACCACGTCACGGATGCGGCCGATTCGGCAGGTAAATGGGTAACCCTTACCCAACAGAACACTTGAAAAACAAATTGAAAAATCAAACGTATTCTCTATGGGGCCTAACCATGTTCAGCCCCGTGAGTTCAACTCCGTTGAAATTATCTTGTTATGGCACACAACCTGGGGCGTCGACAAATGCCTCAGATGCAAGTATTGGGCGTCTTTTTGTTCTGGAAAATTACACACTACTCGGAGCGGTGATAAAAACATCAGACGCTCGGATTTTGCCTCTTTTCAGGCCTGAAAGTCAGATTTTCCTCCCACGGGACCGAATCATGATCGGCCCCATGGGTTATGCAGCAATGCAATTTTTTCATTATTATGCACTATAAACAGGGCGACCACAGTGCCCCAGGTGCGAGGATTTTGCGTCTTTTCGGTCCAAAAAATGAAAATTTTCCCACACAGAACCAAACCATGCGCGTTCGCGTGACTTGAATACCATTGAAATTATCTCGTTATCACAGACAATTTGAGGCATCGGCAAAATTGTCTTTGATGCAAGGATTGTGTGTCTGCTCGGTCCCGACAGTATACACACTATCCGGGGGTATTGATAAATACCCCAAATGCAAGCATTTTGCCTTTTTTCGGGCTTGAAAATCAGAATTTTCTCTCACGGGACCAATCAAATCATGGTCGGCCCCGTGGGCTAGGCAACAGTGGAATTCTTTCGTTATCACGCACTACCCCGAGTATCGAAAATGCCTCAGATGCCAAGATTTTTCGTCTTTTCGGTTATGAAAATCAATTTTTTTACACCTCGAGACTAAACCATGTTCAGCCTCGCAAATTCGATTCCATTAAAATTATCTTGTTATAGCACACACCCTGGGGCGTCGATAAATGTCTCAGATGCAAGTATTAGGAGTCTTTTTGGTACTGAAAATTACACACTACTCGGAGCGGTGGTAAACACCCCAGACGCTAGGATTTTGCCATGCCCTTTTCATGCGTGAGTATCAGAATTTCCTCCCACGAGGCCGATCATGATCGGCTCTGTAAGTTAGGCAGCATTCCAATTCTTTCATTATCATGCAGTATACCCAGGGCGTCCACAGAGCCTCGTGTGCGTGGATTTTGCGTCTTTTCGGTCCGAAAATGAAATTTTATTCACACAGAGCCAAACCATGCATGCTCGGTCTCGTGGATAGGATGCCAGTGAAATCATCTCTTTATTATACACATGCAATTCAGGGCATTGACAAACATCTCTGATCTAAGAATTGGGCGTACCGTTGTTCTGTACCGAAAATTGCACACTGCTGGGGGCATCGATAAATATCACAGACCTGAAAGTCAAAATCTCCGAACCGTCTATAAGTGTTCTCAAAATCCTACCAAGTGGCCCCTCTTGAACTCCTCTTCTATCATCAGGTCTTTGGTACAGGAGACCAAATAACAGACAAAGGGCGCCAGGAGGTTCTGCTTCCGAAACTTCTTCAATTTCGTTCTATAATATTCCGCTTTTTAATTTCGTTCTGTAATATTCCGCTTTTTAATTTCGTTCTGTAATATTCCGCTTTTTGATTGATTTGCTTTGAGATTCCATTCGAAATCATCTACTTGATTGGAGGCGCGGTGGCTCAGTTGGTAGAGGTGCAGGCTGCAAGCCGAGAGGTCCTCGGTTCGAATCCCACCTGCGGCAACTGCGTTGTGTCCTTGGGCAAGACACTTCACCCCCCCCCCCCCCATTGCCCACGTGAGGGCACGGTGACGCTGTGTACTAAGGCGTACTGCACGTCGATGGTGCACCTGTCTTCAACCAATGCTAACCCTGCTTGTGTGGAGTTAGTATGTTGGGGAGCTGACAGTTGCTCGCCGTTGCTCGGTGGTTCTCTCCGGGTACTCCGGCTTCCCCCACCCGTAAAACTGTCGTGGTCATGATTAGCCATTGTGCAGAAATATGTGACCTTAAACACCAATAAATAAATAAATAAATAAATAAATCTACTTGATTAGATTTGGGATTCGATTCCATCCGACATTTGAGATTCGTCACTACATGACACTTGGTCGTGTAGTGGTCACTTGGTCGTAAGCCACATGGTTGAACAAACACTTGGTCAAATGGACATTTGGTCGAAAGGACTGGTCGAATGGACACTTGGTCGAATGGACATTTTGTCGAATGGACATTTAGTGGAATGGAAGTTTACAAAGACTTTCGTCGAAACATTTTTGTTCGAATTAAATGAATTTTCAGCCCCCCCCCCCCCCCCCCCAATTTTTCAGAGTGCATAGACAAAGGGCATATAGTAGCCGCCTTGTCAATCCATACGTTCGTCCATTCCTCTGTTGGGCCGTTTGTCTGTTCGTCCGTTTTTACTTTGTCCGATCTATAAAAAAATGTTCACATTTGAAATTACCTTAGCTTGACCCAAGGTTGAACATCTAAGATCAAGGTCACAGACCGTTAGTTTGTTTGTTCCTCCATTCTACATTTGTCCGGCACATATTCAACCGACCGATATTGTTAATACTTCACACATTGATTGCTTGTGTCTCAACGATGTGTTATGATAAGGACCCAAGGTCATACCTCGAAAGTCAAGGTCTCAAACCATTAGCTTTTTTGTTCCTCCATTCTAACGTTGCAGTTATTCAATTTAGCGATATTGTTCATACTTGACACAATGATTGCTTAGGACTTGAGGCTGGGTCATGACCTTGACCCATGGTCATTCCCCAAAGGTCAAAGTCACAGGCCCTTAGTTTGTTCATCTATTCTAATTTTGTGTGACCCAGAAAGAAGAAATATTGAAAGAACCGATTTCGTTCATATTTCATACATACTTCTTTGTTTGGTGATTATCGAACAGACTCAGTCAGTATACCCGATAGATTGGCATTAATACACGTAAAATACGTTAGAAACGAATACTGGAGAGTTTATCAGTTACAATTCCCGGAAAGTAAAGTATTTTCCATTAGCGCACTTCTGAAGAACAAAAGGTACGACGCCCTTGATGTAACCGCCAGTGAACTTAACCCCCACCCCTCCACGAAGGAGCCTCTCCATAAATGAGACTACGTATTTGTCCTAATAACAATCAGCAAATAAAGACCTTCGCTTGCCAGCAATGTTCCTCAATGGTATTTTCGTATGAAGGATTGGGTCAGTGGGATGTGATCCTCAGAGCTAAGGGGAAGCTGCCCACTCCTAGCTTCCAGCACCCCTTGAAGACATGATACCAGTTTTTACCAATATTCGCGGAGCACTAACTGCAGCGTCCCAATGTCGCACCGCACAGGTGTCCAGCACTCTGATATTTCAGGTGTCCTACCCGAAAAATCGCGAAACCCCTCAATGATTTGCTTATCAACAGTATTCTTTGACGCTCTCTGTACCCGTAAACCCATTCCTTTCATTTTCGATGATTGGGAGGTTTACCAAAACTGATGCAAACCGTCAGTTCAATGAATGATCCTTTCTAAGCTTTTAGCTTCAAGGTATTCTCGTCGATATAGTTCATATTACACTGAGCTCCACCCATTTATACAGTCATTAATTCAAATATATCGCTCAGTTCAATGAGTGCAGTTTTCAACTCGAGAATGACTTGATTGCATATGTAAATTCCCCTTAACCCTTTGAACACCGGTGGAACCTTCCATGTAAGTTCAATGCCATCAATTGGAAGAATCTACATTCGTCATTTGGGGTAGACCAATTAATATTGTCAACGTGCAGCCTTAGAGCTGCACGTTGACAATGTCAATTGGTCAACCATATGCACACTAAGCAACCACCCACTTTATGACAACAGGCCGTGTAAGAATCCTGAGCCGGAAAAGCAGGTTTTCGAAGGGATTCAAAGAGATAACTTATTATTCCACTTCATCAAAATTGTACCAAAAGATCTTTCTTTTTTTCTGTGGTAAATGTTTCAAATTTGTTATGGATGATTATTTCATTGTTTGGATTTTGATGTTATTTCTTCATTACACATTAAATTTTGACGAGTTTTGTTGTCTCAACACAGACGGCGTTTGCATTAGGCACGTAGCTAGGATCAAATTTTTTTTTTTTTTGGGGGGGGGGGGGGGGGGCAAAGGAGAATTGTGGGAGGGCGAGCCTAGGACGAGATGCCGAAGGCATCTCCCGAGGGCGAAGGCTCGAGTGTGGGGGAAGACACGGGAGGAGGTCGCCCCCTCCCGTATGTGGGGGTCTGGAAAATTTTGGATTTTAGCATGTCTCGGACGCGATTTCCTGGCTCCTGCGGTATATTTCGACTCACATTTCCGAAGGAATATGACCCCATTCACACTTACAGATTGGCTCCTTATCACTGAAGCTCGAGTTATTGGCCAAAATTTATAACAATATCGCGTTTTATAAACTGTAACTAATGTATGTGTCCCGCAAATTTACCATGAGTGTTTGTTCACAGAATCTTCACTAGAATAAGTGGTCCTGAAAATCTTGCATAAAGAATATATATATATTTTTTTTTTTGGGGGGGGGGGGGGGGGGCAAGACTGAGTTTTTTTTGGGGGGGGGGCAGTTGCCTCCCCCCCCCGTGCACCCCCATAGCTACGTGCCTGGTTTGCATGAATAACATTCAAACGTGGGTACCCTATACGCCATTTTTTGATCAAAATCAATGGCGATTATGCCCACTTCGGGCTTCAGTCGCTGCTCAAACTCTCCTTACCACTGACCCCATCAAGTTGTTTATTAACCTTTCTGTGATGCTATTCCAATCCCGAAGAAGGGCGTGAACTAAGCGACGATGTTTGGGACGTTAACGCGCTTCCTGACCCTCCTGTCCAGTTAGTCCCACTCGATATACGTCCCACTCCCATCTTCGATTGGGGACAAATCTGGGTTGAAGGGTGGCCAATCGAGAACTGGGGATTGGTTGAGGAAGTCACGACAAATCCTAGCAACCTCCACCCTTCCATTATCCTACTGCAACGTAAGGCTACGCGCATGGATAAGTGGAAGGACGTGAGGTATGAGGGCCTGATCCCTATATCTTACGGCTGTAAGATTGCCCTGGATGACCACGAGAGGTGTTTTCACGCCATGAGAAATCCCCCTCCCCAATCCATAATAGACCCTCCCCGGAAACTGTCGTTTTCCTAATATAGCTTACCTCGACGTTGATAGCAACGTTGTCGTCCATCTGACCTGAAAAGCGTGAACCGAGACTCGGCAGTGAATAACACACGTCTCCAGTGGGCCAAATGGAACCGATTTGGTGCATGCGCCCGCAGCCATTGCAACCGGCGTTTACGTCACCTGGGTGCAAGTTGTGAACCAGCCTTAAATTGAGCTCCCGCAACCGATTCCTAACTGTTTTTGGACACATTCGGCGACCATGAGTGCTTACAGCCTGACTCGGCGTCTCTGTCGCCGTCTGAAATCGGTTACGGAGGTGTGAGAGACGTATTGCTCAATCTTGAATTGGCGACGTAATGCGCGGACGTCTGCTCCTGGGACGGTCAACTAATCTTCATGTGGCCCCGAGATGCCCAACTAAATGAGCTATCGTTGACTCATGGACCCCAAATTGCTGGGCGACGAGACGTTGCGATTGGCCATGAATAATTAGAGCAATAGCCGTACCCCTATCAACTTTGGACATTCGCAGGATTTTGCTTTTCAATCGAGTTGAAATGAAATGTACAATCGATGTCTACTGTTCAAAATTTCGATTAGGAATGGTTTTCAAGCCCGATGCACGCGGGGTGCCCCGGATACACGTTTTGTCGAAAAATATGTAGAAAGCATGCAAAGTCTCACGTGGTCATGGTTGACTGAATGTTAACCAAAGACTCTTTAGACAGAACTCCGGAGGCGCGGTGGCGTCGCGGTAACCGGTTCTCGTCAGATCACCGACTTTAAGCAACGTCGAGCGTGGTTAGTAGTTGGATGGGTGACCATTTCAGCGACTGATTCGCGCTCCCGCGTTGTGTCTTTGGGCAAGGCACTTAACCCCGAATGCCTACATGGGGGCACGATGACGCTGTGTACTAAGGCGTACTGCATGTCGATGGTGCGCATGTCTTCAACCAATCTAACCCTGCCTGTGCCGCGGTGCAGAGTTACGATGTTGGAGAGCTGACAGCTGCATGCTCGTCGTTGCTCGGTGGTTCTCTCCGGTTTCCCCCACCCGTAAAACTGTCATCGACATGTGACCCTAACTGTTAAAGTGTCGCCAAATCCCAATAAATAGATAAATAGATAATAGACAGAACACTGGGGTTGCTATGTGTCACGGATAAAAAAATTGTATTACCAAAACTGAACTTGCGTTTCTTTTTATCGTAAGTATATTAACGACACTGTCTATATGATGTTACCTGCGAATTTCGCTAGGTGTCCCCTTCTGAGCGGCTCTTGGCAGTAGCAGATCCAGGATTTAGTAGTTGGTGTTGCTGGGGAGTTTGGGGACACCACCGTGATTTTCAGTCATGGGTCATGATGCGAAGATCATCCGCCCCGCGTAACTTCGAGTTGAAAACAAGTACGAGAAGGGGTAAGCGCTTTCGTCGGCGGGTATAGCACCTTCCCTGAGAATATTTTTGGAAAATGGGAGGTTAGTTACAAAACTAGAGGGGGGGGGTCACCCCTCCGTGAATCCACCCATGCTTAGGACCCACAGGACCATCCATGAACCACATAAAGTTAGTATAGTTCACACTTTAAAGTCATGACTGTTGGTCAATGGAGGCGTGGCCAAAACTCCCACGTCTATGCGTATTGCATCGGCGTGGTGTTACGCAGCTATATAGATTACATTAGTTGACGCATATTTGCGCATATCGTCAGGAACAGGAACCTATATTAAAGTTGCCGAAAGCATTATTTTTTTTTTTGGCGGGGGGAGGGGGGGGGGTAGACATCGTTTGGATAGATGGAGCATGATTTACTTTCGATATATCACTCGGCTTGAGTGGAAGGGCATCGGAGCGACAGGTGTCTTCCATCCCTTTGGTATGATCAGGAGCCTCCCTGAAGAAATGTTTTAAAATGGATCCCAAATGGCCTCTATCTGGAGGTACTTTCAAGCTCAATAGAACGTAAACTTGCACTAAATGTAGTAATATATTTCTAATTACATTAGTTATCGCGCTACGCAGATTGTAGAATTCTTAATCCTTTGGGGGAAAAGTGGTCACCATGATTTTGGAAGTCCTGACCCCTCAGGTCCATAGCTATGCACTATTAGCTGAGCTAGGCTATGAATGGGCTTTAATTTTACAAAGTTACGTGATATTCCGACCGCCCAATACTCAGAAGTTTGATATTCCTAAGACCCGTTACTGCAAAGGTCCATTTCTTCGAAGACCAATACCCCGAAAGTTCCAGAAGTTCTCATATTCCGACGGCCCAATACACCGAAAAACCATTACGTCAAAGACCCAATACACCGAGGATCTGATATTACGATCTGATATTCCGTCGGCCCAGTTCTCCAAAGGTCCATTACCCCGAAGACTCAATACTGCGAAGGTCCTACATTCCTACGGTCCACTACCTCGGAGGTCTGAAATTCCGAAGAACCACTGCCTTGACGGCCTAATACTTTGAAGATTCTGACTGCCAAATACTCAGGAGGTACTATATTCTGACGGCCTTATACTCCGAAAGTCCAATATTCCAAAGGCCCAATACCGCGAAGGGCTAATACTCCTAATTAAAGGTCCAACATTTCGAAGGCTCAATACTCCGAAGGACCGACATTTAAACGGGCCGTTATTCCGAAGATTCAATACTCCGAAGGTCCGATATTCTGATGGACAAATACTTATAAAGTCCAATACTCCGGCACTCTGAAGGTTAGATACTCAGGGAGAATGCTCTGAAGGTCCAGCACTCAGAAGGACCGATATTCCGATGGACAAATACTTATAAAGTCCAATACTCCGGCACTCTGAAGGTTAGATACTCAGGGCCGGGGACAAGAAACTCGGTCCCCAGGGTTAATTCTACGACGAACTCCTTTTCTAAAGAGTCGGGATATTGATGCAGATGCCGAAGGCACCTGTCGTGAGTGCCAAGGGCAAGCGCGATGATGGGAGGAATTGGAGGTGAAAGGGGGGGGGGGGGGGGGCATGTGTTTGCCACCAAGAAAATTTTGAAATCAGTTATTAAATGGAGACTTCTGGCTACTTTTGGAATGAAAAATCACACTATTTTTCGGCCGTCAAAATGATGTTTTTAGCAGCATGTTTCAAATGTGCAACTTCATCGGGGAGTATCCAGTGACTTAGAGTTATAGCTTTTGAGTGCACAATTCTTGAAGTGATAACTTTTATCACTTCAAGAATCAGGCTGTCTAAAATTACAACCGTTGATCAAGTGCAGAGCTCCATTCGGATACAGTCCCCTTCTTGACTGTTGGCACAGGAGTCAAAATTTTTTTTTTTTTTTTTTTTTTTGGGGGGGGGGGGGGGGGGGTGGGTCCGATATTCTGGCGGTCGAATGCACCGAGGGTCCAGTACTCCGAAGGCCCATCATTCCTCTGGACAGCTGACAAATACTTATAAAATCCAATGCTCCGACACTCTCGAGGTTCAATACTCCTATGCAAGCTCTCAAGCCACCAGTAAAGAAATCGACGTTGATATGGCCTGGGACCAATCTTGCCCTGAAATAGCCTATCGCCTATGTTCAGATTCAAACAGCCGAGATATTTCTGTTAGTCGAAAAAGCGAAGCTACGGTTCGCTTTTCTGATCAACTGAAATATTTCCTCCGCTTAATTGTGAAAAATTTTCATTTTTTTTTTTTTTTTTTGAATCAGCACAAGAAATATTTCTCAATCAAGACTTCTATTGGCCGAATGTTAGATTGTATTTACCATTATGAATGAAAACCCACTATACATATCGTCGCATGAGAACTTTCAGTGGAAGATAGAACCTTATGGTTCTCAAGAGACGATATGTTGAATCGAGGACATGGGTTTTCAAGGGCACTTTTCGGTTCAACATTGGCTGCATGTCGAACCAGTTGTATTCAATATGTCCACGAAGAACAACGTGATTCTGTTATCCTGAAGATCCGAGGACATTTCCGTTATTGAAATTTCTATTAGTACACCGGTGTCATCCCCACAAGAAGAATCCTAGCAAGACGAATTGGTAAAATATCCCAACAAGACGATCCCAACAAGACGAATCCCAACAAGACGATCCCAACAAGACGATCCCAACAAGACGAATCCCAACAAGACGAATCCCAACAAGACGAAAAAAAATTTCTCATCGAATATGGGGAAAGTTTACTTTAAAAAAAACGTGTACATTACAATGTGTGCTATTTGAAGTATTTTAGGGTTTTATTTTATGCATGTGTTTGGGAGTTTTGTTTATAAAAAAGATACAAAAAAAAACTGTAGAAAATAGGGTCTTGCAACAAAGCGTGGCACCTCTGTTAACTGGGAGCGTTTTTTATTTGGTTGTCAAAAGTTTGTTCACATATTAAGATAACTTAAGACAACTTTATTCAGCAGCACACAAAAGCAGACAATACAATGCATATGAATAACTACTCTGGTAAAAAATAAAATGTATACCGCTAGGGGATCTCATAGCCAGATTGGCTGTCATCCTGGTATTCCACCCAAGAACAAAGAGAAACAATATGTGCGACAGTAATACATCCAAAGCGAATGCTGATAATTGTAAAACGCTGTATGGGCGGCTCCGGAAATATGGGAGCGCCATACAAGGTAAATGCAGGGTAAATGCAAGATAGATCCCGATGGTAATTGCAAGTCGCATCCATGCTTTGACCAACTCACTGAACAAAAAATTAGAGAAAGGTAATACAGACTTGGAATAACTTTAGAAATAACTATACAATACCGTACCGTCCCATACCATAATGTACTATACAGCACTGCAGCCCTCCACCCACCCACACGATACTATATATACAATACTATAATATGCTATACCAAACTAAATTATATCCTACCATACCATACTATACTACGCCATTACTACACTACTGTACAGTACACCACACTACTATACTACAATATAATACACTATACCATACTAACTCAAACTATTGGTGTACTATACTATACCATACCATACCATCTCATATCGTACCACACCGCACCGTACCGGACCGCAAAGTGCCATACCATACCATACCATACCATACATACCATACCATACCATACCATACCATACTATATCGGACTATACATGTACTATATTGGGAATAAATTACTAAAGCGGTGAAGCGGCGAGCTACCGATTTACATAGCATAGTGATAGTTGGTCAAAGTAGGATATATGTTGGACGAGACCCCCAGATTCAGCAAGAATGAATATAGATATGGACTACATAAGCGTCCAAAGTAAAATTAGTGCAATAGACTTGTTGCAATTAAAATAGCATAATCTGATAATCTTTTTTATACACATACTTCTATCAGTTAACATACCTACTTCATGATCAAGTTCATTCCATATTATTGGGTATAAGTATGACGGGAGATTACCTAAAAGTTTTGTTCTTGTTTTGCCTATGCGAAGAAGTCTGGATTGTCTAGTACATCTATTAGTTTGTTGACCTCCAGTTTCGAAGAAAGCATTGAAAGAGACAGGTAAGTTATCCCAATGCCAATCGTGTACGAAAAGTAACGCGTGCAATGTAAACAAGTCGTTCACTTTCAAAATCTTCACCATATAGAATAAGGGGTCTGTATGTGCATTAAATTTCTTCTTGTTTATAATTCTCTACGATCGTTTCTGCATCAACAGGAGCTTACTAGTCAATATCGAGTTACCCCATGCATGGACTCCATACACCAAATGGCTGTGGACCAAGGCATAATAAAGCGTCTTCATGGCATTGTGTGGCAGAATAGCTTTGACTTTACCGAGTGCGTAATTCGCACGCGCAATTTTGGCACAGAGCACCCAACCAGTTAAATGAAATCTCTTTGTCGAAAAAAAGTAAGCCGTGTTAGCAGTTTATGATGGAAAACCTCAAAATAAATGGGTTATATTGTCATTTTAATTAAATTTCGTCTTGTTGGGATTCGTCTTGTTGGGATGAACATTTTCGACATTCGTCTTGTTGAGAGTAAACCTGTGCAAATATCGTGGCTTTCATGTCCACACAACGCATACATGGGGCGGGGGAATGCCTCGTCAAGTATACAGAGGATTGCTATAGTACACTATTTCTAGACTGTTTACACCAACGTAACCCCATGAAATGGTAGGCCCTAATGGGCGAAAGGAGTGTAACGTTGAAATACCATCGGAGTATGGGACATTCAGAGTGTTAGGGCTTCAGAGTATTGGCGTTACGGAGTTTTGGGCCTTCAAACTATTGATTGCGGGGTAATAGTCATTCGGACTATTGAGCCTTCAAAGCATTAAGCCATCGGAGTATCAGGCCTTAGAGTAGTGGACCCTCGGTGTATTGGACATTCGGACTATTGGGCATTAGGTCAACGGTACCTCAGAGTACCGAACCTTTCGAATATCCAATCTTAGAGGCATGGAATTATAGAGCATGTATCGTGACCCATAAGTAGATTAAGCTATAAAATATGGTGGAAACCTGTAGGTAAAAACTGTTGTGATGCTTTTCTTCCTTCACTGCTTTTTTTCACTCCAGTCATGATGCTTACGTCTGAAGAGAAATTTTGCCAAAATAAATAGCAACAACTAACGCGAGATCTCGCTGAGATCTCACGTAGGTTGTTAGTAGTATGTCATGTACCCGGTCATCCCATATTTGGGTGACCTCGGAAGTGACGTCATGTCGCGTGACTCATTGGCGCCATGTTGTGTTGTAATGGTAACCCGCGTGAGCGGTCATCTTGTGACGTCATTACTATAGTGATATGTGGTGTTAGTGCGCATGCGTAACGCGTGTTGTTAGGGTGATAGTGTTTCCGTCGACCATTTTGTATG
This sequence comes from Pictodentalium vernedei, assembly GCA_031216915.1. Lineage (NCBI taxonomy): Eukaryota > Metazoa > Mollusca > Scaphopoda > Dentaliida > Dentaliidae > Pictodentalium > Pictodentalium vernedei. The sequence continues at coordinate 386,610,649 of CM062294.1, forward strand.
CTGGGAGCCGCCATCTTGGTTTCTATCGTCGCACGTGGTTGCTATGTGATCCAAAACCTTCTTAGGATAGGGGTATGTTCGGGTATGTTCGGAGAGTTTGTTTCTTTGTACAGGAGTAATTTCCCGATTCGTAGTATTAGCACAAACAACCCGACAATCCCTCCAGATCACCAAAATCCACCCCAAACTACAGAAACGAAATTGGCAAATCCTCCTTTTTGGGCATATAATAGTAGCACGTAGTGCTATAGTACCGAGGGGCTCCAGGGCGTAAGTTCGATTGAACTAGAGTAGTTTTTCTGATTCGGATTTTCTCAAGAATCCATATTTACTTCGCAGAATAACCACAAACAACCCTATAATTGTTTACTTGGCTCTGATTTCCCAAATAAATTCTCGGTTTCTACCCATGTATCTACAAGCTCTGTTATGACTTCTTTGTTCTATTTATTTTGACTTCCCTAAACATGTTTATGTTCTATTGTACACATTACAGGTAGCACATAGGCACATGCTGGATGTGCCAATATGTGCTTATGTGTAAAAGCACAATGTGACACAATGTGCTCTAGCACATAGGCACATGCTGGATGTGCCAATATGTGCTTATGTGAAAAGGCACAATGTGACACATTGTGCGCTAGCACATAGGCACATACGGGTATTTGAGGACACCTATGACCTGGTATTTTCCAAAAAGGGATTCCACAAGTGGGATTCTATAAGTGGGATTCTGTCTTACCTCGAGTGACTCGCACATACTGCTCGAACGACTCGAATCCCATCGAGCAAATGTGCTTTAGAGCAATTGCTCGATCGAGTGACTCGCATATACGACTCTTAGCCTCATTTCGGTATTTGAGGAAACCTATGACCTGGTATTTTTCCAAAAAGGGATTCTATAGGGATTCCAAAACTAGACGTACTAGAGGCTCTAAAGAGCCTGTAATCGCTCACCTGGAACTACATATAAAAATATGATTACCCATATGCTTTCCATGGTAACTATGAGCTGCAATTGTGGCCATGTTTGCAACATTACATCAACATTACAAGAGGATCATTGGTAGAATGTGTCCCAGTCCTCAATCATGTGAAGTTTCAAAACATTTCAGTTTGTAGTTTCAGAGGGGAAGATTTTTGCAAAATCCATCAATCAGAATCAGTGAATGTCTCTGGTGGCTATATTTTCCAACCAACGAGAACAAAAAGAGGATCTTTTGTAGGGGGCCTCCTATAGACCATTCCTGCGAAGTTTGGTTCACGTCGGTTCAGTGGTTCCTGTGAAGAAGATGAAAATGTGATTTCCCATAGGGTTTCTTTAGTAACTATAAGCCGCAATCGTGACCATGTTTGCAACACGATCAACATTAAATGAGGATCATTGGTAGAGGGTGTCCCAGTCATCAATCAGGCAAAGTTTCAAAACATTTGGCCTTTGCTTTCAGAGAAGACTTTTCAAAATCCACCATTCAGAATAAAAAATGCGTCTGGCAGCCATATTTTTCTATGCATGGTAACAAAATGAGGCGCGTTTGTAGATGACCTGCCATAGATATCCCTGCCAGGTTTGGTTCACATCAGCTCTGTCGTTCCAGGGAAGAAGATGAAGATGTGATTTCCCATAGGGTTTCTACAGTAAATATAAGCCGCAATTGCGGCTATGTTTACAACCCGATCACCATTAAATGAGGATCGTTGGTAGAGGGGTCCCAGCCATCATATACGTGAAGTTTCAAAACATATGGCTTTGCAGTTTCAGAGGAGAAGATTTTTCAAAATCCACCAATCAGAATCAAAGAATGCCTCTGGCGGCCATGTTTTTCAACCCATGGGAACAAAATGAGGACAGTTTATAGAGGACCTCCCATAGACCATTTCTACCAAGTTTGGTTCACGTCGGGTAAGTAGGTCCAGAGAAGAAGATGAAAATGTGATTTCCATAGGGTTTCTACAGTAACTATAAGCCGCAATTGAAGCCATGTTTGCAACTCGATCAACATTAAATAACGGGCGTTGGTAGAGGGGGGGGGGGGGGGGGGCTGTCATCAACCATGAACAGTTTCAAAACATTTGGCCCTGTGATTTCAGAGGAGAAGATTTTTCAAAATCCACCAATCAGAATCAAAGAATGCCCCTGGCGGCCATGCTTTCAAATCCATGGGAACAAAATGAGGATCGTTTGTAGAGGACATCCCATAGACTATCCCTGCCAGGTTTGGATCACTTCGGCTAAGTAGTTCCAGAGAAGAAAATGAAAATGTGATTTCTCATATGGTTTCTATAGTAACTGTAAGCCGCAATTGCGGCCATGTTTGTAACCCGATCAACATTAAACGAGGATCGTTGGTGGGGGGGGGGGGGGGGGTGGGTGGGCGGGGGGGGGGGGTCAGTCATCATTTAAGTGAAGTTTCAAAACATTTGGCCTGGCGGTTTCAGAGAAGATTTTTGAAAATCCACCAAACAGAATCAAAGAATGCCTCTGGAAGCCATGTTTTTCATCCGACGGGCACAAAATGAGGAAATGAGGATAGTTTATGGAGGACCTCCCATAGACCATTTCTGCCAAGTTTGGTTCACACCGGCTCAGCGGTTACAGAGAAGAAGATGAAAATGTGAAAAGTTTACGGATGCCGGACGACGACGGACGCCAAGCGATGTGAAAAGCTTACATGGCTTTTTAGACGAGGTGAGCTAAAAAGGGATTACATAAGTGGGATTCCGTCTTACCTCGGGAAAAATATGATTTGAAATTTGTTTTTTTGCGATATCAGCGCGCAGAGGGTTAAAGCCATACGTCTCTAACTTTATTAATTATGAATATATGTAAAACAAACCTTGGACATTTTTTCAACTCTGTTGTCCATTAACTGAAATATTGCTGGTGTTTTTCGTCCTGACTAAGTCCTAGCCAGCAGATGCATAAAAAGAGGATTTTGTCAGGGAAGGATTGTATCAGGGAGGGGTTTTGTCAGGGGCGGATTATGTCAAGGAGGGATTTTCTCTTGGTTGAATTTTATGTTATTCCTCAATATATTGGTACCTTGGAGTATCGGGGCTTCAGAATATAGATACGTCACCATTAATTTATAATTCTTTACTGTAGGGTTTCCTGTGGGAAAACATGTTGAGGACAGTTTGTGTTGAAAATTAAGATTTGATAAAATTAAAAAAAAATCAAGACTTATTCCGAGGTGTGTGTCGTGACAAGAAGATTTGTCGTTTTGTCAGTCGGAGACACTATATCTTAGCAGGTAAGAGAGCGGGAGCCTATTTTTGTTCTAGGGAGAGTGTCTGATTTTAAACCCTCCGTGCACCGCTTACATTTTCTGATATACTGAAATTGAAGGAGTGGATCTCGAAAATGGGATAGATTTGAGATTTCTACACCGAAAGACCTTGGAACCGTGAGCAGGGGCCTCTTGACTCCCTCCAGCTGTGTTCACAAGTAACTCTTTTCCCCGGGCTTGTTGTTATTTTGTAAAAGAAAATTATATAACGGAGTGTTTCTTATTTTTAAATTTAAATTTATTTTTTTTAATTATTAAACAAACAAATTTTAATAGTTTTTTCTTGGGGTTTGTTGATTTGTAAAAATTTTCTGTCAGGGTTCATCCATTGCAGGGTCTTTAGCAACAAATTTCATTTTATTTTGAAGCTTAAACGGTATTGGGTTATTTCAAATTATTAGAGTAATTTGAAAATATTGCAATCAGAAAATATTGCAATCAACATACGAGACATATAATAATACTTCGGGTTCCTTTACACAAAGCCTTGTCTGTAAGTAACTCTATATGGTTTAGTCTAACATCCCTTTGATCGCTATCCGGACAAAATACCCTCGGACAAAATACCCTTAGGACATAATACCCTCGGACAAAATACCCTTAGGACATAATACCCTCAATGGGTAGGACAAAATACCCTCAGACCAAATGTATATACAGTTGGATTTTTGGTGTTGGGGGGGGGGGGGGGAGGTGGTGGGGGGCGGGGTAATTGCATCTAAGGCACTAGCCGGTGTTTTGTTTGAAATAACAAGTACCAATATTTTTAATTTTTTTTATTAACCCTTTACCTAACGTAACGGCCAAAACCGGCCAGCGCTATTCTCAAAAATCGCCAATTAATTTTCACTGCTTTTTCATGAAACATGAAACAAATATGAGGGTATTTTGTCCGAAGGTATTTTGTCCTACCCATTGAGGGTATTATGTCCTAAGGGTATTTTTTGAGGGTATTATGTCCTAAGGGTATTTTGTCCGAGGGTATTTTATCCTACAATCCTCTGATCATTCTTAAGGGTTGTTGGTGATCAGTGGCTAAACCTGTGGAATCAGAAAAAAACAAAAATTAGGGGAATAAAAAAATATACTTCATCTTTTCTATCTTGTGTTCTCGTTGTCAAATTTCCATTCCTATTGTTTTAGGGAGAGAGGAGGGGTAGCAGGGACGTGGCGACAGGGGGTAAGGGGGTGTCACCCCCCAACCCTGGAAAAAAATTCCTATAGTTGGAAATTCGGAGGGCAAGTCATGAGTAGTTGGAAATTCCATCTATCTGGATTTTAAAGCTTCTTTGGTGATGCTGATGTCCAAAATTCCAACTCGGTTTCAAATCTGCAAATTTTCCAACTGTTACAGTGTACGCAATATCGAGCTTCATAAGTGTGCATGATGTCAGTCGGTACGAGATTTCTATAGTACGTTTACTTATCGTAATAAAAAAAATCCTCGAAATGCACTTCAAGAAAATCACATGTAAAATCGTTATCCTGAGTTAATTCCACCATTCACAGTTACAACGAGATGAAACATCGAAAATTGATCATTCCTGCATAAGATCTGATTTAATGTTAGCACAGTGTGAATTGCTCAAAGTTCTCAGCTTGAGCATTTGTTTAGCACATATTCAATTCACAGAATAATACCAGACAATAATAATACTTGATAATTCTATCATAAATGTGTTAGCATTTCAGTTACTACAATCAATTTTATGCCCCTTTCATGGCTTCATTTTCAAAATGTTTCTCGGTAGTGAATTTCCAACTGGGGGAGGGACCGGGAGGGGGCTCCCCCTCCCGGTCCTGTCCCCTAGTTGGAAATTCACTACTCTCTACCCCCCCCCCCCCCCAATCGGACACCCCTAGCCGCGTCCCTGATCTAAGGCATTTTCGATATACTCGGGGTTGTGCGTGATAACGAAATAATTCCACTGTTGCCTAACCCACGGGGCCGACCATGCTTTGATTGGTCCCGTGAGGGGAAAATTCTGATTTTCAAACCCGAATATAGGCAAAATGCTTGCATTTGGGGTATTTATCAATACCGCCCGAGTAGTGTGTAACTGTCGGGACCGAGCAGACACACAATCCTTGCATTAAAGACAAGTGTGCCGATGCGCTAAATTGTCTGTGAATAATGAGTCTGTGATAACGAGATAACTTCAATGGTATTCAAGTCTCGGGAACGCGCATGATTTGGTTCTGTGTGAGAAAATTCAATTTCTAGAATAATACCAAATAATAATAACAACCTGACAATTCTATCACAAATGTGTTGGCATTTCAGTCACTAGAATCAATTTTATGCCCTCTTTCATGGCTTCATTTTCAAAATGTTTCTCGGCAGTGAATTTCCAACTAGGGGGAGGGACCGGGAGGGGAGTTCCTTCCCCTACCTGGAAATTCACTATTCCCCCCCCCCCCCCCACCAAGCGGAAACCTTTAGCAATGTGTGTGTGTGGGGGGGGGGGGGGGGTGACTACGAGAACACGACATATTCGCCCCTTTGCCGGATAGACTATATATATATAACTGACGATAATCCATAGGGCCACTAGTCCAGTTCCCGTCTGGTAAGATAGTTTGATCAGCATGTGCAAAAACAGTAAAACCCTTCGGCCGATTTTTGTTGGGTCTCGTAATTCGGTTTTCCAGTTAGGCTTGGTTCCGGTTTTGGCGGCAAAAAACCATTCAGCTCTGTCAGAACAATTAAACTATACATAATGAGAATTATATGGCTTACAAGTATAAAGATGAAAAATTACAACTAGGTAATAAAAAAAAATTAAAATAAGTCCAAATGGCCGGGTGGATTTTATTTGGTTTCTATTCTAGAAAATCCTGACTTCAGTTTTGCCAAGAACTGTACATTCTAATATGTGTATTGTTTTTAATTGAAATTTAAAAAGGATTTAAATTGAACGCGTTTTTTTATTAAACGTTTATTATTTGCAAGTTATCAAAGAACGGCATTCAATTGATTTAAATACGCAAATCCGATGAGACTTGCAAGAAATTTATTCCGTGATCAATTGAACAAACTTGACAAGATTACATCAAGCAAGCTTTTAAATACAATTTTACACTCTTGCGTTCTTTGTGTTTTAATATAGCCCTCTTGTGATAACAAGCGCATTGTTTATCGACAGGATAAAACATTGAATTTCAGAGAATTATGGAAATAATCGCTGTAAAGAATCTAGCCTTTGAAGTAAACTTCAAGCCGATTACCCTTCAAGAAGAAATAGCTATTTATTCGTAATTCACGTTTCATAGCGAAGCTCGCCATGCAATTTCCAAACCATGGCTCTTTCAGTAAGGAGGCGACTCCTTCGACGCAGAGAGCGGTGAATTGAGAAGAGAGACTGGAAAATGAAGAAAAAGAATGGAAGGAAGCCGGGAACGACAGAGGGAACGAAAAGAACCAGAACGGGAGCCGAAGCTACTGACAAGGGAAGAACGAGGGCGAGAGGAGCAAGACAAACACCACGATGGGCCACTATACGTGCTGGAGGATAATTCTGCGAGGTGACTACCTTGTCAGCCAGAACACTTCCGTTCGGCCATCCACAAACACCTTCAAGAAACAACGTATACAAACTGACCGCTTAGCCAGCCGAGCCGCCGTTTTCCATGCTTCATTTATTCTTTTGCTTTCAGAAAATGGATCTTTCTTGGATAATCCACACCTCATTCTCCCCTGTTTTTCCGAAAAGCATACTAACCCATCCTTTGTGTCCGTGTCACCCACTAACCACGTGTCCTTCATTCTCCCACCCCACTTCCCCACTATACTCCCAGTGAAGCTTATTCTGTCATACGGATATTTTGGACATTCTAAGTAAGGTTCATTGCCCTACATGATCTCTGTATATCTCAAGGGCGCCAGAACAAGGGACAGCTGCCCCCTTTGCCATGAGGCTAGGAGGGCAAAGGACAACGCGTGCCCCTTTTCGTCAGAAGTGCACTAGTGGAAAAGACTTTACTTTCCAAGAAGTGTAACAGAGAAACTCTCAAGTATTTGTTTCAACGAATTTTAGGTGTACCAATGTGGGAGGGAGGGGGAGTGCATGGGGTATAATGACGGAATTTGGCCGATAATCACCTAACAAAGAAGCTATACAATCGGCGGGGTGATTTCTAAAAGTTTATATCGTCCTTTGAGAGGAACAAGGTGACATCGGCAACGCTAAAGCATTGCAGATGACATATTGTTCCACTCATGGGACGATATATATATATTGTCAATCTTGTTGAGTTTCACATTGCAAATTATGATACACTGTAAACTCCCAGACATTAAAGACTCTTCGCCACAATGGAATGTGCCTAGAATGTTATAAAAATGATTAATTGATTAATAATGATTAGTGTTTATATACATACCTGTGAATAAATATGAAGCTTTCGATTGCGACAACTTGTTGCAGCCATTTGAACTTAGAAAGTGGTAAATGGGCACAAGTATGAATATTTTTTTGAAAATATTGGAGGGAAAATATTCCTGCTTCCCCTAGCTACGTCTCTGAATGACACACTTCGCTGTGTTCAGGTGGGGGATTCACATATTCATCCCCAACCCCCACCAGACGTGAAAAAAGAAAAACTGAACAGTATTTCTTGATTTCGGACTTTAATAAAAAAAATGAACAAAAAGTCATGTTCTCCCCTGAAATCAGATATGAAGGAAAGGATGCACTGCCACATACATAATGCTTCAATTGTCAGTTTGACAGCAAATTGCAAGATACAAGAAAATACAGAATTTAAATATTAAGTTTTGCTGATATCAGGCAAGTGCTTCTAGATATAATTTTTCAGAAAGCATTCCATTTCGACGAATTCCTTAAGCCAGTCTACTGGCTTGCTATAAATATAAATGTTCACTTGATCTTGCTGGTGTATTTTGCTCCCCTTGCTGGGCATAAGGCGGTTTTTCCAGAGATGTAGCCAGGGAGGGTAATAATTTTGGTTTTAGGAACCATTGATGATCACAGGTTGCCCATGACTACCGCAGGCAAGGGCCAAGGGGAGCACGAAAGGGTGTGCCCTCTGGTTGGTGTGTTCCGTAGAAAGCTTTGCAAATTCAATCTGAAGAGAGTTAATCTGTGGCACCAATGCTCCTTTTAGGGAATTTAAATTGAGTACCGTACATTCTGTTGATTAAAATAAAATACAGCTGAATTTCTACAGTATTACTTGGGGACCCTAACCCATGTCTACCCTGAGTAGACTTTATCAAATTAGAGGGGGTGATTAGCCCCCCCCCCCCCCCCCCCACCTCCGTTACACCCATGGGTTTCCACTTATGCACAACTGTAGTAATATTTCCTCTTAAGGAAAGAAGCCGAACAGTTGAAATAAAAATGTTAATAAAATCACTTTGAGTGAACAGATCCACTTGAAACTTGAAATATATATTTATTCCTTAATCTACCAACATATTAACTTTATTTGTCACTTGTCTCATTATTAGCTCACCTGACTGAATGTGTCCGTCCGTCCGTCCGGCGTGAACTTAACATTATCAACTTCTCCTCATACTCCACTGGGCCAAATTATACCAAATTTGATATGCACATTCCTTATCATATGCGAATTCAAGTTTGTTCAATAAACTTGCGACGCCCTCAGGGGGGGCACCACAAGGGGCATAACTTTGATACCACCCATAAATTGTTTTCCAAAATTAAAAAAAAATCTTCCTCCCCAAAACCATGAATTAGAATCTTTTGATATTTGGTATACAAAATCTCGGGGGTCGGGTGGGGGGTTGGGGGGTGTGATCACTCTTTATTTTCAGAAAAGTGTATTTTATTTCTGTGAAGCGTTTTAGGGCACTCTTCGTGGTTTTACGCTTTTACAAAATCAATTATTATTATTATTATTATCAGATTCAAGTTTGTTCCAGTCGAGTCTCTGGGTTAATATTTGGGCTTTATACTGGAGCCCAAAGTTTAACTTTGTGCAATATGAGGAAATTTCTTTAAAAATCTTGTTCATCGGATCCACCAGTGAAACTAGTTTGATATTTTCAAATCGAGTCCCTTGGTTAATGTTTGGGTTCCCTTCTGGGAGCCCGAATTTTATCTTAGTTCAATATGAGGAAATTTCTTTAAGAATCTTCTTCTTCAGGTCCATCAGTAAGAATCCTTTCATGTTTGGTATAAAACATTTCTGGGTGGGTCAGATTCAAATTTGGTCCCTGTGTTAATATTTGGGCTCTCTATTGGAGCCTAAAAGTTAACTTAGTGCAATATGAGAAAATTTCTTTTAAAATCTTCTTCAGATCCACCAGTCAGAATCTTTTCATATTTGTTATGTGACGTCTCTAATGGTGTCAGATTCAAGGTTGTTCAAATCGAGTCCCCGGCTTAATATTTGGGCTTCCTATGCATGGGCGCAGATCATGGGGGGGGGGGGGGACGTGTCCCCCCAAACATTTTGTAGGGGGGGGGGGCATCATGTGTAGTGTCCCCCCCATAAAAATCCGAAAGCAACTTGACATGGAAAGTTATCACACAAGATGTGGGGGGCTTTCCCGTTTGACACGAGCATGTTGATTAACGTTTATGTGAGTACAGGCTCAAGTGTTATTTTATTTGGGGTATATGATAATCACTATTAATCAGATTAAACGGACCAGTATTTCAAAATATTACGTGTTGTTGAAAAAACTATATTTTCTATTAAGACAAACCAACAGGAAATTCACCCCAGAGCCACCAAAATGCAGCATTTGAGAGCTGCATTAAAATATTTTCGAGGGTTTGCCCACCCCCCACATCCGAACCACCCTCAGTAAGCTACGACACACACTACTGATGCTTTGGGCATCTGTCACCCCCGCCCAACCTCGACTCTTTGTGAGACGTCTGCAGTAACAACTGCAAGTACCTTAGATGTGTCGAATGAGCAGTCTTACGAAATATACTTTAAAAATAGCTCACCGTAACTTATGGTGAGCTATTTTTAAAGTATATTTAAAATCACCCAATTCTGTAGCAGTGATATGAAAAAATTCAGTTAAAAATAGCCTTTTAAGGCTTAAAAAACAAAAAGGATTTCACTCCAAATGCTGCCAGAATGCTTCTTTTTATCCCTTTCTGAAACAAATTTTCTGGGGGGAGAACCCCCCCCCCCCCCCCCCCAGACCCCCCTCCAAACGCTCGTGCCTTCGGCACTCGCGGCAGATGCCTTCGGCATCTGCTTTCGGTCATGTCCCCCCACTTCTTACAACAGATCTGCGCCCATGTTCCTATGTGAGCCCGATTTTTAATATAGTGCAATATGAGGGAATTTCTTCAAAAAATTTCTTCTTCAGATCAACGAGTCAGAATTCTTTCATATTTAGTATACAACATCTCCAGGTGGGAATAAAATAAACCCGTGAAGCAAGAAATTCCAAATTTGATTATCTCCCTTGATATAAAATGGGCTAGTTTTTCCGTCGAGCGAGCGGTGCTTCCCGTCCTGGGATAGGTGGGTCTATTAGTTATATAAATGGGGCGTCTGCATTTCCGCCCAGCTCGAAATTCCAGCTTTATTTATCTTCCTTGGTATGCAATGGGCCACTTCTCCGTCTTTGCATGGACTGAGCTTCCCATCCTGGGACGCGTTAGTCCGCCAGTACATGATAAATAAAGTAGAATTAAAGGACTAAGTCAGGGAATTAGGAAATTGCATTTCGGGGAGCAATTTGAAAATCAGTTTGAAACGGGAGGATAGTCAGTCAGTCTGCCTAACGCCACCTCCATTATTGAAGACGTTGGGGACGCGTCAACTGCGAACTGTTGGCAGTCGGGACATATTGGTCCCCAAGACTAAATGATAACAAATACTTTTGGTTCTTGAGCAAATAATTTTTCAAACCAGGGAGGGAGGTGGGGACTTTATTTTTATTTTTGGTCGAGTTATGTTAACAACCGAGACCTATGGTTTGGCGACGGTCGGTGGGGATCCGAGCGGGCGGGCGTCCTCGCACTATTAGCGCAATAACTTGAACAAACGTTCTCCGATTTGACTAATGTTTGCCATGCAGTTTTTTTTACAATGATATCTCAAGCAAGTTCGAAAACTGGCCCGGCCTGATTTTTCGTTACAGAGTTATTGGCCTTAATTAGTCGATTTTTACGAATTTTGAGCTCGTTAGCACAAAAACTTGAACAAACGTTCTCCGATTTGACTAATATTTGCCATACAGGTCTTTTGCAAGAATATCTCAAGCAAGTTAGAAAACTGGCCCGGCACGACTTTGCGTTACAGAGTTATGGGCCTTAATTAATTTTTACGAATTCTGAACTTATTAGCTCTATAACTTGAACAAAAGTTCCAGATTTGACAACCGGCATACGATTGATAACTGGGTTATGGACATGCAACACTCTCCGATTGCCACCACGACTCGACACCTGCATCTCCGATGCGCACCTCTTGTTTATTTTTTTTGTTTGTTTGTTGATTGGCTGCAGGAAGCCAATATAGGGCTCTATTTTAAAGATTCCATATTTTGTGGTTTTCATTATTTTTTAAGTGAATTCATTTCATCTGTATGTTTTGCTTTGTTACAATTTATAGGAGAGTGCCAACAGACACTCTCACCTAAATTGTAACAAGGTAAAGACACGTGAACAAGTTTAGAAAATCAAAACAAATTGAGCACTCTATGAGTTAATAAAAAATATGAAATATATTTTTCTTCAGTAATATGTTTGCTCTCTTTTTTGAAAAAAAACACGTGCTGCATAATATTTGAATTATTTTCTACAGAACATAGCAGACTGGAAGTTTACAAATTTCATAAATAGAATGTTTTAACCATGCATTGCTGCAAACGCGCACTTCAATTAAAAAACATAAACTTTTAATACCCTATCACTTCATACTGACTTGGAAGACAATAAAACGTTCATAATCAATCAGGGATAGCCTGAGAACCCAAACCCATTTTGCGGGGAATGGGATAGAGGGAGAGACTGAACTCAGCTCCCCAACCATTATTTGACACCCACTATAAAAAGGAGGACTCTAGAAATGACATCCGTCGAGCTGTCAACACAGATTTCTTACAAACTATTTAGGTTACTTGAAACTTTGGAACATTCTTTCTGGCCTGTTCATGGTTACAATACAGTGTTTTCGTGGTAAACAGCGCCTCTAGCGATTGGTGGAAAATGAACTGAGCTTGTAAGTGTGAATAAAGTTTTAAAGTGCATGTTTTGGAAAAGATATAAAATATTGGTGACTATTGTCTTCTGAAATGTGTGAGAGAAGATTAAAATTGGGTGGCGGTAGGTAAAAATATGTCTATTTTATTCAGTGCAAAACTGGACGGGAGTACAGTAAGCTCCAAATTTAAAGGCAAAATTCACATGGCGACCTATATTTTTTTTCAGTATATTGTTTTCATGAGATTTGATAAACTAAATGGATAGATGGTTGTTTTTGTCCAAATCAGCTTGATAAGATGGGGAGAGGAGGAAAGATTAGTACTGTCTGTCGTCAATGGAAAAAAACCCACTGTATTGTAACCTCATGGTGATGCTCCGACAATAAAGAAATTTTGTCCAAGAGTTATTGCCCTTAATGTACTTGGAATAATTTTGTATTTTTTGCACACGCATGTAATCACGTACTTGTTCTCGTCAGATCACCGAAGTTTGCAACGTCGAGCCCGGTTAGTCCTTGGATGGGTGAACGTCTGAGCGATCGATTCGGTCTCCCGCGTTATGTCCTTGGGCAAGGCACTTCACCCCGATTGACAATCGGCCACTAAGGCGTACTGTACGTCGATGGTGCGCATTCTTCAACCAATCTAACCCTGCCTGTGCCGCAGTGCGGAGTTACGATTGTGCCGTTGTTGACTAGGGAATTTGCTGCCTTAGGAAATTGGGGGGTTAATGTTTTGCTTATTTTGTTGGCAAGTCAAATAAATTGACTGACTGCCTTAAAAACTATGGTCCTTGCTGCCTTGAAGGGTTGTCAGCTGCAGCATGATTTCCGAAACTCGTAGTGAATTTGAATTGAGCCGAGGATCAGTTGTTGCACGAGGAAATCATTCAGCGTGAAAAGCTGACTTTGGAAGGTTTTTGGTGAACAATCAAATCAGTTCGCGACTGGACCTTCTGAAGGTAGGACGTTCTTTTTGTTGGGAAAGAATTTGCGGATGAGTGGCCTGGCCAAGTGATTTTCGAGTAATTTTGTGATTCTGTTGTGGGAGAATGACGGGAAGTTTCCTGGTTCGCACCATTCGATAGCTGTGAAAGAGACAGTTGGGGAGTTCTTTTCACGATTTCGGGTGGTTGGAGACAGGGGTAAGTCTCGTCGTTTTTTTTTTCTCTCACGACCTGATCCATGAAATATTGGGTGGCATTCTCAGTTGCCGAATTTCGATTTGACATCTGCGAATTCTTCCTTTATCAGTTGATCGTATTTGCTATTTTCGCCTTGTCTTAGCGATTGGTATGTTCCGGTTGTATTGTTATTTATTTGATTTTCCGTGGTTGGGCTACGGAAGGTTGAAGTGGCCATAATATTATATGCGAGAGAATTCTCAGTTGACGAACTCTGGCTCGTCAACTGCGAGTTTTTTCTGCTGTCACCAGGGATTCTGGTCGAATTATTGGCCTGATATTGGAAATGCAGCCTGGCGAGTTACATTGGTAAATATTTGGTGGCATTCTCAGTTGCCGAATTTCGATTCGGCATCTGCGAATTCTTCCTTTATCAGTTGATAGTATTTCCGGCTATTTTCGCCTTGGCTTAGGTATTGTTGGAAAGTTGGGGTTAATTGATTTAGTGAAGATCAGTTGCCAAGATCCAGTGTTCACAGTAACGCTCGGTTGGTTTCTAAGTGTGTCTGAGGTGTTAGTTTGGGAGCAATTTGAGTGTGACTTTGGATGTTGAACTGTTCGGACGCTTATTTCGACTGTGTGTCAACCTCTGTTTCTTAATACCGCTGTGTGCGGTATTTTGTTTGTTATACTGCTGTGTGTGGCATGCTATCTATAATACTGCTGAGTGCGGTATTCCGCCTGTTACACTGCTGTGTGCGGTATGACATCTCTTATACTGCTGTATGCGGTATTCCGTCTGCTGTACTGCTGTGTGCGGTATGCTATCTTTTATACTGATATGTGCGGTATTTACTGCTGTGTGCGGTAAGACTGTTATGATTTCCATGTCTTTCTTAATTGATAACGCCCTTAAATTTCATCCAAATTCATTGAATGTTTATCAACACTGGAAATACAACATTGGCGTCGCCGACTAAAAGTTAAGAAATTCGGCGATTGAAAATCATTCCTCTAATTTTATTAAAATGTTCCTTTGGTTCAACATTTTATGAAAATGTCCATTCAAAGAGTTGTGATTTGAAGGTTATTAGCTTTCATTCACGACAATAAAATCTGTTCATATTTAACACCCTGTTGAAGGTTAATTGCTTTCGTGGGTTATATCATTTTTCTATCTGTTGATTTTGTAAATATTTTGTACTAGTTTTTAAAATTGTAACTAATCTCTCTATTTTTAAATATACTGCTGTTGGTGATTTTTGCATGTCGCAAGATGTATATGAATTCGCGACATTTTACCCAGACACGCAAACATGGAGGGATGGAAGAATGGTGTAATTGGTTTGGCCACTGAGAGAAGATAGTGCATTGAAGTATGGATACCTCCTCATTTCAACGAGGGAGAACACGGAAATAGAGGAATAGCTTGGCAACAACTGGACGAAGCCGATTCAAGTAATCATCCGAATGTCGATGATAGCTTGTCCAGCCGGACAAAGAAAATTTACGAGGAAATAAAACTGGTGCAAGCCCAACTTACAGACGCTGATGAGAAATTGGCCAATCTCATGATGACACTAAAGAATGCTGAAGCTATATTCAATTCTGCACCATACACAGATACTACACAGCATACAGTTACCAGCTCCGAATTGCCACCGTCTGTGCCAAAACAATTCTACTCAACCATGTCGACCCAGCCAAGTGGTATTAAACCTACATAGGAAGATTCTAAACTAGTTTATTCTTCAGTTTCGCATGTATCACATTCATCCAGAAGCCAGCCAATTATCCGACACATGAAATTAGGATCGGGAAGATTCAAAGAATCCCATCTTCAACATTTATGCGGCCATTTGCTGCATTTGGTTTGGGGGAGAATGCAATAATTATGTCAGTAAAAATAAGTTACCTAAACGCCAGCAACGTCAACACATTTCACCTTTACCAGACATGCGGTCATTTACTGCATCTCTTACTGATGATGAAATAGTCCATGAAAGTGTATGCGAAACTGAAGACTTGAGTAAACCCAATAATGATTGGGTTATTTAAAATAATGGTTGTGATAGTGTTGAGCTGCCTTCTGAGTAAACTACAGATTTGTGGCCATATAGTGTAGTTAATTCGGTTTTCTCAAACAGAAGCCAGAACCAAATAGCAGCGCGTGATCAATGGGCGGAAGGACAATGCTTACTTTTATCACACCAGATTACCTCCAGATACATCATCCAATCTTCTCGGGGTGGGTGAACTTGAGCATCCCGATGCTAACTGAAGTAAACTTGAAGCTGCACTTACTTTTTTAAAAGGAATCATGTTTGGAATCGGTTGTAAAAATAACGGCCAAAGGAAAAAAGAGAACAAAATGATAATTGATGAGGTTATTGGATTCATTGATTACCAGTAATTACGTTTTTGATTAAATTATTGTCTTTCCTGGGAATTTATGAGTTCGACAGAGAGGTAATTCGCTTCACTGTTGTTTATGGTTCTTCACGTGATTCTACAACTACATTGTAGTTTTCTGCACCAGTGTTCACTTGTTTGCATGTAAAAACTCAGCTAATTGTTACTTCGCACTTCTGCAAGACACATAACTAGTTCCATTTTACACAACCCTTCACTTCTAAAATGCGGCCTCACTACAAGCACATGCTTTTAACAAAACTCCTGTTCTTCGTGTCAACTCTTAATGTATCACAGCACAGCCAATGCAGTGAATCATTATTGATTCTGCCCAGGTCTTGTCTCGATGTGATGTGTTTCTGAACAGAATTATTCAGCAATTTGTGGTATCTGTCGCCTGTTTGATCAGTGAAATGTCTTTTTGTACGTGTATCATTTTAAACGCCCAACGAAGATCAGCTATTTGATGAGGTTATTTGCTTCATTGAATATTTTCATTTGTAAGTATGTTTTTACCTGCTGATGGATTGCACAAACTCGTGTCAATCATCTTGAATTCAGGGCCCATAGTACTTTTCACATGTAAGCCTCTGTTCAGGCAGGATTCAAACCGTAAATATTCATGGAGGGAATGTTGTATAATTGGGGTTAATTGATTTAGTGAAGATCAGTTGCCAAGATCCAGTCAGTGAACAGTGTTCACAGTAACGCTCGGTTGGTTTCTAAGTGTGTCTAAGGTGTTAGTTTGGGAGCAATTTGAGTGTGACTTTGGATGTTGAACTGTTCGGACGTTTATTTCGACTGTGTGTCAACCTCTGTTTCTTAATACTGCTGTGTGTGGTATTCTGTTTGTTATACTGCTGCGTGCGGTATGCTATCTATAATACTGCTGTGTGCGGTATTCCGTCTGTTACACTGCTGTGTGCGGCATGACATCTCTTATGCTGCTGTGTGCGATATTCCGTCTGCTGTACTGCTGTGTGCGGTATGCTATCTTTTATACTGATATATGCGGTATTTACTGCTGTGTGCGGTAAGACTGTTATGATTTCCATGTCTTTCTTAATTGATAACGCCCTTAAATTTCATCCCAATTCATTGAATGTTTATCAACACTGAAAATACAACAGTATGTTCCCGGGTGTATTGTTATTTATTTGAATTTTCCGTGGTTGGCCTACGGAAGGTTGAAGTGGCCATATTATATGTGAGAGAATTCTTAGTTGACGAACTCTGGCTCGTCAACTGCGAGTTCTTTCTACTGTCACCAGGGATTCTGGTCGAATTATTGGCCTGATATTGGAAATGCAGCCTGGAGAGTTACATTGGTAAATATTTTGTGGCATTCTAAGTTGCCGAATTTCGATTCGGCATCTGCGAGTTCTTTCCTTATCAGTTGATAGTATTTGATATTTTCGCCTTGGTTTAGCGATTGGTGTGTTCCCGGGTGTTTTGTTATTTGATTTTCCGTGGTTGGGCTACGGAGGGTTGAAGTGGCCATAATATTATAAGTGAGAGAATTCTCAGTCGACGAACTCTGGCTCGTCGGCTGCGAATTCTTTCTGTTGTCACCCGGAATTCTTGTTGGTATATTGGCCTGGTGTTAAAAATGCGGCCTGGTTAAATTCTCTGATAAAGTTATATAAAAATTGTGGCTTACAAATTGCGATTACCCAGTGGTGTGTAATATTATATGTATTATTGTGGACTCTCAAAATTCATATCTTTTGAGATTGTATGATGCGGATACATTGAAGGAAGACCTAAGTTGTCAGTACAAATTATAACAGAATTTCTTGGCAACAAGCTTATGTTTGTTGCCTGGAAATTCTTATTTATTAGATTAAATTCCTTCATAAGTGCATTCAGTGGATATTTAGCTGATGCCCTGGCATCGATGATTTTCAATAAAGTATATATTTGCAGCTATTAAAGATTAATTGTTGTGTATGTTGTCCCAGACCCTTCAGAAATAACGCTCGTGGTTACCGGGTTGTCCGATCCTGCCTCTCGCGAGCATCAACTTGAACTTCGTGGGGTTCCGACCAGCCCACCAAAACTGCGATCCACCATCCTTTTGTATTAAGCCCGGTCAGAAATATTTGTGTATATTTTATCGGAAATATTTCAATCGCCCGGTGTGATGGGATTCCTTGAATCGCACCACAGCGGATGATTGGGCTATTCTGCTCACTATAATTATCTTTTTCAAAACTTAATGTTGGACTGAGGTGGGGATTCGTCACACGATGTTGGGGAGCTGGCAGCTTCTCTTTGTTGCTCGGTGGTTCTCTCCGGGTACTCCGGTTCCTCTACCCATAAAACTGTCACGGACACGATATTACCTTAGCTGTTAAAGTGTCGTTAAACCCTAATAAATAAATAAATAAATATTAATAAATAAATAAATAAATAAATAATCACGTACTTTTTGACAACGAGATTTGAAACTTGCAGTTGTCAGACATACACTATTCTAAGAAACTGAGGCCTGAAGAACGCGGTTCCGACAGCTGCAGCTCAGCACGACTATTTTGGAGCACGGTAATTAAACAGGAAAAGTTGCGTCACGACTTCATGATTGGATGTTTATCTATCCACAATTAAACTTTCAAGAAGTCGTGAGTTTTTTTTTTTTTAGCTCAGCTGAGCAAAGCTCAGGGGGGGGGGGGGGGGGGGGGCTTTAATCACTAATCACTTTACGCCCATCCATCCACCCGGCGTTAATTTACATTATCGACTTCTCACAAACCACTGGGCCGAATTGAACCAAATTTGATGTGCGTGTTCTTTATCATAATGTCAATTCAAGTTTATTCACCACAAGGGGCATAACTCTGATAGTACCCGGAATGTTTTTTCACGTGGGACGCGCGACCCATAGATGACGTGTAAATGCGTGGGTATGTATGTGTGTCATATATGTGCGTGTGTACATATTGGTTAATATTTATATATTATGTACATATGTTTGTGTGTGACTGATATATGAGTGTATTTGTGTTTGTATGTCGTATGTGGTCCGCGCGTCTCACACGGGGACCATTCCTGTGTCGCAAATATTAGTAACATATTCTCGATTGGATGACCATCAAACTTAATTTGTACCATCCATACACTCCATTGACGGTTTCCTGTGAAACAAAACACCTTTGTATTTGTTCTTTTTTGTATTTACATTGTTTACATTTCTTTTCATGTTTCATTTTATTTCAGCACAAAAAGTGACGCAATGAGCTTATCACAATATTTTTTCACAAGGCATTATGACATCCTCACCAGAAAGGACCTATCCTCAGAATATAGGTATATTTCAATTGCAACCTATCCTAATGGCTGACGACATTAGTACATATAGATCAAGGATAGGTCTTTTTCATGGCGGAGACTCACGCTGCTCATTAAGTTTTATGACAGTCGTTTTAGTCAATCTTATTACCGGCAGCCTCCAAGGCATTACAGTAGCAATTTTTATTCAGTTAATTCTAAGCGGTGACGTTGAACTCAATCCGGGGGCTATTAACATATAACACAACAATATAAGGGGACTTCGTAATAAGAAAGACCCACTCCATACAGAGCTAGGGTATTGTGATATTATAGGTGTGATCGAAACCATCTTAGCTGCGGATGTAGATAATGAGAGTCTTGACATCCCAGGTTACTGCGCCCCATTGCGTAAGGACCGGGACCATGGACTACGAGGAGTGGTGGGTGTGTACATAAAGTCAGGCACTATTTTTAAACGTCGTATTGATTTAGAACGACCAGGTTTGGAACTAATTTGGACTGAAGTACGACGCCAGAATCAAAAATACATCCTGGGTGTTATATATAGACCACCTGCTCGTTATAACATGTCCTGGGATTTAATTAAAGACTCGATCCAAGCATCTAGAACAGACATGTAATTAAAATGTATCTTAATTGGAGATTATAACGTCAATTGTCTCATAACAAAACATCCCAAAATCGCACATTTGGAAAATTATTTTGGTATGACACAAGTGATAGATTCACCAACTCGTATTATGTACAACTCGTGGAGTCTAATTGATCGTGCTCTAGCATCCTTGAAAAATTATGTAGAAAAATGCTTAATAATCCCACCTTTCTGTAGTGACCATCGCGCAACAGGAGTGGTCCTAAAATCACAAAACCCTCGTAATAAACCTTTCCAGAGAAGAGTGTGGAATTACAATGAGATGGACGTAAATGGGATCTTGAGATGTTTTGTTCAATAATGATATAAATGACTACTGAAAGCCTGACCAACTATATCAGAAACTACAAACCAATATATCCCCCCACCCCCAAAAAAAACAAAACAAAAACGGTTCTTATTCGACCTGAGGATAAACCCTGGATGAATTTCTCAATACAGAAAATGACGAGATCACGAGACAATTCTCGTTATAAAGCAAAACAGCGTAATAGGGCAGAAGATTTGGAACATTTTCGGCAAATCAGAAATGAAACTATTGCACTAATAAGAAAAGCAAAAGCTGAGTATGACATAAAAGTTGAAAATTATGTTTCAGCCTGCAACTTTAGTGAAAAACATTGGTGGTCTACTTTAAAATCTTTTTCTAAAGAACAAAGTACGAATAAGTTTTCTCTCCTTAGAAGAAAACGGTGAAGCAGTGAGAGTGATGCAAAGGCGATTGCTGATCTGTTAAATGACTTTTTCACAGAACAGTCAAATTCTGTTAATGATAAAGAGTTACCTCCCCTAGATTTTAATAATTTTGATTTAAAATAAGTGCATATCAGCGAGGACGAGGTGACGGTTCTTCTTCTGCGGTCTAGACGAAATGAATTACAAAATTTGGAAATTATGTGCTCATAAACTTGCTAGCCCACTGACCAGGTTATTAAACCTTTCATTAACTAGCAAACTTTTCGAAATTTATGGAAGATGGCAAGAGTCGTGCCAATACATAAGAAAGAATCAATACATAAAAAGAAGAATTACCGCCCCGTTTTCCTGACTAGTGGTGTTAGTAAAATCATGGACAAAATTATTTTCAAGCATTTGTTTTCTTTATTAACTGAAAATAATCTCTTAACCCCCTACAGTCTGGGTTCATTCCTGGAGATAGCACGATTTATCAATTAATTGACATTGATCATATCTCTCAAACCTTGGATTCAGATACAGATATATGAGTCGTATTTTGTGATATTAGTAAGGCTTTCGATAAAGTCTGGCATAAAGGTCTATTACATAAACTTAATTCAATGGGAATAAGCAGTGACCTTTTATTGTGGTTTGAAAGGTATCTAAGGCACCTTTCCCAATATGTTGTCATTAACGGAGAGACGTCTGCGAGCAAAATAGTACCGGCAGGGGTACCACAAGGCTCGGTATTAGGACCGATTTCGTTCAATATTTATTATAGCAATGATATTGTGAATAATATTGTGTCAAATATAAGGCTATATGCCCAAGACACCACACTGTATCTAGCAGTAGAAGATGCAAGCTTTCGACCAAAATTTTGAACAATGATCTTGAAAAAGTTGCCGTCTGGTCATACACTTGGCAGGTATTGTTTAACCCCCAAAGGGCGGAAACTCTAAATATATCCCGCAAAACAAATCCCCTTGATTGTCCAAGTTTATACTTACACGGGCAACAAATTGAAGAAAAAAGTAAACATAAACATTTGGGTGTAATTTTTTCTAAAACTGCTTCCTGGGATGCTCATGTCGACATTGTTGTGAAAAATGTTAGTCCGATGATAAACTGCCTCAGAAGTTAAAATACAGACTCTCTAGATCCGCATTAGAAACACTCTATAGATATTTCATTCTTCCCATGTTTGACCATGCGAATGCAGTATGGAACAACTGAAGTGAAACGAAAAATGTACTCCTCGAAAATTTACAGCCAGACGCGTTACGCAGTTATTGGAGTGCCAAGTCATAATCTTATATATAAAGAATCAGGCTTTATAACACTGAAGGAACGTAGAAAACGGCACAAAATTATAATTTTGTTTAAAATTATTAACACATGTACCTAATTACGTGCGACTGTTAATCCCGCGTACAGTTTTAGAATTAACTCCTTATCTACTAAGAACATCCAATTTACTACGTGAAATTAAATGCAACACGCAACGGTTCTCAAACTCATTTCTGCCATCTGCTGTGAGACTCTGGAATAGCCTTCACGAGAACGTCAGAAACTGCGCAACAATAAATGTCCTGGAAAAGTTTTAGCAATTGATGATATCATTGTCCCTAAATATTACTTTGCCGAGAACAGAAAAGCGCAGATTATCCATTGTAAACTCCGTTTAACTTGTAGCGAACTAAATGGTCATAAGTTTGACAGATTTATCGGGGATAATCCCGAATGCCGCTGTGGCTATCGTTATGAAAAGTCACTATATATACTATTAAAAAAAGTAGGGGATATCCAAACTGATGTTGATATTTTCAGAAAATGGTATTGTATACGCGTGATTGGACACAACAAAATGTCCAAGTTTAGTGTGGATCATGAATGTCACCGGCCCACGAAAACTTCGTGTAGGTTTTTTGCACGAGCGCCTCGTTAATGTCTGTGGGGTACGTTTTGAAATTTTCATTTGTACTGGACGGGCTTTTTCGGAGGTCTCATCGTTCTTTTCTTGGTATTAACTCGTTCACCAATAGTTTCTGGTCCAAACGTAACTTTTGAGATATGAAAAGATTGACACATGTCGAAAGTTTACGTGCCGTTGGCATGTTGCAAGCTGGCAACAGACGGACTACAGTGGCTCAATTTCTCAAGTTATTCAATCGGTGATCAGCAGGTTGTGCTCACGCTACCGTCAGACAGGACAGGCAATGTCGATGACAGACGTCGGTCAGGTCGTCCAAGGGCGGCAACTGCCAACCATCAAAGTGCCTCAGAAATTGGACAGCACCTGCACCGAGCGACAGATGTGCGAGTCAGTGGTCAGACTATCCGAAATCGCCTCCACGGCTGGAATTTGTACGCCCGACGACCTCGAATAATTCCACGTTTGACTGAACGTTACATCGCAGCAAGGCGTAATTGGTGTGGAGCACGGCAGCGCTGGGACCATCGTCGGTGGAGCAACGTCATGTTTTCCGATGAATCGAGGTTCACTCTCGACTTCCATGACAGGCGAAACAGAATGTGACGGCGGCGGAACGAACGATACCATGACGTAACCGTTAGGCAGCACGATCGTTTTGGTGGTGGATCCGTTATGGTGTGGGGAGGCATAACCATGACAAGCAGAACAGCATTACATGTCATCCAAGGGCATGTCACAGAGCAGTACAGCCGTGACAACATGTTAGCAGCGCATGTGGTGCCATTTGCGCAACGTCAAGGCCATCGATTCATTTTCCAAGATGACAATGCAAGAGCACACAGGGCCCGTGTCGCTACAGAGTTCCTCCAGAAGCAGAACATCACTACACTGCCTTGGCCAGCACTAAGTCCAGACCTTTCACCAATCGAGCACGTCTGGGATATGCTTCGCAGGCGCCTACGACAAGGTCAACAGCCTCCTACCTGGAGCGCGGTGGCTCAGTGGTAGACTTGGACTTCTATGATGGGGGGGGGGGGGGGGTCCAGAGTTCGATCCCCGTCCGGGACGACCCGCGTTGTGTACTTGGGCAAGGCACTTTATCCCGGTTGCCTACATGGGGCACGATGACGTCGTGTGCTAAGGCGTACTGCATGTCGATAGTGCACGTGTCTTCAACCGCTGTAACCCGGATTGAGCGGAGCTTGAACAGTTAGAATGTTGAAGAGCGGACAGTTGCTCGTCGATGCTCGGTGGTTCTCTCCGTAAATAAATAAATAAATAAATAAATAAATAAATAAATAACAGCCCCCGACCAATGTCCAGGAATTCGCCGCTGCACTGCAGGAAGAATGGAATAACATCAGTCAAGCTGATATTGGACATTTGGTGAGGAGCGTGCCACGTCGGACCCACGCTTGTCTCGCGAACCGAGGAGGATTTACAAAGTATTGAGGTCTTGGACTTAATGTGGTGAATTCTCTGACTGACTGATGTCTTCTACAGCCCTCTGCGTGGAATGTGTGCTTGTCAGACACCCAACTATCGCTGAAATCATTCACCAGATGTCACAGTGCAATGCCTCAACTGTCTTTTTGATGAAAATATAAATATATTTCTTCATATATCTCACTTTTATCAAATATCCTCTACTTTTTCTTAATAGTATACTACATTTATAGCGGAGTCTTCGCCATATTGACGCGTACACGCGCATCTTAATTTGTCTGATCAAACTCCAGACACCAAAATTATGCACCAACTCGTGTTAGCTTTACAGATTAACCGGTTTATCAAACTAAACAATCTGTGAGGCCGACAAAAAGCATTTTATTCGGAGAGCGGTTTTTTGTTACGTTACGCTGTTGTGGAACTCTCAACTGTAAACTGTTCACTTTCCGGCGGTGTGTTGCAGAGCAGCCTGACTATTACTCTTTCTACTAACGTATGGTGGGACAAGAGCAATGATATGCAGCTTCTCATGAGCCTTTTAAATAATTATAATTAAGAAGGTAGTGCAGTCACGTGGCTAAGTACGTTTTTTCGCGCTGCAATGTGGATTATTTGGAGCATTCATAACGTCGGCAGTATGTTCGCGTCATGACTGGGTGATTGGTGTCTCTAACTAACGCACTATGTCTTATTTGTACTGGAAATATGCTTTCCATTAATTTGGAAGTATATCTTGATACCTGATATTTGGTCACTTTTACACAACTGCACAAGCCCCATACAATGTAATTTTAAAATGTAAGGGTAAGGCGTTAAGTTAGGCCTGGCCTGTTCTCCAAACCCGGTTTCAAATGAATGGAATAAAAATACTGCTTAAAAAAAGACAGTACCATATATATGAATTTTTTTTTAAATCTTCTTCTCCAGAGCCCTAAATTAGAATCTTTTGATATTTAGTACACAGCATATCTAGGTGGGTCAAAATCAAGTTTGTTCAAATCGAGTCCATATGGGAGCCCGAATTTTAACTTTGTGCAATATGAGGAAACTTCTTTAAAAATCTTCTGCTTCAGATCCACCAGTCAGAATACCTTCATATTTGGTATACAACATCTCGAGAGGGATCAGATTCAAATTTGTTCAAATCGGGTCCCTGATTTAATATTTTAAACTCGGTGCAATATGAGGAAATTTCTTTAAAAAATTTCTTCTTCAGATCCACCAGTCAGAATGCTTTCATATTTGGTATACAACATCTTGGGAGGGATGGGGGCAGGCAGATTCAAGTTCGTTAAACTCGGGCCCCTGTGTTAATATTTGGGCTCTATATTAGAGCCCAAAGTTTATAACTTAGTGCAATATGAGAAAATTTCTTTAAAAATCTTCTTCAGATCCACCAGTCAGAATGCTTTTATATTTGGTATACAACATCTCGGGGGGGGGGGGGGGGGGGGGGGGGGAGCAGATTCAAGTTTCTTCCAATAAGAGTCCCTGGGTTAATATTTGAGCTTCCTATGGGAGCCCAAATTATAAATTCGTGCAATATGGGGGAAACTTCTTTAAAATCTTCTTCACTAGAACCATCAATTATAATCTTTTGATATTTGGTATGCAACATCTCTGGGGGTGGGGGGGAGGGGTCAGATTCAAGTTTGTTCAAATCAAATCCCCGAGTTAATATTTGATCTCCCTTTGGGAGCCTAAATTTTAACTGTGCAATATGACGAAACTTCTTTTAAAAATCTCCTTTTTTCCGATCCACAATTCAGAATGCTTTCATATTTGGGCACACAACATCTCTTGGGGGGGGGGGGGGGGGGGGGGGGGGGGGGGAGATTCAAGTTTGTTCAAATCGGGTCCCTGGGTTAATATTTGGTCTCTCTGTTGGATGTGACCCAAAATACTTTGAATCACTTTGTCAGGTGAGCGATTCAGGCCTCTTGTTTTTAATTATAGTCACGACTAATAGTTCAGCCTCATCGGCAAAGCATGTCTTCTATGAAGGCATGCCTTAGTGATGCAGTTGGAATATTTTATCAGTCGGGACCTGAGCCATCACAGTCAGAATAAATCTGCTTTCATCTTGAAGACACACCTGACGGGAGGAGTTGATGTCTCAACGTTGGTGCCCATTTCAACCATTTTCAACCACCTTTCAGTTGATAGCAGTGCAAACGTTCAGAAAATGTTGCCAATATATTTCTGATGTGCAATATATATATAGATAACGATATTTATTTACTTATTTATTTATGTTTAAGGTCACTTTCAGCATCTATAGACATAACGTGACCGCCAGATAGGTATGAAGACAAGTTTCGCCATTCATTTTTACATGTGCTGCTAATTTTTGAGGACGTCCACTCAAGACGTTGGTTCTGTGTCTTATTTTTACCAGTAAAGCAGAAATAATTTAACACAGTAAACAAGCACTACTCCACTTCTTAGGGGATTTGGGTTACCACTCTTGATCAAGAAAATTGAGTTTTTTTATGAACAGGATGATCCAGTTGTGAAATAATTATTAACCCTTGGAACCCTGGTGGTGGTTCCATATTAGTTCAATGACAGCAACTGGAAGAGTCCATGTTCATGATTTAGGGGTAGACCAATTAATATTTTCAGCCTTGGGGCTGCACGTTGAAAATATTGATTGGTCTACCACACACATGCACTTAGCATCCATCCTATTTAATGAAATTGTGACGTATGTTCCTGGCCGGAAAAACGGCCGCTAGGGTTCAAAGAGTTAATGGTTCATCGATGTGCAACATAATATGTTAAGACGATGGAATTTATTAAAATGTGAGAAGTTACTGCTCTTGATCCACTTGTGGAAAAAAATGCATTTCTATTAATAAGGTACATGCGTGATTAAAATGGTGTGTTGATTGAAAAAGACGCCTACGTTGAGAAATCAACCCATCCCCTTGGCTCGGGTGTGTCGCAAGATGACCAACTTGGAGGGATGAATTGTTAATCTGATTTGCCCTGACTGTGTTGGTTCACATCTGGACTGTTAAAATAGTCCCACTATATCATCAATACACGTCTTCATCAAAGTCATGCCTTGAAGTCGTTAAAGATGTAGTTGAAATATTTGTCAGTGGGATTATAGTTCAAGCAATCACAACCTTCTTGGAAATTTATTTGTGGATATTTATTGGTGTTTAAGGTCACATACTTATGCACAATGGCTAATCGTGACCGTGACAGTTTTATGGGTGGAGAAAGCCCGAGTACCCGCTCAAGCAGGGTTACAGCGGTTGAAGACATGTGCACCATCGACGTGCAGTACGCCTTAGTACACGGCGTCATCGTGCCCCCATGTAGGCAACCGGGATAAAGTGCCTTGCCCAAGGACACAGCGCGGATCGTCCCGAACGGGGATCGAACTCGGGACCTCGAGCATAGAAGTCCAACAGTCTACCACTGAGCCACCGCGCTTATTTGTGGATAAAAATCTACACAAGTAGTAGTCCTGATGCAACTTCTTATATAACCCTTTACCTAACATGAATAGCAGACGACACTTGCAAAAAACATTCTTGAATAACTAATTCTTTTTCATTTTTTGTCTCAAAAACATAGGTTATGACCCCTCATTGGAACGAGCTCGTTCCAACGAGGGGTCATAACCTATGTTTTTGAGACAAAAAATGAAAAAAATAATGAAAATTAATTTGCGATTTTTGAGAATAGTGCTGGCCGGTTTTGTCCGTTACGATGGGTAAAGGGTCAATACAGGCATGCCGTACCTGTACTCTAAATTGGCCATGGTGCCCCCCCCCCCCCCCCCCCCCAATCAAATGCCGGAATCGAGTATAACAGACCTCAATTTGTATGCGCGATTGTGTGTATGACATTAAGTTCAAGTATCAAATCCAATCTTGTAATAAAGTATTACATGCAATAGCGAAATGATATCTAAGAAAACAATCCAGACAAACACAGAATGACACACACATGTGAATGGGTTAATCGATATGGCACGAGTGCTATCGCGAAACGATAAAATGAGAGGCCACGGACATGTGCCGTTCTTTGTTTATTACATGCCTTCGCGTAAAAAACCCAATTATTAGAAGGACGCTCAGCAATTCATTTGACAACTATCAACAAAAAGAACACATTTTATCACCAAACAAATTTGCGAAGGGAACTGTGTTACTGTTTCGTCCCCTGAGTTCCAATGGCACATAGCGATACAAACTGTAATTGTGTTGCACAATTTTCAGAAAATTCTTTTTTGGCCAATCATTTCTGCTGGTCCTAGGAAAGCTTTCTAGCAAGCTCTGTTCTGTGAAGTATTAAAAAACAACCGAACGAAACTACTGTGGTTAACTCTACTACCCACCCTGCCCCACCACCCCAAAAAATAATTCCGGCAGAAATGAAATACTTAGGACCCAGTTATATACTACATGACAAATGTGGATCACAACTGCCCGTTGAATCTGAAAATGGAAATTTTGAGTGTAGCCCAAAATTTGGGAGCCCAAATTTTGACTTACTGAGTTTTTTTTAAAACAAGAGCACCACGTAGCGGGACAATATACGCCCATTTTGTATTTTTGAGGGGTTGGGGTAAGGATGAGGGTGAGGGTGAAAATTGTTTGGACCAACCCCATATTTGAACTTGACCTGTATTTTGTTGTGATTAAACAACATACCAAGTTTGGAAACAATCGGAAAACAAATAATAAAAGTTATCATCCGGAAACCAAGTATTTGATGCATTCTATGTCCAACAGTTAGGCCATACTAAAGTTATAATCCGGAAAAAACAAAATGCACAAATTCAAGAGGAATAACTCTGGAAAATTGATTTTTGAATAACTAATTTTGGCTGAAAGTGAACCTGAGCTGTGCTTTGTGGTCATAAACAAAATCTGAGAATTTGAAACAAATTAGTCAAGGAAAACTAAAGTTATCATCCGGAAACCACATAATTCACAAATTTGCAATCATTCAAGGGGAATAACTATGGAACGGTACATGTGATTATGGCCAAAGGTGAACTTGAGCTGTGATTTGTGGTCAAAAACAAAATCTGAGAATTTGAAAAACATCGGTCAAGGCAAACTAAAGTTATCATCTGGAAACCACAAAATCCACAAATCTGCAATCATTCATGGGGAATAAATCTGGAAAGGTATATGCGATTGTGGTCAAAAGTGAACTTGAGCTGTATTTTGTGGTCAAAAACAAAAAAACTGAAAATTTGAAATAAATCGGTCAAGGTAAACTAAAGTTATCGTCTGGAAACGAAAAGTTGGGCTAAATTCCCATAAATAAAGGGCCATAACTCTACTGCAAATGGACCACTAGAAATGGAAATCGAACCCGACCTGTATTTTGTCATACTAAATCCACATGCCAAATTTAACTCAGCTCAATTGATTACAACTAAAGTTATCGTCCGGAAACAAAATGTGTCCATGGACAGACAGACAGACAGACGGGTGGAGAGACCATTCACATAATACATCCCGTTTTTCAAACGAGTGTATAAAATCAACATCTGAAAAATTTGGTGTCAAGGCGTTCGGCTTTAAATGAACGGAAACCAATTTTTTTTCTAAAATTGTGGTTTCAAAGGGCCATAACTCTGCAGCGGATGGACTGAGAAACACCAATATCGAACTTGACCTGTATTTTATTGCTATAAACAACACCTGAAAATTTGATGTCGATCCGTTAAGGCGTTCGACTTTAAATGAACAGAAACCAATTTTTTTTTAGAAAAATTGTGTTTTCAAAGGGCCATAACTCTACAGCAGATGGACTGAGAAACACCAATATCGAACTTGACCTGTATTTTATTGCAAAAAACAACTTCTGAAAGTTTGATGTCGATCTGTCAAGGCGTTCGACTTTAAATGAATGGAAACCAATTTTTTTTAGAAAAATTGTTTTTTCAAAGGGCCATATCTCTGCAGCAGATGGACTGAGAAACACCAATATCGAACTTGACCTGTATTTTAATGCTAAAAACAACTTCTGAAAGTTTGATGTCGATCTGTCAAGGCGTTCGACTTTAAATGAACGGAAACCAAATTGTTTACAGACAGACAGACGGACAGACTGATAACATAATACGACCGTTTTTTAAACGGGCGTATAAAAATGTGAATCTGCTTCACTAAAGTAAGTTCCAAACAAGAAATATAAGCATTATTGCAAGTGGCTTATAAAAAGAGGATTTTAAAAGCATATTGGACTCATGGAACATTAATCCCACCCTAAGGGATATAGTAATTTGGAGAGAAAAATCAGAAGAGTAAATTCCACCAGCCTGAAGATGGCAGCAGCTTCATTTGAACAAAGGAGAAAAGGTTTACTCCAAAAATGGTCTGTGCCATAAATGAATGAATTTGGGCCCAGTGGTTTTAAAGAATAAGGAAGATTTCAAACTGGAGAAACAAAATTTTACTGCCACCGGTAAAAAGTGAAAATGGTTAATGCATCAAAAATAAACAAAACAGAAAGAGAATTTATGGAGGATGATTTGGAGGGGGGGGGGGGGGGTTAAAATATTTTTAAAGAAATCAGAAATAGGTTTTCATTAGCAGTATTACATGAAATAAATCTTTGGAACCCACATTGAAGCCTTGAGAGGGTTAAATTAAAGATATTCATACAGGAATTGGAGATTTTTTTTCCCAAGAAACCAGAAAAAACATATATGTGTACAGCATTGAAAATGTTTGATCATGGCATCAATAAAATCTTTGAAAACCACAATAAAGTCTTGAGATGGTTAAATTAAAGACATGCATACAGGAATTAGATAAATGTTGCCAAGAAACCAGAAAAAACATATGTGCACAGCACTGAAAGGGTTCAACATGAAATAAAATCTTTGGAAAACATACCGAAGTCATGAGAGGGTTAAATTAAAGATATTCATACAGGAATCAGATCAATTTTTTTCCCAAGGAACCAGAAAAAACATATATGTGCACAACATTGAAAGGGTTTGATCAAATTTTCTAAACAATTTCATTTTC
This sequence comes from Pictodentalium vernedei, assembly GCA_031216915.1. Lineage (NCBI taxonomy): Eukaryota > Metazoa > Mollusca > Scaphopoda > Dentaliida > Dentaliidae > Pictodentalium > Pictodentalium vernedei. The sequence goes on from CM062294.1 coordinate 386,641,659, forward strand.
TGATTATAATAACAGATTAGAATGTTTCTGACAGCAAATTGTTGTGATAAGAACAAAATGTTATTCTAGATGTTATTCTAAGTTCTCAGTCAATGAGATTTTTCTCCAGGATAAACTACTACAAAAAAGCTGACTTATCATTTTTTTTCAATACCCTCTACCGGGCACCACGATAGAACCGGTGGCAATTTCTTTTAACCAATCCCTCCTACTGGTCCTAAGCATACCAAATAACAGTTCTCTTTCTAGTGGTTTGGGACATATGGGTTTTAGAATTTTATTTTGTTTTTAGTCCCTGGGGTTGCCACAGGCCTGTGAAAGTATTTTTTTTTTGTGGGGGGTGGGGGGGGGGGGGAGCAATCAATTACTTAGGACCCACTTGTACTACTTGCCAAATTTGGTTGAAATTGGCCCTCCGGTTCTTGAAATAGAAATTTTGGGCAGAGCCCAAAATGGATATGCCCCCACAGAGAGCCCAAATATTGACCTATCAACTTTCCTTGAACAAACTTTAAGCTTCTACACCAAAGGATGTTCCATACCAAATATCAAGGCATTCCCTCAGGTGGTTCATGAGAAGATTTTTAAAGGTTTTTAAGCTTTTGGGGCATAAACCAGAGCCTGAATATGGCAGCTGCTTCATTTGAACAAAAATAGAAAGGGTATACTCCATAGATGGTCTGTGCAATATATGTTTGAATTTGGCCTAGGGGTTGTGAAGAAGAAGTCAAGTTTGCAAAAGTTAATGGACGATAGACAAAAAAGTGATGGCAATAGCTCCCACTGACTTACAGTCAGGTGAGCTAAAAATAGGCCGATGAAATCGTCAGATGTGTACCCATACGCGCAACTAGTAGAAAGCTGTATGACGGAGAGCCACCACGGATGCCGACATTATGTACACCATACATGGTATGGGTACATATAGAAATGGATTGGAGGAGTGCCTAATTTGATGGATAAAGGGTTAATATCTCCGGATCAAATTATCAGATTTACATAAAAAAACTATACAGCACAGCACATCAGTAACCTGAATAAATATATAAAGTAACATGACAATCGGATTGATATTTTTTGAGTTATCTCATGCCAAAGGGATTGGAGGAATTTTCAATTTGAAGGATAAAGGGTTAATATCTCCGGATCAAATTATCAGATTTACAACAAAAAACTATACAGCTCGGCAAATCAGTAACCTGAACACAAATATAAAGTAACTAGACAATCCAAGCAATATTTTTCAAGTTATCGAATGCCAAAGGGATTGGAGGAATTTTCAATTTGATGGATAAAGGGTTAATATCTCAGGATCAAATTATCAGATTTACACCAAAAACTATACAGCTCGGCACCTTAGTAACCTGAACACAAAAATAAAGTAACTTGACAATCCAAGCAATATTTTTCAAGTTATCGAATGCCAAAGAAATGGATACGGATGCCGGACGGCCAGACAGACAGACGGATGGACAAACGATGGACGGCCACTCCCAATGTTGGCATTATGTGTACCATACATAGTATGGGTACACATAAAAATGTTCCGACTGGAATATTTTTTTTAGGTTGGGGGGGGGGGGAGGGGGTGGGGGTGGTGAAACCATCACTCCCACCCAATCCACTTTGCTATGCCCCTGGCTTTGGTTAATCCTTTACCTAATGAATCGACCACATCAGCCGTGTAATATACAAATTCAGCAGTTGCCCCCCCCCAAAAAAAAATCAAAGCAATATCATTTGACCCCCTCATTGGAACAAGCTCATTCCAATAAGGGGGCCAAATGATATAGTTTTGTTGAAATTTTTTGAATAATTTGAAAAAAAAATAGTATTTAAAATAATAAATTTTGATATTGTCTGTGATAGGTGAAGGGTTAATTAAATTTGAAAACATTGTAGGTGATGATTTATGTAAAAGGATTACAGATTGTTTTTAGTTTGGTAGAAGTTGCTTCCCTTGATATACACAGAATTGGCCTTACTGTCAAGAGGGTTTCTCATGTGGTGAAATTATAAATTCATAGTAATTTGTATATCTTTATACTTACCAATGGCCCAGCCTTAGCTGGTGCTAACTCAAAAATATCCAGGGCCAAACACAAATTTTGCTCCCCAGTCCCCAAAATTTGCATGTAAAACTGAAAATTTGATGTCCTATGTGGTCCTCCATACATTTGACATCTGCACATGTGCAGTGTCCGGGAAGCACCGAAATTGGCGCCAAGTATCATTCTTTCTGCAGTGCCTGCTAAATGTTATAATCAGCAGGGAGGTACGAGTGCCCACTCATGGAAGGGCCATCCCCATCTGGTCCATTGGTAAGTATAAAAATATACAAATCACTATGAATTTACAATATTTTTACACAACAACCAATGGCCCAGACTTAGCTGAATAGTAAATAGGTTGGGGGGCCTAGGACATAAAGGAAAATCCAACCTCTCAATCACTTCTAAAAGGATATCTCCTACAGGAGAACAGGAGAGAACGGAATTACATATGTCTTTCTCATTTAAGTGAAATAAGAAAGACATAACACCAACAATGTAATTGAGCATTACATAATATATAATTCTCCATTTTTAATGCCAGCATAACCCATTATGCTAATTCCGTGAAGGGAAGCCAATATATAAAGATAGTCCAGAGAATGAGACTCTTTATACTCATTTAAAAGTGTCTGAGGATTGAATATTAATGCTCGTTTGACGCATGACATATACAAATGCTTCACACCAAGCTACACTTTAAAAATATTACGTAAATGAGACATAATTATTGCTTTCACTGAGCTACACATTAAATCCATCCCAGTACCGACTCGGGACTACTGACACCAGAGGAGGTCTTCCCTTGCTTTTCACTATAAAGTCAGATGATATTAAGGGAAAAACCGTCCCCCCCCCCCCTTTCCCCTTGTTCTGGATCACATAACTGCAGAACGAAGAGGGCAGTGGAACAGCGTCACTGCTCTAAGGTCGCCAGAGATGGACTCTATATCTCTAAGGTAAAACTTAGTAAATGTAGAAGTAAATGTAGAAGGCTGTCTCCAGTACGCAGCTTTCATGAGATCAGTAATGGCTATACTGTTAGAATATGCCCAAGAAGTGGACAGTGCTCTAACTTCATGAGCTGATATCTTATTAACAGAATGCTGATTGGAAGATAGATTTCCATATGCAATACGTATTGCCATCTAAATCCATCTAGCAATAGAATGAACAGATATATCTTTTCTGTTAGGAATTAATGATACAAAGAAGCATTTTCTTCCTTTTCTAATTAACTCTGATCGGCGTTAATATATGCGCATGGCCCTGACTGGACACAGCAATGGTCTACGGTTGTCCGTAGATGGCAGAGCCTTTATGATAATAGGCTCAGGCTGTAAATTTGGAACTTGATTCTTAGCCAAAAATCCCACTTGTGTAGTTAAAGTGATGGTATTTCCAACACTACGGTAGTGAGATTCGTCAACAGATAAAGCAGGAAGTTCACTAACTCTTCTAGTGGATACAAAGGCTAAGAGAAATGCTGTTTTATAGGTCAAGAATTTGAACTCTACAACGTCTAACAGCTCAAACGGAGCTTCTTTAAGCTTCAACAGAACCCAAGCTAAATTAAGTGTCTGATAGCATTGACCTATAGCCCTTAAAAGTGACAGCCTGCAGTTTGAAAACTTCAAACAGGTAGACCAGAAAGTTGGCAATATCCGATATGGACGGATCATAAATGTCTATCGACTGATCCTTACACCAACCGAAGAAAACCTTCCACTTTGCTGTGTAATTCAGCGAAGAGGAGGTCCTCCTACAGTTAGAAATTGTGTCCACTGCTCGTCCTGTAAAATGCTTGCCGTGCAAGAAGGACCGCACAAAGGAAATATGTGAAGGTCGACACCTTGCGGGTTGTGATGCAGTGTGCGTGACTTCCCCTGATAAAGAAGGTCCTCCCGCGGAGGAAGCTTCCAAGGAACTGCCATAACAGACACCTGAGTAGATTGATCCATAGTTTCTGTGACGACAGAGATGACACTAACAGAATCTTGCAATGTGATTGCTTGATCTTTAACAAGATCTGTTGAATTAACAGAGTTGGAGGATACGTGTATCCTATCATTCTGTCCCATGGAATTGAGAGAGCGTCTACTGCGTATGCTTAAGGATCTGGGCATGGCGACACCTAAGTCTGCAACTGATCTTTTCGTTAGTTTGTATAACAGAATGGAATGCGTGCCTCCCTGGTTCCTTATATACGCTACTACTGTCGAGTTGTTCGACAATATCTGAACATGAGCTTTCTCTATAATGTGAATCCATTGTTGTAGCGCTAACCATATTGACATCATTTCTTTGATGATTATGTGTTTTCCTAGTAACTCTGGGTCCCAAAGCCCCTGGCACTTCGAGTCTGTCGGGTTCAGGGTCGCGCCCCAACCTACTTAACTCGCATCCTTCATAATCGTGAAAGCCGGATCTGGCAGCTGCAGTGGAACTCCTCGAGTTAACCACTGAATGTCTGCCCAAATCTGAACTTTTTGTTTTACTTGGTCACACTCCAGTTCTGAGTGAAGAATATCTGGAGTGGACATGTGCTTAAGCGACCCACCGGAATGAGATCCGCGGCCGGTCCGCAAAACCTCATCAGTCGCATAAATTCCCTCGCTGTTAATGCATCTGAGTGTAGACAAAAGCGAGCATAACAACTAATTTCACTCTGGGTAACGGCAGACAAACCAGATTGTTGTGAGTCTCAAAGCTCATCCCAAAGTGAATGAATGACATGGACGGTGCTAGATCTGACTTCTCATTTACGATGAAACCGAGACGTCGGAGTAATAATAGCAAACTCTGAACATTGTTCTGAAGAGTAATTTTGTCACCGCACCTCTGAAGAATGTCGTCCAAGTAAGCCGATGTTACCGCAGATGAATGAGCTTGGAAATAAGACATTACCGAGTTCATTATTCGAGTGAACGCCTAGGGTGCTAGATTCAGACCGAAGCATATTGCTCAGAACTGATATACTATCCCTTGAAAGGCGAACCGTAGGTACTTTCTGAATGCCGGATGTACCAGGACATGAAAGTACGCATCTTTTAGATCTATGCTTGCCGCATAGTCGTTCACTCGTATGCTCGCCCTTACTGACTGAATGGTCTCCATATAGAACTTTTGAGCTACGATAAGTTTGTTTATCCAGCTCAAGTCTATTATCGGTCGGAACGAGCCGTCTGGCTTCGGTACGAGGAACAGGTGACTGTAGAAACCTAGAGACTCTTGGTTCTCTACGACCTCTATTGCTTCCTTTTCCAAGAGAGACTTTACCTCCGAAAGAAGAGACTCTCTTTTTACAGGATTTGGCGGAAGTTGAGTCCAATGCAGACTTCGTGTTAGCGGTGGTTTTGCTCGGAACAATAGTCTTAGGTCGTCCAAGATGACATCCACCGATCTTCCATAATAGTTATTCAGTTCTTCCGATTCTTGATAACCTTCCGCCAACTGGAACACAATAGAGGTCCTGACCTTCACCTGTAGGGCCTGCAGGAGAAGAAACCACATCCTCCTCGTGATGAGCCTCGATCGGTTGGCTTGGGGGCGTCTAACCGGTTGCCTCGGCCTGACCCATGCCCTGACCTGAGTCGCTAAATTGACGATTTTGAGAGTAACTATATGAGGATCTTTTATATCCTCGTGAGGAGTTCCCTCTGGACGATTTTTGTCCCGAACCTCCTCATTTACTCTTCTCTGCTGGAGCGGGTTTATTTGACGCCGACTTCAGTAGCAGAGTATTGGACGCTTTCTTTGTAGCTTGGTCGTAGACCAAAGAAAGCTTATCGTGTCCCGATACCGGAGTGACTCGAAGAGAGTTTTTCACCGTCATTTATCAAAGATGACGAGGCAAGAGCTCCATCACGTCTAATTAACTCCAAATTAGCCACTGTTAAGGCGGAGTTATACGTGGTAAACATTATAGCCCTGGAAAGTACTCGTAAAGAGGTACGAACGTCCTCAAATTCCTTCCCATTGAGACGTTGCGCCATAGCTCTTGTAAGGTGATCTGTGTAAGACATAGCATCTATATTCGCTCTATTAGAAGAAATTGCCGTCTCAATTGTGTCTGAGCGAATTGTGAATGACGGAGGTAAGGACATATCTATGTCCTCAGCCTGCTCATCCAAACGCAGAGCAACTCTCTGAATACCTTCTCCTACCATTTTAAATGGACGTGGTCCAATGAACAGTAGACACACGGAAGATGAAGATAAAAAGCTGCCTTTTTTCTTTCCACTTGAAAGATTAAATATGGCGTCGTTAAGAAGAGCAAAAGTCTGTGACACCTGTTTAGACTGCACCAGAAAGGAAAGGACCTCCTCCTTTGACCGGATATAGTCAGCGTCTAACGACGCTAGCAACTTCTTATGAGCGATCGCAGCAGTCTGATTCTCAGGAACAAAATCTGGAAAGTATTGATGGATAAAATCCATCACTACCATATGTTGTTCCGAAAGGGAAGGGTCAATTTCCTCCAAATCCCTTTCACCATCCGACCAAATCAGATAAGACTCAGTCATCGGCATCTGAGAGTGCAGATGACTGGACCGACTCAGCGTCATCCGACAGCTCGAGTTCCGAGGCTGCCGTAGGTTGCTCCTGTACCTGCTGGGATGCTGCAATAAGCTGTGCGATTTGCAACAGCAAGTCTGTTATGGAGGCCTGAGGAGCAGCAGTCTTTTGTTGCTTGGCCGCTGGCTGTCCTGGGGCAGTGTGTCTGAGATGGCTCTTTTCTGCGGACATCCCGACGAACGGATATCCAAAGTCACGTAGCCAAGGTGCGGTCGTGTGTGCTTAGTAGATGTAGAAGAAGCTGTAATTATAGCCGATCCCCGGCTGTACATTTGATGGAGCATCCCAGAGAGGAGATGTGGACGTAAGCTCCGACTGGCGCAAGTTCTGAACTACAACATCTGGCCCCAGATATTGTTGTGAAAGAGGGGACCCTCTCGCTCACGGTCCTGTCAAGACCTCGCAGAGCTTACTGTCAAACTTACCGGCTTCTTCACTTCTGTCGTCGCAGGGTGAGCCTGTTTATATATTATAGTGCTCGCTCTACCCTTTTTTATCTCCTCAACCGCAACGGACAGACCTGGTGTCGCGGTGTCCACTGCTTCACAGGTCGAGCTAGTTGGCGACAGGGATCTGAAACCACCGACTGTCTAATATTTATGAGCACTTTAGCCGCTAGCTCTGACTGACTATCTAATTGCGACGACGGATGCACACTTCCTGACGGCGTCATGTAAACATCACCATGTTCTTGTTCCTCTGAAATAGAAACTGAAAAACTCGAGTGACTCTGTGGCGAGAGGACCGGCACTGTCCTCTCGCTGCTAACAACGTACCATGACACACGTCTCCAATGTTTGTCATACCAATTGACACAATTGGAATTATTGCGAGTACACTGACTACAACTGATACAATTATCATGTGAATCAGAGGAAGACTTCCTCAAGTTACAATTTGAGCAAAAAGCTTTCATTTTGAATAAAATAAAAGTCAACAGTACTCGCATCAACTCCCAATAAATATCTGAAAAAGATACATAATAATATTAATCAAAACAATAATTCGAAAAATAATTTATAAAAAAAAAAAAATTTTCGAAAGAATTTTGACATGAGCCCAAGTTCCCAAAGGGAACGATGGGCCCAAATGGATCCCGATAGAGCCTAAGTGTGGACAAATTTTTTTCTTCTTCTCCACAAATTAAAGCTACACTACAAGAATATATAATGTATCTTATAATAGTCCTAACATAGTTACTTCATAGGAAACTACATGTATAAGGAAAGCGTTGTCAATGTAAACAACGTCAAATGAAAACCGGAAACAAGACTCCAGGAACTGAACAACACGGCCCAAAGTCAGTAACAGATTTTAAACTATCCGATGCAAAGCAAGATCTTCATTAGAAGAAAATACGATACATCGGATGGATGACGCATGACCAAAGACGCCTAAACACCCCTAGGGTGAGGACATAACCATGGGGATAAACAGAATAAACATTCTGTGAAACACGTTAAACTCTCAAGAAATTTACAAGAAAAATTTCAATGAAAAAAGCCAAAAAGCATGGAAGTTTAACTGGGGGGCTTCAAGGAGGATAGGGAAGGAAGGAACACTTAACAAACAGTGGCAAAATCATTAGCAAGAATGATGACGTCATGCCCATGTCCTGAAATTGGGAAACATGAAATAATTTTGTCAAAAAATTATAAAGTTACAGCCCTGAACACTTAAAACCACTGTTTCTTCCTTCCATCATCCTATTCTGTCCTTTGATCCACCATTATCACCATTGATCTGTGTCTGGCATCATTAAAACTGAGATTTAAAAGCACTCTCGTCAGTTTGTTGTTATCTGACTGAGGGTCAAACAAGAAATGATACTTGGCGCCAATTTCGGTGCTTTCTAGACACTGTGCATGTGCAGATGTCAAATATATGGAGGACCATATAGGACATCAAATTTTCAGTTTTACATGCAAATTTTGGGGATTGGGGGGCACAATTTGTGTTTGGCCCTGGATATTTTTGAGTTAGCACCAGCTTAGTCTGGGCCATTGGTTGTTGTGTAAAAATATCAATTGATCAGACTGCAGGCTGATGTATGAAAAAGAAAAAATGTCAGGGTGTGGGGTTAGAGTCCTGGGATCAGATGAACACTGCAGCCAACCTGGACCCTCAAGTTTATATTTAAAAAAAAAAATTTTTCACAGTGTGGTGGACATTTGGCCATATGGCCTTTTCTGGCATCTTCGCACTTGGCATTTAAGCTGCCATACACCAGAAGTGGAGCAGTGCTTGTGTACTGTAGTAAACAAGTTCTACTCTACTGATAAAATATGACCTGGCAACTAGCACTTGGAGTGGAGGTCCTCTAATGTGAACAGCCAAGGTATAAACGATTGGCTAAACTTGATTTCACACCTATGTTTCAGTAATGATCTTCCTTCTCTGTTTGCAATTTCAACACATGCAGGGTGATGCCCTGTTTGAGTCTTGCTGTGGAAGAGTCATTTACCAAACTCAGTCTGATGACCAAGAAAAAAAAATCTATGGCAATAATTCTGGCATGACAATTCATTGCACCAAAATTATATTATTAACATGGATGTATATTGCAATTCTTATTTTTCCCTTTTATTATTATTATTATTATTATTAATCAACTCTGAGATCTCAAGAACGGCAAGGCCTTTAGTCTTGAAATTTGCAGGGGTGGTAGCCCTGTGGCGTAGGGCCAACTGGGACTATTGCGAATTTTGTCTGACCTTGACCTTCACCACTAGCACTCTTTATCGGAAATGCTTGTTATTGCTACTTCTCCGGAACAGCTTGACATATCAAGTTCAGATTTTTCCATTATTGGGCAATATGTCTAGTATATTCAGGGCAAAAATGGTATCGGTCTGACTTCTGGTTCGGAAAATCAGTAGGGGTAAAAATTTCACAGCACACTTTATCGAATATTCTTGTTATCGCTACTCCTTCAGAATGGCTTGAGGTATCGAGTTCGAATTTCTTGTATTGTGTATGCCTGTATGCAGGGACGAAAACTGTCCAAAAATGGTGAAGGTCAGACTTCATTTGCAGGAGATACTTTGGGTTGAAAAATATGACCTTAGTGTATGATGCCACTGATATAAAAAGTTTGTTATCGCTACACCTCCAGAAAGGCCTGGCCTATTGAGTTTAGGAGTTCTTTCTTTAAGTGTAGTATACTTCAGCCAGAAATCATACGGCTACGACTCCCAGTTCGTGAGATCGTAAAGGTAAAAAATCTGATGATGCTCTTCCAAGAAAGCTCTTTTACAGGGAGATATGCATTATGCAATGACCTGCTCTACCTGCTGGAATCACAGCGTGATGCCGATCTCATCAACCTAGACGATAGAGCACTTCTGAAGGTACAATCTCCCATCTTCAAATCTTGATTCATTCCGTATATAACACTTCAAAAGGCATAGATCCCCCCACCCCGAAATAACAAAGTTTCGAAAAATCAATCCATGAGTGGGATAAATAAATACCTGAAACATATCTAATTTTCATGCTGTAGTGTGTCTGTAAAAAAGTGAACTATTTTTTACATAAAAATATTCATTAGGCAGTAGTCGATGATCTGGATGTCTTTGTATAGAAATGGCCCAGTTGTCAGTTTAAGATGGTCTAAAATCAACAGTTCATCAGTCCTATACAGGCCATCAAATAGGCAGAAATAATGCCAAACTAGGCCGGTACCAGGTAAATAATGGAAAAGTCACGTCATTGAAAATAAAGCAGGGACGAATCTTCCTCTTGATTTCCACATGATCCATGGTGTTTTCATGTGGTTTCGGTACTCGACAAAGATACCAAACTGGCAAGCAGGTATCGTAGAACAAATTCTAAAAATTTCAAGTAGCTGCCTTCAGTGGGCTGGATACAGGTGACATATGTCTGACACTGGTATCTGTTCAATTTCAATGTCAAATTAGCCAAATTACACCTTTTTCGCCATTAATCCATGGGTGATTTCTGTCAACATTTACTTTCTTGCAATTATCCAAGTGTTACAGGCTGTGTCGGGGCCCATTGGCGACAGTATACAAGATGTAAGTTTCATTTTGCCCAATCTCTCCATGGTAACAGTGAATTATAAGTCTTAAATGGCACTATCTCAGGAAGGGGGCAGTTCGATCACGTCCCCATGCCATTTTGCACCGGCTACAAAAAGACTGAATTCCAAAAATTACTTCCTCTCATCAAAAAGCTAGATCTCAGCCAGTTTTTGGTGGATTTCCATGAAATTTTCACTCATTGTGTACAAACAGTTCCTGCATCATTTCCCATCAAAAGCTACATGCACTTCGCATTTTGTCATGTCGAATATGGAAATGAGTATGCACATGTTCATGGGTTTCCCACGGGGCACATGCTCAGTTTCTGGACTTTCAAATAATATGACAGAGTTCTGCAGAGCTTCAAGAATGAATGCTGAAAATTTGGAGTCGCTGCTCCATAAACGTTTGTGCCAATCTACTATATATGAAAGGTACTGTATTCCAAGTGTTGGATATGCTCTGGTTGTTATTATTAAGTACACACATAGTGTTGGATGGCTTCTAGATGCCGCTCTGCAGTTTCAAAATCATCTAGTTATCATACTTTCCTGTAAAACAACATGGAAGTATCCTAGCAATTGCTATGAACTTCAAAATTCTAGTTACTTACAAAAATGATCCTCGGTGAATTCCACTTCCAATAAAGGAAGTTATGTTTATCCTGTGTACTCATTGGGTGCCCGAAACAGCCCATTTTATCAAAATTTTGATGTTTGGCATCCTGTGGAAGGTTAACAAATGCTAAGCCTAATATCTCTTGTATGTCAATTGTAGTGTCACTGATAGGTCTAACAGTGATGAATGTTTAAAAAACAAAATCTACAAGATGCATTTTGGGAAAGTGACGATAAACCCATATTTTGACAGTTTTCTGCCAATTGCAAAGGAAGGGAGAAATCGAAAATTCTGCTTCAGTACATTTTTAGATTTTGTGCTCCTATGCGTGTGCAAAATTCTGTGAAAATCGGTTTGAAAATAGCTTCATAATCGTAAAGACAAAATGTGTAGGGGGAAAAAAAAAGTCTCCCCAAAAAATAAAAAATAATCCATAGAAAAACAAATGTCTAGGGAAAAGCACCCCCGTCCAGCCTCCCCCACCCCCCCCCCCCCCCCAAAAAAAAAAAAAATAAAAAATAAAAAAAATAAAAAATTATAATCCATGGAAAAACAAATGTCTTTTCCAGAGGGAAAAGCCAAATAAAACTGATTTCATGATTCCTTCTTTTTTTTTTCGTCTAGCCCTATCCCTACCAGTCCAAAAAAATCCGTAAACCACCTATTCAAAAAAGTGTTGCCTTAGCATGCTGTATACCATATATCATAAGATTCTGACTGGTGGATCTGAAGAAGATGATTTTTGAAGATTATCCCCCATATTGCACTAAGTTAAATTTTGGGTCTCCACTGGAAGCACAAATATTACCCGAGGGACTTGCATTTGAACAATCTTGAATCTGCCCCTCATAACAATGACGTATACCAAACATTAAAAGAGTCTGACTGTTGGTCTGGAAAAAGACGATTTCTAAAGATTATTCCCCATATTGCCCGAAGTTAAAAATTTGGGCTCCTGTATTGAGCCCAAATATAAACCAAGTAAAAATCAAAAGATTCCGATCAGTGGTTCTGGAGAAATTTTTTTTTTTTTATCTTTGCAAATATGCTGACTCCCCCCTGCAGAACACCCGAACACAACCGATGGCAATTTTTTTTACCATTCAATTCTACTGGTCCTAAGGATGCTTCATACCAAATAACAGCTCTCTGTTCTGTGTGGTTTGGGAAATAATGGCATTTGAAAATATTTCTATTTTTATCTCCCCTGGTTCCATGGGGACACAATAATTTTTTTGTGTGCATGAATCAAGTACTTATGACTCAATGATACCACATACCAAATTTGGTTCAAATCGGACCATCAGTTCAGAAAATAGAAATTTTGGGCTGGGCCAAATATCTTGTCTCTCCCATTACAAAGGCTAATATTGCTCCATGAACTTCATTTGAACCAACTGTATTTTATACCTCAAAAGGAAGCTCCATACCAAACATCACGTCATTTTACCCACTGGTTCATGAGAAGATTTTTAAAAAAAATTCCCCCACCCCCTCCCTATGGGGCTGGGCATGTTGAGTTGAACAAAAACAAAACAAGCAATCACCTCAAATTTAACTAAAACTGGTTCAGTGGTTTCGGAGGAGCAGGTGGGTGCAAACACCATGTTCACAGACGATGAGTGATCACTATAGTTCATCCTGACTTTCAGTCAGGTGAGCTAAAATGGGTATATTTGCAGTGTTCCTTTGCAGAAATATCTAAATTTTATAGTAAATTTCCTTTCTTATTATACCTACCACAATTGTTTACTACAGGCTTGCACTACAGTGGAAGTCCCTAACTCGGATAAAATACTCTCTATTTTTGTCTTTCCCAAGCAAGTTGGGAAAGAAAAGTGGTGCAAAAGCACCAATAAAAATAAGCCAAAACTGGGTCGAGTGCAACCGGCGCAGACCCAGTACGGGACGCTCTTTCCCAAGTACAACTCTACGACTTCCGTTGCCAGTGCGCATATACCGTCTCTAAAGACTCATTCTTTTTGAATCCGTAAACGTTAGAGTTATGTGATCAGCGGGGAGGAAAGATTCTTTACCCGTAAAGAAGACGGGAGGGCCTCCATGTAAACAATTGTGGTAGGTATAATAAGAAAGGAAATTTACTATAAAATTTAGATTTCTTATCAACCTACTCACAATTGTTTACTACAGGCTGAATAGACAAAAGGCTGGAGGGAATCGCATAACCAACCCCCACATAACCCTAGTGCACTGGAACCGTGAAGCAGAAGGAAGAGGTCCCGAGGCTTATCAACCATAATGTCGCAATCATTGGTAAAGGACAATGAAAAGAGACATATGAGCCTGTGTGACACACAGACAGAAAAAAGGGCAGTAACAGCACAAGGCTGAAACTGACCGTCAAGAAGCCTAATGGCTATGGCAGACAACAGCCTGAGCAGAAGAAAGAGGACCCAAGGCAAAAAGGTCCTCCGACTGCTCCTGCAACTGGCGTACATAAAAGGTGGAGAAAGTAGAAGCATTTCTCCAGTAGGCTGCCTGCATAACATCCGACAACTTGACGGAGTTAGAATAAGCCCAAGAGGTAGACAGTGCCCGCACCTCGTGGGCAGAAATACGATTGGTAATACAATCGCCAGCTGCTAAACGACTATAAGCCGTACGAATAGCAAGACAAATCCATCGAGAAATGGATTGAGGAGAGATCTTCTGTCGACCCGGAATGAGAGACAGAAAAAAACGTTTTCTGCCCTTCCGTATGAAGCGTGTCCGATCAAGATAAATGCGAATAGCACGGACCGGACAGAGCAAAGGGCAAGTACCCTCAACAGAGGGAAGAGCCCTGATACAGATAGGAAGAGTAGTAGTATCTGGTAACTGATTCTTAGCCAAAAAGGAGCAATCAGTGGTAAAAGTAACACTGTTGGGAGAACTCCTAAAAAAGGCCGGGTCAACCGAGAGGGCGTGAAGCTCACTAACCCGTCTGGCCGAAGCAAATGCCATCAGAAAAGCCGTCTTGTATGTGAGAAATTGCATATCCACCTGGGATAAAGGTTCGAACGGCGCCCCCCCCCCCCCCCCCCCCCAAGCAAAGCAGCACCCACGAAAGATTCCATCGTGGAGTAAGCTGCAAAGTCCGAGGCCTTTTCAAAGAAAAGTGCCGAACAAGCTTGGAGAGGTAAGGATTAGTGCCGATACGACGCTTCCCCACATAAGAAAAAGTCTCTGAAAGCATAGACCTGTAACCCTTGATGGTAACAGGCTGGAGACCCCGAGAATCAAACAGATATACCAGAAACTCCGCAATCTGTGAAATCGAAGGATTGGCATAATCAACAGAGTGATCAGCACACCAACGACAGAAGACCTTCCATTTAGCTGCATAAGCTAAACCAGTGGAGTGCCTCCTTGAAGAAGAAATGCACTCCACTGCTCGTCTCGAAAAACCTCTACGGAGGAGACAGGACCTGACAAAAGATATGCGTGAAGGCACAATGAAGTCGGGTCGACGTGAAACCTCCTCGGGCGACCTTGACAAAGAAGGTCGCGACGTAGCGGGAGACGTGCTGGAACCGCCGCCATCAGCGAGCGGAGCTGATTGATCCACACCCGCTGAGGCGACAGGGGAGCGATCAGAATGATTCGACAACTGCAGGTTCGAATTTTGGCGAGAACCTGAGGAAGAATCGGAACCGGCGGGAAGGCGTAGCCGACTAGACCGTTCCAATCGAGTGACAGAGCGTCCACGGCAAAAGCCAGAGGATCTGGACACGGGGACACGAAAGTGTCCACCTGATGGTTCCAACGAGTCGCAAAGAGATCGATGTGGGGACGTCCCCAGAGATCGCAAAGCGACTGGAACACTGCCCTGTGAAGCATCCACTCGGTGGAAATAACCCTGCCCTGTCGGGACAGGGAGTCGGCTAGGACGTTCAGACGACCGGGAATGTGACGAACAACCACTCCGGCGTGAACCTCCTGAGCGAGCAGTAAAAGATCCCGAGCTAACTCGTACATCGGAAGCGAGTGCGTGCCGCCCTGGTTCCGAATGTAAGCAACCACTGTCGAATTGTCGGATAGTAGAAAGACCTGGCGATTCGACAGGTGAGGGATCCACTGCCTGAAACTCAGAAGAAGAGCAAGAAGCTCCTTCTGGTTGATGTGTAGAGCTGCTTGATCCTGGTCCCACAGCACGTGTAGGGAAAGACCGAGAGGATCCAACGTCGCACCCCATCCGAGATCGCTGGCATCTGCCGTCAGAACGCGATCGGACGTGGGTAAGTCCAGCGGAACACCCTGCGTAATCCACTGAACATCTGTCCAGGGAAGAAGGTGAGGATACAGAGAGTCCGGAAACGGAAGCACCTGATCCAGAGAATCTACATTCGGTCTCCAACGACTGAGCAGAAAGTGTTGGAGAGGTCTGACACGCAGCCGACCTAGAGGAATGAGATCCGTCACCGAACCGCAGAGACCGATCAGCCGGAGAAAACTCCGAGCGGTCGCGGACCTGGACTGGGACAGAGTCAGAGCAAAAGCTGAGAGAATCACAGCCTTGGCCTGGGGAACAGCCACCAAATTGAATTTGGTTTGGAAAGACATCCCCAGATGACAAAACGACTGAGAAGGGACCAGGTCCGACTTCTCCTCGTTGACTCTGAATCCTAGCGACGTGAGCAAGCTCAACAGAGTGGCGACATCCGATTCCAGTAAGGCAGCATTGGAATGCCTCTGGAGGATATCGTCCAGATATGCCGAAGTAGTCACCCTGGACTGTGTGCGATGGAACGCTATCACATGCGACATCAGTCTGGTGAATGCCCAAGGAGCCAGGTTGAGGCCGAAAGGCATGGCCTTGAACTGGTAAACTCGCCCCAGAAAAGCGAACCTGAGATACTTCCGTGACGCCCGATGCATCGGAACGTGGAAGTAAGCGTCTCGCAGGTCGATGCTGGCTGCGAAATCTCCCTGGTGAATTGATTGGCGGACCGACCTGAAAGTCTCCATGCTGAACTTGGGAGCAATGATAGACTGGTTCAGGATGCTAGATCGATAACCGGTCAGAGTCGGCCGTCCTTCTTCGGCACCAAGAACAGGCGGGAATAGAAACCCACTGACTGAACGTTCTTGACGACCTCGATCGCCCCCTTTGCCAGGAGATTGGCAATCTCCGTGGACAAAAGTTCCCGACGTAAAACGTCTGAAGGAACTGTGGTTGGAAGAGGCACCCTAGTCAGAGTGGGGTGCCGTCGGAAGTATATGCGCAGCCCGGACCGAACAACATCTAACACCCATGGATCGGATGTGATGGTGGTCCAATGGTCTGCGAACTCTGCTATCCTTCCTCCAACCTGGGACGAGTCGAGGTGAGGACCTTCATTTCGAGCCCCGACGAGGCCCGCGAGAGGAGAAACCACCTCCTCTGCTAAATGAAGAATCCTGAGACTTCCCTCGATTCTGCCGACCCCTACCTTTACCCCGTGAGTAAGAAGTAGAGGCGGCGGCAGAAGGACCAGCCTTTTGCTTCACAGAGGAAGCAGAAGGGTACTTGTTAGGCTTGGAACGGCCCTTGCCTCCCCGAGAAGGCTGATCAAGCTGACGAAACAGCAGCTGATCTTTGGAATGACGTAGGACGTCATCCCGGACCGTCGACACGGAACCATGGAAAAGTTGCGGACCTGCCAAAGAAGCAGATCGAAGAGTAGCACGCTGCTCCTCGGGAAGGGATCGTCCTGTGTCCAGCACAGCGTCCCTTTGAACTAATTCCAAATTGACCGTGTTACAGGCATGCGTGTGAGTAAGGTGCATAAGCGCCTTGGACAGCACACGCAAAGGAGCCTGTACCTCGTCAAACTTATCTGGAGGCAGATAAGCAGCCAAAGCTGAGACGACGTGATCTGAGAGAGAAAGCATGCCAAGCATCTCCCTAGATAAGCCCAACGTGGACTCCAGAGTCGTCATTGGAATGACGGCAGACTTGGGCTTGGAAAGCCCGAGGGAAGTGGAGTCCTGATCCAGAACCGTCAAAGTCTGGCAGACTGACGGATTGGCGGAATCGTAGGAACGATAACGCACAGGAGGCAAAAAGGTGTCAACCCTGGTGAAGAACGAAGTCTTCAAAGCCTTGGAATTCAGCTTGGCATCCAATGCTGAAAAAGCCTCAACCACCTGTACCGACTGGCATGGTCGAAGGCGCCCAGAAGCAGGTTGCTCCATAGGCTGTTGGCGCGCGACCGATGATCGCGGCCAGGCTGACACTGTCGGCTGGTTAGCAGGTTTGAGCTCAGGCAGAAACCCAAACACAAAGTCAAGAGCCGCCCCCAAGTCCGAAGACTGCTGGCCCTCGACCTCAAGCATGTCGGACTCCTCCCCAGAGTCGGAAGACACATAGCCCATCGTGGGCAAACCAGCCGACGCCTCCCATGGTGTCGGGACACCAGAGGAATCAGAAACCGGCCTGTTTCCAATCCCGGGAGGCGGCGCCATAGGAGGCGCCTGGAAACCACCCATAGCCTCGCTGGAAGCAACAGGAAGGCTCTTTGAGAGAACCTGAGTGAGTAAGGAGAGGGCCTCCCTAAGCTCACTGCCTGTACCGACCGGTGCGACAGGGGAGCGAACCGGCAAAGTGGCTTCACCTCTGACCCTCTTAACCAGCGAAGGGTCACGATCCTCCAAAACACCCGACGCGGGACGACGGGCGGCAGCCGAAACATCTGAAGGCCTATCTGTATAGGGGTACGATGCACCCCGAGGATCAATATTGCGAGAACTCATGAGAGTCACCGCGGACCTCTGCGGGGCAGAAGGTCCAGGCTGCACAAAAGGCGTTGGTCCCCCAAAACTGGTCGTGTGACCAGAGTGAGTGGACGGAAACGCCACGGAGTTCATAGTGTTTCCACTACGAACATCCGAATCCAAAGACACAACTGTGGTACTCGACTGCGACGAGACCACAGCGATGGGCTCGGCCGGCAGCCCCTTCCGACTTCGCCGAGTTGAAGTCAGGGAAGGCTGGGGTCGATATCCCACGTCTACAGTATCGGACAGTTCTGCAGTCCCCTGCAGCGAAAAGCCGAGGCCGGCTGAAACAGACAACGAAGCAGACGGACCAGCAGCAGTAGTAGATACGTCGAGAGTCATTGAGGCTGGTGAAATAGTGGAGAGAGCACACCGGCTCGGCTCCGAAGGAGGAGTCACAACCCTAGTGACAGCCTCAGATGTCGACTGGAGGGGGGCCGTAGTCCCGGAACCAGGCATCTCTACACCAGAACACTCAACGGCTCCCGCAGTATCCACCACAGGAAAAGACTGCACATCCCCCACGGAGGAGGAATAACTCTCACCAGACAAAGTCGGCTCGGGAGGCCCCGAACGACCACGTTCTCCTTTCCCGCAGGAGCGGGAGGCACGGCCACGAGAACGAACGACACGATTTACTGACGCCCAAAAGGTGGAAGACCATGTTCCACAGACACCACACGGCCGCTCGGCCGAACACCCATAACAGGAGGAACACGACGAATGTACATCGTCCAAATGCTTAGGCAGCAGACACTGCCCACAAGGAATTGTCCTAGGCATGAAAGAGGTGAGAGGAGCAGAGAAGGTGAGATCAGAAAACAGAACACCCCCAAAGAGAGAAAGGTGACAGAAACAAAGACCCCAGACGGTCGACCGGGAATCACCCAACAGGAAGACTACTCTCAACAGAAAGAAGAAACACTGTAGGAGTGGTACCCGCTAACACCTAACTCTAACACAATTAGAAAAATTTGCAAAAAAAGCATGAACAATAATTGTGAAAATCTAAGTCCGAACCGCGTGGCCCGCGAAAATCGCGCGCGACCCGAGAGAGAGCAAATAAATATACATTATGGACATATAATAGAAAAAAGAGAATATAAAACACTGTTCCTGAGAATACAAAGGATACACTGTGGTATAATGAATCAGGAATCATCAAACATCGAGCTGGTGGAACACTGATAAGCGTGCAAAAACATCTCGACACGAAGCGGATTTTAAAAAGAATGAGTCTTTAGAGACGGTATATGCGCACTGGCAACGGAAGTCGTGGAGTTGTACTTGGGAGAGAGCGTCCCGTACTGGGTCTGCGCCGGTTGCACTCGACCCAGTTTTGGCTTATTTTTATTGGTGCTTTTGCACCACTTTTCTTTCCCAACTTGCTTGGGAAAGACAAAAATAGAGAGTATTTTATCCGAGTTAGGGACTTCCACTGTAGTGCAAGCCTGTAGTAAACAATTGTGAGTAGGTTGATAAGAAAGTATAAATGTCATATTAATAAAGTTCAAAACATGTTCTGGGCTTGGAAAATTTAAAATTCAATTCTAGAAATATCAGTTTTTAAGGTTGTATGAAATCTTGTGAAGTGAGGAAATGGTTAAACAATATATATAATAATTAGGCCTTTAAAAAAAATTGGGTTCTCAGGCAATTTTCTTTTAAGGTTTTTTAACAGTGACCAATGCTTTTCTCTTCTAAATCCACAAAACACAATGCTTCATGTCTGAGATGCGCACCTATGATGCACCTTATTTTGCAGGTTCACTTATACTGATGCTCTTAAAAATCAGTAGTTGGTAATATTTAAATACCAGGCCACTCCCAAAAGCCAACCTGGGTTTAGAGCACTGGTAGGTCTGAGGTGTGTGTAGAAATTTCCAGATATATCCTCCTGTTGATATTCTTGGGAGCCTGAGAACAGATAGGACTCAGGTGAGGTTATTTATTTACTGGAGTTTAACTGGTTGAGTACTAGAAGCCACTATCATGGCTCTACAGAAAATTACTAGAAGCCACTTTTGCGGCTTTACACTGGCTGCATTAGCTTATTGTTTGCTCAGCAGTAGAAGAATTTTTTTTATATGAAATTGTTTGGTTCCAATTTATTGGAGGGTGCCTGTAGGCACTCTCCAATAATTTATAACAAAACAATTATTTATAAACAAAATCTTGCTAAACTAAAGGCAACTCTTGCTGGTAGCCTGGTATCTGAAAGAAAGTTAAAAAATTTATAGTAATTTATATATTTTTTATACTTACCAATGACCCAGACTTAGCTGGTGCTAACTCTTAAATTCTAGGGCCAAACACAAATTTTGCCCCCCCCCCCCCCACCCAATCCCCCAAATTTGCATAAAAATCCAAAAATTATATGTCCTATCTGGTCCTCCATACTTTTATCCACTGAGCATGCTCAGTGTCAAGGAAGTGTGAAATTGGAGCCAAATCCTCATTCTTACCACCAGTGTCTGGTAAGCGTTATGTAATCAGCGGGGAGGTATGAGTTCCCAACTCATGGGAGGGCCATCCCTGTCTGGGTCATTGGTAAGTATAAAAAATATAAAAATTACTATAAATTTTTTAACATTTTTATACTGTACCAATGACCCAGACTTAGCTGAATAGAAAAAAGGCTGGAGGACCTAGGACATAAAGGAAAATCCAATAGGCTCAATTACATGTAAACAGAATTATCCCCTCAAGGAGAAGAGGAGAACAGGTTTTACATGTATCTTTCTTGTTTGTATCAAAAAAGAAAGACACAATACCATTCCGTAATTGAGCACAATAACATTAATGATCTCTATTAACATACAGTATAACCCATTATACTAATCTTTTAAAAGGAAAGCCAATAAATAAAGATAGTCCAGAGAATGAGACTCTTTATACTCATTTAAAAGTGTCCGAGGATTGTATATTAGCTCTCGTATGACACGTGACATATACAAATGCTTCACACCGAGCTACATTTTAAAAATATTACATAAATGAGATAGACATTAGCTTTACACTTTAAAACCATCCCGGCACAGACTCGGAATTACTGACTCCAGAGGAGGTATTCCCTTGCTTTTTACTATAAAGCAGGTGATATAAGGGAACACCATCCCCCCTCCCCCCCACCCCCCCCCCCCCCCCATCCCCTTGCTCTGGGTCAAATACCCCAGAACGAAGAGGGCAGCAGGACAGAGTCACCACCGAAAGCCTGCATAACTATAGTTGCAACTGTTTAGTGGACGACATTCTGAGCAACAGATAATGGACCTAAACAACGTAGGTCGCCAGAAATGGACTCAATATTTCTAAGATAAAAATTTGTGAACGTGGAAGGCTGAGACCAATATGCAGCCTTCATCAGATCGGTAATAGCAATACTATTAGCATAAGCCCAAGGTGTAGACAGCGCTCTTACTTCATGCGCCGAAATCTTAAGCACAGACTGCTGAGTTGAAGATAATTTTTCATAAGCAGTACGGATAGTTAATTGAATCCACCTTGCAATAGAATGGACTGTAATGTCCTTTCTATTAGGCAGCAGAGACAGAAAGAAACGCTTACGTCCCTTTCTGATAAACTCAGATCTACCTTTGTAAATGCGCATAGCTCTAACTGGGCAGAGCAAAGGCCTATGACCGTCTGAAGACGGCAGAGCCTTAATAACAATAGGTTCAGGATACTTATTAGGAGCCTGATTCTTAGCCAAAAATCCAACATTAGGAGTT
The DNA here is from genome assembly GCA_031216915.1 of Pictodentalium vernedei. Classification (NCBI taxonomy): domain Eukaryota; kingdom Metazoa; phylum Mollusca; class Scaphopoda; order Dentaliida; family Dentaliidae; genus Pictodentalium; species Pictodentalium vernedei. Next base: position 386,663,439 of record CM062294.1, read on the forward strand.
AAAGTAATAGTATTACCAACACTAAGATAGTGAGAATCATCAACCGATAGTGCATGAAGCTCACTAACTCTTCTGGCAGAAGAGAAGGCTAAGAGAAAAGCTGTCTTATAAGATAAGGATTTGAAGTCCACTGTATCAAGTGGCTCAAATGGCGCATCTTTTAGCTTCAGAAGAACCCAAGCTAAATTCCACTTAGGAATTAACCTAAGGGTTCTAGGTCTATTTATCGAAAAGTTTTCACTAACTTAGATAAAGAGACATTAGATCCAATCTGTAACCTATCATTATGAGCATTGGTATCCGATAGCATAGACCTATAACCCTTAATGGTTATTGGCTGCAGTTTGATCTCGTTAAACAAGTAGACCAGAAAATTAGCAATATCTGGAACGGAAGGATCATAAATATCAATAGAATGATCCCTACACCACCTATAGAAAACCTTCCACTTAGCAGCATAATTTAGTGAAGAGGAGGTCCTCCTACCGTTAGAAATTGCGTCCACTGCTCGTCCTGTAAAATGCTTGCCGTGCAAGAAGGACCACACAACAGAGATACGTGAAGGTTGAGACCTTGCGGGTTGTGATGCAGTGTGCGCGATTTCCCCTGCGAAAGAAGGTCCTCCTGTGGAGGAAGCTTCCGCGGAATGTCCCAGAACAGACACCTGAGTAGATTTATCCATGGTCTTTGGGGTGACAGAGATGCTACCAACAGAATCTTGCAGTGAAATTGCTTGGTTTTTAGCAATATCTGCTGAATAAACGGAGCTGGAGGATACGCGTATCCTATCATTCCGTCCCAAGAGATCGAGAGAGCGTCTACTGCAAACGCTCGAGGATCTGGGCATGGCGACACATACGTCTGCAACTGATTGTTCAGATGTGTCGCAAATAAGTCTATCATTGGACGATCCCATTGCTAGCAAATCTGATTGAATACTCATTTGTTGAGAGTCCATTCTGATGGCAACATGCGACCTTTCCGTGAAAGGAAGTCTGCTAGAACGTTCAGACGACCCGGTATACGACTGACTGATAGAAGAACTTGATGCTCCAGGATAAACAGAAGGATCCTTTCCGTTAAATTGAATAACGGAAAGGAATGAGTGCCTCCCTAGTTCCGAATGTACGCTACTACTGACGAATTGTCGGACAGAATTTGGACATGCAAATTCTGAAGAATGTTCATTCATTGACGTAGCACAAGCCATACTGACATCATCTCTTGATGTTTATGTGCTTGTTTATGAACTGCGGATCCCAAAGACCCTGGCACCTCGAATCCGTTGGGCTCAGAGTTGCGTCCCAACCTGTTTGACTCGCATCCGTCATTATCATAAAACTCGGATCCGGCAGTTGCAGTGGTACTCCTTGAGTTAATCACTGAATATCTACCCCAGTCTGAATCTCTTGTTTCACTTGATTCAACAAGATGATGTTCGTTTCGAGTGAATGAGTCTTCACACTTCTTTTCGTTTACTATGAAACCGATACGTCGGAGCAATTGAAGCAGATTCTGAACATTGTTCTGAAGCGTTAACTTGCTGCCGTAACCCTGAAGAATGTCGTCCAAGTAGGCCGACGTTAGCACAGATGAATGAGCTCGGAAATAAGTAATTACCGAGATCATTATTCGAGTGAATGCCCAGAGCGCTAGGTTCAGACCAGAGCATCACTGCTCGGAACTGAAAACAACTCCTGGGACAGCGAAGCGAAGGTACTTTCTAAAAGCCGGATGTAGCATGACGTAAAAGTACGCATCGTTGAGTTCTATGCCCACAGCATAATCGTTCACTCGAGTGCTCGCTCTGACCGATCGGATGGTCTCCATATAAAATTTTGGAGCCACGATCAGCTTGTTTATCCAGCTCAGATCTAAAACTGGACGAAACGAGCTCTGATTTTGGAACCAGGAACAGGTGACTGCAGAAAACTGGAGATTCCTGGTTTTCTACGACATCTATAGTGTTCCTGTCCAGAAGAGATAGAACTTCTGATAGAAGCTAATCTCTCTTCTGAACGTTTAACGGAAGCTGAGACAAGGTTTTTCCTTGAAGGACAGTTTAGACCTTCGGAAATAACCCCTTGCACCCATGGGTCATCCGTAATAGACAAACAATTGGTTAAGAATCTCGACAGCCTTCCGCCTATTGGAACGCAATAGAGGCTAGACCATCACCTCCTGGCCCTGCGAGGATTGCAGAAGGAGAAACCACGTCCTCCACGACCCGCACCTAGCCCAGTCGACCTAGGGGCGTCTGACCGGATATCTCGGCTCGCATTACGACCCCTATATGAGTCGCTACTCTGATGGCCTCCGGAGTAAGACGTAGAGGCTTTCTTAGATCCTTTATAGGAACTTCCTTTGGACGTATACGCCCCCAAAGTACCTGCCTTACTCCTCCCCGCTGAGTCCGACTTTTTCAAAGTGGAATTAAAAGCAGAGAATCCGAAGCTTTCTTAATAATCTGATTATAGACTGTAGAAAGCTTAACGTCGAAGAGAAGCTCTCCTGAGACCGGAGCGACTGGAGTTTTTTCACCTTACTATCCTCTCTTGTGGATGCAGCCAGGGCAGCATCACGTCTGACTAATTCCATATTGCCACTGAAAGGGCCGAGTTATACGTAGAATATGCTATAGCCCTGGAAAGAACTCTTAAGGAAGTTGAAACATCCTGGAATTCTTTCCCATCGAGACGTAGTGATACGCTCTGGTAAGGTGATCTGCGTGAGATAATGAGTCTAAATTAATTCTATTAGACGAGATTGTCATCTCCAGTATACTGGAGTTAATAGACATGGACGCTGGCAATGACAATTCTAGGTCTTCAGCCTAGTCGTACAAACGCAGAGGATCTCTTGGCACGCCTTGTCCTGCCGTTTCAAATCTAGGTCTAGCATTGATGAAAGGCAGCTGTATAGGGCTAGGCGATAAGAAACCAGATTTGCCAGTCTTAGAGGCTAGCTTGAATATAGCATCATTCAAAAGTTCTAATGTCTGTGACATTTCTTTACTGGGTCGGAAACTCGAGGACAGTGTCCCTAATCCGGCCGAAAAAGTCTGTGTCCAGTGACACTTTCAGTTTCTTATCAGGTAACGCAGCATTTTGGTCCGGAGAAACAACTTCTAAAAGGTGATGCCAGATGAGATCTACGGCCATCTTAAGTTGTTCGGAAAGGGAAAATTTCAGCTGTGCTGGTTCCCTTTTACCATCCGCCTGGACCACATAAGAATCTTGGTCGTCCCTTACTGACTCTGCAGGGGAGCGAACCGACCCAGCTTGCTCAGACAGTTTCTTTACTGAAAAAGTTTCTGATAGCTGCTGGGATGCTGCGATGAATTGAGCTATCTGTGATAGCAAGTCCGTCGCGGAGGCCTGTGGAGCCGCGGTCTTACGTAATTTAGCCGCTGGAAGCTCCTGGGACGTTAATTCCTGCATACCCGTGATATACGAATGTCCCAACTGGAAAGGCTTCGTGTCCTTGGCTACCGGATGGCGTGACCTGGTCGACGTGGACTCCTTGGTTGGCGAAGCAGGCTGGATATCTGCAGTCACAGAGCCAAGGTGCGGTCGTGTGTGCTGACGTGAGGATGAGGAAGCCAATAGACAAGCCACGTTGGACTGTCTATGAGACGGAGCATCCCGAGCAGGAGGAGTGGACGTATGCTCCGACTAACAAACGTTACATACAACAACATCTCGGCCCAGATGTTGTTGTAAGAGAGAGGGGGCCTCTCTCGCTCGCGGTCCGGATAGACCTGGACGAGCTAGCTACCGGATTGACAGGCTTCCTCTGATTCATCCTCTGATCCGTCGTCGCCAGGTGTGCGTGATTCGAGATTATAGTACTCGCAACACCCCTTCTCCTCTCCTGGACCGCAACGGACGAACCCGGTGTCACAAACATTTCGTGAATGATTGCTTCACCAGGGGAGCTGGCGGGCGACAAGTGACCGTCGATCCTACGTGGGACCTCTTAGGCACTTGCCGCATACCTTGTGCACTTTGCCGCTAGCTCATTATTGCGATGACGGAAGCACACTTTTGAAGACATCACGGAAACATCACCCTGTTCTTGTTCCTCTGAAAAAACTAGAGTGACCCTGTGGAGAGAGGTCCGGCATGGACCTCTCACCACTAACAATATACCGTGACACACAACTCCAATGTTTGTCATCTGAATTGGCACACACTGATCAAGAATTAGTGCGAGTACACAGACTACAACAAATACAATGACCATGAGAATCAGAGGAAGACTTCCTCGATTTACAACTGAACAATATTCTTTCATTTTGAAAAAATATTAAACAGTCATCGTACTCGCACCAACTCTTGAAAACAAAGGTATATAATAATAATAATCCATTACAAACATTTTGAAAATTAATTCAAAAGAAAAAAATTTATTCAAAAAATTTTCTAAATGAGCCCAAGTTCCCAATTGGAATGATGAGCCCAAATGGATCCCAAAAAAGCCTAAGTCTGGACAAAAATTTTTAAAACATGTTTAAAAATTAATGTTACACTTACAGACAATATTAATGTATCTGGCTCTGAGAAGAACTAATAGAAGACAAGGAATCACTGTCAGAAGTAACCGTTGTCAACATAAACAAAAGTGAATAAAACTGGAAACAAGACTCCAGGCACTGATAATATGGCCCAAAATCAGTAACCAATTTAAACACTATCTGATGTAAAACAGAGGCTTCCTGAGAAGAAACTGCAGTACATCGGATGGTAGATGCATGACCGAAAGGCCTAACCACCCTAGGGTGAGGACGTAACCATGGGGAAAAACAGAATAAACATTCTGTTACCAAGCCAAAACTCCCAAGAAATTTCAGTAAAAGAATTACAAAAATTATGCCAAAAGCATGGGAGAATAGCAAGGGGGGTATTAAGGAAAGGGAGAGAGGAAACTCTGAATAAACTGTGGAAATTTCATAACAAGAATGTAAACACCAGGCCTATGCCCCGAAATTAGGGAACATGAAATAATTTTGCATAAAAATTATAAGTTATAGCTCTGAACACATCCTTCCACTGTTTCTTCCTCTCATCCTCTTATTTCATCCTTAGATCCACCATTTCTTTCATGATTTTGTGTCTGGCATCATTTTAACTGAGATTTATAAGCACAAATATCAGTGAGATGTTACTGATTTCAGGGCCAAACAAAGAATGAGGATTTGGCTCCAATTTTACACTTCCTTGACACTGAGCATGCTCAGTGGATAAAAGTACGGAGGACCACATAGGACATATATTTTTTTGATTTTGATGCAAATTTTGGGGATTGGGGGTGGGGGGGGGGGGGGCAAAATTTGTGTTTGGCCCTAGAATTTAAGAGTTAGCACCAGCTAAGTCTGGGTCATTGGTACAGTATAAAAATATACCAGTGTTTCAAGTCACACTTGAAAAATAATTTAGCACTCAAGCAGTTAAGTTAAGGTCACATTTCCTCACAATGGCTAATCACGACCACAACATGGAGATAAAGACAAGTTTAGTCAATCATTTATACCCATGTTGCCCATTTTAGAGGATTTCCACCAAAAGCAACGGTAAATGGGTCCTATTTTCCTGGATCCTCATTTCCCAACTCAGGGATTGTGAAGTTTTAAAGTCTACTAGTAAAATGGACACAAAGATAATGGAATGCACCGTTTTGTTTCGTTTTGTTCCTGTTCATCAATTTCAACTTCCTGGCTATGCCTTGAGTGCAGCAAAGTTTTTTCTGCGATTATCATACAATGTATTTTTATCACTGTACATTGTCTTATAACTGGAACAATGGAAGCCAGTCAATTGAATACTCACTTTGTCTTTGAAAATTATTCAATTAACAGGGATTTGGTCACTTTCCTGTATTCTACAGATAAACTTAGGATTTATTCTATTATATCTTGTTTGACAGAGCTCATGGAGCTCTGCCAAACAAGATATAATAGATTAAATGACTATATTCGATGTAATGAGGCCAACAGGTCTATAAATAATGGGATCTCAGTGATTATCATGGGAATTTATTGACATATTACAAGATTTTTTATTCAATTAACAGGAGTTTACTCTATAACCCATATTCAATTGATTGGTCGTATTTGTACTCAAGAGTATGGTAAATGGTTTTGTGTTTGGAAGTTGTATTCAATTAACACTTAAGAGATAACCAAATAAGTAGGCTCCACTGTACTGACACAGAAGCCAAACCATAATTCTACATGCATAAAATACATTGTTAAGGCAAAAATGATAAATTTATACCAATTTGTATATTTTTATACTTACCAATGGCCCAGAGATAGCTGGTGCTAACTCTAAAATATCTAGGGCCAAAACACAAATTTTGCCCCCCAATCCCCAAAATTTGCATGCAAAACCGAAGTCCTAACTGGTCCTCCATACATTTACCCTCTGCGCATACGCAGACGTCAGGAAGTGACCAGAATTGGCACCAACACCATTCTTTGTAAAAGAGAGTATTACATAATAATTCAGCAGGGAGGTATGAGTGCCCACTCATGGGAGGGCCCTTCCCATCTGGGCCATTGGTAAGTATAAAAATATACAAATTGGTATAAATTTATCATATTTTTACACAGTATACCAATGGCCCAGACATAGCTGAATCATAAATAGGTGGAGGGCTTAAGACTTCTGAAATAATTCCAATCCTGCAATCCATAATGAAGGAACTTACATGTAGAACAGTTAGGAATTACATGTATGTCTCTCTATACAGTTATAGAGGAGACATATTCTAAACAAGAAGACCAATGAAGTAATTCCTTAATGTAAGTATGAAGACAAGTTCCTAATTTTCCAAGGCTACCCCAAACTAAGCCCCAAAAATTAGGATGGCGTATCTGAGAATAAGAGAAAATCTCCCACAAACATACGCCTTACAATAACATTTCAGATGTAAGCAGGATATAAATACGGATAAAAACAGCATCGTTCAAAGATACATACATTTTAAGCCAGATTATGGGTAAAAACACCCCCCCCCCCTTTTTTTTGAAGAAACCTTCAAAATAACAAGAGGCCCCAAGGGGCCTTAATTGCTCACCTGGCAAAGTAATTCAAACAAAGTGGTTCAAAGAAGTATTTGGGGTCACTTTCAGTTAGACATGGTTTATCAACACTACAAAGGAATGAAGTCATGAGAGACAAATTTTATGGAACTAGGGACATGGCTTGAACAAACTTGAATCTTACCCCCCTAAGGATGCTGCATACCAAATATCAAAAGCATTCATCTGCTGGATCTGAAGAAGAAGATTTTTAAAGAAAATTCCTCATTTTGAACTAAGTTATCATTCAGGCTCCCAAAGTGAGCCCAAATATGAACCCAGGGACTTGGCTTGAACAAACTTGAATCTCACCCCCTAAGGATGCTGCATGCCAAAAATCAAAACATTCTGAATGCTGAATCTGAAGAAGACTTTTAAAGAAAATTCCTCATTTTGAACTAAGTTATCATTCAGGCTCTCACAGTGAGCCCAAATATGCACCTAGGGACATGGTTTGAACAAACTTAAATCTCACCCCCCTAAAGATGCTGCATACCAAATATCAAAACATTCTGACTGCTGAATCTGAAGAAGATTTTTAAAGAAAATTCCCTCATTTTGAACTAAGTTATAATTTGGGCTACCACAGTGAGCCCAAATATGAACCCAGGGACTTGGCGTGAACAAATTTGAATCTCCCCCCCCCCTCCCCCACTAAGCATGGTGCATACCCAATACCAAAAGATTCTGCCTGCTGGATCTTGAGAAGATTTTCAAAGAAATTTGCCTGAAATGCACTAAGTTCAAATTTGGGCTCCTATACCGAGTCCAAATTTAAATCCACGGGGCCGATTTGAACAAACTTGAATCAGATCCACCCCACAATATTGCATACCAAATATCAAAAGATTCTGCCTGCTGGATCTGGAGAAGAAGATTTTTTAAGAAATTTGCCTGAAATGCACTAAGTTCGAATTCAGGATCCTATACTGAGCCCAAATATAAACCCAGGAGGCCGATTTGAACAAACTTGAATCAGATCCTCCCCACAATGTTGCATACTAAATATCAATAGATTCTGCCTGCTGGATCTGGAGAAGAAGATTTTTTAAGAAATTTGCCTGAAATGCACTAAGTTCGAATTCAGGCTCCTATACTGAGCCCAAATATAAACCCAGGAGGCCGATTTGAACAAACTTGAATCAGATCCTCCCCACAATGTTGCATACCAAATATGAAAAGATTCTGCCCGCTGGATCTGGAGAAGATTTTTGAAGAAATTTGCCTGAAATGCACTAAGTTCGAATTCGAGCTTCTATAGTGAGCCCAAATATGAATCTAGGGAGCCGATTTGAACAAACTTGAATCAGATCCACCCCACAATGTTGCATACCAAATATCAAAAGATTCTGCCTGCTAGATCTGGAGAAGATTTTTTTAGAAATTTGTCTGAAATGCACTAAGTTCGAATTTGGGCTTCTATAGTGGGCCTAAATATGAATCCAGGGGGCCGATTTGAACAAACTTGAATCAGATCCACCCCTCAATGTTGCATACCAAATATCAAAAGATTCTGCCTGCTGGATCTGGAGAAGAAGATTTTTCAAGAAATTTGCCTGAAATGCACTAAGTTCGAATTCGAGCTTCCACAGTGAGCCCAAATATGAATCTAGGGAGCCGATTTTAACAAACTTAAATCAGATCCACCCCACAATGTTGCATACCAAATATGAAAAGATTCTGCCTGCTGGATCTGGAGAAGAAGATATTTTAAGAAATTTGTATGAAATGCACTAAGTTCGAAATCGGGCTCCGATAAGGAGCCCAAATATGAACCCTGGAGGGCCGATTTGAACAAACTTGAATCAGATCCACCCTACAATGTTGCATACCAAATATCAAAAGATTCTGCCTGCTGGATCTGGAGAAAGAAGATTTTTGAAGAAATTTGCCTGAAATACACTAAGTTCGAATTTGAGCTTCTATAGTGAGCCCAAATATGAATCTAGGGAGCCGATTTGAACAAACTTGAATCAGATCCACCCCACAATGCTGCATACCCAATATCAAAAGATTCTGCCTGCTGGATCTGGAGAAGAAGATTTTTGAAGAAATTTGCCTAAAATGCACTAAGTTCGAATTCGAGCTTCTATAGTGAGCCCAAATATGAATCTAGGGAGCCGATTTAAACAAACTTGAATCAGATCCACCACACAATGTTGCATATCAAATATCAAAAGATTCTGCCTGCTGGATCTGGAGAAGAAGATTTTCAAAGAAATTTGCCTGAAATGCACTAAGTTCAAATTCAGGCTTCTATAGTGGGCCTAAATATGAATCCAGGTGGCCGATTTGAACAAACTTGAATCAGATCCACCCCACAATGTTTCATACCAAATATCAAAAGATTCTGCCTGCTGGATCTGGAGAAGAAGATTTTTCAAGAAATTTGCCTGAAATGCACGAAGATCGAATTCGGGCTTCTATAGTGAGCCCAAATATGAATCCAGGGGGCCAATTTGAACAAACTTGAATCAGATCCACCCCACAATGTTCCATACCAAATATGAAAAGATTCTGCCTGCTGGATCTGGAGAAGAAGATATTTTAAGAAGTTTGCATGAAATGCACTAAGTTCGAAATCGGGCTCCTATACGGAGCCCAAATATGAACACAGGGGGCCGATTTGAACAAACTTGAATCAGATCCACCCTACAATGTTGCATACCAAATATCAAAAGATTCTGCCTGCTGGATCTGGAGAAGAAGATTTTTTGATCTTTTCCCCACTGCCTACAGTGTTAAAAAGTGCTGACTCAGCACTTTTTCAAAGTCCTGAAAAAAGTACCTTGTGATCAAACCGACAGGGATTTTTTTTAACCATTCTATTCTACTGGATAAAAGTAAGCTTTATACAAAATAAGAATTCTCTGTGCCGTGAAGTTTTGGAGATATGGCAGTTTTCAGGTTTTTCCAATTTTTAGCTCCTGAGGTTCCCATGGGGCAATGAGAAATTTTTTTTTGCATCAATCAACTACTTATGACCCATTGTCATCTCATATCAAATCTGGTTCAAATCGACCTCACGGTTCAGAAAATAGCAAAGGACTCTGTATACCACAAATCAAGTCTCTGCTACTGGTGGTTCATTAGAAGAAGATTTTCAAAAAATTTGGCCATTTTTTCCCCACACCTCTGCTCAATATGAGCTGAAACCTAATTTGGATAAAAATCAAAATGCCCCTATATAACTACCACTTACATGGAATTTAATTAAAATGTGGCCAGTGGTTTAGGAGAAAGAGGCTCAAACACCACCTTCACGCAGGACGACGGACGGATGGACGACAGATGAAGAGTGATAAGAAAAGCTCACCCTGACTTTCAGTCAGGTGAGCTAAAAAGGGGGAGAGCTCTGGAAACAATAAGAGCGGTACCCAACAACAATATAATTAATCGTCGAACATGCACTCAGGTATTAATTCAAGATTAATAAATGGTGCTTAACGTTACTTCAGAAGTTATGGCTATAGCAACGATCCTGGAAATTAATATTGCACAGTAAATGGCATACACCGCAGACAACATACACAGATACGTTGAAAACCGGTGATATAAAATATAACATACACATATCTAATCAAGCCACACTGAACGATTTCTGAAGAGAAAGCACACTTCCTACATGATCCATAGGTGGCCACTGTACAATAAATTCCAGTAACAACACTCTCCAACGTGAACAATCCGATATCTATGATCGTAAAAGCACGTGTAATACGAGTACCAAACAAGATACAGACTTGGATCTAGAGATGTACAAAGGTAGGATTAACAGGCTCCTACACGGACCGCCCCCAAAATAAATTATTATTTCAAGGTCCACCGAATACAATAAAGCGTTAGCCTAATAATAATAATGCGCGATCGCATATATATTAGCATGTAATCATCTGAATACCAATTAACTGGTTATGCAGCCTGCAAGGTACTCAAGAGTAGCAATTTAATTGTGATGATTTATAAATAAATGCTTGTATATAACAAAGCAACCAAAATGCCCTATGGCATTAATTCAGCTAAAAGGCAGACGAGCCCATGAGGTCGCCACAGAACACTACATAAATGCATGCATTACAATAATAAAGCTTGCGGAAAAAGAACTACGTCTTGCCCAGTAATTGCTTATAACACATAAGGAAGTGTCTGAATGTGTGTGTGTGTGTGGGGGGGGGGGGGGGGGGAATTCGAAGTCATAACGAAATCTCCTCACCCGCATTATTCAATCGTACTTGTGTTAGTTAGCAGAAAAGTTAAAAACTTTATAGTAATTTATATATTTTTTATACTTACCAATGACCCAGACATAGCTGGTGCTAACTCTAATATTCTAGGGCCAAACACAAATTTTGCCCTCCAAATCCCCAAAATTTGCATCAAAATCCAAAAATTAGATGTCCTATGTGGTCCTCCATACTTTTATCCACTGCGCATGCGCAGTAGTCAAGGAAGTCCGAAATTGGAGCCAAATCCTCATTCTTACAACCAGTGCCTGGTAAGTGTTATGTAATCAGCGGGGAGGTATGAGTTCCCAACTCATGGGAGGGCCATCCCTCTCTGGGTCATTGGTAAGTATGAAAAATATATAAATTACTATAAATTTTTTAACATTTTTATACTGTACCAATGACCCAGACTTAGCTGAATAGAAAAAAGGCTGGAGGGCCTAGGACATAAAGGAAAATCCAATAGGCTCAATTACATATAAACAGAATTATCCCCTCAAGGAGAAGAGGAGAACAGGTTTTACATGTATCTTTCTTGTTTGTACCAAAAGAGAAAGACACAATACCCTTCCGTAATTGAGCACAATAACATCAATGATCTCTATTAACATCCAGTATAACCCATTATCCTAATCTTTTTAAAGGAAAGCCAATAAATAAAGATAATCCAGAGAATGAGACTCTTTATACTCATTTAAAAGTGTCCGAGGATTGTATATTAACGCTCGTATGAAACGTGACATATACAAATGCTTTACACCGAGCTACACTTTAAAAATATTACATAAATGAGATAGACATTAGCTTTACACTTTAAAACCATCCCGGCACAGACTCGGAATTACTGACTCCAGAGGAGGTATTCCTTTGCTTTTCACTATAAATCAGGTGATATAAGGGAACACCATCCCCCCCCCCCCCCCCCCCCCCCCCCCCTTCCCCTTGCTCTGGGTCAAATACCCCGGAACAAAGAGGGCAGCAGGACAGAGTCATTACCGGAACAGAAAGCCTGCATAACTATAGTTGCAACTGTTTAGTGGACAATATTCTGAGCAACAGATAATGGACCTAAACAAAGTAGGTCACCAGAAATGGACCCAATATTTCTAAGATAAAAATTTATGAACGTGGAAGGCTGAGACCAATATGTAGCCTTCATCAGATTGGTAATAGCAATACTATTAGTATAAGCCCAATATGTAGACAGTGCTCTTACTTCATGCGCCGAAATCTGAAGCACAGACTGCTGAGTTGAAGATAATTTTTCATAAGCAGTATGGATAGTTAATGGAATCCATCTTGCAATAGAATGGACTGTAATGCCCTTTCTATTAGGCAGCAGAGACAGAAAGAAACGCTTACATCCCTTTCTGATCAACTCAGATCTACGTTTGTAAATACGCATGGCTCTAACTGGACAGAGCAAAGGCCTATGACCGTCTGAAGACGGAAGAGCCTTAATAACAATAGGTTCAGGATACTTATTAGGAGCCTGATTCTTAGCCAAAAATCCAACATTAGTAGTTAAAGTAATAGTATTACCAACACTACGATAGTGAGAATCATCAACTGATAGTGCATGCAGCTCACTAACTCTTCTGGCAGAAGAGAAGTCTAAGAGAAAAGCTGTCTTATAAGATAAGAATTTGAAGTCCACTGTATCAAGAGGCTCAAATGGCGCCTCTTTTAGCTTCAGAAGAACCCAAGCTAAATTCCACTTAGGAATTAACCTAAGGGTTCTAGGTCTATTTATCGAAAAGTTTTTCACTAACTTAGATAAAGAGACATTAGATCCAATCTGTAACCTATCACGATGAGCATAGGTATCCGATAGCATAGACCTATAACCCTTAATGGTTATTGGCTGCAATTTGATCTCGCCAAACAAGTATACCAGAAAATTAGCAATGTCTGGAATGGAGGGATCATAAATATCAATAGAATGATCCCTACACCACCGATAGAAAACCTTCCACTTAGCAGCATAATTTAGCGAAGAGGAGGTCCTCCTACAGTTAGAAATTGCATCCACTGCTCGTCCTGTAAAATGCTTGCCGTGCAAGAAGGACCGCACAACGGAAATACGTGAATGTTGAGACCTTGCAGGTTGCAATGCAGTGTGCGCGATTTCCCCTGTGAAAGAAAGTCCTCCTGTGGAGGAAGCTTCTGCGGAATGTCCCATAACAGACACCTGAGTAGATTTATCCATGGTCTCTGGGGTGACAGAGATGCTACCAACAGAATCTTGCAGTGAGATTGCTTGATTTTTAGCAATATCTGCTGAATCAATGGAGCTGGAGGATCCTATCATTCCGTTCCAAGAGATCGAGAGGGCGTCTACTGCGAACGCTCAAGGATCTGGGCATGGCGATACATACGTCTGCAACCGATTGTTGAGATGCGTTGCAAATAAGTCTATCATTGGACGATCCCATTGGTAGCAAATCTGATTGAATACTCGTTTGTTGAGAGTCCATTCTGACGGCAACATGTGACCTTTCCGAGAAAGGGAGTCTGCTAGAAAGTTCAGACGACCCGGAATATGATGGACCGATAGAACTTGATGCTCTAGGACAAACAGAAGAATCCTTTCCGTTAAATTGAATAACGGAATGGAATGAATGCCTCCCTGGTTCCGAATATACGCTACTACTGTCGAATTGTCGGACAGAATTTGAACATACGAATTCTGAAGAATGTTCATCCACTGATGTAGCGCAAGCCAAATTGACATCATCTCTTTGATGTTTATGTTCTTGTTTAGGAACTGCGGATCCCAAAGACCCTGGCACCTCGAATCTGTTGGGCTCAGAGTAGCGCCCCAACCTGTTTGACTCGCATCCGTCATTATCGTAAAACTCGGATCCGGCAGTTGCAGTGGTACTCCTTGAGTTAACCACTGAATATCTGCCCAAGTCTGAATCTCTTGTTTCACTTGATTCGACAAGACGATGTTCGTTTCGAGCGAATGAGTCTTCACACTCCAATTCTGAGATAAAATGTATCTGGAGTGGACGAGTGCGTAGCCGCTCCATCGGAATAAGATCCGCAGCAGCTCCGCACAAACCTGTCAGTCTCATGAATTCTCTCGCTGTTACTACATCTGAGTGAAGACAAAAGCAAGCGTTACAACTGGCTAATTTCGCTCTGGTTAACGGCAGACAAACGAGATTGTTGTGCGTCTCGAAGCTCATTCCCAGGTGGGTAAATGACTTGGACGGCACTAGATCCGACTTCTTTTCGTTTACTATGAAACTGAGACGTCGGAGCAGTTGAAGCAGACTCTGAACATCGTTCTGAAGCGTTAACTCGTTGCCGTACCTGTGAAGAATGTCGTCCAAGTAGGCCGACTTTACTACAGATGAATGAGCTCAGAAATGAGTCATTACCGAGTTCATTATTTGAGTGAATGCCCAGGGCGCTAGATTCAGACCGAAACTGATAAACGACTCCTAGGACAGCGAAGCGAAGATACTTTCTGAATGCTGGATATACCATGACGTGAAAGTACGCATCTTTGAGATCTATGCTCGCAGCATAATCATTCACTCGAATGCTCGCTCTGACTGATCGGATGGTCTCCATATAAAATTTTGGAGCCACGATCAGCTTGTTTATCCAGCTCAGATCTATGACTGGACGAAACGAGCCGTCTGGTTTTGGAACCAGAAACAGGTGACTGTAGAAACCTGGAGATTCCTGGTTTTTTACGACCTCTATAGCATTCTTGACCAGAAGAGAGTGAACTTCTGATAGAAGCGATATTCTCTCTCCTGAACATTTGACGGAAGCTGAGTCCAACGTGGACTTCGAGTTAATGGAGGTTTTTCCTTGAAAGACAGTTTTAGACCTTCGGAAATCACCCCTTGCACCCATGGGTCGTCCGTAATTGACAACCAATTGGTTAAGAATCTTGACAGCCTTCCACCAACAGGAACGCAATAGAGGTTTACACCATCACTTCCTGGCCCTGCATGGCTTGCGGGAGGAGAAACCACGTCGTCCACGAACCGCACCTCATCCAGTTGGCCTAGGGGCGTCTGACCGGTTATCTCGGCAAGCATAATGGCCCGTACCTGAGTCGCTACTCGGACGGTCTCTGGAGTAAGACGTAGATGCTTTCTTAGATTCTCTATAGAAACTTCCCTTGGACATATTCGCCCCCAAAGTGCCTGCCTTACTCTTCTCTGATGAGTCCGACTTTTTAGAAGCGGATTTAAAAAGCGGAGAATCCGAAGCTTTCTTAGTAATCTGATCATAGATAATAGAAAGTTTTCCGTCGAAGAGAAGCTCTCCGGAGACCGAGAGTTTTTCACCTTACTATCCACTCTAGTGGATGCAGCCAGGGCAGCATCACGTCTGACTAACTCCAGATTTGCCACTGAAAGGGCTGAGTTATACTTAGAATATGCTATAGTCCGCGAAAGAACTCTTAAGGAAATTTGAACATCCTGGAATTCTTTCCCTTCGAGACGTAATGATAATGCTCTGGTAAGGTGATCTGCGTAAGATAATGCATCTAAATTAATTCTATTAGACGAGATTGTCGTCTCCAGTATACTGGAGTTAAGGGCTTTGTCCACCCAAATTTCACAGAAAAAAGGTTGTGATTATGTCGCAATAATGACAGGGATAGTTGTTTGTAGCTTGTAAATTTGTTATAACATAAAAAGTGTCTTCAGTTAAATGGATAATATGTTCATCCAAACCCCAAAAAGATGTTTTTATGGAGCATGAATATTGAAGATTTACGGACCCCAAAACTGCTTTTTGGTAGTACCTTCGTCAAATTGTATGAAAAAGTGTAGAACAGAATTATGATGTCAGTGATGCACTACAAAGTCTGTATTACAATAATTTGTTGACAAGGAAAAAAATAAGAATTGCGAAATCGGCTTGGTTGCTGTGCTAGCTGTCAGTTAGCCACGAAATTAGGCAAGTTACACATTCAACTGCGAATGTTGAAAACTGGGCAACGCAATCCGAAAGGGTACGAGTGGTTTCAGCATGGGCCCTAATGTTTACAATACTTTGTGGAATTAGAATAACAAAGTAATTGCCGTGTTGTGAGAGAAAAAACTGAACAGTACAGAATCTTTTTACAGAATCAGGACCGCCTCCTCACGCTGTGCCATGTCGCCAAAATATTCGTAAATCTTCAATACTTTTACAAATGAAAGGCCACATGTTATGATTGCCATATGAAAAATACGTTTGTGTGTGAGTTTGACTATAAGAAGAATTATATTCCTCGAAAGACGGGTAATGATGGCAGAACTATCTTGTACGAAAATTACTACGCTGAGCAACAGTTGCAAAATCGTCTGCAGAAGTTCATGGACAAAATTTATTCCAATCAAAAGAACGTATTTTCATTTCTGCGATCTCAGTGCTAATGTGAGCGCTTCCTGCATTGATGACTTTCCGAACTTTTGGGAAGTGTTTCAATCGTGATCTCCTGTTATTGTGTTGAAGAGAACGTAATGTATGTAGTTCTCCAACATCACACAAAGTCACCATGTGTTTGGTGTTTACAATACACTTTTAAAACAATGCTATTAGTTTGTAAAAATATGATAGAAAATGCATGAAAATAGCTTGGATCAGCGTGTATTTACACGAAAATAGGGTAAGTATGTCAAAATTTAAAAAGAAATCCTATAACGTCCTTTACAACAATCCCAAAAGTTTCGGTGAACAGGTAAGGGAAGCCGTTGTTGTGATCAAAATGGCTTCCAGTCAAAGATCAAAATATTCCAAAAAAGGCAAATTTGGCAAAAAAACTGGCCGGCATACTCAAACTGGAAAATATAAACATATATCTCCTGATAATTTCAGTGATACCGGCAATTACCGAATAACAGAAAACAATAATAGTGGTTTGCGCATACGTTTATGCAAAGACAATACCAATTCAGAGTCAAGTACTAAACATCAACTTATTTCAGATCGACATGTGTTTCACGTGAAAAAAACTATTGAAGATGGCAAAAAAGTGTCCATTATTTTAAAAAAGAAAAAAATATGTGCTCTCGAAGGATATCGATTGATTGATTAGACAAGTTTAAATGAACATCTCCACATTATCATCAAACATGTGTGTCAATGTCCAGCAGCTTTGAATACAATCACATCTGGACAGAAACCATATCAGCTGCTTTCAGAAGCGAAACGTTAATGGATTGTCATCAGTTCTCCTTGGGCGTTGTACTGGCTGCTTGGAAGTATTTTATTTGCAAACCAGTAAGAAATGTGACTTTGGTTTGCAACACGTCTATGATGTCAATGCTAGAGCTGTGTGGGGAACCATGGTGATTGGTGGTGCTTGCAATTCATTAAACGAACAAGTTGCAACCTTCGACATGCATGGATTAACTAGACAGACTTTTTCAAAAATTGAAACTGCTATTTGTCGCACATGGGAGGAATGTGTGCAGGAAGAAATGATAGCCGCAGGTTGTGAAGAGAGGAAATTGGCAATGGAAAGAGGTGACTTTCATGATGGGATACCTGCTATCACTGTTGTGTGTGATGGAGGTTGGTGTAAACGGTCCCATAAACACACATATAATGCACTTGGTGGTGTTGGTGTAATTATTGGAGCAGTCACCAAGAAGATTTTATATATGGGCATCCGTAACAAAAATTGCTACATTTGCCAGAGAGCAGAAACTCTTCAGAAGGAGCCCTGACAACATGACTGTTTCAAGAATTGGACTGAGTCCAGTCAGGCAATGGAGGCAGACATCATCCTAACAGGTTTTCTCGTTGCAGAAAAGATGCACGGAGTGCGATTCATGCGGATGATTGGTGATGGCGACAGCTCAGTGTATGCCAGAGTACAGGAAGAGGTACCCATTTGGGGCTGCAGAGTGGAAAAACTTGAATGTGCCAACCACATTACCAAGTGCTTACGCACAAGGCTGGAGGAACTCGCTGTGGATACCCCTCATTACAAAGGTCGCAATAATCTTACAAAACTGAGGAGGGTGAGAATTGTTTCAACAATGAGGTCTGCCATATCATACAGATTCGAAAATCCATCTCAATATAAACAAACAACAGTTCAACTCTTGAAAGCAGACATCATGAACTCAGTTTTGCATGTGTTTGGTATGCATGAAAAGTGTTCAACATTTTGTAAATCCAAAGAGCAGAAGCAGCCATATACACCTTCAAAACAGCCAACATCAACAGATGTAGCGGAAACAGAGGACAGCCTGTCACCTGAGGAAATGGACTTCATGCAAGGAGTTTCTGAATATTGGTCAGAAGGAATGTCTGCTAATAATTTAGCTGCAGCAAGGTGTCTTGGTAATGACAGCGTCGGCATTGATCCTGCACTCCATTATGATGTTCGTAAACTCCTTGACAGAATTGCTCAGAAGGCAGATCAGTTACTAGAGAATGCCACTACTAATTTAGCAGAATGTTGGATGGGGATGAGGATGAAGTTTGATGGTGGAAAAGTCTTCAATAGATGCAATAGAGGATCGTGGGGTTTTCGTTGTTATGGTGCCCTTCTTCGAAAGAACCTTGGAGTGAATTGGGCTCCTTTAACATGGGAGAAGGTGACTGGAACACGAGCTGGCCGAGCTTTTGACGAAGAATATAGCAAGAGAAGTAGGCATTTGCAAAAGGCAGCTCTGTATCAATCTCAGAAGCCATATAAGACCAGGCTTTGGAAGAGGAAAGTGGCAACTTTAAAAACCAACTTGACCAAGAAGGCAAAACTGGCATATGGTCCTGAATCTTTAGATGTAACACCCGATCTCTCCCCTGAGCAGCTTCAAGACAAAACAACTTTCTTCTATGAAAAAGAAGTAAACGTGTCACATACTATCATGGACCACATCGAACAACAAACTCGAGACCAATCCTTATCTGGCTACTGGTTCAGTGAACGGAAGAAAAGGATAACAGCTTCGAATTTTTCACTGGTGATCAAAAGGAGACCAAACATCCCTGTGCTGAAGCTTGTTGAACGGCTCCTGTACTCAACATTCAAAGGGACATCATTCACAAGACGGGGACTCAGGTTGGAGAAATTTGCTACACAGGAGTATATACAATTTCAAAAGGAAAAAGGTGAAGTGGTAACTGTCAAGAAAAGGGGACTTTTTATTGATAGAGACAATCCTTTTCTTGGTGCGGAAGTGTGGATGGACTTGTGACAGGTTCTGCTAGTGGTGAAGGGATTTTGGAGATCAAGCATGTTTTAATGAAAAATATTACATCATTTCAAGAAGCTGCAATAAATAATAAAACCTTCTGCCTGCAACTGCACCATGGACATTTACATCTAAAGGAGAGCCATGCATTTTATTACCAAGTACAAGGACAGCTAAATATTATGAAAATGCCATGGGCTGACCTAGTAATTCGCAGAGTGGACCCACATCAATTGCATGTGGAGAGGATTTATTGTAATCACCAGTTATGGAATGATGTGATGATGCCAAAATTAAAAGCCTTCTACTTCAAAGCCTTACTACTGGAGCTTGCTGCACCCCGGCATGGCAAGAAACCTGGAATCCGAGAGCCTGGCACATGGGTAATTAAGTTCATAAAATAGGGTATCAGGCAGACATGGGGTCAAATACTTTGGAAAGTATTTAAATGCAAATGCAAATACTTTTCAAAATTTCAAATGCAAATGCAAATGCAGCTGAAATTGTTCAAATGCAAATGCATTTGAAAATCAATTCAAATACTTTCAAATACATTCTGACAAGTTAAAGAAAATAAAACTAAAAATCAACTAAATCTTTCTTTCAGTGTTTATTAAACATTTTTGTATTACTATCTTGGCCCTAGCACGGCCATTGTGGATTGATTACATTCTATCAAATATCTCAAGTAATAACAAGGGTCCTAATCTATAATCCCCACTAAAAATGAAAGTGTCAATGACACTGTAGCTCAACTTGTCAAGACAAAGACATGCACATGTATAGTATGTGACACAGCAATGACAAACATCTAGGTAATGACCTGATAACAAAGGTACATATAAAGTATTGTAATGGTCTGTACATAAATACTGACCGTTGCCTGTAACAAATGTATAGGTAAAGTATTGTAAAGGTGGGTGACAGTCAGATGCTAAACTAGAAAAGAAAACTTTGAGTCCCAGAGTGGGTCTGACTGAACCCCAAAATATTTGTTCTCATAGCACAGTGATAACAAAGGCACCCCAAAACACACTCGTTCCTGTCCCAAGGTGAAAACAAAGGTACCCAAGAAGTTTTGTGAAGATCAATTCATAAATACGAGCTGTATAGAACTTGTGACAAAAAACTGATTGGACCTAATTTTGGTACAAAATGGCCACAGGCAGCCATCTTGAATTTTAGACCGTACCCAGAAACACTCATTCTCGTCCCAAGGTGATAACAAAGGTACCCAAGAAGTTTTGTGAAGATCGGTTCATAAATACAGCCTCTACCCTGAGCCGTATTGACATGTGTGCTCACATTGTGCAAGTAGCACTGAATAAGTCAAAGTTCATCTAATTTGCATAATTTCTGCACGAAAAAAAACCCCTTACAATATGTGATGTATTCCATGTTACTAAACATTCATACAAAAATTTATTCAAATCAGAACTTTCATACAGAAGTTCTGTACAAAAGACTGATTGCACTAATTTTGGTACAAAATGGCTGCTGGTGGCCATCTTGAATTTCGGACCACACCCAAAAACACTCGCTCTCATCCTACGGTGATAACAAAGGTACCCAACAAGGTTCGTAAAGATTGGTTCATAAATATGGCCTCTAGTCTAAGCTGTATAGAAGTTGTGTACAAAAAACTGATCAGACCTAATTTCGGTACAAAATGGCCACTGGCAGCCATCTTGAATTTTAGACCGCACCCAGAAACACTCGTTCTCGTCCCAAGGTGATAACAAAGGTACCCAAGACATTTCGTGAAGATCAGTTCATAAATACAGACTCAAGTCTGAGCCGTATTGACATGTGTACTTAATGTGTGTAAGTCGCACTGAAATATCAAAGTTCATCTAATTTGCATAATTTCTGCACGAGAAAAAAACCTGTATTATATGTGATGTATCCCATGGTACTAAACATTCACACACAAAATTATTCAAATCAGCGCTTTCATATGGAAGTTCTGTGCAAAAATCTGATTGCACCTAATTTTGTACAAAATGGCTGCCATCGGCCATCTTGAATTTTGGACCGGACCCAAAAACACTCGTTCTCGTCCCACGGTGATACCAAAGGTACCCAAGAAGTTTCGTAAAGATCGGTTCATAAATACGGCCTCTAGCCCGAGCCGTATTGGCATTTGAACTTACAGTGCTGAAATGAACACCAAAAAACATCAAAATTAGTCTAATTTGCACAATTTACGCACGAGAAAAAAACCCGTATTATATGTGATGTACCCTACGGTACTAAACATTCATACAAAAAATTATTCAAATTAGAGCTTTCATATGGAAGTTCTGTACAAAAAACAGATTTCTGCATCATCGGTACAAAATGGCGGCTGGCAGCCATCTTGAATTTCGGACCGCACCCCAAAACACTCGTTCTCGTCCCATGGTCATAACAAAGGTACCCAAGAAGTTTCGTAAAGATCGGTTCATAAATACGACCTCTAGCCCGAGCCATAGCCAATTGTTGACGTACGGACAGACGGACGACGGGCCATGACAATAGCTCAAATTTGACTTCGTCAAAGTTGAGCTAAAAATACAAAAGCTTAGAATGGTCTTTTGATGACTGATCAAAAAGTTAAAAAATTTATAGTAATTTATATATTTTTTATACTTACCAATGACCCAGACTTAGCTGGTGGTAACTCTAAAAAATCCAGGGCCAAACACAAATTTTGCCCCCCAATCCCCAAAATTTGCATCTAAAACCAAAAGAAATCATGTCCTAAAGGACCTCCATACTTTGCCCTTACTGCGCATGCGCAGTGTCAAGGACGTTCCGAAAATGGCGCCAATTATAATTCTTACTGGCAGTGCCTGGTCAGCGCTATGTACTCAGCGGGGAGGTAAGAGTTCCCAACTCCTGGGAGGGCCATCCCCGTCTGGGTCATTGGTAAGTATAAAAAATATATAAATTACTATACATTTTTTAACATTTTTATACTGTACCAATGACCCAGACTTAGCTGAATAGTAAAAAGGCTGGAGGGCCTAGGACATAGAGGAAAATCCAATAAGCTCAACTATATAATATAGAGGCAACCCCTCAAGGAGAAAAGGAGTATTAGGCTTTACATGTATCTTTCTTATTTTATGTTAAATTAGAAAGATACAATACCCTTCATAATTGAGCACAATAACATTCATGTTCTCTATTAACATCCAGTATAACCCTTTATACTAATTATTTTTAAAGTAAGCCAATAAATAAAGTTAGTCCAGAGAATTGAGACTCTTTATATTCTTAAAAGTGTCCGAGGATTGTATATTAACGCCCGTTTGACACTTGACATATACAAATGCTTCACACCGAGCTACACTTTAAAAATATGACATGAATGAATTTTTAACATTAATATTACACTTTAAAACCATCCCGGAAACGACTCAGAAATACTGACTTCGGAGGAGGCATTCCCTTGCTTTTCACTATAAAGCAGGTGACCTAAGGGAACACCCCCCCCCCCCCCCTGCCCTGGGTCAAATAGCCCAGAGCGAAGAGGGCAGCCGGACGGAGTCACTGCCGGAACAGAAAGCCTGCATAACTATAGTTGCAACTGTTTAGTGGATGACATTCTGAGCAACAGATAACGGACCTAAACAATGCAGGTCTCCAGAAATGGACTCAATATTTCTAAGATAAAAATTTGTGAATGTGGATGGCTGAGACCAATAAGCAGCCTTCATTAAATCTGTAATAGCAATACTATTAGCGTAAGCCCAAGAAGTAGCAAGAGCTCTTACTTCATGAGGCGAAATTTTAAGCACAGACTGCTGAGAAGAAGATAAATTTTCATAAGCAGTACGGATAGTTAATTGAATCCATCTAGCAATAGAATGGACCGAAATGTCCTTTCTATTAGGCATCAGAGACAGAAAGAAACATTTTCGTCCCTTTCTGATAAACTGAGATCTCTGTTTATAGATACGTAGCGCTCTAACAGGACAGAGTCAAGGCCTACGCCCGTCTGAAGACGGAAGAGCCTTAATAACAATAGGTTCCGGATATTTATTAGGAGCCTGATTCTTAGCTAAAAATCCCACATTAGTAGTGAAGGTGATAGTGTTCCCGACACTACGATAGTGAGAATCATCCACCGACAGTGCATGAAGCTCACTGACTCTTCTAGCAGAAGAGAAAGCTAAGAGAAAAGCTGTCTTATAAGACAAGAATTTGAAATCTACTGTCCCAAGAGGTTCAAATGGCTTTTCCTTCAGTTTAAGAAGAACCCAAGCTAAATTCCACTTAAGAATTAACCTAAGAGTTCTGGGTCTATTTATCGAGAAGTTTCTTACTAACTTAGATAAAGAGACATTAGATCCAATTTGTAAACTATCATGATGTGCATAGGTATCAGATAACATAGACCTATAACCCTTAATAGTAACAGGCTGCAGTTTGATTTTATCAAACAAGTATACTAGAAAGTTTGCAATGTCTGGTATGGAGGGATCAAAAATATCAACAGAATGATCCCTCCACCAACGACGAAAAACCTTCCACTTAGCCACATAGTTTAGCGAAGAGGATGTCCTCCTACAGTTAGAAATCGCGTCCACTGCTCGTCCTGTAAAGTGCTTGCCATGCAAGAAGGACCGCACAACAGAAAAACGTGAAGGTTGAGACCTTGCGGGTTGTGATGGAGTTGACGCGATTTCCCCTGCGAAAGAAGATCCTCCCGTGGAGGAAGCTTTCGCGGTAGGTCCCACAACAGACACCTGAGTAGATTTATCCACGGTCTCTGTGGAGACAGAGATGCTACCAACAGAATCTTGCATTGAGATTGTTTTATCTTTAGCAATACTTGCTGAATTAACGGCACTGGAGGATACGCATATCCTATCATTCCGTCCCAAGGGATCGACAGAGCGTCTACTGCAAATGCTCTTGGATCCGGACACGGAGACACATACGTCTGCAACTGATTGTTGAGATGTGTCGCAAATAAGTCTATCATTGGCCGTTCCCATTGGTAGCAAATCTGATTGAATACTTGTTTGTTGAGAGTCCACTCCGACGGCAACAAGCGACCCTTTCGAGAAAGGGAGTCTGCTAGTACGTTCAGACGACCCGGTATATGACGGACCGAAAGAAGAACCTGATGTTCTAGAGCAAACAGAAGGATTCTTTCCGTTAGATTGAACAACGGAATTGAATGAGTGCCTCCCTGATTCCGTATATACGCCACTACTGTTGTATTGTCGGATAGGATTTGGACATGAGCATTGTGAATAATGTCCATCCAATGACGTAACGCAAGCCAAATTGACATCATTTCCTTGATGTTTATGTGCTTGCCCAGGAATTGCGGATCCCAAAGACCCTGGCATCTCGAATCCGTTGGGATCAATGATGCACCCCAACCTGTTTGACTGGCATCCGTCATAATGGTAAAACTCGGATCCGGCAACTGCAGCGGAACTCCCTGAGTTAACCACTGAATGTTTGCCCAAGTCTGAATCTCTCGTTTCACTTGATCTGACAAGAGAACGTCTATGTCGAGCGAATGAATTTTCACACTCCAATTCTGAGTCAAGAAAATTTGGAGAGTACGCGTGCGTAACCGCCCCATCGGAATGAGATCCGCAGCGGCTCCGCACAGACCTATCAGTCTCATAAACTCCCTCGCTGTGACTTTGTCTGCGTGCAGACAATAGCGAGCGTAACAACTGACTAATTTCGCTCTGGTTAACGGCAGACGAACAAGATTGTTGTGCGTCTCGAAGCTCATTCCCAGATGTGTGAATGACTTGGACGGCACCAGATCCGACTTCTCCTCGTTTATTATAAAACCGAGACGTCGGAGTAATAGAAGCAGATTCTGCACATCGTTCTGAAGCGTTAACTCGTTGCCGTACCTCTGAAGAATGTCGTCCAGGTAGGCCGACGTTACCGCAGACGAATGAGCTCGGAAATACATCATTACCGAGTTCATTACCCGAGTGAAAGCCCAGGGTGCTAGATTCAATCCGAAGCACATCGCCCGAAATTGATACACCACCCCTAGGACTGCGAAGCGTAGATACTTTCTGAATGTCGGATGTACCATGACGTGAAAGTACGCATCTTTGAGATCTATGCTTGTTGCATAATCGTTCACCCGAATACTCGCTCTGACCGATTGAATCGTCTCCATATAAAACTTCGGAGCGACGATCAGCTTGTTTATCCAGCTCAAATCTATGACTGGACGGAACGAGCCGTCTGGTTTCGGAACCAGAAACAGATGGCTGTAGAATCCCGGTGTCTCCTGGTTTTCTACGACCTCTACCATGTTCTTCATTAAAAGAGACTGCACCTCTGATAACAGAGCGTCTCTTTTCTGCGGATTTGATGGAAGTTGAGTCCATTTTGGACTTCGAGTTAATGGAGGCTTTCGTTTGAAGGATATCTTTAGACCTTCCGAAATCACCCCTCTCACCCAAGGGTCGTCCGTAATTGACGCCCACTCTTGTGAAAAACTCGACAACCTTCCGCCAACCGGTACGCGATAGAGGTTGAACCCATCACCTCCTGGACCTGCGAGGCCTGCGGTAGGAGAAACCACGTCCTCCACGACCCGCACCTCGTCCCATCGACCTCGGGGCGTCTGACTGGTTGTCCCGGCCCGAAGGACGTCCCGAACGTGAGTCGCTGCCTTGACGGTCTCTTGAATAAGACCAAGAGGATGCACCGGAACCTCTATAGGAACCTCTCTTGGGCGCATTAGACCCAGAAGTGCCTGTCTTACTCTTATCTGCCGTGTCCGACTTCTTAGAAGCAGATTTGAACAGCAGAGAATCCGAAGCTTTCTTTGTAATTTTATCGTAAATTGCAGAAAGCTTGCCGTCGAAGAGAAGTTCTCCGGAGACCGAAGCGACTCTGAGAGAGTTCTTCACCTTACTATCCACGAGTGTGGATGTAGCTAGGGCTGCGTCACGTCTAACCAACTCCAGGTTTGCCACTGAAAGGGCGGAGTTACACGTGGAATAAGCTACTGCCCTGAAAGAAGTCTTAAAGAGGATTGTATATCCTGGAATTCTTTCCCTTGAAGACGCAGTGATAACGCCTTAGTAAGGTGGTCTGCGTAAGATAAGGCATCTAAACTGGCTCTGTTAGACGAAATAGTTGTCTCCAACACCGCGGTTGGAATAGACGCCGACGACGGTAATGATAATTCTAAGTCTTCCGCCTCGTCGTCCATATGCAGAGGAACACTCGGGATACCCTGTCCTGCCGTATCGAATTTATTCCTTGCATTAATGAAAGGCAGGTTGAGAGTATTGGCGGACAAGAAACCTGCTTTTCCTGTTTTGGAAGCAAGTTTGAATATAGCGTCGTTCAATAATTCAAATGTTCTTGCAACATTATTGGACTGAGACGGAAACTCGGGAGCGATGTCCCTGAACTGCTCAAAGAAATCAGAGTCCAATGACGCTATAATTCTCTTGTCCGGAACCGCAGCAGTCTGGCCCGACGGAACAACTTGAGGAAGAAAGTGCCGGATGAAGTCCACGGCAGCTTTATGTTTTTCCGAAAGGGATAGCTCCAAGTCATCCGTATCACTTTCACCATCCGGTCAGACCTCATGATGCTCCCAGTCGTCCGCCCCCGATGCTTCGGCGGAGCGTACCGACCCAGCGCCGTCGGATAATTCCCGATCCGACACAGTTTCTGTCGGTTCCTGGGATGCTGCGATAAGTTGTGCTATTTGCACAAGCACGTCCGACATCGAGGCCTGCGGAGGCGCAGTCTTTCGCTGCTTCGCCGAGGGCAGCTCCGCAACTGGTGACTCCCGCATACTCTTCCTATGCGAACATCCTGAGTCCACCTGCCTCGTGTCCCTGGCTACCGGATGGCGTGACCTGGTCGCCGAAGAATGCCTGATCGGCGAAGCTGGTAAAATATCGGCGGTCACGTAGCCAAGGTGCGGTCGTGTGCGCTGATGAGAGGAAGAAGCCTGAGCAGTCTCCGCGGACTGCCTATACAACGGAGCGTCCCGAGCGACGGATGTGTGCTCCACTTGCGACACATTTTGTACCACAACATCTGGTCCCAGATGTTGTTGTACGAGAGAGGGGCCTCTCTCGCTCGCGGCCCGGCTGGACCTGGACGAGCGAGGAACCGGACTCCAAGGCTTCCTCCAATCTCTCCTACTATCCGCCGTCACTGGGTGTGCACGTTGAATGTATATAGTGCTCGCATCACCCAACATTTCCTCCTGGACCGCATCGGACGAACCCGGCTGCCGAACCATTCGGTGAATGGACGCTACACCGGGCGAGCTAGCGGACGACATTTGTCTTATCCCCATGAGCACTTTTGCCGCTAGCTCTGTATTCATTTGTGACGACGGAAGCGCACTTGCGGAAGATAACATGGAAACATCACCCTGTTCTTGTTCCTCTGAAATAGAAACTGATAGAGTAGAGTGACCCTGCGGAGAAAGAGCCGGCATAGCCCTTTCTCCACTAACAACATATCGTGACACACGTTTCCAATGTTTGTCATCCCAATATTGACATATAGAACAGAGATTAGTGCGAGAACACTGACTACAATTAATACAATGATCATGAAAGTCAGAGGAAGATTTCTTCCTATTACAATTTGAACAATATCCTTTCATTGTGAAAAGTCAACAACAAGTCCTAGTTACTCGCACAAACCCCTAACACAAAGATACATAATAACATGATCCATTAATAATGAAAAAACAATTGAAAATCAAAATAATTTTTGAAAAATATTTTTTCAGCGAAGCCCAAGTTTCTGAAAAGTAACGTTGAGCCCCAATGGATCCCAAGGCTAAGTGTGGTCAAAAATTTTAAAATTATATTAAATAATTAATGCAACACTTACGGATAATAATAATGTATCTTATAGTGAGATAAACTACTCCAAAGGCAAACAGCCCCCTTCAAAAGAGACTGTTGCCAATGTAAACAAACAGTGTAAAAACACCAGAAAACATGACTCCAGGCACTGACAAAACTGGCCCGAAATCAGTCATCAAAATTACACTCTATCTGATGCAAGACAGAGACTCCCAGGGGAGAATCTGCAGAACATCAGATGGAAGATGCAGAACACAACGTTTATACACCCATGGGTGAAAACGTAACTATGGGGAAAATAACAGAATACATTCTGTAACCAAGCTAACTCTCCCAAGAGAATTTAGAAATGATCTTTCTCAAAAATATGCCAAAAGCATGGGAGAATAGCAAGGGGGGACTTAGAAGACCAGGGGAGAGGAAACACTGAATAAGCAGTGCAACTTTATAGCAAGAATGACAACAAGAGGCCCATGCCTCGAAAATAGGCAACTTAACATAATTTCATAAAAAATTTTAAGTACAGCCCTGATTATTTTTTGTCACTCCTTTTTCCTCTCCTCCTTCTATATCCTCCTTAGAATCACCATTCTCCAATAATTACGTGTCTGGCATCCTTTAAACTGAGATTTACAAGCACAAAGATCAGTGAGATGTTGACTGATGAAGGGCCAAACAGAGAATGATAATTGGCGCCAATTTCGAAACGTCCTTGACACTGCGCATGCGCAGTAAGGGCAAAGTATGGAGGTCCTTTAGGACATGATTTCTTTTGGTTTTAGATGCAAATTTTGGGGATTGGGGGGCAAAATTTGTGTTTGGCCCTGGATTTTTTAGAGTTAGCACCAGCTAAGTCTGGGTCATTGGTACAGTATAAAAATATTCAGTTTGTTCAGTTACAGAAAATAATATTCAATTTCTTCTGCTTGGCATATAATTTCTCTTGTAGCTGTGCTGTATTTTTTTTCACCCAGTGTTGAATGAGTATTCCTTAATCCACTTTCCACTTGTGTTATACCCTAGGCTGTATTCTGATAAAAAAATATGCTACTTCAGATGATTCAAAATAAGTGGATGGTCATTTATTACACCATGCTGTGCCTCTTGTTACAGTTTGTATGAACACACTTTATCAGCACAGCAATCTTCCAAGTTCAAGATTTCTTTAGACTGGACAAACAAATTAATTAACAAGAAGGAATTCCCTTTCCAGCCAACTGTGTAAAACTAGATATAATTAATCTATTGAGTAACAAATGCAAAGTTCAATTTATGGAGTTAAGACAAAAGTATTTGAAATGTATTTGGAAAGTATTTGAAATTTCAAATACTTTTTCTTTCAAATGCAAATGCAAATACTTGCTTCTAAAATATTCAAATGCAAAGGCAAATACCTGAAATCACGCATTTAAATGCATTTAATTGCAAATGCATTTGCATTTGACCCCAAGTCTGGTATCAGGTGTATGTTACAGTGTGATCAGTCGGATTGTTCTGATAGCAGTTGCCTCTTTCCATTATCTGTGAATAACTGCATCTTGGACATATTTGTCACAAAAACATAGCTTATGACCCCTCTTTGGAATGAGCTTGTCAACTTCTTCCAACCGGGTACTAAGCTATGTTTATGCGACAGAAATTTGAAATATTATGCATTGTGATTTGGAAAATTTGTATTTAAAAACGTCAAGCAGGATATAATGTTTAGGTACATGATATTCATGGTTCTTGCATTCTTTGTGCATATTATATCATTATTGCAATTAATTCATGTTTTTCCTTTCAGTGTTAATTGTTTCTACAATAAGCAGAAGTGCTAAGCAACATTTTACATTTTTCTTTTCTCTCTCTCATTGCAGTATTGTAGTAAAATAACCAAACAGTCACTGAAAGGGATTGCCAGAAAGAAAGTTAGAAGAACACCACAGTATTCAACAAGCTCCACAAGTGATAATACATGTACTCCTGAAGTAGCTTCAGATTCTTCAGAGGTCTCTAATGGTAATGGTGACAAGATTCTGTTCATAAACACACATATTCTCCATGAGTGGATTGACGATTTTGGTCGTGGTGAATGGTACTCCGGTCTAGTGCTACATGTAACACTCGGAGAAGATGGTGATGAAGATGCAGAGTATGAGGTAAATATAACAAATTACACTTCTATATTATGCTTTTCATTCTCCAAACATTTCTTTTCAGCATATTTCATTTTCGTAATTACAAGTATATGTTAAACCCTTACCTAACTTACCGGCTAAAATCAGTGCTATACACGAAAATCGTCATTCGTTTCATCTATATTTTCATTTCTTGCTTTCAAAACATGGGTTGTGACCCCTCGTTGGAATGAGCCATTTGCACTCATTCCAAGGAGGGGTCACAACCTATTTTTTGGAAGCAACAAAATGAAAATATTTAGATATGCGATAATTGTTTTCACGAGTGTTGTCTGCTGCTAGTGCTAGGTAAAGGGTTAACAAGGTTAGAAAATTACAACAGCTGGTCACTGTTCATTCGCAGACACTTATGAGAGCATGAATTCCTAATAAATGTTTTTTCAGGTGGATATTTCTATTCTATGTGACTGTGAGGTCTTTTTTAGGGGTGGGGTGGGGGGGGGGGGTGTTTCTGTTTATGCTAACTTATTTTTTCAGCAATGAGGTCAATCAGGCTGTGTGAAGCATTGGTTCATCATTTTGTAAGGAATTCAGTTATCGTCCTCTTATTTACATGTATTAACGTCAGTTATGATTTATCCACAATTTACTTTTCAGGTGCTGTATGATGGTTATGACGTACCCTTTTTGGTTGACCATTTAATGGAAGATTATAAAGCTGATTCACTGAAGTTTCTCCAATGAGACCATTTTCCATTTTGTAAGTTTCATTTATCATTCATCATTCATTACAATTACCATATTGATCCTAAAATGATTTGTTTCAGGTTTACGTGATTTCGTCAACAAGGTGTTAAAGGTATACATATAAATGCTTTTCCCATGCATGGATTTTATTATTAATATGGATTATTTTCAAATCCATTGGTTTTGTTTCATATCTTATATGTAGTTGCATTTTCAGTTTCTTCCATTTTCATGCATCATGACCCTTTTGGCTCACCATACTATTTTTCTGAAATAGTTCCAGTTTTGAAACTATATTTTAATTTCAATCATTTCCATTCAACTTTAATTTTCTTTCATGCCCAACTATCAATCCCACTAAATTCAGTAGAGCATCATTCTAAGGTACTTCAGTAATGTATGCCCTTTGTCCTTTTTCACATTTCGAGTTGATCTTGGATGATTTTTGGAACTAAAGATTGGTTTAAAGTTTGCCAATTTCAAAAGCAACATTTGAATTTCAAGGTGAGAGGGCAGTTTTCATTATGCCTATGAGTGATATAGATATGATATATTTTAGAAACAGGTTGATATTTGGTTTCCAATGTCCCCAATTTGATGGTTGTTTTTCAGGAAAATTGGGTGAACAAAGCCCTTAATAGACATGGATGCCGGCAATGACAACTCCAAGTCTGCTGCCTGGTCGTCCAAACGCAGAGGAACTCTCGGCACGCCATGTCCTGCCGTTTCAAATCTATTTCTTGAATTATGAAAGGCAGCTGTATAACGCCAGGCGATAAGAAACCGGATTTGCCAGTCTTAGAGGCTAGCTTGAATATAGCGTCATTCAATAGTTCAAATGTCCGTTTGACATTTCTGGACTGGGTCGGAAACTCAGGGACAGTGTCCCTATTCTGGCCGAAAAAGTCAGTGTCCAGTGACGCTATCAGTCTCTTATCCGGTAATGCAGCATTTTGGTCCGGAGGAACAACATCCGAAAGGTGTTGCCGGATGAAATCTACGGCCACCATATGTTGTTCGGAAAGGGAAAGTTCCAGCTCCGCTGATTCCCTTTCGCCATCCGACTGGACCATATGAGATTCTCGGTCGTCCCTTTCTGACTCAGCAGGGGAGCAAACCGACCTAGCTTCCTCAGACAATTCCTGTTCCGAAAAAGTTTCTGATGGATGCTGGGATGCTGCAATGAGTTGAGCTATCTGTGATAGCAAGTCCGTCACAGAGGCCTGTGGAGCCGTGGTCTTACGAGATTTAGCCGCTGGGCACTCCTGGGACGTTGATTCCTGCATACTCCTTTTATGCAAACGTCCCGACTGGTAAGGCCTCGTGTCCTTGGCTACCGGATGGCGTGACCTGATCGAGGTGGAATCCCTGGTTGGTGAAACAGGCTGTGTATCAGAAGTCACGTAGCCAAGTTGCGGTTGTGTGTGTTGCCGTGAGGATTAAGAAGCCAATAGACTAGTCTCGCCGGACTGTCTATACGACGGAGCGTCCAGAGGAGTGGACACATGCTCCGACTGACGAACATTACGTACAACAACATCTGGTCCCGTTGTAAGAGAGAGGGGCTCTCTCGCTCACGGTCCGGGCAGACCTGGACGAGCTAGGTACCAGACTGATTGGCTTCCTCCTTTCTATCCTCGGATCTGTCGTCGCCGGGTGTGCACAATCTATGTTTATAGTGCTCGCAACACCCGATCTCCTTTCCTGGACTGCAATGGACGAACCCGGCGTCACAACCATTTCATGAATGCTTCCCGGGCGAGCTAGCAGGCGACAATGCCATCGATCCTACGTGGGACCTCTTAGGCATTTGCTGAATTTCATTGAGCACTTTAGCCGCTAGCTCTTCATTTGTCTGCGACGAAGGAGGCACACTTCGTGAAGACATCACAGAAACATCACCCTGTTCTTGTTCCTCTGAAAAAGGGACTGAAAAAACTAGAGTGACCCTGTGGAGAGACGACCGGCATGGACCTCTCACCACTAACAATATACCGGGACACACGTCTCCAATGTTTGTCATTCCAATTGGCACACACTGAGCAAGAATTAGTGCGAGTACACAGACTACAGCAAATACAATGAACATGAGAATCAGAAGGAGACTTCCTCGATTTACAATTGAACAATATTCTTTCATTTTGAAAAAATATTAAACTGTCATCGTACTCGCACCAACCCTTGAAAACAAAGATACATAATAATAATAATCCATTACAAACATTTCGAAAAATAATTCAAAAGAAAAAAATCTTTCCGAAAAAATTTCAAGATGAGCCCAAATTCCCAATGGGAACGATGAGCCCAAATGGATCCCAAAAAAGCCTAAGTCTGGACAAAAATTTTAAAACATGTCTAAAAATTAATGTTACACTTACGGACAATATTAATGTATCTGGCTATGAGCAGAACTAAATAGAAGACAAGGAATCACTGTCAGAAGTAACAGTTGTCAACGTAAACAAAAGTGAATAAAAACTGGAAACAAGGCTCCAGGCACTGAAAATATGGCCCGAAATCAGTAACCAATTTTAACACTATCCGATGTAAAACCGAGGCTTCCTGAGAAGAAACTGCAGTATATCGGATGGTAGATGAATGACCGAAACGCCTAACCGCCCTAGGGTGAGGACGTAACCATGGGGAAAAACAAAATAAACATGCTGTTACCAAGCCAAAACTTCCAAGAAATTTCAGTAAAAAAAATAACAAAAATTATGCCCAAAACATGGAACAAAAGCAAGGGGGGCGGGGGGGGGGGGGGGGGGGGGGGGGGGGGGTATAAAGGAAAGGGAGAGAGGAAACAACTGTGGAAATTTCATAACAAGAATGTAAACATCAGGCCCATGCTTGAAATTAAAGAACATGAAATAATTTTGCATAAAAATTATAAGTTACAGCCCTGAACACATCCTTCCACTGTTTCTTCCCCTCATCCTCTTATTTCATCCTTAGATCCACCATTTCTTTCATGATTTTGTATCCGGCATCATTTTAACTGAGATTATAAGCACAGATATCAGTGAGATGTTTTTGATTGAAGGGCCAAACAAAGAATGAGGATTTGGCTCCAATTTCGGTACTTCCTTGACACTGCGCATGCGCAGTGGATAAAAGTATGGAGGACCACATAGGACATGTATTTTTTGGATTTGGATGCAAATTTTGGGGATGGGGGGGGGGGGGGGGGCAAAATTTGTGTTTGGCCCTAGAATTTAAGAGTTAGCACCAGCTAAGTCTGGGTCATTGGTACAGTATAAAAATTTACCGCCCTGAACGTTTTCAAACCACCGTTTCTTCCTTCCTTCATCCAATTGTGTCCTTGGATCCACCAATTTAACCATTGATTTGTGTCTGGCATCATTATTAATTGAGATTTAAAAAGCACAAAAGTTAATTTGTTATCTGACAAGGACCAAACAAAGAATGGTGTTGGCGCCAATTCCGGTCACTTCCTGACGTCTGCGTATGCGCAGAGGGTAATTGTATGGAGGACCAGTTAGGACTTCTAATTTTCGGTTTTGCATGCATATTTTGGGGATTGGGGGCAATATTTTGTGTTTGGCCCTAGATATTTTAGAGTTAGCACCAGCTATGTCTGGGCCATTGGTATACTGAGTAAAAATATAACACACACCTACCAAAATCACTTGCCTTCAATGTCCACAGAGGCAGTTATTTTAGCAGCCTTGTTTTGACAGAAATGAAGCACTAGCAACAATTAAATCAGAATTTAAAATGTTCACAATGCAGGAAATCATTCAAGTGCTGTTTTTTTCCAAGTATGTGTTTCCATCAAAATTTTGAAAGAAATAGCTTTAGTCAGTGTAGATAAATAGGTACTACATACATTGGCATAAATTTTCATAAATGATGAGGAAAGTGCTTGAGAAACAAGATTTTCTTTTTAAAAGACCTAAGAGGAGAAATAAATTTCATTCCATTTTTTTTTAACCCTTTCAACACTGGGTGCCCTGAATGATATCATCTCAAATTCTACTAAAGGGTGGATTCTACCTCGAAAATATGAGGGGAGGATGAGGGGGAGGGTTCTATATTATCACTGATCATCCTGGCGTCTTGTGTGGACCGTCCACACTCACACCTTGGATTCCGAGGTGTCAACAACTACACAATGGAGCTCCCAATTGTTATACAAGAGACACTGGTCAAAGTGAAGGCTACCCTAGCTACCACCTGGAGCATCCAGGTGCTCAAGGATAAAATTCACCTGATAGTGGATTTTGAGAAGGAAACCGAACCGCCGTCCTTGGAGAGGTGTAGCACCTTTCGCGAGGGGATTTCCCCCCGCACTGGTCACCCTCCAAGTGATACGGACTCGCTGGATGATGCCAAGAATACGGAAGCAGCCGAAGGAAAGAAGAAAAGGAGAAGAAAGAAGGGACCTTCCGCCAAACGACGTGATGCCCGCCGACTGACGGTGTTTATGGAGAAGAAAAGGATGGAAAAGGAAGAGAGGGAGGCTAACCATGGCATTGAAAGCTCAATGCTTGCTACCCCTGGCCGTTCCACGTCCATGCCGGTTCCCCCCACTCCTGTGGAGGGTCCGGAGGATGCTGGTTCGCCAGGCAACACTCCAATCTCTAGCCCATCACACTCTTCCTCGGAAGTGGAGATGGAGGAGGGAGGTTTGTTTATGGTGCAGGAAGTTGAGCTGGACAGCGCACATGTAGCTACACCCGCTCTTGCTCTTCCAGCCTTTTCCGACCAGGACACCATCCAGGAAGCTCACACCGCAGAGTCCGTGGAAAGCATCCTTGGGGAAAAGGTCAGGGATGACGAGCATCTAGCCCTTCTCCAACAAACGTTGAAGACCTTGGATAACCGCGGACTCTTGGAAAGTACGATTACGAGGAGCATTACAGAGTGTCAGCAACCACTATCTGCACACTACTCCAGAGAGCTCTCCATCACCGGCAGCTGCAAGGGCTAGACCATACCAACCTAGTCAGCCCTCCAGTACCCCTCCTTCAACACCACCAAAAGAGGTATCACCATCACAGCCTCCTCCTCCAAAAAAGAACAAGAGGAAACATAGACGGCGCTGAGTACCATTTCCATTTGCCATCTTTGCCAAGCCCAGACAACCCAAATCATCTACAGTTACAGAGGGTCGAAAGGGGCTTGTCCCCCATACCGTCCCTGCGCGCCTTCGGCGCGCAAAATCATTCCTTTCGGGCGTGTTATGTGTTTATTGTGTAATCTACTCATGGACTGATGTTTGCTTTACCTAATAAGAAACTATCACAGAGCTGACAAATGCTCTCCAAATAGAAGACCAAAAGATAAGACATGACAGTGATAGTTTGTAATACAGTGGATAGAAACTCATTCAAACATGTGCAACACTCAACATTCCAGTGAAAATAGATGGAGGTCAAGCCTGCAGATTCTATTTTATTTCAATTTTGTTATGGCAGGTTAAAGGTCAGTGACTTTGAATTTCCGTATTAGCTTGGGTCAAGGTCATGACACACACTTCAGTCATGAGCAAGCATTATGTGAGGTGTGGACAACATCTGTCTGTTGAAAAGTTTTTTATGGACCCGACAAAGATAGAACAAGCATAGTAAATCACTTTCCTGTATCCTACAGACTTAGCATTTATTCCATTATATTTTGTTTAACTGAGCTCATGGAGCAGGCACTACTCTATAAATTAGGAACAGGGATCTGCCTACTGAGTCACTTTTTCTGAACCAGATAGTTAGAATGGATGAATGATTCTTGAACTTGAAGAAACAAGTGTTTGACCACCGAGGTGGTATTAGTCCCCTACGGCGCTTTTGTGACATAAGGTGTTTTTGTCACAGAAGACACTAGAGCATATAAGCATCTTGGATTTTAAAAAAAAAATATTGAGCGTGCATAATCCCCTCACAACCCATTTATCCATGTACTATATATGAAAAGTGCAGCTTGAACCATGTTGGAGGGAGTAGTGGTAACATAAAATAGAGAAAAAAGCTTAAAAAACACAACAGAAATGGTTGCCATGGCCCCATCTTGAATTTTGGAAAAAAAATATTGAACGTGCAACATCCCAGTACAACCCTCTATCCATGTGCCAGATATAAAAAGTGTAGCTTGAACCATGTTGGAGTTAGGGGTGGTAACATAAAATAGAGAAAAAAAGCTTAAAAAAACACAACAAAAATGGCCGCCATGCCGCCATCTTGGATTTTGAAGATAAAATATTGAACGTGTATCATCCCCTCCCAACCCTCTATCCATGTGCCAAATGTTAAAAAATTTATAGTAATTTATATATTTTTTATACTTACCAATGACCCAGACATAGCTGGTGCTAACTCTTAAAATATAGGGCCAAACACAAATTTTGCCCCCCAATCCCCAAAATTTGCATCTAAAACTAAAGAAAACATGTCCTGAAAGGCCCTCCACACTTCGCCCCCACTGCGCATGCGCAGTGTCAAGGACGTTCCGAAATTGGCGCCATTAATCATTCTAATAACCAGTGCCTGGTAAGCGCTATGTACTCAGCGGGGAGGCAAGAGTTCCCAACTCCTGGGAGGGCCATCCCCGTCTGGGTCATTGGTAAGTATAAAAAATATATAAATTACTATAAATTTTTTAACATTTTTATACTGTACCAATGACCCAGACATAGCTGAATAGTAAAAAGGCTGGAGGGCCAAGGACATAGAGCAAAATGGAATACGCTCAATAAAATAAAATAGAGTCATCCCCTGTAGGGAAAAAGAAGTAATAGGCCTTACATGTATCTTTCTTATTTATGATAAATTAGAAAGATACAACACCTTCCAAAATTGAGCTTCATACATCCATGTACTCTATTAATATCCAATATAATCCTTATACTAATAATTTTTAAAGTAAGCCAATAAATAAAGTAAGTCTAGAGAATAGAGACTCTTATACTCCTAAAAGTGTCTGAGGATTGCATAATCATGTCCGTTGACATATGCAATATTCAAAAGCTATACTTTAAAAACTAAGACTTGAATGAATTTTAAAAATCTAAACTTCTCACTAAACAACCATCCCAATAACAGCTCAGAATTACTAACTCCGGAGGAGGTATCCCCTTGTTTTCATAGTAAAACAGGTGACCCAAGGGAACACCCTCCCCCCCCCCCCCCCCCCCCCCCTTTTTCTTGCCCTGGGTCAAATAGCCCAGAGCGAAGAGGGCAGCCGAACGGAGACACTGCCGAAACAGACAGCCTACCTAGCTATAGTAGCAACTGTTAAGTGAATGACATTCTGAGCAGTAGATAATAGACCTAACAATAGAGGCCTCCAGAAATGGACTCGATATTTCTAAGATAAAATTCATGAATGTGGATGGCTGAGCGCAATGAGCGGCCTTCAAAAATCTATAATAGCGACACTATTAATGTAAGCCCAAGAAGTAGAAGAACTCTTACTTCATGAGCCGAAATCTTAAGCACAACTGCTAAGTCAATGATATACCATAAGCAGTACCGATAGTTAATAGAATCCATTAACAATAAAATGGAGCGTAACGTCCTTCTACTAGACATCAAAGACAGAAGAAGCT
The DNA here is from genome assembly GCA_031216915.1 of Pictodentalium vernedei. Classification (NCBI taxonomy): domain Eukaryota; kingdom Metazoa; phylum Mollusca; class Scaphopoda; order Dentaliida; family Dentaliidae; genus Pictodentalium; species Pictodentalium vernedei. Next base: position 386,702,185 of record CM062294.1, read on the forward strand.
TACGCCCTTTGTAATAAACAGATATCTGTTTATAAATACATAAACTGTACCCGGAAAGAGTAAAGGCCTATGCCCATACGAAGACGGAAGGACCTTAAAATAATAGGTTCCGGATAATAGGAGCCTAACTCTTATGCAACAATCCAACCTAAATAGTAACGGAAGTATTGATTCCGAAACTATGAAAGTGAAAATCATCCATCGATAGTGTATGAAACTCACTGACTCTACAGTAAAAGAGAAACCAACAGAATTACTGTCTAAAAGGTCAGAATTTGAAAACTACTGTTTCCAGAGGCTCAAATGATGACTTAGCTAAATAAGAACCGAAGTTAAAATCCGTATAGGAATTTAATCTAAAGATTCTAAGTCTATTTATCAAAAAGTTACTAACTGACTTAGATAAAGAGACAAAAGACTCAATTGTAAACTATCGTAGAGTGCATAGGTATGAGGTAACATAAACCTATAACCTAAATAAAAACAGGCTGCAGTAGATCTTGTGAAACAAGTATACTAAAAAAATGCAATGAGTAGTATGGAGGGATCAACAATATGAACATAATGATCCCTACACCACGACGGAAGAGCCTCCACTTTAGCCGCATAGAATAGCGAAGAAGAGGATCTCCCATAGTAAGAAATCGTGTCCAAAGCTCGTCCAGTACAGTGCTTACAATGCAATATGGACCACACAACGGAATACATGAAGGTTGCGACCTTGCTGGTTGTGATAAAGATGACACGATTTACCCAGTGAAAAAGATCCTCACATAGAGGAAGATTTCACATTAAGACCCACAGTAGACAAGAGAGTAAATTACTCATGATCTCTGTGAAGATAGAGATGCTATCAACAGAAATGTATTGTGGTTGTTTATCTTAGCAATACCTGCTAAAACAACAGCGCCGGAGGATACGCGTATCCTATCATTCCGTCCTATAGATCAATAGAGCGTTAACAATATTAGCTCAGAGATCTGGACAAGCCAACACATACGTCTGCAATTGATTAGCAAGCTGTGTCATAAATAAATCATCATTGGGCGCTCCCATAGATAGCAAATCTGATTGAATACTTGTTTGTTGAGAGTCCATTCTGACAGCAACAAGCGACCCGTAAGAGAACAGGAGTCCGATAAAACAATCAGACGACCCGGAATATGACGGACCAAAACTGAACTTGGTGTATTATAACCAACAGACGGATTCTTTCCATTAAATTGAATAACGGAAACGAAAGAGTGCCTCCCTGGTTCCGGAGATACGCCACTACTGTCGAATTAAAGGACAGGAATTTGGGCATGCGTCTCTGAATAATGTTCATGCAATGACATAAAGCAAGCCTAAAAAACATTATTCCGCGGAAGTTAAACTGATTGCTAAAAGACTGCGGAACCCAAAGACCCTGGCACTTCGAATCCGTAGGGATCAGTATTATATCCCAATCTGTTTGACTGGCAACCGTCATAACAGCCACACTCGGGTCCGGCAACTGCGGCGGCACTCTCTGAGTCAACCACCGAATGTTTGCCCCAGTCTGAATCTCTTGTAACACTCGATAGCCAAGAGAACGTATAAATCGAGCAATTCATGGATTGCCGAAAAGTTGCTGTCGAAGAGAAGCTCCTCCGAGAACGAAGCGACTCTGAGAGAGTTCTTAACCTTACTATCCACGCGTGTGGATGTAGCTAGGGCTGCGTCACGTCTAACTAACTCCAATCAGCCACTGAAGGGCGGAGTTATACGTGAACAAACTACTGCCCTCAAAAGAAATTACATTGAGAATAATATCCCGTAAATCTTTTCTTGAAGACGTAATGATAACGCCTCAGTAAGGCGGATTACGTATAATAAAGCGTCTAAGTTAAGTCTACTATACAAAATGTCGTTCCCAACATTGAAATTGGAAAAGACATAAATGGCGAAAAAGAATATATGCAGTCTTTAATCACACCGTCTAGACGCATATGAACTCTCGGTATGCCCTGCTCTGCCAAAATAAACTATTTGTATAAATGATAAAATGGCAGAAATGAGCAACGCGGACAAGAAACTAAACTAACATGCTTAGTAGCAGGCTTGTATATATATATATATAGCGTCGAAAAATAAAACACATGTTGTAATGACAATATTGGACTGCGTCGGTAAGTCAGGGACAATGTCCCTGAACCGATCGAAAAATCCGAGTCCAATGACGCTATAAGTCTCTTATCCAAGATCGCAGCAATGAAGTCCGAAATAATAATCACTGGAAGATAATGCCAGAAGATATGAAAGGCATCTTCCGATACTACTAAAGGGAAAACTCTAAATCTTTCGAATCCCTTTCGCCATCCTGTCGGACCCTATAAAGCGTTCGGTCGTCCGTAGCTGATGCAACCGCGGACCGCACCGACCCAGCGCCGTCGGATAATTCCTGATTCGACCGAGAAACTGTCAATTGCTGGGATGCTGCGAAACAACTGTGCTAACTCGGATAGCACGTCCGTCACCGAGGCCTGAGGAGAAGCGGTCTTACGATGCATTGCCGCTGGAAGCTCCGTGATCGTTACCCCGTGCATACTACCAATATGCGAGCGAACGGAGTGTATAGGCCTCGTGTCCCTTGGCTACCGGATGGCGTGACCTATTCGCCGTGGAATCACTGAATGCCGAAACTGATCGGATACTCGAGGTCACGTAGCCAATGTGCGGTCGTGTGCCCTGCTGTGAGGATGAGGAAGCATTAAAGACAGTCTCTCGGACTGTCAATATAACGGAGCGTCCCGACCAACGGACATATGCTCCGAATGTAAAATATCTGAACCACAACATGCGGTCCCCTATGTTGTTGGGCGAGAGAGGGACCTCTCTCGCTCACAGCCCGGACGGACCTGGACAAGCCAGGAACCGGACTAACAGGCTTCCTCCGATCTATCCTCAATCTGCCGTCACTGGGTGAGTACTGAAGTAATTAAAGTGCTCGTATCACCCAAATCTCCTTCCTAGACCGCAACGGACGAACCCGGCAGCCGAACCATTCGATGAATGTACGCTACACCGGGTGAGCTAGCGAATGTCACTCCGTAGGCGATAGACATATTCCATGAGCACTTATTGCCGCTAACTCTTCATTAACTATGACGACAGAGGCACACTTTTGAAAGACATCTCCATAACTCTTCGAACAAGAAACCAGAAATGCTTGGATAGCAAGCATAAAATAATAATATATATAGCGTCGTTCAATAATTCGAAAGTTTGTGTGACATTATTGGACTATGTCGGAACTGAGGGACGATGTCCCTGAACCGAACCAAAAATTTCTAAGTCCACCGACGCTATCAGTTTCTTATCCGGCATCGCAGCATTCTGGTCCGACGAAAGAAGCTGTAGAAGACCAAGTCAGATGACATACACAACAGCATATGTTGTTCCGAAAGGGAAAGCTCGAAATCCTCCGAATCCCTTTCGGTATCCCGTCGGACCGGATGAAACTTCCGGACGTCCGTACCCGCTTCCGCGGAGCGTCCCGACCCAGCATCGTCGGATAAAATATATGCGACAGATTCAGTTGATGCTGGGATGCTGCGATAAACTGTGCTATTAAGGAAAGCACGTCCGTTCCCGAGGCCTCTGCAGTAGCGGTCTTACGATGCATTGCCGCCGGAAGCTCCGTGTACGTTGACTCCCGCACACTTCCTATGCGAACGTCCGGAGTCTGCAGGCCTCGTGTCCCTGGCTACCGGATGGTGTGACCTGGTCGCCGAAGAATCCTTGATCGGCGAAGCTGGTAATATATCGGCGGTCACGCAGCCAAGGTGCGGTCGTGTGCGCTGACGAGAAGAGGAAGCCTTAGCAGTCTCAGCGGACTGCCTATACAACAGAGCGTCCCGAGCGACGGACGTATGCTCCGCTTGCGACACATTTTGTACCACAACATCTGGGGCCAGATGTTGTTGAACGAGAGAGGGGCCTCTCTCGCTTGCCGTCCGGATGGACCGGAACGAGCTATGAACCGGACTAAAAGGCTTCCTGCGTTCTCCCTCCGATCCGCCGTCACTGGGTGTGCATTAGGTTAATTTATAGTGCTCGCATCACCCCAAAATTCCTTCTAGACCGTAACGGACGAACCCGGCTGCCGAACCATTCGGTGAATGGACGCTACACCGGGCAAGCTAGCGGACGTCAAAGGCCGTCGAACCTACTAGGGTCCTCTTAGGCAATTGGCGTATTTACATGAGCACTTTTCCGCTAGCCCTTCATTAATTGTGACGACGGAGGCACACTGTTGGAAGACATCACAGATACATCACCCTAATCTTGATCGTCTGAAATAGAAATTGATAAAGTAGAGTGACCCTGCGGGGAAAGGACCGGAGTGTCCAAATCCCCAACAACATACCGTGACATACGCTTCCCATATTGTCATCGAAATCATACAATACAGAACAGGAGTTAATGCGAGTACACTGACCACATATAGAATGATAATAAAGTCAGAGGAAGACTTCCTCTTAAAACAATTCATCAATATCCTTTCAATGTGAAAAGAAAACAAGTCCTGGTACTCGCACTAACCCCTGGCAATCAAAATACATAATAATAATATGATCCATTAATATAGAAAAAATAATTGAAATCAAAATATTTTGAAAAAATATTTTTTCAGAACAGCCCAAGTTTCTGAAAAGTAACGTTGAGCCCCAATGGATCCCAAGCCTAAGTGTGGACAAAAATTTTAAAAATATTTTAAACAATTTATTCAACACTTACGAACAATAATAATGTATCTAGTTATGATTAAAATAACATCAAGATATTATTTTTTAGAAATCCCCCCCTCACACAGAGGGCTGTTGTAAATGTAAACAATGAGTGTAAAAACACTAAAATAAGACTCCAGGCACCCAGGCCCGAAATCAGTTACCAAAAATACACTATCTGATGCAAAACAGAGACTTCCAGGGAAGAAACTGCAGAACATCAGATGGTAGATGCAGAACACAACGCCTAACCACCCGTAGGTGAAGACGTAAACATGGGGAAAGAACAGAATTCATTCTGTTATTCAGCTAAAACTCCCAAGAAAATTTAGTAATAATAATTACAAAAACTATGCCAAAAGCATGGGAGAATAGCAAGGGGGAACTTAAAGGACAGGGAGAGAGGAAAACACTTAAAAAAAACAGTGTAACTAAATAATCAGAATGACAACAAAATGGCTGCTGCCTTGAAAATAGGTAACTTAACATAATTTCATTAAAAAATTTTAAGTTACAGCCCTGATAATATTCTGTCACACATTCTTTTCCTCTCCTCCTCCTCTATCCTCCTTAGAATCACCATTTCACTAATATTTATGTGTCTGGCATCATTTAAACTGAGATTTATAAGCACAAAGATCAGTCAGATGTTAACTGATGAAGGGCCAAACTTAGAATGATTAATGGCGCCAATTTCGGAACGTCCTTGACACTGCGCATGCGCAGTGGGGGCGAAGTGTGGAGGGCCTTTCAGGACATGTTTTCTTTAGTTTTAGATGCAAATTTTGGGGATTGGGGGGCAAAATTTGTGTTTGGCCCTATATTTTAAGAGTTAGCACCAGCTATGTCTGGGTCATTGGTACAGTATAAAAATATGCAAAGTGTAGCTTGAACCATGTTGGTGGGAGGGGTGGTAACATGAAAATAGAGAAAAAAAGCTTAAAAAACACAAAAATAGCTGCCATTCCGCCATCTTGGATTTTAAAAAAAAAAAAAAAAATTTGAGCGTGCATCATCCCCTCAGAACCATTTATCCATGTACCAAATATGAAAGTTGTAGCTTGAACCATGTTGGTGGGAGGGGTGGTAACATCAAAATAGAGAAAAAAGCTTAAAAAACACAACAAAAATGGCCGCCATTCCGCCATCTTGAATTTTGAAAAAAAAATTTTGAGCGTGCATCATCCCCTCAGAACCATTTATCCATGTACCAACTAGAACTATCACTGAAGGTGATTAATACCCCCGCTTTGGGTTTTTAGAGGAATGCACTTCTGATCATGTAGGCGAAGGCCATAAGGAAATGTATACATAAAGATCATTTTTTGTTGTTGAAATTTGTATTTGCATGTGGCCTTCCACAGAACAGCACTGAATACTTAAAGAGCCCACACATATATGGTTTACATTTGGAAAAACACATTTACAATGTGCAACATGTATTCAAAATTGGTTCATTAATGTAGGAGGAGTTGCACACACAAGAATCCCATTTGAAAACCCATAATAAATCCAAGTTAAAGGGAGATAACCTGGTTAAAATTGTCGCAGATCAAAAATTTGGGAATATGCGTATGTTCACTTAGTTGTGATAATGTTTGAAAGGTTTCGTCAAAATTGATTGATAAATGTAGGAGGAGTTGCACACACAAGAATTTCATGTAGAAACCTATAATAAATCTAAGTTAAAGGGAGATAACCTAGTTAAAATAGCCACAGCTCAAAAATTTTGGAATATGCGCATGTTCACTTAGTAGTGATGATGTCTGTAAACTTTCGTCCAAATTGATTGATAAATGTAGGAGGAGTTGCGCACACAAGAATTTCATGCAGAAACCCATATTAAATCAAAGTTCAAGAGAGATAACCTGGTTAAAATTGTCGCAGATCAAAAAGTTTGGAATATGCACATGTTCACTTAGTAGAGATGATGTTTGAAAGGTTTCATCAAAATCGGTTCATTAATGTAGGAGGAGTTGCGCACACAAGAATTTGTTCGAACGGAAAGATATAATAAATCTAAGTCAAAGGGAGATAACCTGGTTAAAATTGTCGCAGATCAAAAATCTTGGAATATGCGCATGTTCACTTAGTAGTGATGACGTCTGAAAAGTTTTGTCCAAATTGATTGATAAATGTAGGAGGAGTTGCACGCACAAGAATTTCATGCAGAAACCCATAATAAATCTAAGTTAAAGGGAGATAACCTAGTTAAAATTGCCACAGCTCAAAAATTTTGGAATATGCGCATGTTCACTTAGTAGTGATGATGTCTGTAAACTTTCGTCCAAATTGATTGATAAATGTAGGAGGAGTTGCGCACACAAGAATTTCATGCAGAAACCCATATTAAATCAAAGTTCAAGAGAGATAACCTGGTTAAAATTGTCGCAGATCAAAAAGTTTGGAATATGCACATGTTCACTTAGTAGAGATGATGTTTGAAAGGTTTCATCAAAATCGGTTCATTAATGTAGGAGGAGTTGCGCACACAAGAATTTGTTCGAACGGAAAGACATAATAAATCTAAGTCAAAGGGAGATAACCTGGTTAAAATTGTCGCAGATCAAAAATCTTGGAATATGCACATGTTCACTTAGTAGTGATGATGTCTGAAAAGTTTTGTCCAAATTGATTGATAAATGTAGGAGGAGTTGCGCACACAAGAATTTCATTTAGAAACCCATATTAAATCAAAGTTCAAGAGAGATAACCTGGTTAAAATTGTCGCAGATTAAAAAGTTTGGAATATGCACATGTTCACTTAGTAGAGATGATGTTTGAAAGGTTTCATCAAAATCGGTTCATTAATGTAGGAGGAGTTGCGCACACAAGAATTTGTTCGGATGGAAAGACACAATAAATCTAAGTCAAAGGGAGATAACCTGGTTAAAATTGTCGCAGATCAAAAATCTTGGAATATGCGCATGTTCACTTAGTAGTGATGATGTCTGAAAAGTTTTGTCCAAATTGATTGATAAATGTAGGAGGAGTTGCGCACACAAGAATTTCATGTCCGGAAAGACGTACGGACGGATGGACGGACGGACGGACGTACGGACGTACAGGGCGATTCCTATATAGCCCCCCACTTCTTCGAAGTGGGGGTATAAATATGAAAGGTGTAGCTTGAACCATTTTGGTGGGAGGGGTGGTAACATCAAAATAGAGAAAAAAAGCTTAAAAAACACAACAAAAATGGCCGCCATTCCGCCATCTTGAATTTTGAAAAAAAAATTTTGAGCGTGCATCATCCCCTCAGAACCATTTATCCATGTACCAAATATGAAAGGTGTAGCTTGAACCATGTTGGTGGGAGGGGTGGTAACCGCCATTCCGCCATCTTGGATTTTGAAAAAAAAATTTGAGCGTGCATCATCCCCTCAGAACCATTTATCCATGTACCAAATATGAAAGGTGTAGCTTGCTTGAACCATGTTGGTGGGAGGGGTGGTAACATCAAAATAGAGAAAAAAAGCTAAGAGAAAATAAGCTTAAAAAACACAACAAAAATGGCCGCCATTCCGCCATCTTGGATTTTGAAAAAAAAATTTTGAGCGTGCATCATCCCCTCAGAACCATTTATCCATGTACCAAATATGAAAGGTGTAGCTTGAACCATGTTGGTGGGAGGGGTGGTAACATCAAAACAGAGAAAAAAAGCTTAAAAAACACAACAAAAATGGCCGCCATTCCGCCATCTTGGATTTTGAAAAAAAAAATTTGAGCGTGCATCATCCCCTCAGAACCATTTATCCATGTATCAAATATGAAAGGTGTAGCTTGAACCATGTTGGTGGGAGGGGTGGTAACATCAAAATAGAGAAAAAAAGCTTAAAAAACACAACAAAAATGGCCGCCATTCTGCCATCTTGGATTTTGAAAAAAAAATTTTGAGCGTACATCATCCCCTCAGAACCATTTATCCATGTACCAAATATGAAAGGTGTAGCTTAAAGCATGTTGGAGGGAGAGGTGGTAACATTAAAATAGAGAAAAAAAGCTTAAAAAACACAACAAAAATGGCCGCCATTCCGCCATCTTGGATTTTGAAAAAAAAATTTTGAGCGTGCATCATCCCCTCAGAAACATTTATCCATGTACCAAATATGAAAGGTGTAGCTTAAAGCATGTTGGAGGGAGAGGTGGTAACATAAACAAGAGGCCCCAGGGGGCCTGAGGGCGCTCACCTGACATGGTAGCCTAAATATCAACCCAGAGAATTGATTTCCACAAGTTGCATCTGCTCTTCCTAAGAAAAGCTGAAACCAAATATCCAAATATTCTGACCAGTGGATCTAAAAAAAGATTTTTAAAGAATATTCCTCATATTGAACTAAGTCATAATTCGGGCTCCCACAGGGAGCCCATATATGAACCCAGGGACTTGGCTTTAACAAACCTGAATCTCACACCCCTAAGGATTCTGCACACCAAATATCAAAACATTCCGACTGCTGGATCTGAAGAAGAAGATTTTTAAAGAAAATTCCTCATTTTGAACCACGTTACAATTCGAGCTCCCACAATCAGACCAAATATGGACCTAGGGACATGGCTTGAACAAACTTGAATCTTACCCCTCTAAGGATGCTGCATAAAAAATATCAAAAGCATTCATCTGCTGGATCTGAAGATTTTTAAAGAAAATTCCTCATTTTGAACAAAGTTACAATTCAAGCTCCCACAGTGAGCCCAAATATGGACCTAGGGACATGGCTTGAACAAACTTGAATCTCACCCCCTAAGGATGCTGCATACCAAATATCACAAGATTCTGCCTGCTGGATCTTGAGAAGAAGATTTTCAAAGAAATTTGCCTGAAATGCACTAAGTTCGAATTTGGGCTTCTATAGAGAGCCCAAATATGAATCCAGGTGGCCGATTTGAACAAACTGGAATCAGATCCACCCCACAATGTTGCATACCAAATATCAAAAGATTCTGCCTGCAGGATCTGGAGAAGAAGATTTTTGAAGAAATTTGCCTGAAATGCACTAAGTTCAAATTCGAGCTTCTATAGTGAGCCCAAATATGAATCTAGGAAGCCGATTTGAACAAAATAGAATCAGATCCACCCCACAATGTTGCATACCAAATATCAAAAGATTCTGCCTGCTGGATCTGGAGAAGAAGATTTTTTAAGAAATTTGCCTGAAAAGCACTAAGTTCAAATTTGGGCTCCTATACTGAGCCCAAATATAAACCCAGGGAGCCAATTTGAACAAACTTGAATCAGATCCACCCCACAATGTTGCATACCCAATATCAAAAGATTCTGCCTGCTGGATCTTGAGAAGAAGATTTTCAAAGAAATTTGCCTGAAATGCACTAAGTTCAAATTTGGGCTCCTATACTGAGCCCAAATATAAAACCAAGGGGCCGATTTGAACAAACTTGAATCAGATCCACCCCACAATGTTGCATACCAAATATCAAAAGATTCTGCCTGCTGGATCTGGAGAAGAAGATTTTCAAAGAAATTTGCCTGAAATGCAGTAAGTTCAAATTTGGGCTCCTATACTGAGTCCAAATATAAACCCAGGTGGCCGATTTGAACAAACTTGAATCAGATCCACCCCACAATGTTGCATACCAAATATCAAAAGATTCTGCCTGCTGGATCTGGAGAAGAAGATTTTTTAAGAAATTTGCCTGAAATGCACTAAGTTCGAAATCGGGCTCCTATACTGAGCCCAAATATGAACCCAGGGGGCCGATTTGAACAAACTTGAATCAGATCCACCCTCCAATGTTGCATACCAAATATCAAAAGATTCTGCCTGCTGGATCTGGAGAAGAAGATTTTTTAATGTTTTTCCCATTGCCTGCAGTGTTAAAAAGTGTTAAAAAGTGCTGACTCAGCACTTTTTCCAAGTTCCGAAACTGTACCCTATGATAAAACCGATGGCAATTTTTTTTTACCAATTCTTTCTGTTCGTCCTAAGGAAGCTTCACACCAAATAAAAATTCTCGGTGCCGTGCAGTTTTGGAGATATGGGCGTTTCAATTTTTTTCTATTTTTAGCTCCTGCGGTTACCATGGGGCTACGGGAAAAAAAAAATCAGCATAAATGAGGTACTTATGACCCAATAAGCCCTCACATAAAATTTGGTTCAAATCAGCCTCTCGGTTTGGAAAATAGAAATTTTGGGTGGGGCCAAAAATTTTGCCCCTCCCATAACTACGCCAAGTATAGCCCCACAAACTTCTCTTGAACAAATCTGAGTCTACACCTCAAAAGGAAGCTGCACACCAAATATCAAGTCTCTGCTATTGCTGGTTCATGAGAAGAATATTTTTTAAGATTTCAGCACACTTTTTGGGTGTGGCCCTACCCACGGGCGGGGCAACTTGATTTCAACAAAATCAAATTGCGATGTCATAACAAACTATTATCTCAAATATTAATTAAATTGGTTCAGCGGCTTGGGAGGAGAAGACGCAAACACCATGTTCACGGACGCCGGACGACGGATGGTGAGTGATCACTATAGCTCTCCTGACTGAAAGTCAGGTGAGCTAATAACAGAATGCAGGCCACTCTAGATAACCCTGATACTAATTCTTCCTTGTGGTGGAAGACCCTCAAGATGTTTTTAGGGAACAGGAAAACTGAAATTCCAAATATTAATTACCAGGATAGGATAATTTGTTCTGACAAAGACAAGGCGGAAGCGTTTAACGATTATTTTTGTAGCATAGCAACTATTGACGATAGTCACGCGTGCCTTCCATCGATGCCATTTCCAGAAAGTCCAAAACTCATAACTATAAAACTTGACCAACATGATATGCGCTCCACACTGAAGATATTGAAAGTATCGAAGGCAACAGGTCCGGACCTAATCAGTCCGCGACTTCTCAAAGAGTGTTCCACCTCCCTAGCCCAGCCTCTCGCCACCCTTTTCAATATCTCATTGAGCCACCCAAAATTTCCTGAACTGTGGAAGAAGGCAAACGTAATACCGGTTCCCAAAAAAGAACCCGCAAATCTTTTATCAAACTATCGACCAATTTCACTGCTGAGCTGTCTCGGAAAAGTGTTCGAACGGTGTATCTTCAAAAAACTGTGGTCCTTTTTAGACGAAAATAAAATAATAAGTCCATTTCAGTCCGGGTTTACTCCATGTGACTCAACTGTACTGCAGCTTACGGATATCTATGACACATTTAGCCATGCACTTGATGAAGGTAAAGAAGTGAGAGTGTTATTTTGCGAAGTCAGTAAAGCCTTTGACAAAGTCTGGCACAAAGGTCTAATCTTCAAACTTGAAAAAATTGGAGTAACTAACAAACTTCTCGACTTCTTTACATCATATCTTTGTGATCGGATGCAAAGAGTGGTGATCAACTCCGAGGAGTTCTCTTGAGAACAAAGTGACGTCAGGGGTTCCTCAAGGATCTATTCTTGGCCCACTGTTGTTTCTTATTTATATTAACGATATAACCCTAGGTCTAACCAGCAGTATTCGTCTTTTTGCAGACGACACAACCTTATATTTAATAATTGAAAACCCTGACCAGGCTGCTGTTATTTTGAACAATGATCTTACTACAATCGAAAACTGGGCACATACGTGGTTGGTAGAATTCAATCCCATTAAAACCGAAACTATGACAATTTCACGCCGAACAGATCCCGCACAGCAGACACCCCTTGTAATGGCAAATGTTCCTATTAAAGAAGTAACGCAGCACAAGCATTTGGGTGTCATTCTCAATTCAAACTGTTCATGGGATGACCACATAAAACATATCTCCTCAAAAGCATGGCCACGTCTGGATCTTATGAGACGAAATAAATTTATCTTAGACCGGAAAATTCTCGAGAAGATATACTTTGCTTTTGTTAGGCTCTTGTTGGAATATGCAGACACGGTTTGGGATAACTGCAACGAAACAAATCTGACAACTCTTGAACGAATCCAAACTGCGAGTGCTCGAATTGTTACGCGTGCAAGGCATCACTATACGTTGAAACTGGGTGGGAGACGTTACAAGCAAGAAGGCAGAAGCACAAATTAAAACAGTTCTTCAAAATGTACCATAACATTTCCCCGTCATATATTTCCTGTTTAGTCCCACCCCCTATTTCGATAACCCAGAATTTTGAACTTCGAACTGAAAAAAAAATTTAACCTACGAGTTCCTTATTGCCGAACCACATGCTACCAAAGATCTTTTGTCCCATCCACAACAAATTCTTGGAACGAAATTCCACCTAACGTTAGAGAAAATTGCTCTCTCGCAGAATTTCGAAAATAATTAAACCATCACCTTGTTCGTCCCCCCAGCCTACTTTGTCAAATCAATGTCCCGTAAAGCTCAAGTATACCACTGCAGGTTACGACTTTGATGTAGTCATCTTAATGAGCATCTTTTTGTTAACCACCTGGCAGTGTCACCGAATTGCTCATGCGGTGAACGTGAGACAACAGAACACTTTTTATTAAAATGCCCTAATTATGACCATATACGAAGTGAGACCCTAGGGCTACTTCCCAATCAAACTGACTGCAATACATTACTGTATGGATCAGAATTTTATACTCATGACGAAAACCATTTAGTTTTTAAAACAGTTCATAAGTCCATTCTTAGTTCTGCGAGATTTAGTTAACTACTTTTAGTTAACTACTTTGGGTGACCCTAAGATCATAGTGAATAGTTAGTGTGGTGCTACTATTATAACCCTATGAATATATTTCTGGAAAAGAAATAATAATACAGATTGAATGCATATTCATACACGCATTATGCAACCCAACACCCGTTCTCTGCTTTGCCTCATAATTGCCGTGCGTTGCACCTGGTGTTCATTCCTAATGTCTTGGTGCTAGGACACATCGCACCTATACCACAGCACCGTGACCGGGTGGAGACCACTGTTGACTGGTGGAGATTTCTTCCTATCTTCCTACTGTGCCTTTTACTAACAAAAACTCAAGTGCAAGCCCGACATGGGCAAACTGGAATTATCGGACCGTCTCTATGTTGGGACTCCCACTTGCAAGCATAAAGCAATAAAGTGCATCTCGCATCTGGGAATAATACATGGTCCGTCCCCGAAGGTTGTCGCTAATGATCGATGAAAGTATAATTCGTCGCCGGAGATTTAAGTGCTGTATGTACCACTGGGACATGGAACACATTGGTATCCGGGCGCCGAAATCTACTTACCAGTATGCTACTATTGTTTAACTGTGAAAATCCACCAAAATATGCTCAGAATTATTGTACCACGATAAACTAACTCCAGGTCATTTCCCCCACTAGAGTATATGTTCTTATGATAGTCCAACAACGTTAAAATTTAGAATTCGCTTGTTACAGTATCAAGGTACAAACATGGATGTGGTTCGGTTCGGACTAGGCACTACTTACTCTTTCTCTTCCTAAGAACTGTACTTCTATCTTCTTACTCTATATCAGTTAGGGAAATCTAACCAATTTGTATCTTTTTATAGTATTTTCTATTTTTCTTTGTTAGCAAATTATTTGTGTCAACAGGTATCTCATTGTACGCGTTCTTGATAGAAGGAATTGGTCTCACTGTTTTCTCGTTTGCTACCTGTTAAAATTACTATGAGTGGAAACGACCACAGATAAGCTAACAGCTTACTGTCGAATCCACACCCAATGATAATGTAAGCTATGTATTACCATTAAACACAAGACGCTGAAAGGAATGGTTTCGCGCGCCAAAGGCGCGCAGGGACGGTATGGGGGACAAGCCCCTTTCGACCCTCGGTAACTGTATATGATTGGCTGTCTCATGTCTAGGCATGTTGAAGGAGGAAAAGGTTCCGGTACTCGGCATGTGTCTCCAGTTGTGGTTAGGCCGTCTCGTTGACTGATGTTGGTTGAACCCTCGGGTGAGGACCAGTGTGGGAGGTTGGGTCCTCTCACAAAAGTACTACCTCTCCCCGAGGGTGCAGTCTATCTAGATTTTCGGGCAAGTATAGTCTGCCACTTCGGAGCTGATTTATTTTAAGTGATGGCCATCACTGGCAAGTATAATGTGCCTCAGGCTGTCTCTGTTTGATAAGATGTCTTTGAAGGAAACAACAACGACCCCTTTCGGGGACCACCAAGAAGAAGACCCGAACTTCCCTGGTTCGGGGGCAGGCCTGCATTGTAATCCTATTTAGTTGGGACAAAAAGATGCACAATGCGCTTACAAAAAGGGACAGAGGCAGACGCAGGACCAACGCTCGCCTCCCTTAAAGTGGTCGACCACTTTTAGGGATGGAGCGGAGGATGTTCAGGAGCCATGGGGGTGACTGTTTCCATAACGGTTAAACTGTCTGTAGCTGTTATTGGGGTGCTGGTCAAAAAGCATCTTCTGTGTACCTGCTTAAAATAAGAAGGTAGAATTAGTTTTCATTAAAGTATGTAAACTGTAAAGATAAAAGTAGCACATCTTGTTCAATCTTAAGGTTTAATCTAAAGCTGAGTCGGTGAAGGCAGCCCTTTCTGGTAGAAGGCCACAGTTAAGCTGTTTTTCTGCCTGTTTATTCACCTTCTCGTTCCCTATTTATTATTTAGTTTTTCTAACATTATTTAATCCTGATGTAATTTTTTGAGTCGTGAAGACAGCCCTTTCTGGTAGAAGGCCACAGTTAAGCTGTTTTTCTGCCTGTTTATTCACCTTCTCTTCCCTGTTTATTTAGTTTTTAACAATATTTAATCCTGATGTAATTTTACTTGGGTCGGTGAAGGCAGCACTTTCTGGTAGAAGGCCACAGTTAAGCTGTTTTTCTGCCTGTTAGTTCACCTTCTCGTTCCCTAGTTTTATTCGAGCGGTCTTTGTTTTGATTGCAATTTTTGGGCTTTTGTCAGCTTTCGCAAATTGCTCCAAGTTCGGAGATTAGTTCGCTGTTGGCTAACCGGTCATGATTCTTCGTGGCCAGGGTGGCTAGGCGGTCTTTAATGGTGGGGATATCAGTCTTGTCGTGGAGAGTTTTGATGGGTGTGTCCCATGGGGTGCGGAGGACAACTCTAAGCGCGTGATTTTGGACCTTCTGGAGTTTTCCCATATTAGTTTGGTTGAGGTCAGTTAGTATGATTGCACCGTATTCGAGTACTGGGCATACAAAGGATTTGTATAGTTTGAGTAGGGTGGACTGGTTGGCCCCCATGAAGTTCCCTTAAGCATTTTCAGTAAGTTAATTCGTATGGTCGCTTTTTTCGTCATGTCGTCGGTATGTTTGTTGAAGGACAGTTTTTGATCAATGGTGATGCCCAGGAATTTCGCTTCTTTGCATTCTGGGAGGGTGTTATCCATAAGTTTTAGGTCAAAATCCCGTTTAGTTGTCTTGCGAGTAAAGGTGATTCGTTGGGTTTTATTGGCATTTAGCTTTATTCTCCATATGGCACACCATTCTTCAAGCTCGTCGAGAGCGCGTTGCAGGGGTTTTTGGAGCAGATTGGCCGTATTGTTAGAGTCCCAGAGGCCCTTATCATCCGCGAATTGAGAAACCTGAACGCGGTCATCGGAGAAGCTAAGGTCATTTACGAAAAAGATGTATAGGAGGGGGTTTAGGACAGATCCTTGTGGGGTGCCTGCTTCAAGGGGGACACTGTCGGACATTTCATTGTTCACTCTGACTTTAATTTCGTGATCATTTAAGAAAGAGGATAGTAATCTAAGCAGTTTCATGGGGAGTCTCATTTTTGATAGTTTGTAGCGCATTCCATTATGCCAAACAGAGTCGAATGCTTTTTCGACGTCTAGCAGGACTGCCACGCCTATTTGCTGATTTTTGATAGCAGTTTTCATTTGGGTCACTAGTCGGTAGACATGTTCGATGCCTTCTTTACAGTTTCGTTTCTATAGGCTCTTTGCCATTTATTGAAGAAGTTGATGTCTTCAAGGTGCCCCCTGAACCGATTGGTAAGGATTCTTTCGAATGTCTTACCAATGCAGCTGAGCAGGCTGATTGGGCGGTAGCTGGCTGGATCGGAGGGGTCCTTATCGGGTTTTGGTATCATGACGCCGATGGCTTTTTTCCAGCATTTGGGAAAGTAGCCATGGGTGAGGCATGCATTGAATAGTTTTAGTTTTTCGATTAGGGAGTTTGGGCTTTGTTTTAGAATTTTGTGGCTTACTTCATCTTCGCCGGGTGAGGAGAAGTTTTTGCATTTTTTTATGACATTAATGATTTCGTCATTGGTGATGTGGGGTGACAAGGTCATCACCGTCCCCTTGTTCTGGCTCGTTATCAAAATTGGAGTCTTGGTAGATAACGGGGTGTTCATTGATGAAGTCATCAATTGCGTTGATGACGGCGTCATCATTGCCCGTGCCTTGATATGGGCGATGCATTTTTCTTAGGTCGGCAAAGGTGTCGGCCTTCTTTTTGTCGGTGCGAGTGAAAGAGCCATCTTCCTTTTTGAGAGGTTTTGCTGCGGCTTTGCCGCCCTTGTTTTTTTGCCCAGTAAGAATTTTGAAAGAGTCCCAGAATTTTTTAGCATCTTGGGTCCCGTTTAGGTTGGCTGTTGCCTTTTCCCAGCTGGCTTGTTTTTCAGCTTTGAGGGCTTCTTTGACTTCGCCGTGAAGGCGGTTGTATGTTTTTTTTTAGTTCGGATTTCTTGCTGGGGTCAGTTTCTTTTTTGAGAGCGCGGAGAGCTTTCCGTTTAGATTTGATAAGTGACAGAGTCTCGCCCGAGATAGTGTTTCTCCAGGGGCGTACTTCCTCTTTTGGGCATATTTCGTTTAAAGTTGAGTTAATGATTTTCTCAAAGCTCTCGCATTGGGTTTCTAGTTTCGCTGCATTGGATGGGGGGGAGTTAGTGAGTTTGACATCAATGATGTCGCGGTAGAGGTTCCAATTTATTTTCCTGAAGTTTCTACGGAGAGTGGGGGGGTACCTGAGTGGGCCATTTCCAAGCTGCAGAGAGGCATGGACCGGGAGGTGGTCACTGCCTAAGTCATCGTCGCCGACCCAGTGGTCATCGATATGGTTTATCAGGGAGTCACTAGCGATAATTAGATCGAGGATTTCAGATGAGAATAATGGGTTGTTACTGATATACGTTGCTGAGCTGTCATTCATAACCACATGAAGGTTATATTTTTTTGTGATTTGAAGGAGGGCTTCACTGTTTGGGGTAGTTTTGTTGCAGCCAAAGTACAGATGTTTGGCACTGAAGTCGCTGAGGAAAATGCAATGTTTGTATTTCCTCGTATTACCATGGAAATTCTTTTGAAATAAATACTGTTTAAACTAAACATATTGTTATTCTCATTTGCCATATTGTTACCTAAACAATAAATCAACAAATAAATTACACTCTCAGACACAAAGGCTAATCCTATTTACATGTAGCTAATCACTTTGTTATTTTTGTTAATCCTTTCCCATATATTCATATTTCCATTTTTATTCAATAAAGATTATTTACATCATTTGAAATTGTTGTTATATGTTCAATAATTTCCTTGGAAAGTTTAAAAAAAAATCAACAAAACTAAAAAAAGTATTAAATATGTTCTATAAAATGATCATTCCATGTAGACCAATTGGTCTTCCAGGAATTGGTCTTCATGGAATTGGCCTTCATGGAAGACACCATATTTTGTGAAAAAAATGTGACTGTCAATATCAGAGAATAGTCAAGAATTAAACTAGTACATTTGAATTTGAAGTGCCTGGTTTTTCAATATACTGAAATAAAATTTGAAAACATTACATTATAATATTTAATAATAGAATATATTTATTTTTTTATAGTTGTTAAAATATTTTTAACTGCAGCAAGCTAATTCACTGCAAACGCTGATTGATAATAGCTTTTTTGTCTTGACCTTCAAAAAAATGTTTCCTAGCAGATGGTCAGGTGAGATATGGATTCATGATGAAGACAATGGCAAGATAAAAGACTAATTATTAAAATTATTCTTAGGACAAAGGATATCACTCTGGTCACTGTACAGATTCTTAATCCTTAAACAACTCCTATAAATGAACTGTGAAAGGAAATGATTTCGCACGCCGAAGGCGTGCAGCGACGATATGGGGGACAAGCCCCTTTTCGACCCTCGGTGGCTGTATAATTTTGATGTCGAGGCGTGGCAAAGGAGGAAAAGGAAGGAGGGAGAAGGTTTATCCCCTTCTTGGCTTTTTCCGGCTCTTTTTCTTAGGTGGAGGTTGGCATGGTGATGGTGATGAGGCTGGTGGAGGTGTTGGTGAATGTCCTGTTAGTTCCCTAGATTCCTTAATCAGTTGTTCTGTTCTGGCGGATACTTTTAGAGCATTTTGGATGATGAGGTCTATAGGATCTATTGGCTGTTCATCTTCTTCTTCGTCCACTCCGGGGCTTTCCGGCAGTGAAGGAAGAGGGGAGTGAGGGGTGGGAGGCGGTGAAAAAGCAGCTTCCAGTTCCTCCTCAGTCTCCGCTGGATGTTCCTCATCCAACTGAACCAGCTCAGGAGCCGGCAATTGATTGGGTGTACCAGTGGGACTAGGAGGGGAACTGGCGGCTGCCTCCAGAGCCTCCACCCCCTCACTCAACTCTTTCTTCCTATTCCAGAAGGCCTCCAAGCGCCGGGCGTCCCTCCGCTTGGTCGATGGACTCTTCTTCTTTCTCTTGTTGATGCTCTTTTCATGACCCCCGTGCCCCTTCGGTGAGGACCAGTGGGAGAGGGGATCCTCTCTCCAAAGGTGCTACCTCTCCCCGAAGAGGTTGGTGTTGATTTCTTTTCAATTTCGAACTCCAGATTCAGGTGGACGCTCAAGCCTTTTTCCTGGATAGTCCAGGAAATAGGGCATGAGACGCCCAGAGCTGAAATGGCTTTCACAAGTCTGTCTGGTAATTCGTGGTGTTCACGCTCTGAAGTCAGATGTGTGAATGAGGAGAGCAGATCATGCACGATGACAACTCCAATATTCAATTAACACTAATCTTATATTGTTCTACAGTACTAGTAGAAACAAGGTGTAGACTAATAGAACTTAAATATTACAGTGGTTAAATAACAACTTAATTCCAACAGTACAGTAATTGCATAATTGATTAAATGTAAACTCAGTTAACCCTTAATTTACATTTTCTCATTTGAACCTTGGACTCTGAGGTGTCAAGACTGTTCAAATGGAGCTCCCACTTGAAATTCAAGAGACACTGCTAAGACTGAAGGCTGCTCTTGCCATCACATGGAGGTAGTCGGTAAAAAAGACAATGGTGAAAAAGACAACAGTAAATAAAAAAGACAAGGTAAAAAAGACAATGGAAAAAAAGACAATGGAAAAAAAGATAATGGTAAAAAAGACAAAGGTAAAAAAGACACTGATTTTTTATGATCAGGTAAAAAAGACAAAATATATTTTTCAATTGAAAAAAAAAATTGAGTAAATCTGTTGTCTTATTTGAGATGTTCGTGCTGGTGTCTTACCATTCTGCTCTTATGAGATCTTGGTGCTGCTAGTTTTAAATCCCAGAGAAATTACATTGCTGACCATTTCAACTAAAAATCCGACAAAGTAATTAACCTAAATTTTTTTATTTTTTTTCAAAATTTTTAGTTTTGGACAAATACAGAACAAAGTTTTTAAAAAAATAACATTTAATCCCTTTACCCAACAGTCAACACAGCTTTTTTGAAAAATACACACAATTTTATATTTTAGTAATCTTTTGATGGGTATATCTCAACAAAACCATGCAAATATGGATATCATTGGAACCGGTCCATGTTATCAAAAAGGAGAAATTGCTCTTGTGTATCTCCCAAAGTTAATGCCAATTCCCCGTTTATGGTTAAGATTACAAATGTCCTCTGGCTCTATGGGAATGTGATGTGATAGCTCATTGCGAATAGTCCGTTTACACACTTTGAGGTAAAAAGGCCTGGGCACCACTTTCGACTTTTGATGCTATTTTGGCATATATATGTGCAGGCTTATCTTCAGTTGTTCCAGCTAGATGCTTCATTTCAGATCTGGCTTTCATAACAGCTACTGCCCCATGGTTTCCAACATGGTTGTGATCATGCAAATGTTGTAAATCATCAAAGCTCAAAGTTGTTTTAACTCTTTCCTTACAGCCTGTGTTGAACTTAGATCATCTCCAAAATATTGCTTTGCTTGTAGCATTATGTTTATTATACATGAAACAATTACAACATAGTTTTTTGCCACCTTTGTTGTTAGTTATAAATTCCATTCTCAACTTTAACACCCAGAAATGAAATGGTTTTAGAGCGCCAAAGGCACACAGGGACAGTGTGGGGGCAAGCCCCTTTCGACCCTCTTTAGCTGTGTGGTAAAGTCATGTCTGGCAGTGTCAACGGAGGAGGAGTTGTGGCTTTCAGCGTCGCTTGTGCTTCTTCTTGTGTTTTTTGTGGGAGGAGGCTGAGGTGAGTTGGCTGCTGTTTCCTTCTCAACTTTTTCTCTATACCATTTGTGAAAGAGAGGGTGGCAGATTTTGAATGCCTCTAGTCGGTTGTAATTAATTGCTCTTTAACACACAATCAAATGCACTCACATATATATACTTTTTTGTCAGTACACTTTTCTAACCCAAACTTTTTGAAATGTTTGACTGTTTTTCCAGTAATTGAAATAGGCTTGTCAGTCTCCTTGTTTGATTAAAAAAACAACAAATATTGTCTTTGAAAATTTTAATGCTTTTCCAGCAATTAAAACAGGCTTGTCCCATGTTGGAATAGCAAGCCTTTGAAATGCTGGATTGTTTTTTCAGTAATTGAAATAGGCTTGTCAGTCTCAGAATGTTTCCTTCTTTAATAATTAAAAAAACAACTAATTTTGTCATTGGACAAAATAGCAAACTTTTGATATGCCTGATTGTTTTTTAGTGAAAAGGGGTTTAAAATATTCTTATCTTCTAAATATTTCTTTTTTCCCTAATCATAAAAAAAATCATTGTCTTTTTTCCCATTGTCTTTTTTACCTAATCATAAAAAAATCATTGTCTTTTTTACCTTTGTCTTTTTTACCATTGTCTTTTTTTCCATTGTCTTTTTTACCTTGTCTTTTTGACCGTTGTCTTTTTTACCATTGTCTTTTTTACCTACATTCCACATGGAGTATCTAAGCGTGCAAGGGCAAAATTCACTTAGCAATGGATTTTGACAGAACTTCTGAACCAGAGTCCATGGAGAGGTGTAGTACGTTTCTTGAGGACATTTCCTCCCACACTGGTCACCCTCCAAGTGACTCGGAGAATCCGGATCTCGACAGTGATTCTAACCACCGAATCCGTAAGAGGGCACAGAAGAAGAGGAAGGGACCCACCGCCAGACGACGTGATGCCCATCGAATGACTGAGTTCTTGGAGAAGAAAAATAAGGAAGAGGAAAGGAAGGATGTCAAAAAGTCAATACCTAACGACCCTGTCTGATCCATGCCCAGCTCGGCACCCCCTCCCTCCCTAGAGATGGGTTTCTGAGAACACTGGATCGCCAGGTGACCGATCTATCTCTAGCCCATCTCCACCCTCATCCATCCGACTCTTTCTCCTGTGGCTTCTTTGTACGAGAGCATCGTTCAAGAGGAAGGCACCGCAGAATCCATGGAGGGGTTTATAGGTGTGGCGCTCGGCGACAAAGCACTATCGCACCGACTTCAGGAGAAACTTGAGAACATCTCAGGGTCAGAGATAACAGAAGATTAAATCAAATGCTGGCATCTCTCAGATATTCACTATTATCAAAAAGACAAAGATGAGCGTGTTTCAATGAAGGACCATAGGCTATGTTTTAGATAAAGATGAAATATTATTGTGGTTAAATTACAGCTTAATTCCAGCAGTACAGTAATTGAATAACTGATTAAATGTAAACTTAGTTAACCCTTCATCTGACAAAGTTTTCCAAAGAACAAAAATAATGTATTTATTTTTTCATACTTTCATTTACATGGTTGTTATTGGAACAGGCCTGAAGATCTGGTTTCGCAGGCATTGATATTTGTATGATTTTATTGACAATGTTCCAAGATTTTCTCGTTTTTTTTTAATTCATTTTACTATCATCCATTTTGAAGAAATAATTTGTAAAGTATTCAAGTATTCATATTTGTATTCATGAATACATTGTAAAGTATTTGTATTCGTATTCAAATACATCTGGAATTTGTGTATTCGTATTTGTATTCATAAAATTTCAAAGTATTCGTACTCAATACATTTGCAATGTATTCGCCCCAACCCTGGCAGCAGAATCAGACTCTTCATTAAAGAAAGTATTGACTCAGAAATTGTAACGACTTATCGGTGTTCATTCCCCATGTTTTTAATCTCTTTTCATCAAAATTAGGGTCAATAAATCAACAAAAGTCATTGGAATTATTTACAGACCAAATACCCCACCAAGGGCTGACATGGATATCTTCAAATCGAACATAAATTTAATAATTGATATATTAAACCACGAAAATAAACTTTCCTATATCATGGGTGATTTTAATATTGACCTCTTGAAAATTTAAATTTTATAGTAAATTTCCTTTCTTATTATACGTGTCATTCTATTGAATCCGCCAACAATGGAGTTATGTGATTAGCAGGGAGGAAGGATTCTTATCCGAATAAGAAGACAGGAGGGCCTCCATGTAAACAACTGTGGTAGGTATAATAAGAAAGGAAATTTACTATAAAATTTAAATTTCTTATCAACCTACCTTACAACTGTTTACAACAGGCTGTATAGACAATAGGAGGAGGGAATCACATAACCAACTCCCACATTATCCGACTGCGCTGGAATCGTGGACAGAAGAGTTCCCTAGGCCTATAAAACCATAGCATCACAGGAATTGACAATTCCATATTTTGGTAAACCGATAAACAGGTTACCCATTTAGTTATTCATTAACCTATTCTGAAGGTTAAGTAAATTTGTTTCGTTAACCTGTTGGTTAACTAAAAATCCAACCACAATATGCCACAGGCGTATCCTGAAGGCCGTTGGCCTGAGGTACGGGAGGGTTTGGGAGGGAACTGTAGAGTTATGCTCTTCTGTTGGCAACACACAATGACTTCTGACAATAAAAATATCAGCGAAGCAGATATATGCAATCACTAGAAATATAAAGTTGTGCCTCTTCTACTGGCTGCATTGCATATAATAATAACTCTTTGGCCAGCAGCTGGTTTGTCGCGGTCCTCATAAGAGAAGGCCATCATTCCCCCTGCACCCCACCCCCTCTTCCCCTCCTCTCCTCCCAGCATTCAGATATAAACTGCTTAATAGTGTCCCTCACTTCCTCTTTTTCAATTTCTTCAATAAGCATTCCTACCCTCTCCCTCGTGTCACCCTTCAGCCATCTATCCTTTGTTTCTTCACCCCACTTCTGCATTATTCTTCCAGTAAATTTTATTCTATGAGGTATATACTGTGGGCATTCCAAGAGAAAATGTTCCAGGGCACATTTGGCATCCCTTTTCCCCATCTCTCCCAATTTTTCCCCGAAGCTCCAGTGATCTTGATCTCAGTTTGATCAGCAGTGACCCTCCAAAGGTGCCATCTAGGTACTTCTCAAAAGCTGGATATTGTAACCCCTGCAGTGATCTTTTCACGCTAACCCTGCTCGCCATTTTCGATTGCAATCTTCCATGACTCTCTCTTTGACAAACCTTTTGCCTTCTTTCATTCCTACTTCTATGTTTGTGACCTCTATAGAGTAATTGCCCATTAGTTCCCTCACATGTTTTGACCACCCCGTTTTTATATTAGAATTCCAAATGGTATCGAGCATCAATTTGCACCACCGGTTGTCAGGCAGGTTTCTCAAGTAGTTAAAGTAACACAGTTTTCCCAAATCTACCCTGTCCTTGATTTTCATCCACCCAAGCTCCCCCCTTATTGCTTCCACAGCTGCAGCATTACTCGACCCTGTTATCCATCTGCCGGCATCATTCTGAGTACTTTCCAACTTCTTAATAACGGTTTGGTTTAATGGAATCACGTCCGTGCCATACGTTATACTTGGTAAACCCACCCTCTCCCACAGTGTTTTCCCCACAAAGACCTTGTTGAAACTATTTTTCCCTAAAAGTTTTAGTTGGTTCAGAATTCTTTTCCCCTTCAGAATCAGTTTGGCTGAGTAATTTCTGTACACCCCTCTTCCCGTTATATTTATGCTTACCCCTAGATACTCATACTCTCCCGTTTCTCCTACAGTGATTTGTTTGCTTTCCCCTTCGGGGATTGAGAACTCCCCCACTCTCCATCTCTTCGTCATATCTACCTTGCGTCCAACGGGTATTACCTTGCTTTTATTTTCATTTAGTTCGAGCCGCCAAGTGTTCCCATACCTACCAACAATTTCCAGCAGTTTCTTTAGCCCCTGTTCAGTTCTAGACATTAACACCATGTCGTCCGCAAAGAATAAGCCTGGTATGTTTATGTCTCCAACATTTACCCCCTCCGCACTCTCAATTAGTTCGTCCCCTAAATCTTTAACATACATTGCAAACAAAATCGGTGAAAAGATACACCCCTGCTTGAGGCCTATATCCATAGGGACTCGTTTTATAGTGATACTCCCTAGACTGAGTTGGCTTTGCACATCTGTATACAGTGCTTTCATGATTCCCACAAAGTCACCCCCAGTCTGATGCCCTCGAGCTTTCACCACATACCTTCCCTCCACACTCGGTCGTACGCTTTTTTCACATCTAGAAATGCCAGAAACATCTTTTTCTTTTCAGCCTTTGTTGATTCTATCAGTTGGGTGAGTGTAAATAGGTGATCAGTGACTCTTCGTCCTTTCCTGAAACCATTTTGAATTTCTCCTAAAAAACCTTTCTCTTCAATAACTTCCTCTAGTCTACCGTATATGACCTTACAGAATACTTTTCCGATGTTACTACTAACTGATATCCCCCTATAGTTATCTAGAACTTCCTTATCCCCCTTTTTGTGTATGAACGACACCTTACTTTCCCTCCACTCTCTGGGGACCTCTTGCTTTCGCAGAGCCAGGTTGAAAAGGTTTGTCAGGACTTCAATAAGTGCCTCCCCTCCATTTTTGAGGAATTCGTTCGGAATTTCATCAGTCCCTCCCGCTTTACCATTTTTTAATTTCGAGACCACATTCCGCACTTCTTCTGCCGTTATTTCGCTACATACACGATTGGATAGGTTCTCCTCCACCAGTGTATTTCTTTTTGGTGGGGACCCACTGCCCCATCGCCTATCGTTTATCTTTTCCCAGTGCTTGACTAACTCTGAAGCGATACGGCCTTTATCTTCTGTACTTTCCCCATCCACTTTGATACTCTGCACACTACTTTTCCCCCGTTTATTTACCCAGTTCCAAAATACGTTTGAGCTCGAACCCCCCGTTTTCTTTATTGTTCTGGCAAGACTGCAATTGCGCTCCTTCCTATTATTATTCTTTATCTCATTCACCTTTTTCCGTGCCAGTTCATATTCTCCTTTCATTAGTCTCGTGTCATTGTTATCCACCCCTTTAAGCTTCCTACTTCTTCTGTAAGCAGCGCATTTTACCTTCTTTCTTTTATAGCCTTTTTCAGTCCCTCGTTAACCCTGTATCCAAGCTCTCTCGTTGGGACCCTCACCCTTCCTATACAATCCTTCCCTGCCTCTGTTAGGCTATTTACTATGCCATCTGAAATACTCTGGACATTTGCATCCCTAGGTATACATTCAAGATTTGGTTTTAGTTTTTCCCGAAACTGCTTCCAGTCGGCTCCTTGTTTTAGTCCCCAAACTTCCTTGAAGGTATTTCTGTCTCGATTCGTCTTTTTGCCCATAATCTTAACTGTTATCAGGTTGTGATCACTACACAAGTCATTTTTTCCCTCGTCATCTATTTCTACATCTATAACCTCCCTCCATACGCTAATGTCAGTGAGTATATAATCAATTATTGTTTTCTTATCGTTCCTCTCCCAGGTCCATTTACCCTTACATTTCGCATCCCTGTTCAGGATCTTTAAACCAAGCTCTTTTGATAGGTCCAACATCTTCCTCCCATTCGTGTTAATTTTCCTATCACCCTGTATGCCCTCCTCCTTATCCCCAATGTGCCCGTTGAAGTCCCCCATTAGGACAATACTGAACCCTCTGCTTCCAAGCTCTGTGATATTCGATCTAAGAGTTGTATATATTGAATCATTCCCCTCGGGCTTACTTCCCTCCACTGCTAAGTATACAACACCAACGGCAACACTCCTGCTTCCTAACTTGATTTTTGCCCAGACTATTTCGTTGGATACTGGAATCTGAGTCCTTGCTTCTGTGAGATCTGTAATCAATGAGGGCTGTAATTCCTCTTTAGCGTAGATGCCAACACCCCCACCCCGTTTCTGACCCTCAGTTCGCCCAGCTCCTATCCACATGCAACCCTTCATCTGATCAACCCGCTCATCCCATCGTATCCACGTCTCACTTAGACCCATTATATCGAAGTCTCCTTCGTCCATCATTGTTGATATTTCGCTTACTTTCTTGTGCAGACCCTGGATGTTGCAGTACCCAAACTTAATGAATCTTTGTTTTTTGGTCATCACTGGCACATTATTATAACCCTGGTATGTCCCTGTATTGTGCATGTTTGTTGTTCTTCCTATGTTCCCAGCATTTGTGCCCCTCTGGGTTATCGGCTGTGGTCCCCTACCCCCCTTTTCTCCAAAAAAGGCCCAGCCACCTGTAAAATTTTTTGGCCCAACAGGTCTGTACCCATCCTACTTAAATGCAATCCGTCTCGTCCATACAACTCTCCTTGTCCCCAGAATGAATCCCAGTGGTCAATGAAATGTACTCCCAAGTCTTTGCAGTGCTCTTCCAGCTCCTTGTTTAGTACCATAATCCGCGAGTTCCTCTCATTCCCACCACCCATAACGGGGAGCACCCCTGAGACGATGATCCGAGCATTCCTGCTAAGTAGCTTACTAATTAGGTCCTTGTATGTGTCCACCAAACGAACTGATTTCCTCTCCCTGATGTTATTGGACCCCACATGTAATACCACTACCGGATCAGGCCCCGACCCAGCTACAATACGTCCACTCTATCCCTCAGGTCCTCCACTTTAGCCCCCGGAAAGCACAGAACTGTTCTATTTTTACTGTCCGGACCACAGACAACCTTGTCGATCCCCCGAACTATGCTACTTCCCGCGACCACCAACTTACTTTTGGCCCTCGCCCTACTTATCTCCTCTAGTCTTCTATTGTTTACAGCATCCTCTTCCTCTCCAACAGCCCCACTAGGAATCAATATCAGTATCGGTATCTTTGACCTAGGATTACTCCTATCCTTGTCCCTCCGTCTCTTTCCAGGCCCTGAACTATCTGGACTACCTGGACTACTCACCTGGTCTTCTCCCGGATCCCCCCTCCTTTTTCCTGGCCTAGACCCCAAGCTACTATCTGTTGCAACTACCTCCATCTCCTCCTCGGTCTCTTCCGAATCGAGCACATCAAATCTGTTTCTGGTGCTGCACTCCCCACTGCCTTTGGACTTTACACCCCTATCTACCTGCTTCTCTGCCCCCCCCCTTTCCTACCACTTTCGATAGTCCACGCCAAACGCTTTACAGCATTGCTCCGGCCTGGGCCCCCCTCATCTGTCCTACGTACTTTTCTAGCAGCCCCCACCTCATCACCTACCTCATTCACATCAAAGGTTCTACCCCCATGTTTCCTCTTGGAACCACCGACAACCTTCCATCCTTCTCGGAAAGCTACTTTCACAGGCGTAACTCCAGACAGCCCCGCCCTACCAAGTTTTCCCTTCAGCTCAGCAATCTCCCCCTCAAACTTAACAATTGTCTCAAGTAGGCGGAGGATTTCCTGACAGTTTGCACATACCTCTCCATATCCCATCGAGCGACAGTCCCCATACATCATAGAACACTGTTTACAAACTTCAAGCCCAATATCGCCATTGGTGGCCCCACCAGCCCGGCTCTGACCGACACCCCCAGTGACCTCTGTCTGCACACCAATACTTACCCCGTTGGTACCGTTGACCTGGACCGCAATATTACACGTATTTACCTCCATACTTACCTCCGTCTGAACAGACTTGCTCGCCATCATCAAGACAAAATTACGCGATCGAACAGGGAAAACTGTAAACACGCGACAAAAGGCAACACGACGAACCGTTCGACAACTTAGCGCTCACAGTTTTATTTAAGACCTCCTAACTTTGTCCCATTTACTATACTAAACTAACTCCCCACAAAGTTGAATAAAATAACCTGAAAATGAAATATATATGATTAGTAAACAATAAAAATACTTAATTTCGATTCGTAACTAAGGAGACTTCTTCTGTATACTTGCGGATCATATGACCAATATAAGAACGTGTAGTGGTGAATAGGTCCAGAATTGATTTGGCAGTGGCCCCTTCACACATCAGGCTACAGTGCATTTCAATTGCCATAAGCTGTGATAACATGTTTCTAATACTGCTTAAAGCTGAATAAGCACAAATTTAATATTTATGTGTACTACTTTCTCCTCAGGCATCTAATATGACGATCGTAAAAAAGTTGGTTAACTGATGGATCCTATTGGTTAACAGATTGTCCGTTTGCCTTAAATTTTGTTCGCATAACCTCCAGGCGAACAGAATGATCATTTGCCGGAATTGTTGAGGCCTGGCATCACAAACTTTAGTAAAAGACAATGAGAGATGAGGCGTATGGCTCTGTGTGACACACAGACAGAAATGACAGTAATCAAGCACATGGCTGGAACTGACCTTGTAAGAAGCCTAATGGCTAAGGTAGACAACAGCCTGAGCAGAAGAAAGAGGGCCCAAAGAAAAAAGGTCCTCAGACTGCTCCTGCAACTGACGCAGATAGGTGGAGAAAGTAAAAGAATTTCTCCATTAGGCTGCCTGCATAACATCCAATAACATGACGGAGTTAGCATAAGCCCAGGAGGTAGACAAGGCACGTACCTTATGGGCAGAAATACGAGTGGTAAAACAAACGTCAGTCGCTAGACAAGTGTAGGACCCGCAAATAGCAAGACAAATCCATGGAGAACTGGATTGAGTAGAGATCTTCTGTCGACCAGGAATAAGAGACAGAAAAAAATTGTTTCCTGCCTTTCCTAACAAACTACGTCCAGTTGAGATAAAAACGAATAGCACGAACCGGATAGAGCAAAGGGCGATTACCCTCAACAGAAGGAAAAGCCCTGATACAGATAGGAGGTAGAGTAGTTTCTGTCATCTGATTCTTAGCCAGAAAGGAGCAATCAGTGGTAAAAGAAACACTGTTGGTGGTAGGGCTGACCCGATTATTCGATTAATGAACTAACCATCGACTGTTGCGGTAGTCGAAGGTTTATATTTTTAGTCGATCATTGTTCATTTTTAAAGTGGTTCAAGTCGGATTAAAATTCTGCTGTGTAATGAGGTAAATTAACAGATTGTTAACCTTTGAAATGTCTCACCATAGTTACTTGTAATATCCCATGTTTGACACATTACTGTGCAACAACGTAATTTTGAAAACACTGAGCCTTGCCATTTGATCAATTCTTGTTCTCTGTAGTATAAACCAGCACCCACTGATCAGTACTAAAGAGTATCTTTCAAACGGTGTATCTTTTAATTAATAATTGCTGTTTGGGAAGTCACTGCAGAGTAAATAAACTCATCGGTCTTGTACACTCGAACAACCCCCTTTGGAAAAACTGGAACCGTGAAAGTGAGAAAATTGCCACAAGACCAACAGTGGTAACTTCACTTGTAGTACTAAGTTGCAACTTGTGTTGGAATGGAGGGGGTTTTATATTCGAAATTTCTGAATATTAATTACATAAAAGAAACATTTGCACAAATGTTCTTCGTTTAAATTCTTCAAATCAAGCAGAGTCTGCCGGAGATATTTCGGTGTTTCTATTTTATCTTGATGCAGAAAGGTACACATTCAAACATCGTCAGTTTTAAATTTATTTTATTTTGTAAGTATATTAGAGATTGCTGAATTCACGGGAAACGACTATTACTCGACTAACCATCGACTAATGCTGGCGATCAGACGACTATGAAAATTGGTAGTCATGACCGCCTTAGTTGGCAGAGCTCCTGAAAAAGGCTGGATCAAACGAGAGGGACATGAAGCTCACTTTCCCTTCTGGCCGAGGCAAAAGCCATCAGAAAAGCTCTCTTGTATGTGAGAAAATGCATAATAATATAATAACACTTTGGCCAGCCGCTGATTTGTCGCGGTTCTCGGACGAGAAGGCCATGGTTACCCCTGTACTCCCAACTGCCTCCCTATTCCCAGCCTTCTCCTCTCCTCCCAACACTCGGAGACGAACTGCTTGATGATATCCCTTGTCCCATTCTTCCCAATCTCTCTGATTAGCATATTAACCCTCTCCTTTGAGTCTCCCCCTAACCACATGTCCTTCATTCTCCCATCCCACTTCCCCATTATACTCCCAGTGAATCTCATTCTTTTAGGCTGATACTTTGGGCATTCTAGAAGAAAGTGTTCCAGGGTCTCCACCATGTCCAAGTTACACATCTGGCACTCCCTTTCAACGTCTTTCCCAATTTTTCCCCTCAGCTCCAGGGATTGCGACCTCAGCTTGAACAACAGTGACCCACCAAAGGTGCCATCAAGGTACTCTTCAAAACCTGGCTTCTCTTTATCACGCAGGCCACCCAAAGACCTCTTTGACTTGACCCCTCTCGCCAATTACGGTTACAAGCCTCCATGACCCTTTCTCTGACGATTTTTTTACCCTGGTTTGCCCCAACGTCCAGGTCCGAGATGTCCAATGAGTAGTTCTCTACTAGCTCCCTCACTTGGACCATCCACCCCATTTTGATATTTGAGTTGAAAATTCTCAGGAACATTGCTTTACACCATCGGCTGTCGGGGAGATTTACCAAATAATTAAGATAACCGAGCTTCAACAGGTCTATCCTGTCCTTGATCCTCATCCACCCAAGCTCACCCCTGATTGCTTCTAGCGCTGCGGCATTACTCGACCCCGTTATCCATCAGCCTGCATCGTTCTGCAGGATTTCCAAGCTCTTTACGGCCGTCTGGTTTAGGGGTACCACTTCCGTACCGTATGTTATACTTGGCAGCCCCACCATTTCCCAAATGGTTTTCCCCATGAAAACCTTATTGAAACTGTTTCTCCCTATAAGTTTCATTTGGTTAAGGATTCGCTTCCCCTTCAGAATCAATTTATTTGTGTGGTTCCGGAAGATGCCTCTTCCTTAAATGTTTATATTTACCCCCAAATACTCGTAATCACCTGTCTCTCCCACACTGAGAAGTTTGCTGCTCCCTTCCGGAATGCTGAACTCACCCACTCTCCACCTTCGAGTGGGGTCCACTTTGCGGCCCACAGGTATAATTTTGCTCTTGCTTTCATTAAGTTCGAGTCTCCATTTGCTCCCATATTTCCCAATAATTTCCAGCATTTTCGTTAGCCCCTCTTCGCTTTCTGTCACTAGAACCATATCGTCTGCAAAAAATAGCCCTGGGATCTTCAAGTCCCCAACTGCTACCCCCTCCTCGCTACGCAGGAGTTCATCTCCTAAACTTTTGATGTACAATGCAAACAGGATCGGCGAAAGGATACACCCCTGTTTTAGGCCTATCTCCATAGGCACACGTTTTGTTGTAATGTTCCCCAGGCTAAGTTCACTCTGTACATCTTTATATAATGCTTTCATAATTCCAACAAACTCACCTCCTAAGCCCATAGCCTCCAGCTTGCGCCACATACCTTCCCTCCATACTCTATCGTATGCCTTTTTGATATCCAAAAAGGCCATAAACATCTTTTTCTTTTTTGCTTTCGCGGATTCTATCATTTGGGATAGTGTGAAAAGATGGTCAGTAACTCTCCTTCCCTTCCTGAAGCCATTCTGGATTTCTCCCAAAAAAACCCTTCTCCTCAATCACCTCCTCTAGTCTCCCATACAGGACTTTACAGAAAACCTTTCCAATGTTGCTGCTGACAGAGATCCCTCGATAGTTATCCAAAACGTCTTTTTTCCCCTTTTTGTGAATAAATGTCACTTTACTTTCTCTCCACTCCTTTGGGACCTCTTGATTTTCTATGGCTAGATTGAATAGGGCAGTTAGGCTTTTCACGAGTTCCTCTCCCCCTTTTTTGATAAACTCGTTAGGAATTTCATCCACTCCTCCCGCTTTTCCATCCCTTAATTTTGATATCACCTTTCGCACCTCCTCCGTTTTAATTTCGCTGCACACGAAGCTCGATAGGTTTTCCTCGACCTGATTCGGACACTCTGGTGGGCTCCCCATGCCCCATCGCTTATCGTTTACCCTTTCCCAGTGCTTGACTAGATCTGATGCGACTTGATCTTGCTCGTCTGTAACTCTGCCATCTACTTTAATACTCTGTGGGTTACTTCCTTTGTTACGTTTATTCACCCATTTCCAAAATACGTTCGAACTCGACCCCCCTGTCGTTCTTATCGTCCTAATAAGACCGCTATTTCATACTCTCTGATTATCGTCTTTAATCTTATTTACTTTATTTCGTGCTTGGTGGTATTCTTCCTTAGCAACTGTGGCCTCATTGCTTTCCGCCCCCTTAAGTTTTCTACTTCTCCTGTATGCAGCACATTTTGCTTTTCTTCCCTTTATGGCCCTTTTCAGTTCTTCGTTCACTCTGTACCCAAGTTCCCGTGTTGGCACCCTGACCTTTCCTACACTTTCCTTTCCTGCCTCCACCAGGCTCGCAACTATGGCATCGGCCATCTTCTGGACACTGCCCCTCTTGGGTACGGTTGCAAGCTTTGGTTTCAGTTTTTCATTGAACTTTGCCCATGGGTCAGCATCTTTTTTGAGTTCCCAAATCTCCTTAGAGCTTCCTTTGCTTTTTACTAGAGTTTTGGCCCTGATCGTCACTGTAATCAAGTTGTGATCACTATCCACCTCCATTTTACCCTCATCATCCACTTCTACCCCTATCACCTCCCTCCATAAATTAATATCTGTGAGGATGTAGTCGATTATTGATTTTCTGTCGTTCCTCTCCCAGGTCCATTTCCCCTTACACCTCGCGTCCCTGTTCAGAATCTTCAGACCAAGCTCGTTTGTGAAGTTCAACAGCTTCCTTCCATTCCTGTTGACTTTATTGTCCCCACCCTCTATGCCTTCTTCATCATTACCTATGTGGCCATTAAAGTCACCCATCAGAATTATACCAACCCCTTGTTTTGTAATTCGGTGATATTGGACCTCAGTGTTGAGTATATCGAATCATTCCATTCAGGTTTGCTTCCCTCCACCGCACAATACACAACCCCAAGGGCAATACTTTTGTTTTTCAGACTGATCCTTACCCATCCAATTTCTTTTGATACCTCAGCCGGGGTGCTGATGTTTTCCAGGTCTGTGATCAGCGATGGTTTTAAATCCTCTTTAATGTATATGCCTACCCCTCCCCCTTTTTTCTGGCCTTCCGTTCGCCCTACACCTATCCATACGTACCCCCTTACTTGGTCTACCCGCTCCTCGTGTCTTACCCACGTTTCGCTTAAGCCCATGACGTCAAACTCCTCTGCCTCAATCAATGTAGCAATTTCACTTGCTTTCCGGTGGAGACCCTGGATGTTGCTATAACCCACTTTCAG
Source organism: Pictodentalium vernedei (assembly GCA_031216915.1). Taxonomy (NCBI): domain Eukaryota; kingdom Metazoa; phylum Mollusca; class Scaphopoda; order Dentaliida; family Dentaliidae; genus Pictodentalium; species Pictodentalium vernedei. Next base: position 386,736,535 of record CM062294.1, read on the forward strand.
GGTGTCAAGGTTCATTGGCTTCCGCCTACTGGTCCCTTTATTATCTAGTCCCTGTATGTTTGTATATCCCACTTTGTGTACCTGTTCTTTCCTTGGGAAGCTATTCCTATTGATTTGGATTTTTGGTCCCTTTTCCTTATCCCCCTTGTCCCATTTTTCATACCTGTGGTTAGTGACACAATTTCTGTGATTATTCCCCCCTTCACTGACCCCCCCCCCCCCCCTCCCCTCCCTATACCAAACAAGAGGCCCCACGTGGCCTTAATCGCTCACCTGACAAAGTGACTCTAAGAAGTATTTTAGGTCACCTTCACCATGTCATGCCTCATCAACATTAACTGGTTGAGTGATAGATTTTGTTTGAAGTTCAACATTTGTTACCTAAAATTAGTTTTATTTAAAATCATTGGTGTGTGGCCAATCTCCAATGATTTTTAATAAAGCAAATTTATCTCTGCAGACAAACTGGTTTAGCATGAAGCACAAACAAGGAATGTGAAGAGATAGCCTTGGACATCTCTCCCCAACTGTGGATATCTTCCATGTGCTACATGTACATATTTGCATGCAAGAAAACAAAAATTTTCACAAATTTTCCAAAATATTAGTTTTTTTTATCATCATTGGAACAAGCTCAAACAGCTTATTCCAATAGGGGTATGGGAAGATCAGGTATATTTTTGAGACAGAAATGTGAATATATAAATAATGGTGTTTTTTTGTGAATGATGCTGGAGAATTTTGCGTAAAGATATGGTAAATGGTTTGTTCTAGATACAGAATGATGCAAAAGTATTTAAATTTGATTAGGCAAGTTGTTCCTATAATGCATTTAAAAATTGAAGTAACTGTTTTTTTGCTGCCAAACTTTTAGATGTGTGTGTCTGTGTTTGTGTGTGTGTGTGTGTGTGTGGGGGGGGGGGGGGGGGGGGGAGGGGTAAGAGTGTTCTTGCAAACAAAATTCCTGAATAAATGGAAAATTTTATTTTTTGTGTGAAAGACATAGTGCGTGAATGTTGATTGGAACAAGCTTAGAGAGCTCATTTTAATGTGAAGTCATAAAGCTGTGTTTTACGTACGAAATTCTGGAATAACTAAAAAATTGCTTTTTTGACTCAAAAAGCATGGTGTGCGACCTCTCATTGGAATGAGCTCAAAAAGCTCATTCCAATGGGGTATTTACAAGCGATAAGTACATGTATGTTTAAGAGACAAAAATTAAAATTTGAATAGCGATTTTTGCGAAGAATGCTGACAAGTTTTGGCAGTTATGCTGGTAAAAAGGTAAGATATGCAAAGTGGTTGTTTTTTAGAGGCGACATTTAATTAAGGGGAATTAACCTTTGATTACTAGGGTAAGTTCTAAAAGTACTGAAATTTCATGAAGCAATGTGAATAACAGACAACAGTTGCCTAAAAATTTCATGAATAACTAAAATTTTTATTCTTTTGTCTCGAAAACATGGCATATGACCTTTGTTGGAATTAGCTGAATGCGTGTGTTCCAATGAGGGGTCATAAAATTTGAACGGAGATTTGTGTGAATAATGCATTAGTACTGCTAGATTTGGGTAAACGGTTCACCCTGGATACCACCCCTTCTATAGTAGATCTTTTCTGCAAATTTTGTCTAAGATTCTATCAACTTTACAAATAAATACGTTCATGAATCACAATCAGATCCACCCCACAATGTTGCATACCAAATATCAAAAGATTCTGCCTGCTGGATCTGGAGAAGAAGATTTTTTAAGAAATATGCCTGAAATGCACTAAGTTAAAATTTGGGCTCCTATACGGAGCCCAAATATAAACCCAGGGGGCCGATTTGAACAAACTTGAATCAGATCCACCCCACAATGTTGCTTACCAAATATGAAAAGATTCTGAAGCTGGATCTGGAGAAGAAGATTTTTTAAGAAATTTGCCTGAAATGCACTAAGTTCGAATTCGAGCTTCTATAGTGAGCCCAAATATGAAACTAGGAAGCCGATTTGAACAAACTTGAATCAGATCCACCCCACAATGTTGCATACCAAATATCAAAAGATTCTGCCTGCTAGATCTGGAGAAGAAGATTTTTTAATAAATTTGCCCGAAATGCACTAAGTGCGAATTCAGGCTTCTATATTAAGCCCAAATATGAATCCAGGGGGCCGATTTGAACAAACTTGAATCAGATCCACCCCGCAATGTTGCATACCAAATATCAAAAGATTCTGCCTGCTGGATCTGGAGAAGAAGATTTTTGAAGAAATTTGCCCGAAATGCACTAAGTTTGAATTCGAGCTTCTATAGTGAGCCCAAATATGAATCCAGGGGGCCGATTTGAACAAACTTGAATCAGATCCACCCCGCAATGTTGCATACCAAATATCAAAAGATTCTGCCTGCTGGATCTGGAGAAGATGATTTTTTAAGAAATTTGCCTGAAATGCACTAAGTTCGAATTCGAGCTTCTATAGTAAGCCCAAATATGAATCTAAGGAGCCGATTTGAACAAATTTGCATCAGATCCATCCCACAATGTTGCATACCAAATATCAAAAGATTCTGCCTGCTGGATCTGGAGAAGAAAAATTTTTTAAGAAATTTGCCTGAAATGCACTAAGTTCGAATTCGAGCTTCTATAGTGAGCCCAAATATAAATCTAGGAAGCCGATTTGAACAAACTTGAATCAGATCCATCCCACAATGTTGCATACCAAATATCAAAAGATTCTGCCTGCTGGATCTGGAGATGAAGATTTTTTAATAAATTTGCTTGAAATGCACTAAGTTCAAATTTGGGCTCCTATACTGAGCCCAAATATAAACCCAGGGGGCCGATTTGAACAAACTTGAATCAGATCCACCCCGCAATATTGCTTACCAAATATGAAAAGATTCTGCCTGCTGGATCTGGAGAAGAAGATTTTTTAAGAAATTTGCATGAAATGCACTAAGTTCAAATTCGAGCTTCTATAGTGAGCCCAAATATGAATCTAGGAAGCCGATTTGAACAAACTTGAATCAGATCCACCCCACAATGTTGCATACCAAATATCAAAAGATTCTGCCTGCTGGATCTGGACAAGAAGATTTTTTAAGAAATTTGCCTAAATGCACTAAGTTCGAAATCAGGCTTCTATACTGAGCCCAAATATGAACCCAGGGGGCCGATTTGAACAAACTTGAATCAGATCCACCCTACAATGTTGCATACCAAATATCAAAAGATTCTGCCTGCTGGATCTGGAGAAGAAGATTTTTTAAGAAATTTGCCTGAAATGCACTAAGTTCGAAATTGGGCTCCTATACTGAGCCCAAATATTAACCCAGGGATCTGATTTGAACAAACTTGAATCAGATCCACCCCACAATGTTGCTTACCAAATATGAAAAGATTCTGCCTGCTGGATCTGGAGAAGAAGATTTTTTAAGAAATTTGCCTGAAATGCACTAAGTTCGAATTCGGGCTTCTATAGTAAGCCCAAATATGAATCCAGGGGGCCGATTTGAACAAACTTGAATCAGATCTACCCCGCAACGTTGCATACCAAATATCAAAAGATTCTGCCTGCTGGATCTGGAGAAGAAGATTTTTGAAGAAATGTGCCTGAAATGCACTAAGTTTGAATTCAAGCTCCTATAGTGAGCCCAAATATGAATCTAGGGAGCCGATTTGAACAAACTTGAATCAGATCTACCCTACAATGTTGCATGCCAAATATCAAAAGATTCTGCCTGCTGGATCTGGAGAAGAAGATTTTCAAAGAAATTTGCCTGAAATGCAGTAAGTTCAAATTTGGGCTCCTATACTGAGCCCAAATATAAACCCAGAGGGCCGATTTGAACAAACTTGAATCAGATCCACCCCACAATGTTGCATACCAAATATCAAAAGATTCTGCCTGCTGGATCTGGAGAAGAAGATTTTTTAAGAAATTTGCCTGAAATGCACTAAGTTCGAAATCGGGCTCCTATACTGAGCCCAAATATGAACCCAGGGGGCCGATTTGAACAAACTTGAATCAGATCCACCCTACAATGTTGCATACCAAATATCAAAAGATTCTGCCTGCTGGATCTGGAGAAGAAGATTTTTTAATGTTTTTCCCATTGCCTACAGTGTTAAAAAGTGCTGACTCAGCACTTTTTCAAAGTCCCGAAACTGTACCCTATGATAAAACCGATGGCAATTTTTTTTTACCAATCCTTTCTGTTGGTCCTAAGGAAGCTGCACACCAAATAAAAATTCTCAGTGCCGTGCAGTTTTGGAGATATGGGCGTTTTAAATTTTTTCTATTTTTAGCTCCTGCGGTTTCCACGGGGCTGCGGGAAAATTTTTTTTTGCATAAATCAAGTACTCATGACCCAATAAGCCCTCACATAAAATTTGGTTCAAATCAGCCTCTCGGTTTGGAAAATAGAAATTTTGGGCGGGGCAAAAAATTTTGCCCCTCCCATAACGACGCCAAGTATAGCCCCACAAACTTCTCTTGAACAAATCTGAGTCTACACCTCAAAAGGAAGCTGCACACCAAATATCAAGTCTCTGCTACTGCTGGTTCATGAGAAGAAGATTTACAAAGATTTTGGTGCCCCTTGGGGGCGTGGCACCACCCAGGAGGAGGGGCAACTTCATTTGAACAAATCTGAATTGGCATTAGGTAATAAACATTTAGCCAACATTTGAATAAAATTGGGCTAGTGGTTTAGGAGGAGAAGTCGATAATGTAAAGTTAACGCCGGACGGACGACGACGGACGACGGACAGAAAGTGATTAGTAAAGCTCCCCTTGAGCTTCGCTCAGGTGAGCTAAAAACAGACAGACAGACAGACAGACAGACAGACAGACAGACAGACAGACAGACAGACAGACAGACAGACAGACGGATGGACAGACAGACAGATGGATGGACAGACGGACGGACGGACGGAGTGCAATCCTATAGTCCCCTTACGGTTCCCGTAGGGGACTAATAAACTTGAGTCAAGGTCATGACACTGAGGAATAAAAACTGAATACTCACTTAGTCAGTGAAAATTATTCAGTTAACAGGAGCATTCAATTAACAATGATCTGGTCACTTTCCTGTATTCTACAGACTTAGCATTTATTCCATTATATTTTGTTCAACAGAGCTCATGGAGTTCTGTCAAACAAGATATAAAAGATTAAATGCCTTCATTCGATGTAATGAGGCCAAAGAAGGTCTACAAATAATGGGAATTCAGTGATTATCAGGGGAATTTATCGACATATTACAAGATTTAATTTTATTCAATTAACAGGAGTTTACTTTATAACCCACATTCAATTGACAGAGTTAATTTGTATTGAAGGGTATGTTAAATGGAGTCTGAATAAGATCTGTCTACTGAATCATTTTTAATAAACCAAGCAAAGTGAAAATGGACAAAGAGTTGATAACCTTGATCTTGATGTTATGTCAATTTTTATGGAGCAGGCAATACATATAAATGTTCTGTGAACTTGGGTTATAGAGTTATGAACTTGGGTCAATGTCATGATGTCACCTTAGGTCAAGGTCATCACAGACCATTGAGTTATGTGACGTTTAAGAGCGGTCCTCTGAATCAATTTCCATGGACAAGGCAAATTTAGATGGACTGACAGATGGATAAACATCATGACAGATGAATGGAAAATGTAGCTATTGTAAACTCTCCATAAAATTTTTCGGGGAACATAAAATTTATACATACCAGGTTGAAAAGGTTCATTATTATATAATTTTGTACAATGCTGTAAGGTTACTAAACTTGCATAACTCAAAGGTTCAATAAATATTTGATACAGATCAAAAAACTTTAAGCATATTCTGGACTATCGAAAGTTTATTTTTCAACTCCAGGAATCAAAAGATTTTAAAATCTTTTCAAGTGGGAGATGTTTCAACAACAGAAACAATATTTATAATCAGGAAAAAAGAATTCAATATTTTTTTTCTTCAATTATAACGCAGTTTTGTACAATGTTGTCTCAATTTTCTCAACATGAGAACGATGGTAACACAATTTCAGGGTGATAAGATGAAACACTTCGTCATACACCCAAATCAAGAGTTTCTAAGTCCTCGTCTATCAAATCAATGTCTTCACCCTCAAACAAATCTTCATCAATTGGAACATCTGCTGCAATGTCTCCATTGATTGTGGCAGCCATTGCCATGGCAATTGCGGCATCGGTTTCTTCATTACCTGTGGTCGGTAATGCACAAGCCTCTGATGATTTTTGACTTTCAGCTGGAAGAAAAATATTTTTAAAAATTAACTTCCAACAGGCCTGTAAATATGAAGGCATCCCGAATAAGGCTTATCTTAAGTTTTATCAGGCAATCCTTTTTCTTAGGCTAACTCATTTTTTGATTGTTTTAACCATCAAGGGCCTGGACAATTGTCCTGAATTCAAAACTGACTAGGGCCTGTACAACTGACTAGGGCCTGTACATGTCCAGTGGCTTAGCAGTGATTTCTAGTCAAGACTGAGTTGCCTGTTAAGGCAGCCAATACTTAACTGGAAACTACTGCCAAGGTAATTTGTCTATTGTCAGCTGGACCTCCTCGATTAGAGATGGCGATATATCAAATTTTCAGTATGGTTTTGATATTTCTTTGATATCGAATATTGTACCGAACACAAATGAAGTTTACCAAAATTTCGATATTTAGATTTCGCGAAAGCTAATCGGGGATAAGGCAGGAATTCTTGGTAATGTGCTAAAAACAAGGCAGAATGCAAGTCTAAATGTGCATGGGAGACACATTTTGAAAGAATTGACCGGAAGTCTTGCAGATGTAAACTTTGTAATAGTTTAGTAGCTTCATCTGCAGCCAACACAACCAATTTACCTTCTCACATTCACAATCACCATAAAACAGATTTCGACAACATTGAGAAAGAAATTACCTTGAAGTCAGCAGTGGCGAAGCGAAAATTGGTAAGCTTTACTTTCATTTTCAAACGGGAAAGTTCAGTTTGTGGAAGGTGTACTATTTAACAGTTTTCCCATTTCGATTTTAATCAGTATCCGGATATTTTTTCGTTAATAACTTAACAAATCAATTGTCTGATATTATTTAAGCTAAAACCAACTGATAATTCCGAAAAAGTACAGTTATGAAGACAGCCCATGACCATGTGCTTGCTGTCATGACTACAGAGTTTTAAGATAGAAGTGAGGTAACTCCATTGTCGCTCTTTTTTTATCTAAGGCGTGTGCTGGGTGGGGTCGAGATAACTATTGTAGTTGTTCACACCATGCAAACCCCATAGACAGTCTGTTGTAGGGTTAATGCAATGCAATTTCCTGCAAGTTATATTTGTTTAGATATTTCTTTGTACAAAAGTAGGCAATCAATTTTAAAATAATAGGAGAGCCGAGAAGTTGGGATTGGGAGTTTGGGACAACCTGACCCAAGCTACCCTGGACCACCAGACCAGGGAAAGCCTGACCCAGGAATAACCCGACGTGGGAACAACCCGACAGGAATACTTTTTCAGTAGGGTAAATTGAGAATAACAAGTTTTGTTCAGTTTAATTTTATTTTATTATTAACCCCGCATTTTTAAAAATACGAGGATATTGAGTTGATCTCCATCCGTAGACTCTGAACATTGAAGTCTCGGACTCTGTAGTCTGTACATGAAAGAAGGCTTACAGACAAAAAAAATAGGCTGATGAAATCGTCAGATGTGTACCCATACGCGCAACTAATAGAAAGCTGTATTACGGAGGGCCACCCCGGATGCCGACATTATGTACACCATACATGGTATGGGTACATATTGAAATGGATTGGAGGAGTGTCTAATTTGATGGATAAAGGGTTAATATCTCCAGATCAAATCATTAGATTTACATAAAAAACTATACAGCACAGCACATCAGTAACCTGAATACATATATAAAGTAACCTGATAATCGGATTAATATTTTTTGAGTTATCGCATGCCGAAGAAATGGATTGGAGGAGTTCTCAATTTGAAGGATAAAGGGTTAATATCACAGGATCAAATAATCAGATTTACACCAAAACCTATAGAGCTCGGCACATCAGTAACCTGAACACATATATGAAGTAACATGACAAACGGATTGATATTTTTTGAGTTATCGAATGCCAAAGGGATTGGAGGAATTTTCAATTTGAAGGATAAAGGGTTAATATCTCAGGATTACATTATCAGATTTACACCAAAAACTATACAGCTTGGCACATCAATAACCTGAACACAAATATAAAGTAACTTGACAATCCAAGCAATATTTTTCAAGTTATCGAATGCCAAAGGGATTGGAGGAATTTTCAATTTGAAGGATAAAGGGTTAATATCTCAGGATCAAAATAACAGATTTACACCAAAAACTATACAGCTTGGCACATCAGTAACCTGAACACAAATATAAAGTAACTTGACAATCCAAGCAATATTTTTTCAACTTATCGAATGCCAAAGGGATTGAAGGAATTTTCAATTTGAAGGATAAAGGGTTAATATCTCGGGATAAAATCATCAGATTTACACTAAAAACTATACAGCTCGGCAAATTAGTAACCTGAACACAAATACAAAGTAACTAGACAATCCAAGCAATATTTTTCAAGTTATCGAATGCCAAAGGGATTGGAGGAATTTTCAATTTAAAGGATAAAGAGTTAATATCTCAGGATCAAATTATCAGATTTACACCAAAAACTATACAGCTCGGCACATCAGTAACCTGAACACAAATATAAAGTAACTTGACAATCCAAGCAATATGTTTGAAGTTATCTCATGCCAAAGGGATTGGAGGAATTTTCAATTTGAAGGATAAAGGGTTAATATCTCAGGATCAAATTATCAGATTTACACCAAAAACTATACAGCTCGGCACATCAGTAACCTGAACACAAATATAAAGTAACTTGACAATCCGAGCAATATTTTTCAAGTTATCTCATGCCAAAGGGATTGGAGGAATTTTCAATTTGATGGATAAAGGGTTAATATCTCAGGATCAAAATAACAGATTTACACCAAAAACTATACAGCTCGGAACATCAGTAACCTAAGATATATAAAAAGTAACATGACAATTGGATTGATATTTTTTGAGTTATCTCATGCCAAAGGGATTGGAAGAATTCTCAATTTGAAGGATAAAGAGTTAATATCTCAGGATCAAATAATCAGATTTACACCAAAAACTATACAGCTCGGCACATCAGTAACCTGAACACAAATATAAAGTAACTTGATAATCCAAGCAATATTTTTCAAGTTATCGAACGCCAAAGAAATGGATATGGACGCCGGGCGGACAGATGGATGGACGGACGGACAGACGGATGGACGAACGATGGATGGCCACCCCGGATGCCGGCATTATGTGTACCATACATAGTATGGGTACACATAAAAACCCAATTCCTTGAGAGTTGTGACATGAATCATCAGTCTTTCAATTACCAGACTAAGTACCAGTCTCAGCTCAATGTAGTTAATGTACATGCTAGTCTAGAACTCATACATGTGAAAAAAACATTTAGTTGTTACATCTGTGACAAGCCATTTAATAGGTTATAATAGCAGGTCCACTGTCCCATCTCACTTAAGTCAACATGTAAGAATTCATACAGCTGATAAACCATTTGGTCCAGCTAACAGCTTTTAGCTTTCTGGGTCAGGTCGTCCTGGAGATGTCCCTATTGGTGTATAACTGCGATCCTAGACTCCTGGTAGGCTTGGTAGTTGGCTATTATTATCTAAGTAAGCTGATTATTTAGTTTCTTCTTTTATTTTCCAGCAGGATGGCCGTGCTTATACAGCTGAAGGAGGGTCAAAGGTGAAGCAAAAAACAATGCATCAATTCACGAGTAATGTAAATGTTTGGGATCAAAGTGATCATCGTAAGGTGACCTGAGACAGCAAATTAGCCGAGATGATATGTCTCGATATGCAGCCAATGAGTATTCTGGAAGATACTGGCTTTAGGAACTTTGTGAATTTCATACAACCGTCATATAATCTGCTTACCAAGAGGAGTCTGAGGACAACTCTCATTCCATCTATGTACGATGAAACAAAGGAAATAATAAAGCTAAATTAACAACAACTGATGCAGTGGGAATCACCACAGACCACTGGACATCTTGCACAAATGACGCATATATGTCAGTCACATCACATGGCCTAACAGAAGATTTCAAGCTATATGACTTTTGTCTTGACATTACACACATGCCGCAAAATCACAACGCTCAAAATATATAGAGGAACTCACGCAAAGTGTAAAAAGATGGATACCAGGGAGTAAAAAGGTTAAAATATATGTTGTTTCTGATAAGGCATCAAATTTTCAGGCTGCGTGCCAACTGCTTCCAGACAACTACACTGCACTGAACTGTTTTGCACACACGCTTCAGCTTGTGATTAAAAATTCATTAAAAGACTTCACTGGTGCAAAACAGGTAATCGCCAAATGCCAAAATATAGCAAAACATTTTCATCACAGTGATAAGTCAACATATCTTCTTAACAAATTTGCAGCAAACTTGTGATGAACCGATAAACGGAATCGGCAATCGAAACCAGCCAGTTATGGGTCATTGGCCGATTAAGACAAGCGGCAGTTTCCGGTTATTCTATATTTAACACTGACTATTAAAATCTCTTTTGATATCTGGCCTTTTCAATAAAGTTTCCCCATTAAAAACATGTGGAGTGCATATCAGAATATTTAGGGATTTCCAGAGCCGAGATATTACAGAATTTACCATCTGCAATCGGTACGAGATCGCCACTATTCCCAGCTGATCAAATTCACTGGTCTTCAATTATGATGCTGTACAACGTTGCTTGGGGTACATGTATAAATAAAATGTGTTAAGTCGGTAGTCTAGGGGATCTGGACGTTTCGTACTTTGGATGTTCCGTACTCTGGACATTTCGTAGTCAGCTGGATGTTACGTACCCAAATCTTGGGACATTTCGTATACCAAATTTCTGGACGTTTTGTACCCACGATTGGACGTTTTGTACCCTCGGAATTTTCAGTTCTGTACTGAATTTTTGACTGTAACAAACGCGTTTTCAGTTTGTCAAGTTCATTTTATAGCACGTCAACACTGAAGAAACACATCAAGGGAGATAACAAGTTGAACAATGAACATTAAATAATATATTCTGACGCAGCGTACATTTTTGTAAAGAATACACCAAACAACTTCACAACACACATTAACATCAAAGTTATTATTCAATTAAGACACAAAGTATGTGTGCTTAGTATCTTCCTGGATAATACAGCCAAGTGTAATGTATTCTTTCACAAAACCGTATTAACACTATTTACCGGAATAAACCACAATCTTCACAAGAGAACAATATCGTGTAATTGTATTGTTTATAACGATCTTCCCCCACCCCAACTCCCAAAATGCAAATATTATTTTGGCAAATATTGATCAGTACGGAACATGCATACTCAGAGAACTTATGTGGTATTAAGCTTACGTAATTGGTGATTTATCAACGAAATTCTGCAGTATAACAGGCACTAACAGATTTTCTTCTTGGTCCTATTTCAACCAACGGAATTGGCATTGAAATCGGCACAATCGGCAGAGAAATAATCAGTAAATGGTTCACAGCAAGTTTTGATAATCGGTTCATCACTACAGCAAAGCATGAATATGCCTCAACATAAGTTAAAAATAGGCCGATGAAATCGTCAGATGTGTACCCATACGCGCAACTAGTAGAAAGATGTATGATGGAGGGCCACCCTGGATGCCGACATTATGTACACCATACATGGTATGGGTACATATAGAAATGGATTGGAGGAGTGCCTAATTTGATGGATAAAGGGTTAATATCTCCGGATCAAATTATCAGATTTACATAAAAAACTATAAAGCACAGCACATCAGTAACCTGAATACATATATAAAGTAACATGACAATCGGATTGATATTTTTTGAGTTATCACATGCCAAAGAAATGGATTGGAAGAGTTCTCAATTTGAAGGATGAAGGGTTAATATCACAGGATCAAATTATCAGATTTACACCAAAAACTATACTGCTCGGCACATCAGTAACCTGAATACATATATGAAGTAACATGACAAATGGATTGATATATTTTGAGTTATCTCATGCAAAAGGGATTGGAGGAATTTTCAATTTGAAGGATAAAGGGTTAATATCTCAAGATCAAATTATCAGATTTACACCAAAAACTATACAGCTCGGCACATCAATAACCTGAACACAAATATAAAGTAATTTGACAATCCAAGCAATATTTTTCAAGTTATCAAATGCCAAAGGGATTGAAGGAATTTTCAATTTGAAGGATAAAGGGTTAATATCTCAGGATCAAAATAACAGATTTACACCAAAAACTATACAGCTCGGTACATCAGTAACCTGAACACAAATATAAAGTAACTTGACAATCCAAGCAATATTTTTCAAGTTATTGAATGCCAAAGGGATTGAAGGAATTTTCGATTTGAAGGATAAAGGGTTAATATCTCAGGCTCAAATTATCAGATTTACACCATAAACTATACAGCTCGGCACATCAGTAACCTGAACACAACTAGAACTATCACTGAAGGTGATTAATACCCCCGCTTTGGGTTTTTAGAGGAATGCACTTCTGATCATGTAGGCGAAGGCCATAAGGAAATGTATACATAAAGATCATTTTTTGTTGTTGAAATTTGTATTCGCATGTGGCCTTCCACAGAACAGCACTGAATACTTAAAGAGCCCACACATATATGGTTTACATTTGGAAAAACACATTTACAATGTGCAACATGTATTCAAAATCGGTTCATTAATGTAGGAGGAGTTGCACACACAAGAATCCCATTTGAAAACCCATAATAAATCCAAGTTAAAGGGAGATAACCTGGTTAAAATTGTCGCAGATCAAAAATTTGGGAATATGCGTATGTTCACTTAGTTGTGATAATGTTTGAAAGGTTTCGTCAAAATTGATTGATAAATGTAGGAGGAGTTGCACACACAAGAATTTCATATAGAAACCCATATTAAATCAAAGTTCAAGAGAGATAACCTGGTTAAAATTGTCGCAGATCAAAAAGTTTGGAATATGCACATGTTCACTTAGTAGAGATGATGTTTGAAAGGTTTCATCAAAATCGGTTCATTAATGTAGGAGGAGTTGCACACACAAGAATTTGTTCGAACGGAAAGACATAATAAATCAAAGTCAAAGGGAGATAACCTGGTTAAAATTGTCGCAGATCAAAAATCTTGGAATATGCGCATGTTCACTTAGTAGTGATGATGTCTGAAAAGTTTTGTCCAAATTGATTGATAAATGTAGGAGGAGTTGCGCACACAAGAATTTCATGTAGAAACCCATATTAAATCAAAGTTCAAGAGAGATAACCTGGTTAAAATTGTCGCAGATTAAAAAGTTTGGAATATGCACATGTTCACTTAGTAGAGATGATGTTTGAAAGGTTTCATCAAAATCGGTTCATTAATGTAGGAGGAGTTGCGCACACAAGAATTTGTTCGGATGGAAAGACACAATAAATCTAAGTCAAAGGGAGATAACCTGGTTAAAATTGTCGCAGATCAGAAATCTTGGAATATGCGCATGTTCACTTAGTAGTGATGATGTCTGAAAAGTTTTGTCCAAATTGATTGATAAATGTAGGAGGAGTTGCGCACACAAGAATTTCATGTCCGGAAAGACGTACAGACGGACGGACGGACGGACGTATGGACGTACAGGGCGATTCCTATATAGCCCCCACTTCTTCGAAGCGGGGGTATAAATATAAAGTAACTAGACAATCCAAGCAATATTTTGCAAGTTATAAAATGCCAAAGGGATTGGAGGAATTTTCAATTTGAAGGATGAAGGGTTAATATCTCAGGATCAAATTATCAGATTTACACCAAAAACTATACAGCTCGGTACATAAGTAACCTGAACACAAATATAAAGTAACTTGACAATCCAAGCAATATTTTTCAAGTTATCGAATGCCAAAGAAATGGATACGGACACCAGACGGACGGATGATCTAACAAATGGCTACATATGTGGCTATTTTATGGACATATTAGGTGGCTAACCTAAAACACATGTCCAACATAATAAAACAAGTTTTTGGGGGGAAAATATTTGGGGGGTCAGCTAACCCTAACCCTACCCTTTACTGACCCTAATCCTACCCACCCCAACCCTAAACTAACACTAACCCTAGCCACATAACTCTAACACCCCTTCACTGACCCCACCCCACCCCACTCCTAAACCCCACCCTGGAATGCCCTAACCCTACTCTACATTTATCCAAACCCCCACCCACCACAATAAGCGATTCTGTTACGTGGCTAGCCACGTAACAGACTTTAACCACATAAGTATCCTGTTTTACTAACTCGTAGCCACAGACGAATGGACGGATGGACAGATGGACGGACCAAGGATGGACGAACGACGGATGGCCACCGCGGATGCTGGCATTATGTGTACCATACATAGTATGGGTACACATAAAAACAGAATGCGAGACACGGTGGAATGCAACATATTACCTAGAAGACAGGATTGTGGAACAAAAAGCTCCCCTGAATGCTGTTGTGGCATCAATCTCAAAGGTTAATAACCTGTCAGCTCATGAGTGGAAGACAGCTGGGGAGTATGTCAGAGTTTTATGCTCATTTGAAGATGCAACAAAGATTATGTCTGGAACACGCTACTCTACCATTTCAATGGTAATTCCTGTGCTGAACACTATTTGTGAGGAGATTAAAAGTGCAGAATTAGATGTGTTTGGTGCCTGTGTTGTGAGAAACATTAATACAAGATGGCCAAATTATGAACAAAACAAAATTGTTTTCAACATCCACAATGCTGGACCCAAGATTTAAGCAACAGGCTTTCTCATCAGAAGAGGCACAAGAGGCTGCCAGAGACAATATTTTAAGTGAACTTCTTGCTTTACACGAACAAAAATAGTTAGAATTTAATAAAGAGCAGAAGCTGGGAATAAAGATGGAGATATCAAAATATGTGGTCCTGGTCCATCTGTTCAGACGAGTATAGATTCCCCAGAATCCACACGCTCAAACCCAGAAACTAAGCATGTTGCTTTTCTGGGAGAAACACCGACAGTCACAGCCACAGCTGAAGCAACAACCAGCAGTAGCTCAAGTAAAAGGCCTGACTTTTGGGAATCCTCAAAGAAAAAAGTTGCCCCAAAAAACAAGAAAATAAGCAGCCACACTAGAAAAAAACAAACAAGGAAGAGTTGAGAACAGAGTTACGATTTGAAATCAACCATTATTTGGGAGAACCTGTAATAGACCCATCTGACTGCCCATTCAAATGGTGGAAAAGCAATCTTAAACAATATCCAAATGTTGTATCACTAGCTAGGTCATACTTACTCATTCCAGCCACCTCAGAACCAAGTGAATGAAATTTTAGCAAAGCTGGACTGATAATTTCAGACAGGCCGAGTTCATTGAAACCTAGTCATGCTTAAGAATTAGTCTTCCTCAGCCATAACCTGTGGGCACTTAATCAGTAATGAGTAATCAGTGGCAGGCCTCGAAATAACAAGATTTTGATAAACCTTCCAGCAGGTTGCCTCATTTGACAATGGTTAACCTGTTGATCGGTTACCTAGATTTTTTTCATAAACCTATTGGTTAACGATTGCATTAAAAGTATTAATACTGACAAGGCTTCTGACATACCCAACTACAGTTCCTCCCAAATTAGTTTGGCGTTTAGACACAAGGGACCCAAGGCAGGTGCAGAACAAAACAGGTACATACACATGCTCCCCTCCCCCCCCCCCCCCCACATACACACGCACATTCACGTATGTACGCATTAACATTTGTTGTTCTTTGCTTTATATGATTTTTGTGTCTAATAAAAATTAAAGTATTTTAATTGTTTATTTTGCTGTGTGGCTTATTATTTCAGAAACCCAAACACATTTGTCTCGAACTGGGAGTGGGAATTGGGCAATTGTGTGGGGAAGGGATCAAATACCGTTGATGGACGTCTGTGTTATGAATACATTGAACTTTAGGACATGGGAGTTGCATTGGTAGTCTCTGATTAACATTGGAAAAGAAACAATTGTAAATCGTATCTACCTTCCCCTACATTTCGGAATCCGGAGAATGTAATCTAAAGTTCCAAACTAAAACTTTGTTTGTGCCACGATGTTCGAAATCATTTGGAAAAATACATGTTCACACCCATGCTGGCTGTTTATTCAAATGGAATAAGCACGTAAAAAAGAAGTCAGCATTGGTGAATAAAAGACGTTTCCATAATGTGTCCGAAAATTTTTCTCATGGATTGGTAGGGTAAAAAGGGGTTGAATGCAAATAATTAACAACAGCTCATTTGATTTTCAATATGTCTCCTTTTTATTGTATCGAAGACTTATTTTCGGCTTCGCACAGTGCGAGAGTTAATACCTCACGTGCGGTAAATGTATTAACAAAGCAGTTAGCTCCCTTTTGCTGTAACAGACAATCATCTTACTCAGAATCGAAACAAATTAATTGTTTCGAGAGCCAGAGGGTGTCGCGAGTTGGTACTGCAGATCTTCAGTACCGCTAATACTACAGATTTATACCCCCACAATTACAGTAATGATTGAAACATGCTGTATGATAACCACATGAGCATTTCGTTCTCGTTTTGTTCACTGCAGTGCTTCTTTTAAATCAGTGGGAGGAAAAACGTTGAAAACTTTTCTCATCCCGTAACAACTAACTTCGTCGGCCATCGGAGCAATTTTTGGTTAACTGATCGAGCATTCGCCTGAAAACAAATCTGCATAACCGATAGGCGAACGGTACAAGCATTCGCCTCTTATTTCGATGCCTGCAGTGGAGTGAAATTATGTTTGCTTCAAGAGTTTACCTTAGCAAATTAATATTTCTGTGTGAATTCGGCTAGGATTTGTTAATAGAAAAGGAAAGTTTTAGTGGGGTGGCTTACCAAAAAAGCAAAAAACAGCTCAGTTAACCCTTTACCTAACATGAAAAGCAGATGACACTTGCAAACAAAATTCTTGAATAACTTTTTTTTTTTTATTTTTTGTCTCAAAAACATAGGTTATGACCCCTCTTTGGAACCAGCTCGATCCAAAAAGGGCTCATAACCTATGTTTTTGAGACAAAAAATGAAACAAATAATGAAAATTAATTGGCGATTTTTGTGAATAGCACTGGCTTGTTTTGGCCATTGCGCTGGGTAAAGGGTTAAGCTGGAATGTGATATTCATTTGTGCCAAGCTCTGTTAATTTGTAATTCTGTGTTCGTGTTTTTCATTATTTCTTTCATATAAACCCAGCTCGGTTAGGCTGACAAGATATTCATTATTATTCATTAATTTCAGTACTTCACTCATGTCATGAATTCTCATGAAAGCAGCTCTGTTAAGCTGACTCAATATTATTTTTACTTACGACGCGAACATGTGCTTGTGTTTGTGTTTCATAAAATCAGCTCAGTTAAGCTGACATGATATTCAGTTGTGTGAATCTTCATTGGGTTGGACGGTTGGTGACTTATTATGTTTCATTCTTAATTTAAATATATCAGAAAAAGGCTAAAAAAGCAAGCAGCACAAACTTCTTTTTTAAATTTATTTATTAACATTTTTGTTCAATTTGTTACTTTTGTTAACTTATTAGAGTTATTTTTCTTTGTTTTTAATTTGAATTGTTGGAATAAAAAACTCAAAACAAGTTAAAATAATTGATAGTTCACACGGCTTGACATTTATCTTTATGTTTGTTGTATACCAGCAAAACACCACTTGAACAGTACCGATTACCTTGAAACAACTGAAAACTGTAAAGTGGCTTACCTTTGTCTCAATATTTGGCTCGAACTTTCTCAATCCTGTCCACCCCACCCTGTACTACCATGGAACGGGGGTGGGCTGGACAGAACTGAGAAAACGGAGTCGGAGTCTACAGGGGTGGGGCAATTGATTTGAATGGATTACTCTGTTTCAGGTAATCTGGCAGTAGTGTAGAAGTATCCATTATTTGGAACAGAGTTGCTGGCGTCAATCCCCCCTCCCTGTTCGACACATGTCAAAAGCAAGCATTGTGTCAATTAAGAACAATGAAAGTATAAACCAGAGAAAGTCAGAATGGATAAACAATCTGTGATCTTGTCCTTGGAGTTCAGACTTTCTGATAAGGTATTGACATACCTTTGAGTCACAAGCAATCACCGTGTGAAGTATGAACAAGATCGACACACTGAATAAATTTTTTGGAACCAATCAAAGTTAGAACACAAGATCCATCATCTGTGACCTTGCTTTTGAAATTATGACCTCAAGGTCATGATACAACATTATGTGAATTATGAACAAGATCGGTCTATTGAATATTATTTATGGACCTGATAATGTTAGAAGTGCACACAAACGGTCTGTGACCTTCACACTATGACCTTAAGTCAAGGTTATGATACATCCTTGAGACATAAGCAATCATTGTGTGATGTATAAACAACATTGGTATACTGAAAAATGTTATGCCCCAAATAAACTTCAAAAGGACAAACAAACAAATGAACAGTCTTCATCTTGAAGCTATGACCATGGGTCAAGATCATGACACATTCCTGAGTCACAAACAATCATTGGGTATGAAGTATAAAGAAGATGTGACAATTGAATACATTTTTATAGATCGGACAAAATAGAATTGTCGAACAAACATTTATTGCCTGTGATCTTGACTTTGGAGCTAT
Organism: Pictodentalium vernedei; assembly: GCA_031216915.1. Classification (NCBI taxonomy): domain Eukaryota; kingdom Metazoa; phylum Mollusca; class Scaphopoda; order Dentaliida; family Dentaliidae; genus Pictodentalium; species Pictodentalium vernedei. The sequence goes on from CM062294.1 coordinate 386,755,343, forward strand.
GATCTTGGGTCAAGGTCATGCACACCCTTGAGACTATATCAATCAGAATGTGAAGTATGAACAGGATCAGTCAAATGAATAACCTTTTATGGTCTGGACAAACATACAATGGTGAAACAAACAAACAAACGGACAGTGATCTTGTGAATGAGAAAAGTCCACTGAATATTTTTTATAAGCCTGACAAACTTAGAATGGAGAAACAAACAAATGAACAGTTTGTGATCTTGAAGCTGTGACCTTGGGCAAAGGTCATGACACACCCTTGAGTCATAAGCAATCATTATCTGAAGTTTGAACAAAATTGGTTCATTGAATAATTTTTTATGAATCAGACAAAGAGTTAGATTGGACAAACAGAAAGACAGACAGATGGACAAACCAAAAATGGCTACTATATACTCCCCCAAAAATTTTTCAGTGGGCATAAAAAAAGGATGGTTGAACAAAAATCTTTCACCCACTTTATACCAAGCTGTTTATCTGGTAGAGTATTAAATTATTTTTGGGGGTCCTGAAAGTCTTTTCGGGTGTTTTTGGCTTGTTACAATTTATGGGAGAGTGCCTATAGCCAAATTGTTACAAGGCAAAACCTGATAAAAAAAAATAACATCACTTCAACACGCCTGGCATTCTTTAGGAGTGCAGGAGTACTGCACGCCAACTGCACGCCTAGAAAAAATTGAGGAGGGCAATTTTTTGCACTCCTTGATTTTCTGGAATGCCAGACCTGTTTGGGACTGCCTTTAAAATCTGTTATCATTTCATCCCCTGAGTTCCAATGTGTTCTCTGTGTCTATTGGCACAGAGAACACATTGGATCTCAGGGGACGATTTGTCAATCTTGCACTGATTCGCAGTAATTCATCGCCTATTCTGTGTCGCATTTCGATAGATTTTGAGTGTAGAAGACAGTCACATAAGAATTGAATGCAACATTTTGAATAATGAGAAGATGTGTGTGCCAATTTTCCACTATGTAGCTGAATGTAGTACAATTTTTCAGTCACAATATTAATACCTTGAAGTGAATATAACCAAAACAGCATGCAAGTTTTTGCACTGAAAATTTCAGGTGCAATTGCACTCCTAAGCAATCTGTTTTGCACTCCTTGATTTTCTGGATTGCCAGGCCTGCTTCATGCTTCTAAGATAATATGAAGCACTTCCAGAGAATATGAAGCCTTGAGGTTGCAGCACCTGCTCTTCAGAATAAATCCAAAATATGGCCTTCCAGCCCTCTACCAATAAATGCTTTATGTGACATGAATAGCAGACATTTTTCATTTTTTGCCACAAAAACAGTTCATGATCCTCATTTTAATGAGGGGGTCATAAGCTATGTTTTTATGGCAAAAATTGAAAAAGTAAGAAAATCTGTAGGGCAATATTTGGTGAATAGCATTGGCAGGTTTTGGTTGTTACGTCTGGTCAAGGTTTAAGGCTTTGACAATTTTTGCGTTGGTTGAACAGACCGATTAGACAGGTTAGATAACAATGAGATGATTTTTGTTTTGAATGATTCTCTTTGGGAAAAACACTTTCTGAAGTGCACAGAATAAGCATAGAATCCAGAGGTTTTGCAACACTAGATACCCTCTGTTTATTTATGGTTTCAGACAGGGGCATCCCGCATCACTAAAGGGGTATTAAGGGGGGGGGGGGGGGGGGGGTAAACATCCCCATTCATTTTCTAGTCTGGACATTTTTGTCTGCATGGGAGGCTCAGATATCGATTTGTGCTTGCAAGTAATCATGTACTTTCTTACCAGACTAGATTTAATATTTGGAGTAATGTCACACACACACAGTCATTCATACAAATTGGAGGTCTGTAATACTTCTATTCAGGCTGTTGGGGGCCAGACATGGGGCCCTGTGAATCACACATTTTCGATTTGTATTAAATATCTTGAATCAAATCACATCTATTATTCAAAATTGAATCAAATCAGTGCAATCTTGAAGACCATGAATGGGGTACTATAAACCTGATTGTTTATTTGTTGTTGGTTAACGTCACATATTTATGCACCATGACTAATCGTGACACAACATGGAGATGAAGTCAAGTTTAGTCAATCGTTGATCTACATGTTGCCCATTTCAGAGGACTTTCACCCCAAGCATTGGTGACTGGGTCCTATTTTACTAGTACTATAAACCTGATTTGTTCCGACTGTGAGGGCTTATGTCCCTACTGAACATGTCGTCGAAGTCATGCCTTGATGATGTAGTTGGAATCTTACCCTGCAAGGATTAAATTCGTCGACTTTGCTTGGAAACCTTAAATTTGTATTTAACAGAGGTAGTGACTAGTGATATTGGAATTAGCATGGCAGGTGGCATGAGTGAAGATGTTATTTATGCTAATGTATTGGAAGTTACACTCAGTCTTTTATTATTCATTAGTCTATTATCAAAGTTATTTATGTACGATTTCCATCTAACTATAGTTTGTGAGATGATGAAGATGATTGATACCAAGCAACCGATTTCGAATCAAACCCAATATCTATTTAAGTTTCAAAATCAAACTGAATCTTAATGTTTTGCAGGGCCCTTGCCAGGAAAGTCCAATTTAGAGTACTAATACAGTATGTGTTGATTAATGAAAGTGTTGATGACACTGTAGCTTAACTTGACTGTGTGTTTTGTTTGATGAAAAGGATAATGTTCAATGTTTATGAAAGGATTATGAAATACAACAAGAATTGTGATAATTGAGAATATGTTAATTTCTGTTCCCTATATTCTATGTTTTCAATAAGAATAATTTCAGGTGTAGACTGTTAATTAGGAGTGGGTTAATATGGCCCTCACAGTTAATGTATGTCAACCAAAATTACCAAGTTACAGTAAAATCATTCCAAAACGAGTCATCCTACCAAGTTACAATGAAATCACTTCATAAATATAACTCGTAGGCTTTGCTAAAGGAATCTAGGTCACTTGAGGGTCTGGCAGTCATGGTTGACCGATCATCAACAAAATAGGAAAGTCTCCTCATCTTGACTGAACCTGACAAAAATACGTCATTCTCATCCAGTCATTGTACGGAGTAATCCTACCAAATTATAATGAAATCCCTTCATAAATACGACCTATAGACTGTGTTAAAGGTTTTCGGGCTCTCGCAGCCGTTACAGTTGCCCAATTGCGACCAATGGAGAACGTTTTCATCTAGACATGATCTCAAACCTGCATATGACATTTTGTGATGATCGGACAGAACTACAGGGTGAAGCCTGTGCCAAAGACGTCTGCACACGTGGTGGCAATAGCTTATCTTGACTTTGTCAAGTTAAGTTAAAAAGTTGCATTACGACTACTACATGTATATTTTATTTATCCTCAAATAAATTTTCAAGAAGTCCCTAGTTTTTTAACTAAAATCTGGACTGACTGATGCAGGCCTGGAAACACCCCACGAATGATTGTTTATGTTACATGGGAGTTACGTCAATCAGAAAATATGCAAACAAACGACAGGTTACAACAAAGTAATGCAAGCTAAATGACATTCCTAATCATGTATGTTTTGCCAGGAAGACTTGATAATCTTTTGAAACTAACTTGACAGAAAGGTTGTACGTTGCATACATATGAATAGAGTGACATGCCGCTTATATCTTAAGAGCATTTCCACTAAAATAAATAGCAACAACAGATGCGCAATCTCGCCAAAGTGAGATCGCTCATTTATTGATGCTGTTTATTTTGGCCGAAATTCTATTTATTTATTTATTGGGATTTAACAACACTTTTGACAGCCAGGGTCACCTCATGTCGGACAGTTTTATGGCTGGAGGAAGCCGGAGTACCCAGAGTATCTGGACAAAACTATGGAGCAATGGCAAGCAACTGTCAAGACTCCCCAACATACTAACTCCACAAAAGCAGGGTTAACATTGGTTGAAGACGAGTGCACAAACGACGTGCAGTACGCATTAGTACACAACACCACAGTGCCCCCCAAGTGGGCAATGGGGATCAAGTGTCTTGCCCAAGGACACGATGTGGTTGCCGCTGGTGGGATTTGAACCAAGGACCTCTCGGCTTGCAGCCTGCACCTCTACCTACAGACAGGCCTGGAAATAAGTGGTCGGTCATGGACACTGACCGCCACGAAATGTCAATGTGACTGGGCTAACTGTATCCAACCGGTCATGAATGACCGGTGCATTTTTCTCCCAAGTACCGTACTGACCCGTGTCGAAGCCCATATTCATGATTAAGCCCACCCCCAACTTTCTGCATTTCGAAAACAAGGTGCCCTCTCCGTGTTTAAGCCCACTCCCCCAATTTCGAAAAGTCCACCAGTTTGCAGGTGAATTTGAAAGGAAATTAGGTGAGTAACAATGTGTTGTCATTACCAGGAGGCTGGAAAACAGTGCAGATTTCCTTTTCCATCTAACGTTCAAGAAATTGATTGTTGAATGCCTTGATATGTCAAAATGAGGTAAGTGGTTTTATTTTATTAAAATAAAATTCATTCCGAAGCAAAAATGATGTTGTTTTTATTTTCACGAACTCACTTTGCTCAATAATATCCACAAACTTGACAACATACACCTTACATGTCAATTATTCCAAAAACACGCCCATAACAGACTGAACAATTTATACATGAACCAGGGCATGTTAAATGTATATTTTTACCAACTGAATTGTAATTGCTTTCTATTGTGTCAGGTTATTTTTGAAGACAGCTTGGGGGGTGAATCCATACAAGACACAGAAATTACAAATTATTGTGTACACAATCAGAAACAATCCCTCGATCGATCAGAGGTTCTGTTTGTTTTCTTTATTATAATAATCGCATGTGGCTGTGTTGACAACACAGCCACACACAAAATAAATGTCTTTAAAGTCTGCTGATGATATTTGTATGGCTTTTCCCACAATATGTATAAAACTTGGTCCAGGCAGTGACTGAATCAACAGTCATTGCAATGGAATTTAATAATAAATCAGGCATTTGAACTCGTTAATTGGTAATTTCCTATAGAACCATTAGCGTCAAAACATTTTCTATAGTAAATTTCCTGAGTACTCCAGGGTACCACCATAGGGGTAGACATTACGTGAATTTACCCCAATAGTCAATCCCCATAAGTGTGTCACAGTGATGGAACCCTCGAGTATTAAGAGAAACTATCATGAAAAGTGTATTGACTTCAATATATCCCATAAGCGTAACTATAAGGATGGCACCCTGGAGTACTACAGGAAACTACTATTAAAAGTGTATTGTTATCAATATCAATACATTTTCTATAGTAGGTTCCAAAGTACCCCTGGCTGGTCCGAAGCCAGGAGACTCTGTGCAATCCGAGAAGAGGTGCAATTACCAGAAACAACAATGTTTACTGAAAAAAATACGAACACACGTGGATTTAATAAAATTTTATTCACAGAGCATCTGAAATATGAGTAAATATATTAAAATAATTGAACACTGAAAGTAAAACATGTTACATACTCATTGGTGATTTGACAAATGATACTGAAAACCGATGTTGATTTTGTATTTCGTTCATAAAGTGAATGATGTGGGATCGTCATTTTATCAGTATCGTTTATCTGATCAAGAAAAACCCAGTCACAGACTCAAGTCTTCATGTTTAAGCCCACCCCTCGATTTGTTCTCAACCCACTGCAAGCACCCCCTGGGCTTGGACATGGGTCAGTACGCCCAATTTAATGTTTGATTTGGAAGCCAAAAAATATGACCGACCCAGATTACTGTATGACTGATCCGATCATTATGGAGCCGGTCATTACGACCGATGCACCCAAAAAAATTATTTCCAGGCCTGCCTACAGAGCCACTGCTCCCCCAGGAATTCTATTAAAACATAACCAACTTGGCTGGCAAAGTGAAAACAGAGAAGGCAGAAAAAGCATCACAACACTTTTTTCCTATAGGTTACCACCATGTTATATAACAGGTTGCAATGTAAGATCTTTATTTCCAGCTCTTCTGATATTTCCAAATACATCATTAAGACATCTTGATGATGTAGTTGGAGCATAGATGAAAGTGGGCATTCCCAAAAAATTACAAATTTAAAGTAATTTGTATATTTTTATACTTAACAATGGCCCAGACTAGCTGGTGCTAACTCAAAGTTATCAAGGGCCAAACACAAATTTTGACCCCCCCCCCCCACCCCTCAATCCCCAAAATTTGCTTGCAATACCGAAAATTAAAAGTCCTATCTGGCCCTCCATACATTTACTCTCTGCACATACGCAGCCATCAGGAAGTGACCAGATTTGGCGCCAACATCATTCTTTGTAGAAAAGAGTACTACATAATAATTCAGCAGGGAGGTATGAGTGTCCACTCATGGGAGGGCCATCTCCGTCTGGGCCATTGGTAAGTATAAAAAATATACAAATTACTTTACATTTATAATATTTTTATACTATAACCCAATGGCCCAGACTAGATGAATCGTAAAAAGGCGGAGGGCCTAGGACTTCAGAATTAGTAGACCAACATAGTTCCAAGCCTGCAATCCAAGGTGAAAGGAAATTAAATTTAAAAGGAATTACATGCATGTCTCTCTATACAGTAATAGAGAAAACATATCATAAATAAGGAGCCCAGTTCAAGTAATTCCGTATTCTCAGCATGAAGACTATGCTAATTTGGATGTAGCAAGTTCCCAATTTTTAAGGCTAGTACGGACTAAGCCCCAAAAATTAGGATGGCGTATTTGAGAATGAGAGGATATCCCCCACAAACATATGCCATATACAATAAAACACAAGCTGTATCCAGTATATAATTACAGACAAAACAGCTTCACTAATAGTTACATACTTATCAACCGGAGGAGAGGTAAAAAATCCACCCCCCCCACCCCCCCCTCCTCCCCACCTTTTGAAGGAATCCTCTTCAAAAAGAAAGAGGGGAGTGCTCTGGAATCAGTAAAAGCGGCACCAAATAACAATATAAATATTCGTCGAACAGGAACCCAGGTATTAATTATTATTAATAAATTGGTGCTTAACGGCACTTCAAAAGCTAATGTTATAGTAGCGATCCCGGTAATGAATATCGCCCGCTTGCAACGTATACCAGAGTCGGCATACGCAGGTAGGTTGAAAACCGGTGATATAATATATTACATACACATGTCCAATAGAATCACAATGGAGGAACTTTGAAGAGTAAACACACTTTCGTGGTAACACACAGGCTAACACATTCAGGTGTACAATAAATTCCATTAATAACACTCCCCGACATGTACTATCCGATATCTATGAATCTAGAAACGTGCGAATATACGAGAGTGTAAGACAAGGTACCAACATTAATACAAACTTGGATCTAGAAATGGAACGAGCTATGATTAACATACACGACACAGACCGCCCCTGAAAAAATTAATTGTTTCTAAGGTCCATAACAAACAATAATGCGTCTGCCTAATAATTCATTTATTATGTGTGTGAACATTGAAATCCTGCATGTAACCATCTGAATACCAGTTAACTGACTAGACAGGCTCCAAGGTACCCAAAGACTAGCAATTTATTGATGAATTATGTGCTCATTTATGACATACAGACAAACAACCACAGGAAACCAACCAACTAATGAAAGTGTCAATGACACTGTAGCTCAACTTGACAAACTTGAACTTGGTAAGTTGCAAATGTAATGGCAAAATTGAAGATCATTGGTACCAATGTCATTTTTTTTGCCAATGGCAACATTTTTTGACAGAAACCGAAGAAAATCGATAGCTCCCATCTTGAGGCCTCCCCAAACAAGCATGCAAGGTTTCAAAGCAATCCGATCATAAATGTGCCCTGTAGGGTGTACAAAAGGGAAATATTGTGGTCTGACTAGACTAAATTCTAAGAACGTTGGCCATGGCAACATTTTTTGACGGAAATGGAAGAAAATCGATAGCTCCCATCTAGAGTTCACCGTAAATAAGCATACCAGGTTTCAAAGCAATCTAATCATAAATGTGCCCTGTAGGGTCAGCCAAAGGGAAATATTGTGGTCTGACTAAACTAAGTTCTAAGAATGTTGGCTGTGGCAACATTTTTTGATGGAAATTGAAGAAAATCGATAGCTCCCATCTAGAGGTCACCCCAAACAAGCATGCCAGGTTTCAAAGCAATCCGATCATAAATGTGCCCTGTAGGCTGTGCCAAAGGGAAATATTGAGTCTTCTGACTAAACTAAGTTCTAAGAACGTTGGCCGCAGCAACATTTTTTGACAGAAATTGAAGAAAATCGATAGCTCCCATCTAGAGGTCTCCCCAAACAAGCATCCAGGTTTCAAAGCAATCTGATCATAAATGAGCCCTGTAGGGTGTGCCAAAGGGAAATATTGAGGTCTGACTAAACTAAGTTCTACGAACGTTGGCCGTGGCAACATTTTTTGCCGGAAATTGAAGAAAATCGATAGCTCCCATCTAGAGGTCACCGTAAATAAGCATACCAGGTTTCAAAGCAATCTAATCATAAATGTGCCCTGTAGGGTGAGCCAAAGGGAAATATTGTGGTTTGACTAAACCAAGTTCTAAGAACGTTGGCCGCGGCAACATTTTTTGAAGGAAATTGAAGAAAATCGATAGCTCCCATCTAGAGGTCTCCCCAAACAAGCATACCAGGTTTCAAAGCAATCAAATCATAAATGTGCCCTGTAGGGTGTGCCAAAGGGAAATATTGTGGTCTGACTAAACTGAGTTCTAAAAACGTTGGCTGCGGCAACATTTTTTGACGGAAATTGAAGAAAATCGTTAGCTCCCATCTAGAGGTCACCCCAAACAAGCATGCCAGGTTTCAAAGCAATCCGATCATAAATGTACCCTGTAGGGTGTGCCAAACGGAAATAGTGAGTCTTCTGTCTAAACTAAGTTCTAAGAACGTTGGCCGCAGCAACATTTTTTGACAGAAATTGAAGAAAATCGATAGCTCCCATCTAGAGGTCTCCCCAAACAAGCATACCAGGTTTCAAAGCAATCTGATCATAAATGGGCCCCGTAGGGTGTGCCAAAGGGAAATATTGAGGTCTGACTAAACTAAGTTCTAAGAACGTTGGCCGCGGCAACATTTTTTGACGGAAATTGAAGAAAATCGATAGCTCCCACCTAGAGGTCTCCCCAAACAAGCATACCAGGTTTCAAAGCAATCCGATCATAAATGTACCCTGTAGGGTGTGCCAAAGGGAAATATTGAGTCTTCTGACTAAACTAAGTTCTAAGAACGTTGGCCGCGGCAACATTTTTTGACAGAAATTGAAGAAAATCGATAGCTCCCATCTAGAGGTCTCCCCAAACAAGCATACCAGGTTTCAAAGCAATCAAATCATAATTGTGCCCTGTAGGGTGTGCCAAAGGGAAATATTGTGGTTTGACTAAACTAAGTTCTAAGAACGTAGGCCGCGGCAACATTTTTTGATGGAAATTGAAGAAAATCGATAGCTCCCATCTAGAGGTCACCTCAAACAAGCATGCCAGGTTTCAAAGCAATCAAATCATAAATGTGCCCTGTAGGGTGTGCCAAAGGGAAATATTGTGGTTTGCCTAAACTAAGTTCTAAGAACATTGGCCGCGGCAACATTTTTTGACGGAAATTGAAGAAAATCGATAGCTCCCATCTAGAGTTATCTCATGCCAAAGGGATTGGAAGAATTCTCAATTTGAAGGATAAAGGGTTAATATCTCAGGATCAAATTATCAGATTTACACCAAAAACTATACAGCGCGGCACATAAGTAACCTAAAGATATATATAAAGTAACATGACAATTGGATTGATATTTTTGAGTTATCTCATGCCAAAGGGATTGGAAGAATTCTCAATTTGAAGGATAAAGGGTTGATATCTCAGGATCAAATTATCAGATTTACACCAAAAACTACACAGCTCGGCACATCAGTAACCTGAACACAAATATAAAGTAACATGACATCCAAGCAATATTTTTCAAGTTATAGAATGCCAAAGATACGCCCGCCCGCCCGCCCGCCCACCCGCCAGCCAGCCAGCCAGCCAGCCAGCCAGCCAGACAGACAGACAGACAGACCCTGATGCCGACATTATGTTACCATACATGGTATGGGTACATATAAAAAGTGGATGTGCCCATGAGGTCGTCATAGAACAACACGACCCAGCCGCCTATCGAGAAGTCATAAAAGGCATGTATGTACTTAAACTCATACGAGGCTTAAGGGAAGAAAACTACGTCTCGCCCGATAATCACCTCTTAACACATTGGTGGTGGGGGTGGGGGGGGGGGGGGAATTAGATGACATATCAAACCCCCCCTCACCCGCATTACTTTAATCGTTCTTGTGTTAGTCATCAAATAATATAACCGACTCCATAATGCCACTAAGGGTGGAGAAGGACGTGAAGAACAAATACTTCCCCTGATAAAGAAGGTGCTCTTGTGGAGGAAGATTCCGGGGAACGTCCCGTAACAGACACCTGATTGAAGACTGTTTGATATTAACTGAATCTGCTGAATCAACGGAGTTGGAGGATACGCATATCCTATCATTCCTTCCCATGAGATCAACAGAGCGTCTACTGCGTACGCTCGATGATCTGGGCAAGGCGACACGAACGTCGGTAACTGACTGTTCTGGTGTGTCGTAAACAGGTCTATCATGGGACGATCTCATTGGTAGCAAATCTGCCTGAATATTCGCTTGTTGAGAGTCCACTCTGATGGCAACAGGCGACCTTTCCGAGAGAGCAAGTCTGCTAGTACATTCAGATGACTCGGTATATGATGGATAGAAAGATGAACATGATGATACATGACGTATAGGAGAATCCTCTCTGTTAATTCGCATAATGGAATTTGAAAGAGTGCTGCCTTGGTTCCTGATGTAAGCAACTAAGCTACTACTGTCGAATTGTCCGACAAAATGTAAACCTGGATGTTCGCTATAATGTGAATCCAATGTTGAAGAGCTAGCCATACTGACATCATCTCTTGATGTTTATGTGTTCTCTAGGAACTGAGGGTTCCAAAGGCCCTGATGCTTCAAGTTCTGTGGGACCTAGTCTGCAACTGATTGTTGAGATGTGTTGCAAATAAGTCTATCATTGGTTGATCGCACTGGTAGCAAATCTGTCTGAACACCCGCTTCTTGAGAGTTCATTCTGATGGCAGCCCTTCCGAGACAGCGAGTCTGCCAACACGTTCAGACGACCAGGAATATGACGGATAGACAGTTGAACTTGATGATTCAAGACAAACAGAAAGATTCTTTCCGTTAATTGGCATAACGGAATCGAATGCGTGCCACCCTGGTTCCTCATGTACGCTACCACTGTCGAGTTGTCCGACAATATCTGAACATGAGCGTTCTCTATAATGTGAATCCATTATTGTAGCGCTAGCCATATTGACATCATTTCTTTGATGATTATGTGCTTGACTAGGAACTCTGGGTTCCTAAGACCCTGGCATTTCGAGTCTGTCAGAGTCAGTGTCGTGCCCCAACCGATCTGACTCGCATCCGTCATAATCGTGAAAGCCGGATCCGGCAAATGCAGCAGAACTTCTTGGGTTAACCACTGAATATCTGCCCAAATCTGAACTTTTTGTTTTACTTGGTTCATTAAAACAATATTCGTTTCGAGCGAATGCGTCTTCACACTCCCTGAGTAAAGAATATCTGGAGAGGACGTGTGTGCAAACGGCCCATCGGAATAAGTTCCGTGGCCGCACCACACAGACCCATCAGTCGCATGAACTCCCTCGCTGTTACTGCGTCTGAGTGTAGACAAAAGCGAGCGTAACAACTGACTAATTTCGCTCTGGATAACGGCAGACGAACCAGATTGTTGTGAGTCTCGAAGCTCATACCCAAGTGGATGAACGACTTGGACGGAGCTAGATCTGACTTCTTCTCGTTTACTATGAAACCGAGACGTCGGAGCAGTAGAAGCAGACTCTGAACACCATTCTGAAGAATAGCCTTGTTGCCGTATCTCTGAAGAATGTCGTCCAAGTAAGCCGAAGTTACCGCAGACGAATGAGCTCGGAAATAAGACATTACCGAGTCCATTATTCGAGTGAACGCCCAGGGAGCTAGATTCAGACCGAAGCACATTGCTCGGAACTGATATACTGTCCCCTGAACTGCGAACCATAGGTACTTTCTGAATGCCGGATATACCATGACATGAAAGTATGCATCTTTTAGATCTATGCTTGCCGCATAGTCGTTCACTTGTATGCTCGCTTTTACCGACCGAATGGTTTCCATATAGAACTTTGGAGCTACAATAAGTTTGTTTATCCAGCTCAAGTCTATTACTGGTCACTGGTCAGAACGAGCCGTCTGGCTTCGGTACAAAGAACAGGTGACTGTAGAAACCTAAAGATTTGTGGTTTTCTACGACCTCTATTGCATTCTTTTGTAGAGAGCTTACCTCCGAAAGGAGAGACCCTCTTTTTGACAGGTTTGACGGAAGTTGAGTCCACTGTGGACATCGTGTTAGCGGTGATTTGGCTCGGAACGACAATCTTAGTCCTTCCGAGATTACATTTCTCACCCACCGATCTTCCGTTATGGTTATCCAGTTTGTTACGAATCTTGATAACCTCCCGCCAACTGGAACACAACGGAGGTCCTGACCTTCACCTGTAGGACCTGCAAGCTTGCGGAAAGAGAAACTACATCCTCCCCGTTAAAAGCCTCTGCCCACCGGCTTTGGGGTGTCTGACCGGTTGTTTCGGCCAGACCCATGCCCCCTACCAGTCGCTGAACTGACGATTTTGCGAGTAATTGTAAGAGGATTTCTTATATCCTCGCGAGGAGTTTCCTCTGAACGGTTTTTGTCCAGAGCCTCCTGCTTTACTCTTCTCTGCATGTGTGGGTTTATTCGACGCTGACTTTAAAGGCAGAGTATTTGACGCTTTCTTTGTAGCTTGGTCATAGACCAGAGAAAGCTTATCGTCGAACATATCATATCCTGATACAGGAGCGACTCTAAGAGAGTTTTTCACCTTGTCATCTATTAAAGATGATGACGCAAGGGCTCCATCACGTCTAACTAACTCCAAATTAGTCACTGTAAGGGTGGAGTTATAAGTGGTAAAAAGTATAGCCCTGGAAAGAACCCTCATGGAAGAACGAACGTCCTCAAACTCCTTTCCATTGAGATGTTGCGCCATAGCTCTCATCAGGTGATCTGCGTACGACATAGCATCTAAATTCGCTCTATTTGTAGAAATTGCTGTCTCAATTGTTTCCGAGCGTATAGTAAATGAAGGAGGTAAGGCCAAATCTAGGTCCTCAGCCTGCTCATTTAAACGCAGAGGTACTCTCTGAACACCTTCCCCTACTGTTTTAAATGGACGTGGTCCAACAGATGGTATCCGAACGGAAAATGAGGAAAGAAAGCTGCCTTTTCGCTTCCCACTGGAAAGAATGAATATAGCGTCGTTTAGGAGAGCAAAAGTGTTCGACACTAGTTTCGACTGCACCGGGAAGGAAAGGACATCCTCTCTTGACCAGATATAGTCCACGTCTAACAACGCTAGCAGCTTTTTATGTGTAGATGCAGCAGTCTGATTCGCTGGAACAATCTCTGGAAAGTATTGATGGATACAATCCATTGCTACCATGTGTTGTTCCGAAAGGGATGGGTCCGTATCCTCCAAATCCCTTTCTGCATCTGATTGAATCAGAATTTCCTCACGGTCCTCTGCCTCTGAGTGGGCAGATGACTGGACCGACCCAGCATCTTTGGACAGCTCGTGCTCCGAGACTGCCAGAACTTGCTCCTGACTATGCTGGGATGCTGCAATGAGCTGAGCAATCTGCAACAGCAGGTCTGTAACCGAGGCCTGAGGAGAAGCGGTCTTCTGTTGCTTGGCCGCCGACTGCTCCTGGGACTATGTGTCCGCAACGGCTCTCCTTTGCGGACGTCCCATCGAACGAGGCCTCGTCTCCTGGATGCTGTGACTTTTTAATAGATGAGCAGTCCTTGCCTGGCGATTCCGGTAGGATATCGGATGTCACATAGCCAAGGTGCGGTCGTGTGTGCTGTAATGACTTGGAGGATGCTCTACTCTCAGGCGTCCCCGGCTGACTAAATGACGGAGCGTCCCGGACCGATTGCGTGGACGTAAGCTCCGAATGAAGCAAGTTTCTGACTACAACATCTGGCCCCAGATGTTGTTGGTAGAGAGAAGAGGCTCTCTCGATCGCGGTCTTGCTAGACCTCACCGAGCCGACTGACGAAGTGGTTTGCTTCTTCCTTTCAGTCGTTGCTAAGTGAGTCTGATAAGAGATTATAGTGCTCGCTCTACCCATATTTCTATCCTCGACCGCTACAGACACAGCCGGTGTTGCGCTGCCCACTGCTTCACCGGACGAGCTAGCTGGCGACAGGGGCTTATGACCATGGGGACGTGGTTTATTGCCCTGTCTAATATTTGAGAGCACTTTAGCCGCTAGCTCTGATTGACTATCATTTTGCGACGACGGATGCACACTAATGGATGGAGTCACGAAACCATCACCATGTTCTTGTTCCTCTGAAATGGAAACTGAAAGACTAGAGTGACTGTGTGGCGAGAGGACAGGCATAGTTCTCTCACCGCAAACCACATAACGTGACACATATCGCCAACATTTGTCATCCAAGTTGACACAAGCAGCACAGGAATTAGTGCGAGTACAATGACTACAAGACACACAAAATTCGTATGAATCTGAGGAAGACTTCCTCGAATTACAATTTGAACAATAAGCTTTCATTATAGAAAAATATGAAAGTCAACAGTACTCGCACTTAACTCCCAATATACTGAAAAAGATACATTAAACAATCAATGAAACAATGATTTGAAAAAAAAAATTTTTGAAAAAATTTGATTTTCAGTTCCCAATGGGAACCCCGAGCCCAAATGGATCCCGATAGAGCCCAAGTGTGGACCAAAAATTTTTTTCACTCCCAAAAATTAAGGCTACACTATCGGAATAAGAAATGTATCTTACACTTATCCTAACAAGAATTATTCATAGGAAAACTACATGTAAAGGAAGCACTGTCAATGTAAACAACGCCACAAAAAACCAGAAACAAGACTCCAGGCTTCCAAAAATTAGGGCCCGAAGTCAGTAACAGATTTGACACTATCCGATGCAAAGCAAGGTCTTCCTCTGAAGAGAATGCAATACATCGGTTGGATGATGCATGATTACAAACGCCTAAACACCCCTAGGGTGAGGACGTAACCATGGGGATAAACAGAATAAACATACTGTAAAAGTTAAACTCCCAAGAAATTTTCATAAAAAAATTTCAGTAAAAATACCAAAAAGCCTGGGAGTTTAACAGGAGGGCTTCAGAGAAGGATAGGGAAGGAATACTTAACAAACAGTAGCTTAATCATTAGGAAGAATGATAATTCAGGCGATACCACGAAAATGGGTAACTAGAAATAATTACATTCAAAAATTATAAAGTTACAGCCCTGAATATAAAAAAGCACTGTTCCTTCCTTCCATGGTTCTATTCTATCCTCTGATCCACCATAATTATCTTTGATCTGTGTCTGGCATCATCAAAACAGAGATTTAAAAGCACAAAAGTCAGTCTGTTGTTATCTGACAGAGGGCCAAACAAGGAATGATATTTGGCGGCAATTTCGGCACTTCCTGGACACTGCGCATGCGCAGCTGTCAAATGTAAGGAAGGCCACATAGGACATTAAATTTTCGGTTTTTGATGCAAATTTTGGGGATTTGGGGGCAAAATTTGTGTTTGGCCCTGGATAATTTAGAGTTAGCACCAGCTATGTCTGGGCCATTGGTTACTGTGTAAAAATATGAGGCTGGGTTCAAGGGCCGCCTAGGCCCCAAATAATTTTCAAACTGAGAAGCTCTGAGACTGCATTTCCAGCATTTTGGGGCTAAACAAAACAACTTTTGAAGACAAACCTTTTTCTAAACAAGAGGCCCCAGGGGGCCTGAGGGCGCTCACCTGACGTGGTAGCCGAAATATCAACCCAGAGAATTGATTTCAACAAGTTGCATCTGCTCCTCCTAAGAAAAGCTTATACCAAATATCCAAAGATTCTGACCAGTGGATCTAAAAAAAAATGATTTTTAAAGAATATTCCTCATATTGAACTAAGTTATAATTCAGGCTCCCACAGGGAGCCCATATATGAACCCAGGGACTTGGCTTTAACAAACTTGAATCTCACCCCCCCTAAGGATGCTGCATACCAAATATCAAAACATTCCAACAACTGGATCTGAAGAAGAAGATTTTTAAAGATAATTCCTCATTTTGAACTAAGTTATCATTTGGGCTCCCACAGTGAGCTCAAATATGGACCTAGGGACATGGCTTGAACAAACTTGAATCTCACCCCCTAAGGATGCCGCATACCAAATATCAAAACATTCCGACTGCCGGATCTAAAGAAGAAGATTTTTAAAGAAAATTCCTCATTTTGAACTAAGTTATAATTCGGGCTACCACAGTGAGCCCAAATATGAACCCAGGGACTTGGCTTGAATAAACTTGAATCTCACCCCCCTAAGCATGCTGCATACCCAATATCAAAAGATTCTGCCTGCTGGATCTTGAGAAGAAGATTTTCAAAGAAATTTGCCTGAAATGCACTAAGTTCAAATTTGGGCTCCTATACTGAGCCCAAAAATAAACCCAGGGGCCGATTTGAACAAACTTGAATCAGATCCACCCCACAATGTTGCATACCAAATATCAAAAGATTCTGCCTGCTGGATCTGGAGAAGAAGATTTTGAAGAAATTTGCCTGAAATGCACAAGTTCGAATTCGAGCTTCTATAGTGAGCCCAAATATGAATCTAGGGAGCCGATTTGAACAAACTTGAATCAGATCCACCCCACAATGTTGCATATCAAACATCAAAAGATTCTGCCTGCTGGATCTGGAGAAGAAGATTTTTGAAGAAATTTGCCTGAAGTGCACTAAGTTCGAAATCGGGCTCCTATACTGAGCCCAAATGTGAACCCAGGGGGCAGATTTGAACAAACTTGAATCAGATCCAGCCCTACAATGTTGCATACCAAATATCAAACGATTCTGCCTGCTGGATCTGGAGAAGAAGATTTTTTAATGTTTTTCCCATTGCCTACAGTTTTAAAAAGTGCTGACTCAGCACTTTTTCAAAGTCCTGAAAAAAGTACCTCGTGATCAAACCGATAGGGATTTTTTTAACCATTTTATTCTACCGGATAAAAGTAAGCTTTATACAAAATAAGAATTCTCTGTGCCGTGTAGTTTTGGAGATATGGCAGTTTTAAGGTTTTTCCTATTTTTAGCTCCCGAGGTTCCCACGGGGCAATGAGAATTTTTTTTTTGCATCAATCAACTACTTATGACCCATTATCACCTCTAATCAAATATGGTTCAAATCGACCTCACAGTTCTGAAAATAGAAATTTTAGGCATGGCCAAAATTTTTGCCCCTCCCATAATGAAGCCAAATAATGCCCGACAAACTTCTCTTGAACAAACTTGATTCTAAACCTCAAAAGGACTCTGTATACCACATATCAAGTCTCTGCTACTGGTGGTTCATTAGAAGAAGATTTTCAAAAAATTTGGCAATTTTTCCCCCACTCCTCTGCTCAAAATGAGCTGAAACCTAATTTGCATAAAAATCAAAATGCCCCTATATAACCACTACTTCCATGAAATTTAATTAAAATGTGGCCAGTGGTTTAGGATAAAGAGGCTCAAACACCACCTTCACGCAGGATGACGGACGGACGGACGGACGGACGATGACGAAGAGTGGTCAGAAAAGTTCACCCTGACTTTCAGTCAGGCGAGCTAAAAATAGGCCTCGCTCACGAGGGGGGTGTGAAAGCCCTGCTGACCCTCCCTTAGAACCGCCCCTATGAGGAAGGTAACGTTCGTGCAATAAAAACAGTATAATGAATGTTAAACATAGTTAAAACAAACGGGTTGCAGTATTTACGACTGAACCGTTCCATGTGTCATCGTTCTTCCGAAACACGAACGTAATTAAAATCTTTCAACCTGAATGTAAGTTAATGAAATATGGAAATTCTTGAACAAAAATCTAAATTTTCTTCCATTGCCACCAACAGAAAGTTTACAACTATGGCTTTGGCAGGTATAAAAAAAATAATAAATTTACTTGTTTATTCGCCACTGAAGTGAACAGTCAACGGTTTCCTCCAGCCAAACCCATTTAAATTTGTTTTTAACATCCTTCTCAAACACTGATAAGTCATGAGATCTATCTGTGATCTTAAACATAGTAACATGGATGTAAGCAAACACACACAGACAATGGAAAAGTGCAAACAGGAAATTGTTTAACATGACTGGGTTGTATAACAATAGGCCCCAAGGAGCCTTAATCGCTCACCGGCCAAAGTGGTTCAAAGAAGTATTTAGGGTCACATTCAGTTGGACATGGTTCATCAACACTACAAAGGAACGACGTCATGAGAGACAAATTTTATGTACCTAGGGACATGGCTTGAACAAACTTGAATCTTACCCCCTAAGGATGATGCATACCAAATATCAAAAGCATTCATCTGCTGGATCTGAAGAAGAAGACTTTTAAAGAAAATTCCTCATTTTGAACTAAGTTATCATTCGGGCTCCCACAGTGAGCCCAAATATGAACCCAGGGACTTGGCTTGAACAAACTGGAATCTCACCCCCTAAGTATGCGGCATGCCAAATATCAAAACATTCGGACTGCTGAATCTGAAGAAGAAGATTTTTTAAGAAAATTCCTCATTTCGAACTAAGTTACAATTCAAGCTCCCGCTGTGAGCCCAAATATGGACTTAGGGACATGGCTTGAACAAATTTGAATCTCACCCCACTAAGGATGCTGCATACCAAATATCAAATCATTCCGCCTGCTGGATCTGAAGAAGAAGATTTTTTAAAGAAAATTCCTCATTTTGAACTACGTTATCATTTGGACTCCCACAGTGAACCCAAATATGGACCTTGGGACATGGCTTGAACAAACTTGAATCTCACCCCCTAAGGATGCTGCATACCAAATATCAAAACATTCCGACTGCTGGATCTGAAGAAGAAGATTTTTAAAGAAAATTCCTCATTTTGAACTAAGTTATAATTCGGGCTTCCACAGTGAGCCCAAATATGAACCCAGGGACTTGGCTTGAACAAACTTGAATCTCACCCCCCAAGCATGCTGCATACCCAATATCAAAAGATTCTGCCTGCTGGATCTTGAGAAGATTTTTAAAGAAATTTGCCTGAAATGCACTAAGTTCGAATTCGAGCTTCTATAGTGAGCCCAAATATGAATCCAGGGGGCCGATTTGAACAAACTTGAATCAGATCCACCCCACAATGTTGCATACCAAATCTCAAAAGATTCTGCCTTCTGGATCTGGAGAAGAAGATTTTTTAAGAAATTTGCGTGAAATGCACTAAGTTAGAATTTGGGCTTCCATACTGAGCCCAAATGTGAATCCAGGGAGCTGATTTGAACAAACTTGAATCAGATCCACCCCACAATGTTGCATACCAAATATCAAAAGATACTGCCTGCTGGATCTGGAAAAGAAGATTTTTTTAAGAAATTTGCCTGAAATGCACTAAGTTCGAATTTGGGCTTCTATAGTGAGCCCAAATATGAATCCAGGGAGCTGATGTGAACAAACTTGAATCAGATCCACCCCATAATGCTGTATACCAAATATCAAATGATTCTGCCCACTTCTGCGCAAGAAGAAGATTTTTTAGTAATTTCTCTAATATACATAGGGTGCTATCAGAGTTATGCCCCCTATGGAGCCCCAAGTGGGCATGTCCATTTCATTTGAACAAACTTGAATTGACATATGGTAATGAACATCCATACCAAGTTTCGAGCAAATCGACCTAGCAGTTTCAGAGGAGAAGTCGTTTGAAAAATGTTCATGACGCCGGACGGACGATGACGGATGGCAAGTGATAAGTTTAGCTCACTTCGGTGAGCTAAAAAGTAAGGAATAGGAAGCAGAACAAAACCAAAGGAAAGCAGGAAAAACCATGGAAATTCAATAGTAGTATTGGGAAACGAAATGGAACAAGTGAAAAATCTGGAATTCCAGATAAATCAGGCCGTCTTTCAACTATGAGTTGGGAGTCATTACAGTTGGGACAAAGCATGTTTACACATCTGTGACACCCCACCTTTCCTGCCCAAATTGGTCATCTTCACAACACCGCTGGTTTCAGACTCTACTGGCATGTTTGGTGTAGAATCTTCTACTGCAATTTCTGAAGAGCAATACATGACAAACAACTTGAATTTAACATCTGCAATACATTCATTTTTCTTGTGATCTACAGGGTCAGGTTGTGGAATAGTCTACTATTTCCTCAACTGCCAACCATTAACTCCCATGTGCCAGACTTACAATCAACATTAACCCTTCAGCGGTGGGATATTTTTCGATTAAATTTTACACCTCAAGTAATAGGTCAAGTGGTTTCACAATGATTTCCAGTCAAGTTTTGGCCATCTCAAAACTGCCAAGACTTGAAAAGAAACCATTGAAGGGTATTTGATGACTCGATTCGCATCACAAACTGCTATGCAAAAATGCCCAAATGCTAACTATTTTTCTTTCATATTGGCCTTATATTCACTATTTATCATCAATTTCTGAAACCAAGATGGAAACTGCTAATCAATTGGTAAAAACAAAAAATATCCTGCATTGCCAGGGTAGTTTTATCATTGCCAAGAACATTAGCGATAATCAGTCTTTTTCGATCATGGTGGTAGAAAAGTAAAACAAGTTTTTGCAATAACAAGAGCTCATGTATCGCTGAAGCAATACAATGTCCCCTACCGAACAAATGAGCATTAATAATCATACAAATGTTATAACCTAGATGCGATGAGCATGAATTTCACTGAAGCGTTTCCAAAAAAAGTCAGGAAAACTGATATTTTGGCACTTTTCCATATTTCCAAGGGCCATAACTCACACAAGAATAATGCAATCAGCATGAAACTCAAACTTGATCTGTAAGTCATCGTTCTATAGTAGGTTACCAAGAATGAAATCATTCGGTTGAAGCATTTCCAAAAAAAGTCTGGAAAACTAAAGTGTGACTGACAGACTGATGGATGGACAGAGTGCAAATGAAACTTGATCTGTAAGTCATCATTTTATAGTAGATTACCAAAAATGAAATCATTACGTTAAAGTGTTTCAACTGATATTTTAGCGCTTTTCAGTATTTCCAAGCACCATAACACCACAAAAGAATAAGGCAATCAGCATGAAACTCAAACTTGATCTGTAAGTCGTTGTTCTTTAGTAGGTTACCAAAAATGAAATCATTCTGTTGAAGCGTTTCCAAAAAAAGTCCTGAAAACTGATATTTTTGCACTTTTACATATTTCCAAGGGCCATAACTCACATAAGAATAATGCAATCAGCATGAAACTCAAACTTGATCTGTAAGTCATCTTTCTATAGTAGTTTACCAAAAATGCAATCATTCCGTTGAAGCATTTCCAAAAAAAAGTCCGGAAAACTGATATTTGGGTGCTTTTCCATATTTCCAAGAGCCATAACTCACACAAGAATAATGAAATTAGCATGAAACTCAAGCTTGATCTGTAAGTCATCGTTCTATAGTAGGTTACCAAGAATGAAATCATTCGGTTGAAGCATTTCCAAAAAAAGTCTGGAAAACTAAAGTGTGACTGACAGACTGATGGATGGACAGAGTGCAAATGAAACTTGATCTGTAAGTCATCATTTTATAGTAGATTACCAAAAATGAAATCATTACGTTAAAGTGTTTCAACTGATATTTTAGCGCTTTTCAGTATTTCCAAGCACCATAACACCACAAAAGAATAAGGCAATCAGCATGAAACTCAAACTTGATCTGTAAGTCGTTGTTCTTTAGTAGGTTACCAAAAATGAAATCATTCTGTTGAAGCGTTTCCAAAAAAAGTCCTGAAAACTGATATTTTTGCACTTTTACATATTTCCAAGGGCCATAACTCACATAAGAATAATGCAATCAGCATGAAACTCAAACTTGATCTGTAAGTCATCTTTCTATAGTAGTTTACCAAAAATGAAATCATTCCGTTGAAGCATTTCCAAAAAAAAGTCCGGAAAACTGATATTTGGGTGCTTTTCCATATTTCCAAGAGCCATAACTCACACAAGAATAATGAAATTAGCATGAAACTCAAGCTTGATCTGTAAGTCATCGTTCTATAGTAGGTTACCAAGAATGAAATCATTCGGTTGAAGCATTTCCAAAAAAAGTCTGGAAAACTAAAGTGTGACTGACAGACTGATGGATGGACAGAGTGCAAATGAAACTTGATCTGTAAGTCATCATTTTATAGTAGATTACCAAAAATGAAATCATTACGTTAAAGTGTTTCAACTGATATTTTAGCGCTTTTCAGTATTTCCAAGCACCATAACACCACAAAAGAATAAGGCAATCAGCATGAAACTCGAACTTGATCTGTAAGTCGTTGTTCTTTAGTAGGTTACCAAAAATGAAATCATTCTGTTGAAGCGTTTCCAAAAAAAGTCCTGAAAACTGATATTTTTGCACTTTTACATATTTCCAAGGGCCATAACTCACATAAGAATAATGCAATCAGCATGAAACTCAAACTTGATCTGTAAGTCATCTTTCTATAGTAGTTTACCAAAAATGAAATCATTCCGTTGAAGCATTTCCAAAAAAAAGTCCGGAAAACTGATATTTGGGTGCTTTTCCATATTTCCAAGAGCCATAACTCACACAAGAATAATGAAATTAGCATGAAACTCAAGCTTGATCTGTAAGTCATCGTTCTATAGTAGGTTACCAAAAATGAAATCATTCGGTTGAAGCATTTCCAAAAAAAAGTCCGGAAAACTAAAGTGTGACTGACAGACTGACGGATGGACAGAGTGCAAACCTATAGTCCCCTCCGGCGACTAAAAAGATGGGTGGCATCTGTCATGCATGTGTGAAAGTTAAAAAATTTATAGTAATTTCTATATTTTTTATACTTACCAATGACCCAGACATAGCTGGTGCTAACTCTTAAAATATAGGGCCAAACACAAATTTTGCCCCCCAATCCCCAAAATTTGCATCTAAAACCAAAGAAAACATGTCCAGAAAGGCCCTCCACACTTCGCCTCTACTGCGCATGCGCAGTGTCAAGGACGTTCCGAAATTGGCGCCATTAATCATTCTAATAACCAGTGCCTGGTAAGCGCTATGTACTCAGCGGGGAGGCAAGAGTTCCCAACTCCTGGGAGGGCCATCCCCGTCTGGGTCATTGGTAAGTATAAAAAATATAGAAATTACTATAAATTTTTTAACATTTTTATACTGTACCAATGACCCAGACATAGCTGAATAGTAAAAAGGCTGGAGAGCCAAGGACATAGAGCAAAATGGAATACGCTCAATAATATAAAATAGAGTCATCCCCTGTAGGGAAAAAGAAGTAATAGGCCTTACATGCATCTTTCTTATTTAAGATAAATTAGAAAGATACAACACCTTCCAAAATTGAGCTTCATACATCCATGTACTCTATTAATATCCAATATAATCCTTATACTAATAATTTTTAAAGTAAGCCAATAAATAAAGTAAGTCTAGAGAATAGAGACTCTTATAGTCGTAAAAGTGTCTGAGGATTGCATAATCATGTCCGTTGACATACGCAATAATCAAAAGCTATACTTTAAAAACTAAGACTTGAATGAATTTTAAACATAAACTTCTCACTAAATAACCATCCCAATAACAGCTCAGAATTACTAACTCCGGAGGAGGTATCCCCTTGTTTTCATAGTAAAACAGGTGACCCAAGGGAACACCCTCCCCCCCCCCCCCCCTTTTTCTTGCCCTGGGTCAAATAGCCCAGAGCGAAGAGGGCAGCAGAACGGAGACACTGCCGAAACAGACAGCCTACCTAGCTATAGTAGCAACTGTTAAGTGAATGACATTCTGAGCAGTAGATAATAGACCTAACAATAGAGGCCTCCAGAAATGGACTCGATATTTCTGAGATAAAAATTCATGAATGTGGATGGCTGAGCGCAATGAGCAGCCTTCAAAAATCTATAATAGCGACACTATTAATGTAAGCCCAAGATGTAGAAGAACTCTTACTTCATGAGCCAAAATCTTAAGCACAACTGCTAAGTCAATGATATACCATAAGCAGTACCGATAGTTAATAGAATCCATTAACAATAGAATGGAGCGAAACGTCCTTCTACTAGGCATCAAAGACAGAAGAAGCTTACGCCCATAGTAATAAACAGATATCTGTTTATAAATACATAAACTCTACCCGGAAAGAGTAAAGGCCCATGCCCGTACGAAGACGGAAGGACCTTAATAACAATAGGTTCCGGATATTAGGAGCCTAACTCTTATGCAAAAATCCAACCTAAATAGTAACGGAAGTAGTGATTCCGAAACTACGAAAGTGAAAATCATCCATCAATAGTGCATGAAACTCACTGACTCTACAGTAAAAGAGAAACCAACAGAATTACTGTCTAAAAGGTCAGAATTTGAAAACTACTGTTTCCAGAGGCTCAAATGATTACTTAGCTAAATAAGAACCGAAGTTAAAATCCATAGAGGAATTTAATCTAAAGATTCTAAGTCTATATATCAAAAAGTTACTAACTGACTTAGATAAAGAGACATAAGACTCAATTGTAAACTATCGTAGAGTGCATAGGTATGAGGTAACATAAACCTATAACCTTACTAATAACAGGCTGCAGTAGATCTTGTGAAACAAGTATACTAAAAAATTGCAATGAGTAGTATGGAGGGATCAACAATATGAACATAATGATCCCTACACCAACAACGGAAGAGCCTCCACTTTAGCCGCATAGAATAGCGAAGAAGAGGATCTCCTATAGTAAGAAATCGCGTCCAAAGCTCGTCCAGTACAATGCTACAATGCAATACGGACCACACAACGGAATACATGAAGGTTGCAACCTTGCGGGTTGTGATAAAGATGACACGATTTACCCAGTGAAAAAAGATCCTCACATTGAGGAAGATTTCACGTTAAGACCCACAGTAGACAAGAGAGTAAATTACCCATGATCTCTGTGAAGATAGAGATGCCATCAACAGTAATGTATTGTGGTTGTTTATCTTAGCAATACCTGCTGAAACAACAGCGCCGGAGGATACGCGTATCCTATCATTCCGTCCTATAGATCAATAGAGCGTTAACAACATTAGCTCAGAGATCTGGACAAGCCAACACATACGTCTGCAATTGATTAGCAAGCTGTGTAGTAAATAAATCATCATTGGGCGCTCCCATAGATAGCAAATCTGATTGAATACTTGTTTGTTGAGAGTCCATTCTGACAGCAACAAGCGACCCGTAAGTGAACGGGAGTCCGGTGAAACAATCAGACGACCCGGAATATGACGGACCAAAACAGAACTAGGTGTACTATAACCAACAGACGGATTCTTTCCATTAAATTGAATAACGGAAACGAAAGAGTGCCTCCCTGGTTCCGGAGATACGCCACTACTGTCGAATTAACGGACAGGATTTGGGCATGCGTTTCTGAATAATGTTCATGCAATGACATAAAGCAAGCCTAAAAAACATTATTCCGCGGAAGAAAATTGGTTGCTAAGAGACTGCGGAACCCAAAGACCCTGGCACTTCGAATCCGTTGGGATCAGTATTATATCCCAATCTGTTTGACTGGCAACCGTCATAACAGCCACACTCGGGTCCGGCAACTGCGGTGGCACTCTCTGAGTCAACCACCGAATGTTGCCCCAGTCTGAATCTCTTGTAACACTAGATAGACAAGAGAACGTGTAAATCGAGCAATTCATGGATTGCCGAAAAGTTGCCGTCGAAGAGAAGCTCCTCCGAGAACGAAGCGACTCTGAGAGAGTTCTTAACCTAACTATCCACGCGTATGGATGTAGCTAGGGCTGTGTCACGTCTAACCAACTCCAATCAGCCACTGAAGGGCGGAGTTATACGTGAACAAACTACTACCCTCAAAAGAAATTACATTGAGAATAATATCCCGTAAATCTTTTCTTGAAAACGTAATGATAACGCCTCAGTAAGGCGGATTACGTATGATAAAGCGTCTAAGTTAAGTCTACTATACATCATGTCGTTTCCAACATTGAAGTTGGAAAAGACATAAACGGCGAAAAAGAATATTTCCAGTCTTTAACCACACCGTCTAGACGCATATGAACTCTCGGTATGCCCTGCTCTGCCAAAATAAACTATTCGTATAAATGATAAAACGGCAGAAATGAGCAACGCGGACAAGAAACTAAATTATCATGCTTGGTAGCAGGCTTGTATGCATATATTGCGTCGAAAAATAAAACACATGTTGTAATGACATTATTGGACCGCGTCGGTAAGTCAGGGACAATGTCCCTGAACCGATCGAAAAATCCGAGTCCAATGACGCTATAAGTCTCTTATCCAAGATCGCAGCAATGAAGTCCGAAATAACAATCACTGGAAGATAATGCCAGAAGATATGAAAGGCAGCTTCCGATACTACTAAAGGGAAAACTCGAAATCTTTCGAATCCCTTTCGCCATCCTGTCGGACCCTATAAAGCGTTCGGTCGTCCGTACCTGATGCAACCGCGGACCGCACCGACCCAGCGCCGTCGGATAATTCCTGATTCTACCAAGAAACTGTCAATTGCTGGGATGCTGCGAAACAACTGTGCTAACTCGGATAGCACGTCCGTCACTGAGGCCTGAGGAGAAGCGGTCCTACAATGCATTGCCGCTGGAAGCTCCGTGATCGTTACCCTGTGCATACTACCAATATGCGAGCGAACGGAGTGTATAGGCCTCGTGTCCCTTGGCTACCGGATGGCGCGACCTATTCGCCGTGGAATCACTGAATGACGAAACTGATCGGATACTCGAGGTCACGTAGCCAATGTGCGGTCGTGTGCCCTGCTGTGAGGATGAGGAAGCATTAAGGACAGTCTCTCGGACTGTCAATATAACGGAGCGTCCCGACCGACAGACATATGCTCCGAAAGTAAAATATGTGAACCACAACATGCGGTCCCCTATGTTGTTGGACGAGAGAGGGACCTCTCTCGCTCACAGCCCGGACGGACCTGGACAAGCCAGGAACCGGACTAACAGGCTTCCTCCGATCTGTCCTCAATCTGCCGTCACTGGGTGAGTACTAAAGTAATTAAAGTGCTCGCATCACCCAAATCTCCTTCCTAGACCGCAACGGACGAACCCGGCAGCCGAACCATTCGATGAATGTACGCTACACCGGGTGAGCTAGCGAATGTCACTCCGTAGGCGATAGACATATTCCATGAGCACTTATTGCCGCTTGCTCTTCATTAACTATGACGACAGAGGCACACTTTTGAAAGACATCTCCGTAACTTTGCGAACAAGAAACCAGAAATGCTTGGTTATAGCAAGCATATAATAATAATATATATAGCGTCGTTCAATAATTCGAAAGTTTGCGTGACATTATTGGACTATGTCGGAACTGAGGGACGATGTCCCTGAACCGAACCAAAAATTTCTAAGTCCACCGACGCTATCAGTTTCTTATCCGGCATCGCAGCATTCTGGTCCGACGAAAGAAGCTGTAGAAGACCAAGTCAGATGACATACACAACAGCATATGTTGTTCCAAAAGGGAAAGCTCGAATCCTCCAAATCCCTTTCGGTATCCCGTCGGACCGGATGAAATTTTTGGACGGACGTACCCGCTTCCGCGGAGCGTCCCAACCCAGCATCGTCGGATAAAAAATATGCGACAGATTCAGTTGATGCTGGGATGCTGCGATAAACTGTGCTATTTAGGAAAGCACGTCCGTTCCAGAGGCCTGTGCAGTAGCGGTCTTACGATGCATTGCCGCCGGAAGCTCCGTGTACGTTGACTCCCGCACACTTCCTATGCGAACGTCCGGAGTCTGCAGGCCTCGTGTCCCTGGCTACCGGATGGTGTGACCTGGTCGCCGATGAATCTCTGACTGGCGAAACTGACTGGATATCCGTGGTCACGTAGCCAAGAGCGGTGTGCGCAACTATGAGAATGAGGAAGCCTTATTGACAGTCTACTCAGGACTGACTATATGTCGGAGCGTCCCGAGCGACGGACGTATGCTCCGAATGCGAAACATTTTGTACCACAACATCTGGGGCCAGATGTTGTTGAACGAGAGAGGGGCCTCTCTCGCTTGCCGTCCGGATGGACCGGAACGAGCTATGAACCGGACTAAAAGGCTTCCCCCGTTCTCCCTCCGATCCGCCGTCACTGGGTGTGCATTAGGTTGATTTATAGTGCTCGCATCACCCCAAAATTCCTTCTAGACTGCAACGGACGAACCCGGCTGCCGAACCATTCGGTGAATGGACGCTACACCGGGCGAGCTAGCGGACGTCAAAGGCCGTTGAACCTACTAGGGTCCTCTTAGGCAATTGGCGTATTTACATGAGCACTTTTCCGCTAGCCCTTCATTAATTGTGACGACAGAGGCACACTGTTGGAAGACATCACAGATACATCACCCTAATCTTGATCGTCTGAAATAGAAATTGATAAAGTAGAGTGACCCTGCGGGGAAAGGACCGGAGTGTCCAATTCCCCAATAACATACCGTGACATACGCTTCCCATATTGTCATCGAAATCATACGATACAGAACAGGAGTTAATGCGAGTACACTGACCACATATAGAATGATTATAAAGTCAGAGGAAGACTTCCTCTTATTACAATTGATCAATATCCTTTCAATGTGAAAAGAAAACAAGTCCTGGTACTCGCACTAACCCCTGGCAATCAAAATACATAATAATAATATGATCCATTAATATAGAAAAAATAATTGAAATCAAAATATTTTGAAAAAATATTTTTTCAGAACAGTCCAAGTTTCTGAAAAGTAACGTTGAGCCCCAATGGATCCCAAGCCTAAGTGTGGACAAAAATTTTAAAAATATTTTAAACAATTTATTCAACACTTACGAACAATAATAATGTATCTAGTTATGATTAAAATAACATCAAGATATTTTTTTCCAGAAATCCCCCCCTCACACAGAGGGCTGTTGAAAATGTAAACAATGAGTGTAAAAACACTAAAATAAGACTCCAGGCACCCAGGCCCGAAATCAGTTACCAATAATACACTATCTGATGCAAAACAGAGACTTCCAGGGAAAAAACTGCAGAACATCAGATGGTAGATGCAGAACACAACGCCTAACCACCCGTAGGTGAAGACGTAAACATGGGGAAAGAAACAGAATTCATTCTGTTATTCAGCTAAAACTCCCAAGAAAATTTAGTAATAATAATTACAAAAACTATGCCAAAAGCATGGGAGAATAGCAAGGGGGGACTTAAAGGACAGGGAGAGAGGAAAACACTTAAAAAACAGTGTAACTAATTAATCAGAATGACAACAAAATGGCTGCTGCCTCGAAAATAGGTAACTTAACATAATTTCATTAAAAAATTTTAAGTTACAGCCCTGATAATATTCTGTCACACATTTTTTTCCTCTCCTCCTTCTCTATCCTCCTTAGAATCACCATTTCACTAATATTTATGTGTCTGGCATCATTTAAACTGAGATTTACAAGCATAAAGATCAGTCAGATGTTAACTGATGAAGGGCCAAACTTAGAATGATTAATGGCGCCAATTTCGGAACGTCCTTGACACTGCGCATGCGCAGTAGAGGCGAAGTGTGGAGGGCCTTTCAGGACATGTTTTCTTTGGTTTTAGATGCAAATTTTGGGGATTGGGGGGCAAAATTTGTGTTTGGCCCTATATTTTAAGAGTTAGCACCAGCTATGTCTGGGTCATTGGTACAGTATAAAAATATGCATGTGTGAAAATACTCAAAAATAACCTTAAAACTGTTGATTCAAAATGAGGGAGAAGGAGCCTAATCTATCAGTCAGAGCATATTACCCAACATTGAAACAATCGGAACATGGATATCTGACTTCAATCAAAGCGGTCGTGTAAACATACTGAATGACAGAAGAGTAATAACCCCATAATATAACCCCATATTCATGTGTGGTATTGTTCAATTGCTATGATATTAGTTCTGCCTTAAAATAAAACAACTTTGAAGGATACTTTCTGTTCAAAAGCCTGAAATTCCAACAGATGTCTGTTCTCATTTCCCATTTTTGGGCAAGTTATGAATCACATGTGATGAACTTGACACAGCAAAACTTATTTCCAGGTATGATTAGTAAATTGAAAATGTTATTAATTCAGGACATCGCGCAAGGCCTGACTGCAAAAACTGACACGTTTTGCCTGACCAAAGACATGGGAAACTGTCAAAAGAATTACTAAAAGATATATACCCTATGTCTATATGAATAAAAACTGTAATATTGCCGACAGTTTTATGTAGTATTCACCAGTCTGTTTTCTGCATTTAACAATCATACAGTATAATGTATTTTGCTCAGTTTGTGGGAGGGATCAACCTGTGAGTTCAATAGACTGAATCCTAATAAAAGGTATCGAACAAAGTCAAATCATCACAGTCATTTCGAGTCAAATTAAACCTCAAACAGTGTGCAGGGCCCACATATTATACTTACCCTGTTGTTGACTATCAGGTCCATTTGATAAACATGAAGGATCAGCACGTTCATTTGTTGTAGAAATAGTTCCAGTTCCATCACTTTCCTTTGCTTGAACCCGCATCAGGTTTATATCTAAATCAACAACATTGACCTGCTCCTCCTCCTACAGTTAGAAGAAAACAATGTATTCCATTTAAAAATTCGATTCTCAGCAACTTGAGTTTATTTCCTGGTGTTTAACCCTTCCCACACTGTGTTCCTGGATGGAATTGTTGCTGACAATACTATGGGAATTGGGCAAATGCATTTTGTATTAACAAGGCCAAATGGAAAAACATAATTGGTTCTTGGGTAACTAATTTTTCAAGTCAATGATTGGGACTTTTATTATTTTGTTTGTTGACTGGTTGAGTGCTTGAAGCCCATATTTTGGCTCCATTCTGCTGGTACCATAACTTAAAGGTTTCATATTCTGTGGATGTGGATCACATTATCTTTAAAATGAATTTATTACATCTGTATGAATTTGCCTTGGTACATTTATGGGAGAGTGCCTACAGGCACTCTTCCATAAATTGAAACAAGGAAAAGACATGAGCACATTATTATGGCAACCAAGAACAATTTAGCAGTCTACCAGAAACATTAAATACATTACATTCAATTAAAATTATGAACCTCTTTTGAAAAAAACTAGTGCAATGCCGATCATCTGCAATCAGACAATAGTCCTCCATGGTAAGCGGTGTCACCAAATTTTGGAATATTGCTTTTATTTTTTATCAAAATCTAAAAAACATTTGGCATTATGTCTGATCACTGATAAAAATTAGAAACTAACATCTTCAAAGTGTCTCTGACATAAGGTGGTCACAAAACATACAAGCATAATAAGTACAAATATGACTGGAAATAAACCTGTATTCTATGTTATTTATCTTATGTTGCTACACCTCTTTACCAAACATTATTGAAATCGGAAATGTGGTTTAGAAGTTTGGAGCAGAAAACTAATTACATGCAATTTCCAACAAAAATGGCCACCAGTTGGCCATCTTGAATTTTTTTTCAAAAAAAATTGACGTGCATTCATTTTACATAATGTCTGATGAATGCTGAAAATTTGAAACAAAAGCATCAAAGCATCTCGGAGATAAAGGTGGTAACAGGACTGGAAATAAACCTGTATTCTATGTTATTTATCTTATGTTGCTACACCTCTTTACCAAACATTATTGAAATCGGAAATGTGGTTTAGAAGTTTGGAGCAGAAAACTAATTACATGCAATTTCCAACAAAAATGGCCACCAGTTGGCCATCTTGACTGACAGACTGACAGACACACAAATGGATGGAGTGCATTCCATAAGTCCCCTCAATGTAACCCGTGGGGGACTAATAAATACAGTCTGAACAAGTGTTTGACCACCGAGGTGGTATTAGTCCCCTACGGCACTTTTGTGACATAAGGTGTTTTTGTCACAGAAGACACTAGAGTATATAAGCATCTTGGATTTTGAAAAAAAAATATTGAGCGTGCATAATCCCCTCACAACCCTTTATCCATGTACCATATATGAAAGGCGTAGCTTGGGCCACTTGAGCTATGTTGGAGGGAGGGGTGGTAACATAAAATAGAGAAAAAAGCTTAAAAAACACAACAAAAATGGCCGCCATTCTGCCATCTTGGATTTTGAAAAATAAATATTGAACGTGCATCATCCCCTCCCAACCCTCTATCCATGTGCCAAATATGCAAAGTGTAGCTTGAACCATGTTGGTGGGAGGGGTGGTAACATGAAAATAGAGAAAAAAAACCTTAAAAAACACAACAAAAATGGCCGCCATTCCGCCATCTTGGATTTTGAAAACAAAATTTTGAGCGTGCATCATCCCCTAGGAACCATTTATCCATGTACCAAATATGAAAGGTGTAGCTTAAAGCATGTTGGAGGGAGAGGTGGTAACATAAATAAAAAACAGACAGACAGACAGATGGACAGACAGACGGACAGACAGACGGACTGACGGACGAAGTGCAATCCTATAGTCCCCTTACGGTTCCCGTAGGGGACTAATCATATTTCGAGATATTTTGTGCAAAAAAGAAGCAAATAGGATGTTTACAAAACACTTATAATAAACACACAAAATTAAAAGAAAAAGTCAACAAAAGTTAAAAAATTTATAGTAATTTATATATTTTTTATACTTACCAATGACCCAGACTTAGCTGGTGCTAACTCCAACAAAACCAGGGCCAAACACAAATTTTGCCCCCCAATCCCCAAAATTTGCATCCAAAACAAAAAGAAATCATGTCCTAAAGGACCTCCATACTACGCCTCTACTGCGCATGCGCAGTGACGCAGTCGTCCCGAAATTGGCGCCAATTATCATTCTTACTGGCAGTGCCTGGTCAGCGCTATGTACTCAGTGGGGAGGCAAGAGTTCCCAACTCCAGGGAGGGCCATCCCCGTCTGGGTCATTGGTAAGTATAAAAAATATATAAATTACTATAAATTTTTTAACATTTTTATACTGTACCAATGACCCAGACTTAGCTGAATAGTAAACAGGCTGGAGGGCCTAGGACATAGAGGAAAATCCAATAAGCTCAACTATATAGTAAAGAGGTAACCCCTTAAGGAGAAAAGGAGTATTAGGCTTTACATGTATCTTTCTTATTTAATATTAAATTAGAAAGATACACTACCCTTAATAATTGAGCACAATAACATTCATGTTCTCTATTAACATCCAGTATAACCCTTATACTAATTATTTTTAAAGCAAGCCAATAAATAAAGTAGTCCAGAGAATTGAGACTCTTTATAATCATTTAAAAGTGTCCGAGTATTGTATATTAAAGCCCGTTTGACACTTGACATATACAAATGCTTCACACCGAGCTACACTTTAAAAATAAGACATGAATGAATTTAAACATTAATATTACACTTTAAAACCATCCCGGAAGCGACTCAGAAATACTGACTTGGAGGAGGCATTCCCTTGCTTTTCACTATAAAGCAGGTGACCTAAGGGAACACCCCCCCCCCCCCCCCCCTTCCCCTTGCCCTGGGTCAAATAGCCCAGAGCGAAGAGGGCAGCCGGACGGAGTCACTGCCGGAACAGAAAGCCTGCATAACTATAGTTGCAACTGTTTAGTGGACGACATTCTGAGCAACAGATAACGGACCTAAACAATGCAGGTCTCCAGAAATGGACTCAATATTTCTGAGATAAAAATTCGTAAATGTGGATGGCTGAGACCAATAAGCAGCCTTCATTAAATCTGTAATAGCAACACTATTAGCATAAGCCCAGGAAGTAGAAAGAGCTCTTATTTCATGAGCAGAAATCTTAAGCACAGACTGCTGAGAAGAAGATAAATCTTCATAAGCAGTACGGATAGTTAACTGAATCCATCTAGCAATAGAATGGACTGAAATGTCCTTTCTATTAGGCATCAAAGACAGAAAGAAACGTTTCCGTCCCTTTCTGATAAACTGAGATCTCTGTTTATAGATACGTAGTGCTCTAACAGGACAGAGTAAAGGCCTACGCCCGTCTGAAGACGGAAGAGCCTTAATAACAATAGGTTCCGGATATTTATTAGGAGCCTGATTCTTAGCTAAAAAACCCACATTAGTAGTGAAGGTGATAGTGTTCCCAACACTACGATAATGAGAATCATCCACCGATAGTGCATGAAGCTCACTGACTCTTCTGTCAGAAGAGAAAGCTAAGAGAAAAGCTGTCTTATAAGATAAGAATTTGAAATCTACTGTCCCAAGAGGTTCAAATGGCTTTTCCTTCAATTTAAGGAGAACCCAAGCTAAATTCCACTTAGGAATTAATCTAAGAGTTCTGGGTCTATTTATCGAAAAGTTTCTAACCAACTTCGATAAAGAGACATTA
Organism: Pictodentalium vernedei; assembly: GCA_031216915.1. Classification (NCBI taxonomy): domain Eukaryota; kingdom Metazoa; phylum Mollusca; class Scaphopoda; order Dentaliida; family Dentaliidae; genus Pictodentalium; species Pictodentalium vernedei. The sequence continues at coordinate 386,789,951 of CM062294.1, forward strand.
GATCCAATTTGTAAACTATCATGATGTGCATAGGTATCAGATAACATAGATCTATAACCCTTTATAGTAACAGGCTGCAGTTTGATTTCATCAAACAAATATACTAGAAAGTTTGCAATGTCTGGTATAGAGGGATCAAATATATCTACAGAATGATCCCTACACCAACGACGAAAAACCTTCCACTTAGCCGCATAGTTTAGCGAAGAGGAGGTCCTCCTACAGTTAGAAATCGCGTCCACTGCTCGTCCTGTAAAGTGCTTGCCATGCAAGAAGGACCGCACAACGAAAAAACGTGAAGGTTGAGACCTTGCAGGTTGTGATGGAGTTGGCGCGATTTCCCCTGCGAAAGAAGATCCTCTCGTGGAGGAAGCTTCCGCGGTAGGTCCCACAACAGACACCTGAGGAGATTTATCCACGGTCTCTGTGGCGACAGAGATGCTACCAACAGAATCTTGCATTGAGATTGTTTTATCTTTAGCAATACTTGTTGAATTAACGGCGCTGGAGGATACGCATATCCTATCATTCCGTCCCAAGGGATCGACAGAGTGTCTACTGCAAATGCTCTTGGATCCAGACACGGAGACACATACGTCTGCAACTGATTGTTGAGATGTGTCGCAAATAAGTCTATCATTGGCCGTTCCCATTGGTAGCAAATCTGATTGAATACTTGTTTGTTGAGAGTCCACTCCGACGGCAACAAGCGACCCTTTCGTGAAAGGGAGTCTGCTAGCACATTCAGACAACCCGGTATGTGACGGACCGAAAGAAGAACGTGATGTTCTAACGCAAACAGAAGGATTCTTTCCGTTAGATTGAACAACGGAACTGAATGAGTGCCTCCCTGATTCCATATATACGCCACTACTGTCGTATTGTCGGATAGGATTTGGACATGAGCATCGTGAATAATGTCCATCCAGTGACGTAACGCAAGCCAAATTGACATCATTTCCTTGATGTTTATGTGCTTGCACAGGAATTGCGGATCCCAAAGACCCTGGCATCTCGAATCCGTTGGGATTAATGATGCACCCCAACCTGTTTGACTGGCATCCGTCATAACGGTAAAACTCGGATTCGGCAACTGCAGCGGAACTCCTTGAGTTAACCACTGAATGTCTGCCCAAGTCTGAATCTCTTGTTTCACTTGATCTGACAAGAGAACGTCTACATCGAGCGAATGAATTTTCACACTCCAATTCTGAGTCAGGAAAATTTGAAGAGGACGTGTGCGTAGCCGCCCCATCGGAATGAGATCCGCGGCGGCTCCGCACAGACCTATCAGTCTCATAAATTCTCTCGCCGTGACTTTGTCTGCGTGCAGACAATAGCGAGCGTAACAACTGACTAATTTCGCTCTGGTTAACGGCAGACGAACGAGATTGTTGTGCGTCTCGAAGCTCATTCCCAGATGAGTGAATGACTTGGACGGCACCAGATCCGACTTCTCCTCGTTTACTTATTATAAAACCGAGACGTCGGAGCAACAGAAGAAGATTCTGAACATCGTTCTGAAGCATTAACTCGTTGCCGTACCTCTGAAGAATGTCGTCCAGGTAGGCCGACGTTACCGCAGACGAATGAGCTCGGAAGTAGATCATTACCGAGTTCATTACCCGAGTGAAAGCCCAGGGTGCTAGATTCAATCCGAAGCACATCGCCCGGAATTGATACACCACTCCTAGGACTGCGAAGCGTAGATACTTTCGGAATGTCGGATGTACCATGACGTGAAAGTACGCATCTTTGAGATCTATGCTCGTTGCATAATCGTTCACCCGAATACTCGCTCTGACCGATCGAATCGTCTCCATATAAAACTTCGGAGCGACGATCAGCTTGTTTATCCAGCTCAAATCTATGACTGGACGGAACGAGCCGTCTGGTTTCGGAACCAGAAACAGATGGCTGTAGAATCCCAGAGATTCCTGGTTTTCTACGACCTCTACCACGTTCTTCATTAAAAGAGACTGCACCTCTGATAACAGAGCATCTCTTTTCTGTGGATTTGACGGAAGATGAGTCCACTTTGGACTTCGAGTTAATGGAGGCTTTCGTTTGAAGGATATCTTTAGACCTTCCGAAGTCACTCCTCTCACCCAAGGGTCGTCCGTAATCGACGCCCACTCTTGTGAAAAACTCGACAACCTTCCGCCAACCGGAACGCGATAGAGGTTTAAGCCATCACCTCCTGGACCTGCGAGGCCTGCGTTAGGAGAAACCACGTCTTCCACGACCTGCACCTCGCCTCATCGACCTCGGGGCGTCCGACCAATTGTCCCGGCCTGAAGGACGTCCCGAACGAGAGTCGCTATCCTGACGGTCTCTCGAATAAGACCAAGAGGACGCACCGGAACCTCTATAGGAACCTCTCTTGGGCGCATTAGACCCAGAAGTGCCTGTCTTATTCGTGTCTGCTGTATCCGACTTTTTAGGAGCCGATCTGAACAACAGAGAATCATTAGCTTTCTTTTTAATTTTATCATAAATAGCGGAAAGCTTGCCGTCAAAGAGAAGTTCTCCTGAGACCGAAGCGACTCTAAGAGAGTTCTTCACCTTAGAATCCACTAGTGTGGATGTAGCTAGGGCTGCGTCATGTCTAACCAACTCCAGGTTTGCCACTGAAAGGGCGGAGTTACACGTGGAATAAGCTACTGCCCTTGAAAGAAGTCTTAAAGAGGATTGTATATCCTGAAACTCTTCCCCTTGAAGGCGCAGTGATAACGCCTTAGTAAGGTGATCTGCGTAAGATAAGGCATCTAAATTGGCTCTGTTAGACGCAATAGCTGTTTCCAACACCGCGGTTGGAATAGAAGCTGACGACGGTAATGATAGCTCTAAGTCTTCCGCCTCGTCGTCCATACGCAGAGGAACTCTCGGTATACCCTGTCCTGCCGTATCGAATTTATTCCTTGCATTAATGAAAGGCAGGTTGAGAGTATTAGCGGACAAGAAACCTGCTTTCCCCGTCCTGGAAGCAAGTTTAAATATAGCGTCGTTCAATAATTCAAATGTTCTTGCAACATTACTGGACTGCGACGGAAACTCGGGAGCGATGTCCCTGAACCGCTCAAAAAATTCAGAGTCCAATGACGCTATAATTCTCTTGTCCGGAAGCGCAGCAGTCTGGCCCGACGGAACAACTTGAGGGAGAAAGTGCCGGATGAAGTCCACGGCAGCTTTATGTTGTTCCGAAAGGGATAGCTCCAAGTCATCCGTATCCCTTTCACCATCCGGTCGGACCTCCCGATGTTCCCGGTCGTCCGCCCCCGATGCTTCGGCGGAGCGTACCGACCCAGCGCCGTCGGATAATTCTCGATCCGACACCGTTTCTGTCGGCTGCTGGGATAAACTGTGCTATCTGCACAAGAATGTCCGACGTCGAGACCTGCGGAGGCGCAGTCTTTCGCTGCTTCGCCGAGGGCAGCTCCGCATCAGATGGCTCCCGCATACTTTTCCTATGCGAACGTCCGGAGTCCATCGGTCTCGAATCCCTGGCTGCCGGATGGTGTGACCTGGTCGCCGAAGAATCCTTCATCGGCGAAGCTGGTAAAATATCGGCGGTCACGCAGCCAAGGTGCGGTCGTGTGCGCTGACGAGAAGAGGAAGCCTTAACAGTCTCTGCGGACTGCTTATACAACGGAGCGTCCCGAGCGACGGACGTATGCTCCGCTAAAGACACATTTTGTACCACAACATCTGGTCCCAGATGTTGTTGTACGAGAGAGGGACCTCTCTCGCTCGCGGCCCGGCTGGACCTGGACGAGCTAGGAACCGGACTAAAAGGCTTCCTCCGTTCTCGCTTACTATCCGCCGTCACTGGGTGTGCATCTATTATGTTTATAGTGCTCGCATCACCCAAAATTTCCTCTTGGACCGCATCGGACGAACCCGGCTGCCGAACCATTCGGTGAATGGACGCTACACCGGGCGAGCTAGCGGACGACATTTGTCTAATCTCCATGAGCACTTTTGCCGCTAGCTCTGAATTCATTTGTGACGACGGACGCACACTTGAAGAAGATAACATGGAAACATCACCCTGTTCTGGTTCCTCTGAAATAGAAACTGAGAGAGTAGAGTGACCTTGTGGAGAAAGAGCCGGCATCGGTCTTTCTCCAGAAACAACATATCGTGACACACGTTTCCAATGTTTCTCATCCCAATGTTCACATATAGGACAGGGATTAATGCGAGAACACTGACTACAATTAATACAATGATCATGAAAGTCAGAGGAAGATTTCTTCCTATTACAATTTGAACAATGTCCCTTCATTGTGAAAGAACAACAATAAGTCCTAGTTACTCGCAAAAACCCCTGACACAAAGATACATAATAACATGATCCATTAATAAATGAAAAAACAATTGCAAAACAAAATAATTTTGAAAAAATATTTTTTCAGAGAAGCCCAAGTTGCTGAGAAGTAACGTTGAGCCCCGATGGATCCGATGGCAAAGTGTGGTCAAAAATTTTAAATTTATATAAAATAATTAATGAGACACTTTCGGATAATATAAATGTATCTTATAATGAGATAAACTACCACAAAGGCAAACAGCCCCCCTCAAAAAAGGCTGTTGCCAATGAAAACAAACAGTGTAAACACACTAGAAAACATGACTCCAGGCACTGAAAAAACTGGCCCGGAATCAGTCATCAATTACACTCTATCTGATGCAAAACAGAGACTCCCAGGGGAGAATCTGTAGAACATCAGATGGAAGATGCAGAACACAAACGTTATACACCCATGGGTGAAAACGTAACTATGGGGAAAATAACAGAAAACATTCTGTAACCAAGCAACTCTCCCAGGAAATTTTAGAAATGAAATTTCTCCAAAATATGCCAAAAGCATGGGAGAATTGCCAGGGGGGACTTTAGAAGGCTAAGGGAGAGGAAACACTGAATAAGCAGTGCAACAATTAGCAAGAATGACAACAAGAGGCCCATGCCTCGAAAATAGGCAACTTAACATAATTTCATCAAAAAATTTTAAGTACAGCCCTGATAATTTTTTGTCACTTCTTTTTCCTCTCCTCCTTCTATCCTCCTTAGAATCACATTTTCTCCAAAAATTACGTGTCTGGCATCCTTTAAACTGAGATTTACAAGCACAAAGATCAGTGAGATGTTGACTGATGAAGGGCCAAACAGAGAATGATAATTGGCGCCAATTTCGGGACGACTGCGTCACTGCGCATGCGCAGTAGAGGCGTAGTATGGAGGTCCTTTAGGACATGATTTCTTTTTGTTTTGGATGCAAATTTTGGGGATTGGGGGGCAAAATTTGTGTTTGGCCCTGGTTTTGTTGGAGTTAGCACCAGCTAAGTCTGGGTCATTGGTACAGTATAAAAATATTACACTCTCATTGGAATGAGCTTGATGACTCATTTCAATGAGGTGTCACATGATATGGTTTTGTTAAAATGTTTTGAAACATATGGAACAAAAATAATTAAAATAACAAATTTTTATATCGTTTGCATTGGGTAAAGGATTCATGACATAAATTGCAAGTTCGCACCTTAGCTGCAATGGATGGTAATGAAAGCGTCAGTGACACTGTAGCTTAACTTGACTGTGTGTTGTGTTTGATGAAAAGGATAATGTTCAATGTTTATGAAAGGATTATTTATTTATTTATTTATTGTAATGTGTTTAAGGTCACATACTTTTGCACAATGGCTAATCATGACCACAACATGGAGATAAAGTCAAGGTCAGTCAATCGTTTATACCCCATGTTGCCTATTTTAGAGTACTCGCACCCCAAGCATTAGTGACTGGGTCCTATTTTACCAGTGAAAAAGAGCTTGTTTACCACAGTAAACAAGCACTGCTTCACTTCCCGGGGTTCCCACGGGGGTTATGAAAGGATTATGAAATACAACAAGAATAGTGATAATTGAGAATATGTTAAATTCTGTTCACTATATAAGAACTGAGGCTTGGGTTAATGTGGCCCTCACAGTTAATGTATGTCAACCAAAGTCACCAAGTTACAGTGAAATTATTCCAAAACGAGTCATCCTATCAAGTTATAATGAAATCCCTTCATAAATATAACTCATAGACTTTGCTAAAGGAATCTTGGTCACATGACGACTCGGCAGTCACAACTGACCGATCATGACCAAAATAGAACAGTCTCATCCAGATATCATACCAAGTTATCCTACCAAATTACAATTAAATCCCTTTAACTGGTTGAGTGCTAGAAGCCACTATCAGGGCTTTCAAAAAATGAGGATACCAGAGCAAAAGCCAACACTTTCCTTGCTTAAATTTCAAATTCAGTCAAACACAAATAATATTTTGTTTATATAAACTTGTTTTATTACAAAATATTGGAGAGTGCCTGTGGGCACTCTCCCATAATTTTTAATAAAAGTTTTGAATAACAAATTGAGACCACCCAAAAAAATATAGCCCTCAACCAGTTAAAGAAACTGTAGACAGTATTAAATGAATTCAGGTCATGTGATTAGGTGGCAATAACGGCTGACTGATCGTGACCAAAATAGGAAAGTCTCATCTAGACATCATATCAAGTTATCCTTCCAAGTTACAATGAAATCACTTCATAAATATGAAGTGTAGATTGTGTGAAACAAATCTAGATCACAGGCCTGTGCTGCCATCACGACTGACCAATCACAGCCAAAATACGATGTTCTCATCTAGACATTATACGGAGTCATCCTACCAAGTTACAATTAAATCCCTTCATAAATATGATATGACCTGTAGACTGTGCTAAAGGTTTACAGGTTTCGGGCTTGGGCAACCATCACAGTTGGCAGATTGCAACCAAAAGGGGAAGTTCTCATCTATACATTATATGGAGTCACCGTACCAAGTTTCAATGAAATCTCTTCATAAATACAACCTGCAAACTGTGCTAAAGGTTTTTGGGCTTTGGGCCCCCGTCGCTGTCACGGTCGACTGATCGTGACTAAAAGTGGACGTTCTCATTTAGACATTATAGCAAGTCATCGTACCAAGTTACAATGAAATCCCTTCATAGTTATTTATTTATTTATTGGTGTTTAAGGTCACATATTTCTGCACTATGGCTAATCATGACCACAAGTGTTACGGGTGGTGGAAGCTGGAGTACCTTGACAGAAACACTGAGCAACTGCGGGCAACTGTCGGCTCCCCAACATACTAACTCCACTCAAGCAGGGTTAGCATTGCTTGGTGGTTCTCTCCGGTTACTCCGGCTTCCTCCACCCGTAAAACTGTCATGGTCATGATTAGCCATTGTACAGGAATATGTGACCTTAAAAAAAACCACCAATAAATACAAAGTTACAATGAAATCCCTTCATAAATACGGCCTGTAGTTTGTGCTAAAGGTTTTCGAGTTTTGGGCTCGGACAGCATTCACGGTTGAATGATCGCGACCAAAAGGGGACGTTCTCATCTAGACATTATCTGGTGTTATCCTACCTTGTTACAATAAAATCCCTTCATAAAAACAACCTGTGGACTGTGCTGAAGGTTTTCGGGCTTTGGGCCCCTGTAGATGACAGAGTTGACTGATCGTGACCAAAAGGGGACATTCTCATCTAGACATTACATGGAGTCATCATACCATGTTACAATGAAATCCCTCCATAAGAATGACCTGTAGGCTGTGCTAAATGTTTCCGGGTTTGAGGCTCGTTCAGCCATCACGGTTGACAGATCGCGACCAAATGGGGAAGTTCTCATCTAGACATCATATGGAGGCATCCAGCCAAGTTACAATGAAATCCCTCGTCATTAAATGCGACCTGTAGACTTTGCTAAAAATGTTTGGATTTCGGGCTTGGGGGGACAATGTGGTTGACAGATCATGACCAAAAAGGGACGTTCTCATCTAGACATTATACAGTCATCCTACCAAGTTACAATGAAATCCCTTCATAAACACGGCCTGTAGACTATGCTAAAGGGGACATTCTCATCTAGACATGACCTCCAACCTGCATATGAAATTTCGTGATTATCGAACAAGAACTACGGGGTGTAGCCTGTGCTAAAGGAAAATGTGAATAGACTCACAGACTTCTGCATACGTGATGGCAATAACTTGACAAAAATACTCTGAATAACACTTGCATTGAACATGGGATTGTACATCAATAAGATACACTTGCACAGCAAATATTGTCATTTAACCAAGTATTTTAAAAGTTACTAAGTTTCATGGTGAAAATTAAACAAATACCAAGTCCTTCAAAGGCAATAACTTTGTAAAAAAAATGTGCTGAATAACACCTGCATTGATCAGAGGGGTAGACACTGAAAAGATACATTTGTATACCAAACATGATGTCATTCCACCAGGTATTTTCAAAGTTACTGAGTTTAAAAACACAATGGTCACAGACTGACTGACTGACAGACCAACAGACTGATTGCCATTGCCACAGATTTAACTGCTTGTCGCAACAAAACATTTCACATCTTATGTGCAGGATTCCAGCACTTGAATGAGTAGTCAATACAGGGAGTTTCCAGGACCTCTCAGGCACATTTTTAACTAGAGGGAACTGTTTTAGTGAACTAAAACACGTCTCCCCTTCGATTAGTTCATGTTTCCAACTTACGACTAACAAAGATCAAACTAAAGGTCAAATGTCAAGATAATGAAAGTTCAAGATAGAATGTGACACATCAGCCTGGCTGTTGCATTCATATGCCAAATATAAACCAAGCTGAACAAATCAATAATTTGACCTTGATGTCAAAGGTCAAGGTCATATGTAGGTCATGATGGTATGTGACACGTCTTTTGGTGATACACTCACATGCCAAAAATCACATGCCTACGTCAAAAGATTAAAAAAAAAGTCAATAATTGACCTTGATGTCAAAGGTCAAGGTCATATGTGGATCATGAAGGTACGTGACACATCATCTCATGGTGATACACCCACATGACTAATATAAACCAAGGTGAAAAGATAAAACGGTTCTGGCCTGGACAAGCTTACTTGCCAAAAAATTAGTAATTTGACCTTGAGGTCAAAGGTCAATGTCATATATGGTTATGAAGGTACGCGACACATCATCTTATGGTGATACACTCGCATGTCAAATATCATAAGCCAAGGTGAAAAGGTAAATACGTTCTTGCCCGGGAAAGCTTACTGCTAAAAAAATCAGTAATTTGACCTTGAGGTCAAAGGTCAATGTCATATGTGGGTCATGATGGTACATCGTCTCATAGTGATACACCCACATGCCAAATATCATAAGCCTAGGTCAAAAGTTAAAAAATCAATAATTTGACCTTGAGGTCAAAGGTCAAGGTCATATGTGGGTTATGATAGTACGTGACACATCATCTCATGGTGATACACCCACATGCCTAATATCATAAGCCAAGGTAAATATGTTCATGCCCGGACAAGCTCACTTGCCAAAAAATCAGTAATTTGACTTTGAGGTCAAAGGTCAATGTCACATGTGGGTCATATGGTACGCGACACATCGTCTCATGGTGATACACCCAAGTGGCAAATATCATAAGCCGAGGTGAAAAGGTAAATAAGTTCTGGCCCAGACAAGCTTACGTGCAAAAAAATCAGTAATTTGACCTGGAGGTCAAAGGTCAAGGTCATATGTGGGTCATGATGATTCGCAACACATTGTCTCATGGTGATACACCCATAAGCCAAACATCATAAGCCTAGATCAAAAGATAAAAAAAAATCAATAATTTGACCTTGAGGTCAAGGTCAAATATCATGGGTCATGATAGTATGCGGCACATCGTCTCATGGTGATACACCCACATGCCAAATATCAAAAGCCGAGGTGAAAAGGTAAACAAGTTCTGGCCCGAACAAGCTTACTTGCCAAAAAGTCAGTAATTTGACCTGGAAGTCCAAGGTCATAAGTGGGTCATGATGGTATGTGACACATCGTTTCATGGTGATATACCCACATGCTAAATATCATAAGCCTAGGTCAAAAGATAAACAAGAGGCCCCAAGGGGCCTCAGGGCGCTCACCTGACATGGGAGTCTAAATATCAAACCAGGGACTTGACTTGAATAAGCTGCATATGCCCCTCCTAAGAAAAGCATATAACAACTAGATGAAGCAGTTGTGCCCACACAATGCACAGGATTTTCCTTCTATTTTCAGTTCCTGCACTTTTACGTCCCAAAATTGAGATAAACGCATAAAAAACAGATTTCTTTTTATTTTTGTTTGTTTTCCCACCCGGCCCCTAAATTTTCAGTGTAAAAAAAAAAAAAATTTTGTCTTAAAATTGACCGAAATGCATAAAAAAAAAACAAACAAAAAAAATTTCCTGATTTTGGTCCAAAATTTCTAAGTCTGGAACAGGACCCCAAATTTTCAGCCTAAATATGAACCCAGGGACTTGGCTTGAACAAACTTGAATCTCACCCCCCTAAGGATGCTGCATACCAAATATTAAAAGATTCTTATTGGAAGATCTGAAGAAGAAGATTTTTAAAGAATATTCCTCATACTGCACTAATTTAAACATTTGGGCTCCCATAGAGAGCCCAAACATGGACCCAGGGAATTGATTTCAATAAACATGTGAAACAATCTTCCAAAGATGTTATATGTGTAATTTGAAAGCTTTTGGAGCAGTGGCTTGGGAGAAAAGTAGTCTTAAATGTTTTTCCCATTACCCACAGTGTTAAAAAATGCTGACTCAGCACTTTTTCAAAGTCCCAGTTATTTATTTATTTATTTATTTATTTATTGATGTTTTAAGGTCACATATTTATGCACAATGGCTAATCATGACCGTGACAGTTTGACGGGTGGAGGAAGCCGGAGTACCCGGAGAGAACCACCGAGCAACGACGAGCAGCTGCCAGTTCCCCAACATCGTAACTCCGCACTGCGGAACAGGCAGGGTTAGATTGGTTGAAGACATGCGTACCATCGACGTGCAGTACGCCTTAGTACACGGCGTCATCGTGCCCCCACACGGGCAATGGGGATGAAGTGTCTTGCCCAAGGACACAACGCGGTTGCCGCAGGTGGGATTCGAACCGAGGACCTCTCGGCTTGCAGCCTGCATCTCTACCTACTGAGCCACCGCGCTCCCTTCAAAGTCCCAGAAAAGTACACCATGATAAAACCAATAGCAATTTTTTTTGACCATTCCATTCTGTTGGTCCTAAGGAAGCTTCACACCAAATAAGAATTCTCAGTGCCGTGTAGTTTTGGAGATATGGGCATTTTGATTTTTTCTATTTTTAGCCCATGCGGTTCCCATGGGGCAACAGGAAAAAAAATTTGGGCATAAATTAAGTACTTATGACCCAATAAGCCCTCATATCAAATTTGGTCCAAATCTGTCTCTCGGTTTGGAAAATAGAAATTTTGGGAGCGGCAAAAATTCTTTCCCCTCCCATAATGATGGCAAATATAGCCCCACAAACTTCTCTTGAACAAATCTGAGTCTACATCTCAAAAGGAAGCTGCACACCAAATATCAAGTCTCTGCTACTGCTGGTTCATGAGAAGAAGATTTTTAAGATTTAAGCACACTTTTTGGGCATGGCCCTACCAAGGGGCGAGACAACTTGATTTGAACAAAATCAAATTGCAATGTCATAACAAACTATTATCTCAAATATCAATTAAATTGGTGATCACTATAGCTCTCCTGACTGAAAGTCAGGTGAGCTAAAAAGTGATGTCCCAGACACAGTTGTATTAGAACAACAACAACATCAACAACAAGAACAAGAGGGAGAATTCGGGGTAAAACAATATGTCTCCCTTCAGTGAAGGGGAGACACTATTAAAGGTTTTTCCAAGGACACAGTGGGAGCAAAAACAAGGGACTTGCCATCAAGAGCTACACAAAGTTACAAGAACATACAAGCTGGAGGAATTTATATTTCCTATTTTAATATCATATAACAATCATATCTACAATCTTATGCATGATTCTCATGATCTTTTCCAGTCACACTCGACTCATTGAGAAGCAAGTTGAATATTGTGGGTATGAATCTCCTCTGGTCACATATATCGTTTTTCAAGGAAGTTTCCTATATTCAAAGACTTTCAAGTTCTTTAGTAAGTGTTTTCTAAATTCCATGACTTTCAAGGGATTCAAGGAGCTGTGGGATCTTTGCCAAAATATATGTGGTGCTTGACAAATAGTTTACTCAGACTTGAGGTTTTCAGCTCCTGGAATTGGAGAGCAAGCAAAACATTTGTAATCTGCCATCTGGTGAGTAGTGTCTGAATATTCTCATTCACTTTTAAACAAACAATGCTTAACCAAACATACCAAGGCCTGTTTAATTCTCATGATGGCTACTTCTTTCATCCTTTCTTGGTTCTATGGTACACACAAAATTTGAAAAAGATATGTTCTCGCTGATTTCCATGAGGTGCAGTATGTAGAATTAAGTGATGCAATTAAATGATAAAAAATAACTGAGTAATATTTATTACTTTTTTTATTACTTATTCATTACAATTGGGATTATACTAGAAATGTTTAATATGTGTTTTGAGCAAATCATTAAATAAAATTATAATATGTTAAAACATGATATTAAAACATGATATAAACACAGCTAATTTGTGTTTTCACAGATACACTGTTGTATATATACAGTATTATGTAAGTGGTTTAATCCAAGCTTAGAAACAGGTACTTTGAATTTATAGACACTTGTCTTTATATTTATTCCTATTGTTCTCTCCAAAAAACTGCCCCAATCAACTGCTTTAATAGGCATGACATGCCTACTGACCTCTTAAACAATGGACAAAGGTTGCATGAGGAGATTAACAACACTGTAACACAAAATACCAATGTGATTAGGACAGTGTCAACTAAAACAAGAGGCCTTAATCGCTCACCTGATAAAGTGATGCAAAGATGTATTTTTGGTCCCATTCAGTTTGTCATGTTCATCAACACTGCAGAGGAATGAAGTCATGAAATTATTCATAACTTTAGTGTCCATGTCAGTTGATTATCATAGGTCTTCCTGACAGCTTTCAATTCTATCAGCTGTAGACAAACACTGCCAAACTTCCAAGGGTCGTTATGTCACTGCACCCCCCCCCCCCCACCCACCCCCCTCAATGGAGAGCCCAAATATTAACCCTGGGACCAGATTTGAACAAACTTGAATCTGACCCCAAACATCAGAAGATTCTAATAAGTGATTCTGGAGAAGAAGATTTTTAAAGAAATTCCCTCATATTGCACGAAGTTGAAATTTGGGCTCCCATAGGGAGCCCAAATATTAACCCAGGGACAAAATTTGATCTGACCCCCATAGAGATGTTGTATACCAAATATGAAAGGATTCTGACTGGTGAATCTGAATCCTACAGGAAGCCCAAATACTAACCCAGGTACTCAATTTGAACAAATTTGCCCCCCCCCCCCCCTCCATAGAGATGTTGTATACCAAATATGAAAGCATTCTAACAGGTGGATCTGAAGAAGAAGATTTTTAAAGAAATTTGCTCATATTGCACTAAGTTTAAATTTGGGATCCTATAGGAAGCCCAAATATTAACGCAGGTATATTAACTTGATATGAACACATTTGAATCTGATCCCCCTAGAGATGTTGTATACCAAATATGAAAGCATTCTAACCGGTGGATCTGAAGAAGAAGATTTTTAAAGAAATTTCCTCATATTGCACCAACTTAAAATTCAAGTTACCATAGGGAGCCCAAACATTTACCCAGGGACCCGATTTGAACAAACTTGAATCTGCCCCACCTAGAGATGATGTATACCAAATATGAAAGGATTCTAACTGGTGAATCTAAAGAAGATTTTTAAAGAAATTTCCTCATATTGCACAAAGTTAAAATTCGGCTCCTATAGGAAGCCTAAATATTAACCCAGGGACTCGATTTGAACAAATTTGAATCTGCCCCCTCCCCCCAGAGATGTTTTTTTTTCTAATATGAAAGCATTTTAACAGGTGGATCTGAAGAAGATTTTCAAATAAATTTCCTCATATTGCACCAAGTTAAACTTTGGTCTCCAACAGAGAGCTAAAGTATTAACCCAGGGACCCGATTTGAACACAATTGCATCTGACCCACCTAGAGATGTTGTATACCAAATATGAATATATTCTGACCAGTTGATCTCAAGAAGAAGATTTTTAAAGATCATTCTCCATATTGCACTAAGTTAAGTTTGGGCCCCCATAGGCAGCCCAAATATTAACCGAGGGACTTGATTTTGAACAATCTTGATTTAACTGAGGGACTTGATTTGAACAATCTTGAATTTGACCCTCAATGAGGTACAATGAGGTACAATGAGGTACACCAAACATTAAAAGATTCAGACTGGTGGTTCTGAAGAAGAAGATTTTTAAAGATTATTCCCCATATTACTCTAAGTTGAAAATTTGGGCACCTGTATTGAGCTCAGATATGAACCAAAGGCTTCATTCTGACAAACTTGTATCTGACCTCCCTATGGATGCTGTATACCAAAAATCAAAAGATTCTGATCAGTGATTCTTGAGAAATAATTTTTTTAAATTTTTTGCAAACATGCTGACTCAGCATTTTTTCAATGCCCCCTCCCCCTACAGAACACCCAGGGGTCTTCCTGACAGCTTTCAATTCTATCAGCTGTAGACAAACACTGCCAAACTTCCAAGGGTCGTTATGTCACTGCAACCCCCCCCCCCCCCCCCCCCCCCCCCCCCCCCCCCCCCCCGGATACGATGGCAATTTTTTTACCATTCAATCCTACTGGTCATAAGGATGCTTCATATCAAATAACAGTTCTCTGATTGCGTCTACTGTTGCGGAATTACTCGACCCTGTTATCCATCAGCCTGCATTGTTCTGCAGGGTTTCCAAGCTCTTTAAAGCCATTTGGTTCCAAGGTATCACTTCGGTACCATGAAATTTTTCCATGGTTTCGGTTTCTACTCATTTTTTTTAAAAAAGTGTTCACTCCGGTTTGTGATTTTTTTTTGGAGAAAAATATTCAAGTATTAAACACTATATAAACAGTTGGGTTTTTCCCAAATATTAGTTTTAATAAAAGTTCAAACTGAAAGTGCAAGTACCATCCCTCTCTCTAAAATTATGAGATTATACAGTGAACCATTAATCCAGAAGACAATAAAGATTGTTCTCAGAGCCCTGGATATACAGGTGAATAGCATTTGTAGCCCCCCCTCCCCCCCCCCCCCCCCCCCACACACACACACACACACACAACCCACATCAAGATACGAGAGGAAAATGCTGTGGTAGCAATGCACACCTTGGTTAAAAAGGTGTAATGTTGTGAAATGTCAGGCTAAAGAAATAAAATCTCTTTGTTTGGGGTAAGCCAAACTCAAATAATTATTCCGACCCTAAAAATTTTAGGTCATTGTAACCCTAATTTTTATCAGACTTCAACTGTGAATTTGAAACCTATTTTGAGGTTCAAGCTTTCAAAAATACATGTAGAAATAAATATATCGAACAGTATAAATGCAGAGCAAGTGGTAAGTTCCAGTTCAGCAAAGGAAACCGCATTTTATAAACTGATCATTTTCAAGATACAGTGTTTTACCATTGGTGTTGAACTTGAAGGTCATAAAACCTATCGTGTTTGTGTATTGAAACTGAAAGACCAAATCTTAGACTGCAGTCTCAAAAATGTTATTGGTGCAAGTATAGGGTATAACTGTTTTTTTATTTCCATTCAAACATATACATAGAAATTAATGACAGTGGCCAGCAGATGCAAGGATATTGCATTCAAGTGAAGTTTGTGGTCATTTTGGTAATTCGATGTTTGTTTTATTCTTGTCCAAAACCAGGTGACGCTTTCAATCTCACCCTGATTTTTATCATTTCATTATTTGTCATTTGAATAAAAGTTTATTTAATATGTAAATACAATTATATTATGGGATCAAAAAGTTATTAATTACCAGACTCTGATTTTTTTCTGTGATCTCCGCCCTTTTTATTTAACACATTACTCGAAGTGACAGCAGTTATCTCACGTTGAGGTCAGCCGGTGTTTTTAAATAACCGACACAGAGTTGTATTTTCGGTTAACCTCCCAACACTAGCTGCTACCTTCCAGTATACAGAACCCCCCCACTCTCCACCTTCGAATAGGTTCCACATTACAGACCACAGGTATAACTTTGTTTTTGCTTTCATTTAGTTCGAGTCTCCATTGGTTCCCATATCTCTCAACAATTGCCAGTATTTTTGCCTGCCCTTCTTCACTTTCTGACACTAGCACCACGTCGTCTGTGAAAAATAGCCCCGGGATCTTCAAGTCCCCAACTGCTACCCCCCTCGTCGCTATGCAGGAGTTCTTCTAAATATTCGATGTGCAATGCAAAAAGAATTGCCAAAAGGATACACCCTTGTTTTAGGCCTATCTCCATAGGCACATGTTTTGTTGTCATGTTACCCAGGATAAATTCACTGTACATCTTTATATAATGCTTTCAGAATTCCAACAAACTTGCCTCCCAAGCCCAGGGCCTCAAGCTTTCGCCACATACCCTCCCTCCAAACTCTATAATATGGCTTTTTAGCATCCAGAAAGGCTATAAACATCTCTTTCTTTTTTGCTTTTGCAGATTCAATCATTTCGGATATGGTGAAAAGATGGTTAGAGACACTCCTTCCTGTCCTGAGCCATTCTGAATCTCTCCCCCCAAAAAACACACCTTGATCACTTCTCTAATCTCCCATACAGAACTTTACAGAAAACTTTTCCAACGTTGCTACAAACAGAAATTCCACGGGATAATTATCCAAAACAACCTTTCCCCCTTTTTGTGTATAAATGTGACCTTGCTTTCTCTTGTTTTTCTGTGGCTAAATTGAATTGGGCCATTAGGCTTTTACAGAGTTCCTCTCAAGTATTTTTTAGGAACTCATTAGGAATTTTGTTCACACCTACCGCTTTTCTGTTCCTAATATTTGAGACCACTTTTCGTACCTCCTCAGATTTAATTTCGCTGCACACAAGGTTTGCTAAATTTTCCTTGACCTCATTCTGGCACTCCAGTGGGTTCCTCATGCCCCACCGCTTGTCATTTACCTTTTCCCAGTGCTCTACTAGTTATGTGATTTGATCTTGATCATCTGTATTTCTGCCATCTACTTTAATACTCTGTGGGTTACATCCATTGTTTTGTTTATTCACCCATTTCTAAAATATGTTCGAACTCGATCCCTGTCATTCTTATCGTCCTAATACGACTGCTATTTCACACGCTCCAAATAACGTTTTTGATCTTATTTACTTCATTTTGTGCTTGTTGGTATTCTTTCTTTGCTACTCTGGCCTCATTGCTTTCCACACCCTTGAGTTTACTACTCCACCTGCAAGCAGCACATTTAACTTCTCTCTCTTTATGACCTTTTTCAATTCTTCATTCACTCTATACCCACGTTCCCGTGTTGGCACTCTAAAATCTTTCCTATACTTTGTTTCCATGCCTCCACTAGGCTCCTAACTATGGCATCTGCCATTTTCTGAACATTGGGCTCCCTATGTACATTCCCAATCTTTGGTTTCAATTTCTCTTCGAACTTTGCCCAGTCAACATCCTTTCTGATTCCCAAATCTCCTTAAAGCTTCCTTTGCTTCATATTAGGTTTTTGCCCCTGATAGTAACTGTAATCAAATTGTGGTCACTATCCAACTCCCTTTTACCCTCATTGTCCACTTCTACCTCCCTCCATAAATCGATATATGTGAGAATATAGTCGATAATTGATCTTGTCATTCCTCTCCCAGGTCCATTTCCTCATACACCTTGCGTCCCTGTTCAGAATCTTCAGACAGAGCTCATTTGTGAAGTCCAACAGCTTCCTTCCATTCCTGTTGACTTTCTTATCCCCACCCTGTATGACTTCTTCCTTATCACCTGTGTGTCCATTAAAGTCACCCATCAAAATTATACTGAGCACCCTGTTTTCTAGTTCTGTGATATTGGACCTAAGTGTTGAGAATATGGAATCATTCCACTCAAGTTTGCTTCCCTCCACAGTACACAATCCCAAGGGCAATACTTTTGTTTTTTAGAACCCATCCAATTTGTTCCCGATACCTCAGCCGAGGTGCTGACATCTGCCAGATCTGTGATCAACAACGGTTTTAAATCCTCTTTAATTTACATGCTCACCCCCCCCCCCCCCCCCCCCACACACACACACTTTTTTGACCTTCAGTTCGTCCTACACCTATCCACACACATCCCCTTACTTGCTCTACCCATTTCTTATGTCTTAACCACATCTCGCTTAACCCTTTACCTAATGTAATGGCCAAAACCAGCCAGCGCTATTTACAAAAGTCGGGAATTAATTTTCATTATTTTTTGTCTCAAAAACATAGGTTATGACCCCTCTTTGGAATGAGTTCATTCCAATGAGAGGTCATAACCTATGTTTTTGAGACAAAAAATGAAAAAAATTAGGTATTCAAGAATTTTGTTTACAAGTGTCATCTGCCTTTCATGTTAGGTAAAGGGTTAAACCCATGACATCAAAATCCTCAACCTCGATCAAAGAAGCAATTTCACTTACTTTCCTGTGGAGACCCTGGATGTTGCTATACCCCACTTTCAGGATATCTGGATTCCTTGACTTCCCCCTACTGATCCTGTTGTTTTCTGACAGTAACCTCGGTAATCTCGTTCTCTCCCCCTTGCTCTTGTTCACCCCACCTGAGTCCACACCTGCTATTGCCTCTGGCCTCCCATCATGCCCCTCTCCGAAAAAGGATCTGCTACCTGTAGAATTTTTTCTCCCAACACTTGTGTCCCCATCCTGCTAAGATGCAGCCCATCACACCCGTACATGCCCACATTGCCCCAAACATGTCCCAGTGATCAATAAAGGGTATTCCCGGATCAGCACAGTAATTCACCAACTCCTCATTCAACACCATAATCCTTGAGTTCTGTTCGTCCCCACCCACTAGGATAGGAAGGACAACGGATACCACTACTCTTACATTTCTACCGAGCAGTTTGATGATTAAATCCCTGTACGACTACACCAGTCTTACTGACTTTCTCTCCCTGATATTGTTGGACCCCACATGAACCACCACTACCAGATCCGATCCTGACCCTGCCACAATACCATCTACCAGACTCAATTTGAACAAACGTGAATCCAACCCACACCAAGATGCTGCATATCAAATATCTAAAGATTCTGCTCACTGGTTCTGGTGAAGAAGATTGTTAGAGATTTTTTCTTAAATTGCACTAAGTAAAAATTCACACCCCCATAGTGATCCCCAATACTGAATGGGGGATTCAATTTGAACAAACTTGAATCAGACCCATACCAAGATGCTGTATACCAAATATCAAAAGATTCTGCCCATCGGTTCCGGAAAAGAACATTTTTAAAGAAATTTTCTTAAATTGCACTAAGTAAAAATTCAGGTCCCCATAGTGAGCCCCAAAATGGATCAAGGGACTCCATTTGAACAAACTTGAATCAGACCCATACCAAGATGCAGTATACCAAAAATCAAAAGATTCTGCCCACTGGTTCTGGAGAAGATTTTTCCTTAAATTGCACTAAGGAAAAATTTATGCCCCTATAGGGAGCCCCAATATTGATCAAGGGACTCGATTTGAACAAACTTGAATCAGACCCATACCAAGATGCTGCATACCAAATA
The DNA here is from genome assembly GCA_031216915.1 of Pictodentalium vernedei. Taxonomy (NCBI): domain Eukaryota; kingdom Metazoa; phylum Mollusca; class Scaphopoda; order Dentaliida; family Dentaliidae; genus Pictodentalium; species Pictodentalium vernedei. The sequence continues at coordinate 386,809,651 of CM062294.1, forward strand.
TCAATAGATTCTTCCCATTGGTTCTGGAGAAGATTTTTAAAGAATTTTTCTTAAATTGTACTAAGTAAAAATTCACGCCCCCATAGTAAGCCCCAATATTGGTTGAGGGACTCAATTTGAACAAACTTGAATCAGACCCATACCAAGATGCTGCATACCAAGTATTAAAGATTCTGCCCACTGGTTCTGGAGAAGATGTTTTAATAATTTTTCTATAATTCATACGGTGCTATCAGAGTTATGGCCCATACAGAGATCCCAAGTGACGTGGCCATTTCATTTGAACAAACATGAATTGCCATATAGTAATGAACATCCACATGAAGTTTCATGAAAATCGGACCAGTAGTTTCAAAGAAGTTGTTTGAAAAATGTTGACGACGACGGACGGAAAGTGATAAGTTGAGCTTCCTTCGGTGAGCTAAAAATTCCTCATATTGATTAAGTTATAATTCGGGCTCAATATGAACCCAGGGATTGGCTTTAACAAACTTGAATCTCACCCCCCTAAGGATGCTACATACCACATATCAAAACATTCCGACTGATGGATCTGAAGAAGAAGATTTTTAAAGAAAATTCCTCATTTCAAACTAAGTTACAATTCAAGCTCCCACACTGAGCCCAAATATGGACCTAGGGACATGGCTTGAACAAACTTGAATCTCACCCCCTAAGGATGCTGCATACCAAATATCAAAACATTCCGACTGCTGGATCTGAAGAAGAAGATTTTTAAAGAAAATTCCTCATTTTGAAGTAAGTTATCATTCGGGCTCCCACAGTGAGCCCAAATATGGACCAAGGGACATGGCTTGAACAAACTTGAATCTCACCCCCTAAGGATGCTGCATAACAAATATCAAAAAAACATTCCAACTGCTGGGTCTGAAGAAGAAGATTTTTAACGAAAATCCCTCGTTTTGAACTAAGTTATAATTCGGGCTACCACAGTGAGCCCAAATATGAACCCAGGGACCTGCCTTGAACAAACTTGAATCTCCCCCCCCCCCCCCCCCCCCCCAAGCATGCTGCATACCCAGTATCAAAAGATTCAGCCTGCTGAACCTTGAGATGAAGATTTTTAAAGATATTTGCCTGTAGTGCACTAACTTCAAATTGGGCTCCTATACTGAGCCCAAATATGAACCCAGGGGGCCGATTTGAACAAACTTGAATCAGATCCACCCCACAATGTTGCATACCAAATATCAAAAGATTCTGCCTGCTGGATCTGGAGAAGAAGATTTTTTAAGAAATTTGCCTGAAATGCACCAAGTTCGAATTCGGGCTTCTATACTGAGCCCAAATGTGAATCCAGGAGGCCGATTTGAACAAACTTGAATCAGATCCACCCCACAATGTTGCATACCAAATATCAAAAGATTCTGCCTGCTGGGTCTGGAGAAGAAGATTTATTTTAAGAAATTTGCCTGAAATGCACTAAGTTCGAATTTGGGCTTCTATGGTGAGCCCAAATATGAATCCAGGGGGCCGATTTGAACAAACTTGAATCAGACCCATACCAAGATGCTGCATACCAAGTACCAAAAGATTCTGCTCACTGGTTCTGGAGAAGAAAATTTTTTAATAATTTTTCTATAATTCATACAGTGCTATCAGAGTTATGCCCCATACAGAGCCCCCAAGGGACGTGGCCATTTCATTTGAACAAACATGAATTGCCATATAGTAATGAACATCCACCTGAAGTTTCATGAAAATCGGACCAGTGATTTCAGAGGAGAAGTCGGTTGAAAAATGTTCACGACGATGACGACGGAAGACGACGACGGACGGCAAGTGATAATTTAAGCTCCCTTCGGTGAGCTAAAAAAGTAATATTTATTACCTTTTTAAAAGTTATTGTAATATGATATAATAATCAAATTTCCCAAAGTAATAGTAATATAATATTATTAGAAAAAAAATCAAAAGTAATAGTAATATAATATATTCCATTTGACATTAATTGACTCCAGCCCTTCACATAACAAAGAGGCAAGATTATTGAATTAACCAGTTCACATGGTTTGGAGATGGCTAACCGAATGCGGCTACATAAAACTTCTTGGGAAACTGCCTTTTTATCATTAACAAATATTCATATATTGCGTGGAATTGAAATATATATAGCCCCTCAAGGCAAAAGTCTAAAAATCTATCAAGACACAAGAAAGGCTGGTTAACTGGTAGAGTGCAAGAAGCCTATATTTGGGATTTATTCTGAACTGCAGGGTACCTAAAGTTAAAGGTTTCATATTCTGTGGATGTCCTTCATATTATCTTGGAAATAAAATTACTTCATCTCCATCAATTTGCATTCTTACAATTAATGGGAGAGTGCCTATAGGCACTCTCCCATTAATTGTAACAAGACAAAAATGTGTGGACAAATCTTGAGGCTGACAAAAAATTTAGCACTCTACCAAATTAAGTTACTCACACTTTACCATTCAAGATGCAACTTTTGGCTAAACCGGTCATCCATTCGCATAGATTTAAATTTGCATAACCACCTCATGAATGAAACGAGTGTTCTCACCAAATTCTGCACACTGCAAGTCACTCGAGAGGTGGAAGGTCATATTTAGGCTCCATCCTGAAGTGCTTGTGCTGCAATTTAAAGGCTTCAGATTCTTTTGATGAGCTTCATATCTTTCATTCAAGTGAAAATTATTTCGTCTGTATGGATTTGCATTACTATAATTAATGGGAGAGTACCAGCCCTTCGCATAACAAAGCGGCAAGATTATTAAATTAACTACAGATTACTTGAGAGGCATGAATGTGGTCTTACCTGTGTAGCCAAGCAGAGATTTTATCGAAAACAACACACAGAAATAACTAGAGGTACTGTGAGCAAACTCACAAAGTGATACCCCCCGCGCCTAAGATGTATAAGTTAGATTATCTCCCCTTGGAAATGTCAGAACGGAATTATATTGCTTCATGCACATCTTCATATGGGGTTCTTCCATTGGGTAAAGTTTCATGAAAATTCTTCAAACGGTTTAGAAGGAGTTGCGCAAATGGACAGACGGTATAAGTTAGATTATCTCTCCTTGGAAATGTCAGAACGGAATTATATTGCTCCATGCACATCTACATATGGAGTTCTTCCATTGTGTAAAGTTTCATGAAAATTCTTCAAACGGTTTAGGAGGAGTTGCGCTTACAAGGATGGACAGACGGACAGATGGACAGGGCGATTCCTATATACCCCCAAACTTTGTTTGCGGGGGGTGGGGGGGGGGGGGGTATAATAAACCAAAGAGCTACCAAAAGTATATTTTTGGTGCCAAATGCTGTATTTTTGCGGCAAACAATTTTTCTTGTGCAGTTGGCACTATTGGCAGCCATCAGCATAAACACTGGTACAGATTGAATGGTATCATCAGTATTTTGCAAACTATGGACAATACTTGTATTCAGTTCAATATACTACTGACTTGAACATACCTCTTCTTCAGGTTCTCGTTCAATTTCACCTTCTTGTACTTCATCATCATCTTGATCAACTAAGTCTGGGTTAAACTCAAACATCTGCCTCCCACTTATCTGAACAAGAAAACGGAATGAAAATTAATATGCACATGAGATTTTCTCACTCTTATGTGGAGCCCACTTTAACTGAACTGGATATCTTTTAATTGAATAATCCTATTAATTGAATATAATTTTCAAACACAAGACCATTTACCATACCTTCAGTACAAAAATCGGACCTGTTAATTGGATATATAGGTTATTGAGTCAACTCAACTTTAATATGTCGAGAAATTACCATGATAATCACAAAAGTACCTTGTATATCGCCCCATTTGGACTAAGTACATCCAATGCCAGCATCTTTGGGCCCTGCAAAGCTTTGAGATTCGATTCAATTTTGAATCTTGAGCTGGTATTTGGTTCGATTCGAAATCGGCTGCCCGATTCGTTTCCTCTCGAATCTTTTTCATAGGAATGCAGTTTGGTATAAGTCATCATCATGATCTCACAAAACCAAGAATGCATAATTAAAAAATAAAGATGTTTCGAGTCAGCATTCATTAGTTATTGGATGGAAACCAAATTAATACGGCTGCCATGGCAGCCATATTGAATTGGCTAGCTGGACCAAAATCGAAAAGGAAGCATTGTCTAGTCATCCACAAGTAACCCCTAAAATTTGATTTGATCAAATAAGTGGTTCTTTAGTTATTGAATGGAAACCAAAATTTAACAGATGCATGTTGGACGAACGGACAGACATGGTGAAAACATAATGCCCCTGAGAGGGTCAGGGGCATAAAAAGGGAAATAAGTAATAATAATAATAATTTTAAAGCCTAGAATCCACACACGGTGCTCAATGGCTGTACAGTAATTGCATACATACATATACACACATACACATACATTCTCTCACAGATACATTGATACATGGATCACTATTATCATTTATTGGTGCCCAATACCACATCAGCGACCAAGGCTATATCATGGCGATAAGTGACAGAACCTAAAAGAAAAAGGGTATTGAATTAGAACAAAATAAAAAAACTACAACTTTAGTATGAACATATTTGTGTGCAGGAATGCATTCTGCTAAGGGATCTGTTCCCCATGCTTAAGTAGAATGGTATGATTCTTTTAATCAAATAAATAAAAATATGAAATCATCAGATGTGTACCCATACGCGCAACTAGTAGAAAGCTGTATGACGGAGGGCCACCACAGATGCCGACATTATGTACACCATACAAGGTATGGGTACATATAGAAATGGATTGGAGGAGTGTCTAATTTGATGGATAAAGGGTTAATATCTCCGGAGCAAATTATTAGATTTACATAAAAAAACTATACAGCACAGCACATCAGTAACCTGAATAAATATATAAAGTAACATGACAATCGGATTGATATTTTTTGAGTTATCTCATGCCAAAGGATTGGAGGAATTTTCAATTTGAAGGATAAAGGGGGTTTATATCTCCGGACCAAATTATCAAATTATCAGATTTACACTAAAAACTATACAGCTCGGTACATCAGTAACCTGAACACAAATATAAAGTAACTTGACAATCCAAGCAACATTTTTCAAGTTATCGAATGCCAAAGGGATTGGAGGAATTTTCAATTTGAAGGATAAAGAGTTAATATCTCAGGATCAAATTATCAGATTTACACCAAAAACTATACAACTCAGCACATCAGTAACCTGAGCACAAATATAAAGTAACTTGACAATCCAAGCAATATTTTTCAAGTTATCGAATGCCAAAGGGATTGGAGGAATTTTCAATTTGAAGGATAAAGGGTTAATATCTCAGGATCAAAATAACAGATTCACACCAAAAACTATACAGCTCGGTACATCAGTAACCTGAACACAAATATAAAGTAACTTGACAATCCAAGCAATATTTTTCAAGTTATCGAATGCCAAAGAGATTGGAGGAATTTTCAATTTGAAGGATAAAGGGTTAATATCTCAGAATTAAATTATCAGATTTACACCAAAAACTATACAGCTTGGCACATTAGTAACCTGAACACAAATATAAAGTAACTTGACAATCCAAGTAATATTTTTCAAGTTATCGAATGCCAAAGGAATTGGAGAAATTTTCAATTTGAAGGATAAAGGGTTAATAACAAAGGGTCAAAATAACAGATTTACATCAAAAACTACACAGCTCGGCACATCAGTAACCTAAACACAAATATAAAGTAACTTGACAATCCAAGCAATATTTTTCAAGTTATCGAATTCCAAAGGGATTGGAGGAATTTTCAATTTGAAGGATAAAGGGTTAATATCTCGGGATCAAATCATCAGATTTACACCAAACACTATACAGCTCGGCAAATCAGTAACCTGAACACAAATATTAAGTAACTAGACAATCCAAGCAATATTTTTCAAGTTATCGAATGCCAAAGGGATTGGAGGAATTTTCAATTTGAAGGATAAAGGGTTAATATCTCAGGATCAAATTATCCGATTTACACCAAAAACTATACAACTCGGAACATCAGTAACCTGAACACAAATATAAAGTAACTTGACAATCCAAGCAATATTTTTCAAGTTATCGAATGCCAAAGAAATGGATACGGATGCCGGACGGACAGACAGACGGACGGACAAAGAATGGACGAACGACGGATGGTCACCCAGGATGCCGGCATTATGTGTACCATACATAGTATGGGCACACATAATAAAATGGCACAGATAGAGCACGGTACATTTTGAACAGACAGTGAGACAAAGAAAAAATTCTGACATTAATACAGTGAGGGTGGGTATCCATTTTTTCCACTGATTCTGTTGCCCCTGACAAGGTAGAATGGAGCCATGATTCATTTCGATGGATACAATTTGTAATAAAAATATTAACATGGATACAATTTGTAATAAAAATATTAACATTCAAATGTACAGATCTCTGTATTATATACCCTCTGAACAAAACATTATAAGGTAAATTTTACAATTTCGGTAGAAACATGTGCTGTTGAAACATATACTGTTCAATATTTTTTGCAACTAATTTTAAGCAATCAAAAAAATATTAATTCTGCTTTAGGATCCGTTCTCCCATGTTGAGGTACAAGCATAGCAAAACATAATCCCAATGATTTTATGCAAAGATATTAATTCTGTTGTAGGATCCGTTCTCTCATATTGAGGAATAAGCATGGCAAAAGTTATTTGAATCCAACAAATAATGACAGTGATACAGCAGCAAATATGTTAGACAGACACATTTTTCAATAATAATCCCCCAAGTTAAACAGGGGCAAATAACTTTGTAAATGTTTAGAAAAATTTTAATTCTGCTGTAGGATCTGTTCCCCCATGTTGAGGTACAAGCATAGCAAAAATTATTTGAATCTGCCAAATAATGACAGTGCTAGAGCAGCAGATATGTTGGATGGACACATTTGTGTTACAAACATATGTAACGTACAAACTTACAAACGTACAAACGAACGGATGCAGCTCTCTACAAGATACCCCCTCCGACCAGATCGGTCGGGGGCATAATAAAAGACTGAGTGTAATTTCCACCACATTAACATAAATAAAACCATCACTCATGCCACTAGCCATACTAATTTCAATATCACTAGTCCCTACCACTGTTAAATGCAAATTTAAGGTTTCCAAGCAATGTTGATGATGAATTATAATCCTTACAGGATAATATTCCAACTACATCATCAAGGCATGCCTTCGTCGAAGGCATGCCTTGATGATGTAGTTGGATTATTTTATGAGCTGGGACTTGAGCCATCACAGTCAGAACAAATCAGCACCACAACCCCCATCGATCATCTTCAAGACTCCACTGATTCAATTTGATTTCAAATAAGCTACCAGAATGATAAAATAAATACTCATATGAAGTCTAGAATACAGGAAAGCAGGGATTCTGCTGTAGGGACAGGGGCTCCCTTTTACCTTTCTCCTTGGTCACTTTTCCCTCGACCATCAATATTTTTTATTAATAATTAACTGAAGTCGTAAACAATGTAAACGCCATCATTAAAGTAACAATCTTTATACAGCAAAATGTGGTGTCCTCATGGTTGTGTCAGCACTGAAATGAACAATTAAATGAGAATTGAAAGTGCAATTCTTAGAATGGGTGGTATTAATAGACATTTTGTGACTGTGTCAACAGTAGACTACACAATTAAACAACAAGGTTCACATCGCCGATGCGAGGTCAAGTTTTTGTGGCTAATGCAATGGTGGCTATGAACAAAAAAAATGGACTGAGCCCATTTTCGAACTCGATCAAGAAAAATATTCCTGGAAACACATAAAACGAAAATGAATTGGATCAGTTGACGTTTGTTCAAGTTATCGTGTGCTATCGAGCACAAAATTCTCAAAAAATATAAATTTTATAGTAAAGTTCCTTTCTTATTATACCTACCGCAATTGTTTACTACAGGCTTGCACTACAGTGGAAGACCCTAACTCGGATAAAATACTGTCTATTTTAATCTTTCCCAAGAGATTTGGGAAAGAAAAGTGGTGTAAAAACACCACAAAAAAATGAGCCAAACCTGGGTCGAGTGCCATCGGTGCACACCCAATAGGGGACGCTCTTTTCTTAGTACAATTCCACGACTTCCGTTAACCAGTGCACAAGCAGTCATCAAAGCATTCTTTTGAGTCTGCCAACATAGGAGTTATGTGATCAGCGGGGAGGAAGGATTCTTACCCGAATAAGAAGACGGGAGGGCCTCCATGTAAACAATTGCAGTAGGTATAATAAGAAAGGAAATTTACTATAAAATATATATTTCTTATCAACCTACCTTATAGGCTGAATAGACAATAGGATGGAGGGAATCACATAACCAACCCACACATAACTCAATTGCACTGGAACCATGGTCAGAGGAAGAGATCCCTAGTCCTATCAAACCATAGCATCACAAACATTAGTAAAAGACAATGAAAGATGAGGCGTATGGTGGTGTGTGACGCACAGACAGAAAGGGCAGTAACAGCATGGAGCTGGAACTGACCCTGTAAGAAGCTGAATGGCGGGGATAGACAACAGCCTGAGCAGAAGAAAGAGGGCCCGTAGAACAAAGGTCCTCTGTCTGCTCCTGCAACCGTCGCAGATAAGTGGAGAAGGTAGCAATCCTCCAGTAGGCTGCCAGCATAACATCCGACAACATGCCGGAGTTAGTATAAGCCCCGAGAGGATGACAATGCACGCACCTCGTGGCAGAAAAACGATTGGTAATACAATCGCCATTAGCTAGATGAGCAGAAGCTGCATGAATAGCAAGACAAATTCCTCGAGAAATGGATTCAGGAAAGATCTGGCATGTGAGAAAATGCATATCCACCCGGGATAAAGGCGCAAATGCCCCCCCCCCCCCCCCCCCCCCAAGCAGAGCAGCGCCCAAGAAAGTGTCCATCTTGGAGTAAACTGCAAAGTCCCAAGCCTTGTTAAGGAAAAGTGCTGAACAAGCTTGGAAAGGCAAGGAAGAGTGCCGAAATGATGCGGTATCACATATGAAAAAGGTCTCTGAAGCATGGACTTGTACTCATTGCTGGAGACCCCCAGAAACAAACATATACCAGAAACTCTGCAATCGGTGTGATCGAAGGAGTGACAGAAGCAACAGAGTGATCGCACACCATCGACAGAAGAACCTTCTACTTAGCCACAGAGGCTAAACCAGTGCAGCAACTCCACTGCTCATCTCTAAAAACCACTACGGAGGAGACAGGACCCGATAAAAGACATGCGCAAAGGCACAATGAAGTCAGGTCGACCTGAAACCTCCTCGGGCGACTTTGGCAAAGAAAGTCATGACGTAGAGGGAGACACAGGGGTGTGATCGAAAGGATTCGACAACTGTAGGTTCATATCTGGGCTAGAACCCGAGGCAGAATCAGAACTGGCAGGAAGGCGTAGCCGACAAGACCGTCCCAAAGGAGGGCCAGAGCGTCCACGGCGAAAGCCAGAGCATCTGGACACGGGAACACGAAAGTGTCCACCTGATGGTTCCAATGAGTGCCAAAGAGATCGATGTGGGGATGACCCCAGAGATCGCAAAGAGACTGGAACACCGCCATGTGGAGCATCCACTCGGTGGAAAAGAACCTGCCCCGTCGGGACAGGGAATCGGCTAGAACGTTCAGACGACTGGGAATGTGACGAACCACCACTCCGACGTTGACATCCTGAGCGAGCAGTAGAAGATCCCGAACCAAATTGTACATGGGAACATAGTGCGTTCCGCCCTGGTTCCGAATGTAAACAACCACGGTAGAATTGTCAGACCACAGAAGGACCTGACAATCCGAAAAGCGGGGGATCCACTGTCGGAAACACAGAAGAAGAGCAAGAAGCTCCTTCTGGTTAACATGAAGAGCTGCTAGATCCTGGTCCCATGACACATGAAGGAAAAGACCTAGAGGATCCAACGTCACACCCCATCCAAGATCGCTTGCGTTTACCGTCAGAACACGATCGGACATGGGGAAGTCCAACGGAACTCCCTGCATAATCCACTGAACATCTGTCAGGGGAGAAGGTGATGAGGAAGAGACTCCGGTAACAGAAGCACAGAACCAGAGGATCGACATTCGGCCTCCAACGACTGAGCAAAAAGTGTTGGAGAGGTCAGACATGCAGTTGACCTAGAGGAAAGAGATCCGTCACCGAAACGCAGAGACCAAGCAGTCGGGGAAGGCTCCGAGCTGCTGAAGTCCATCCCAGATGACAAGACGGAGAAGGGACCAGGTCCAACTTCTCTCTGTTGAAAAGCAGCATTGGATTGCCTCTGGAGGCTATCAACTAGACAAGCCGAAGAAGACACCTTGCACTGTGTGCGATGTAAGACTAACATATGCGACATCAGACAGGTGAAGGCCCAAGGATCCAGGCCGAGGCCAAAGGGAATGGCCTTGAACTGGAAAACATCCTGGGGAATGGAGCGAAGAACTGATCTGAAACCTCCATGCTGAACTGAGGAGCAATGATAGACTGCGTCAGAGTACTCAGATCGATAAGCTATCGGAGTCGGCTGTCCTTCTACGGCACCAAGAACATGCGGGAACAAAATCCCACTGAAAGAAAGTTCTTGATGACCTTGATTGTTCCCTTTGACAATTGACAGGAGATCGCCTATCTCCGTGGTCAAAAGTTCCCCACGTGTAACGTTGAAAGGAACTCATGTGGGAAGAGGCACTCTCTACTTAGTGGAGTGCCTCAACCTGGAACGAAATCGAAGCGACTACTGCCGGCGACGCCTACCCCACCCTGTGAGTGAGTAGAAGTGGCAGTAGGAGGATCAGCCCTTAGCTTCGCAGAGGAAGCAGAAGGGAACTTGTTAGGCTTTGGACAGTGCCTGCCCCCAACAGAAGGCCGATCAAGCTGACTAAGCAGCAGCAGATCAATGGAATGACAAAGGGAGCCATCTCGGACTGTATCCACGGAACCATGGAATAGTCGCGGACCCGCCAAAAGAGGCAGATCGAAGAGCAGCGCCCTGCCCCTCAAAAAGGGGACGTCTTGTGTCCAGCACAGCGTACCTGCGAACTAATTCCAAGCTAGCCGCGTAACAGGCATGTGTGTGAGAAGGTGCATGAGAGCCTTGAACAGCACACACAAAACAAAAACCTGTTTGTCGTCAAACTCATCTGGGAGCAGATAAGCAGCAAAGCAGAGATGATCGAAGAGAGAACGCATTCCAGCATCCCCCTCGATAAGCCCGACTTGGACTCCAGAGTTTCCATATGGCTGAGGAGTTGGAGTCCCGATCCAAGACCGTCACAGTCTGGCAGACTGACGGATTGGCGAAATCGTAGGAACGATAATGCACCAGAGGCAAAAAGTGTCAACCCTGAGGGAGAACGATGTCTTCATAGCCTTGGAACTCAGCTTAAGAGTCCAAAGCGGTAAATGCTTCAACACCTGTACCAACAGGCACAGTCGAAGGCCCCCAGAAGCATGTTGCTCCACAGGCTGCAGGCGTGTGACCGATGATTGCAGCCGGGCTGACATTGTCGGCTGGTTTGATGGTTTGAGACCTGGAAGGAACCCAAACACAAAGTCAAGAGCTGCCCCCAAGTCAGAAGACTGTTGGCTCTCGACGTCAGGAATGTCAGACTCATACCATGAGTCGGAAGACACATAGCCCATTATGGGCAAACCAGCCGACGCCTCCCATGGTGTGGGTACACCAGGGGATCAGAAAGCGACCTGTTTCCAATCATGGGAGGCGGTGCCACAGGGGGCATGCGGAAACCACTCATAGCCTCGCTGGAAGCAACGGAAAAGGCTCTTGGACAGAACCTAAGTGAGCAAGGAGAGGGCCTCCCTAAGCTCACTGACTGTCTGAACGGAATGACGTGGGAATGAACCGACAAAGTGGCTTCACTCCTGACCCATTTACCAGCGAAGGGTCACGATCCTCACAAACACCCGACGTGGGGTCACGGGCTGCAGCCAAAAACATCTGAAGGCAGATGTGTAGTGGGGTATCACCTACCCCGAGGATCAACAGAGCGGAAACTCAGGGGAGTCGCCACGGACCTCTGCGGGACAGAAGGTCCAGGCTGCACAAAAAGCGTTGGTCACACAAAACTGGCCATGGGACCAGAGTGCGTGGACAGAAATGCCACAGAGCTCATGGTGACCCCACCATGAACATCCGCATCCAATGAGAAAAACTGAGGTACTCGACGGCTGAGAGACCACAGTAGAAGGTTTGGCTGGCAGCCCCTTCCAAATTCGCCAAGTTGAAGTCAGGGAAGGCTGAGGCCAATACCCCACAATTACACTACCAGACATCCCTGCAGACCCCTGCAGGGATAAAACTGCTGTGCTCAATGGCTGAGAGGACACAGCATGGGGGGTCGGTCGGCAGCCACTTCCAACTTCGCTGAGTTGAAGTCAGGGAAGGCTGAGGCCGATACCCCACGTCTACACTACCAGACACCACTGCAGACCCCTGCAGGGAGAAAACTGCTATGCTGAAAGAATGATAGGACACAGCAGGGGGTTCGGTCAGCAGCCACTTCTGACTTCACCAAGTTGAAGTCAGGGAAGGCTGAGGCCGATACCCCACAATCACACTACAGACATCACTGCAGACCCCTGCAGGGATAAGCCGAGGCCAGCTAAAACGGTGACCGATGACGTTGTAGATGGAACAGCAGTAGCAGCAGATACGACGGGAGCTGATGGAACTGGCAGAAAAGGGGAGAGAGCCACCTAGCTCAGCCTTCAAAGGAGGAGTCACAACCCTAGTGACAGCCTCAGATGTCGACTGGAGAGGGCGCATAGCCCGGAACTAGGCATCTCTTCACCAGAAATCCAACAGCTCCCGCAGTATCCACCACGGTAAAAAACTACACATACCCCACGGATGGGGAATAACTCTCACCAGACATGGTCATGTCGGAAGGCCCCGAAACGACAGCGTTCCCCACCCCCCGTGGGTGCAGGAGGAGCTGCACATCCCCCATGGAGGGGGTGTAACTGTCACCAGACATGGTTGTGTTGGGAGGCCTCAAAACGACAACGTTCCCCACCCCCCGTGGGTGCGGGAGGAGCTGAACATCCCCCACAGACGTGGTATAACTCACATGAGATGTGTTTGTGTCGGGAGGCCCCAAAACGACAGTGTCCCCACCATGTGGTTGAAAATATTAACGAGAATATATAAAACACAGCCCTGTTATTATACGATCTTCAGATCCATAATTCCAGTCACAGTTAAACCATTATCGATGAGTTGAATTATCACTGTTTCGTAGTGCAAAAATGGTGACACGTCAGCCACGTTTCGTGGACAAAAAAAGAATGGTTTGATGACTGCTTGCGCACTGGTTAACGGAAGTCGTGGACTTGTACTAAGAGAAGAGCGTCCCCTACTGGGTGTGCACCAATGGCGCTCGACACAATTTTGGCTTATTTTTTCGTGGTGTTTTTACACCACTTTTCTTTCCCAAATTTCTTGGAAAAGATTAAAATAGAGAGTATTTTATCCGAGTTAGGGTCTTCCACTGTAGTGCAAGCCTGTAGTAAACAATTGTAAGGTAGGTTGATAAGAAATGACCAAGGCAGCCCAATAATTTTGCTGTCATATATATCAGACCAAGCCCGTTTTCGAACTTGATTGAGATAATCTTAGAAAACCATGTCACAAAAATGAATCGAATCAGCTGACGTTTGTTTAAGTTATCACACTATCAAGCTCAAAATTTGCAAAAAATTACCAAATCAGGCCAATAGTTCTTTTGCCATACAATGGACTGAGGCCCTTTTTCGAACTCGATCAAGACATTGTTCCTTGAAACCCATGTTCCAAATATCAGTCAAATGGGTTGACGTTTGTTGAAGTTATTGCGCTATCAATCTAAAAAATTAGTCGATTTTAACAAAGGTTCATAACTCTTGTGAAAAAGCATGGACATCCCTTATTTCACGTCATCAGGTGTTGAACATACATATCAAGTCACATACCAAATATTACTAAAAATCCATCCAGAAACAACTAAATTATAAAAGGGCCAACCACCCACTGACCGACCTTTGCCATACCAATTGTCAAGTTTTTGTTTTCATAGAATGCATGCGACATACATTCAATACATGCAGAGAAGCAAAATGTGAGTATGAAAGTGGCATGTTGTTTGACACAACAAGAGGCCTGTCAGCCTAAATAGCTCTGCCCAGGGTCACTGCTTATAGGGGAGATAAATATAAGAGAAGAATCCAAGTGTTGCTGCTTGTGAACTTGACCTTCATGATATGACAATGGGTCAAGGTCATGACACAACATTAGGTTATGGGTTATCTGTCACAGAGATTTATTTATACAGACCAGACAAGGGCTGTATAAGAAAATCCAAGTTTTGCTGTCTGTGAACTTGATCTTGATGATATGATCTTGGATCAAAGTTGCGACACATCTTCGAGTTATGAGAAATAATTGTACTAAGAATGAATAAGATCTGCCAATCATACCAAGTTATATGGACCAGACAAAGGATCTACAACAATATCCAAGTTTTGCTGTCTGTGACCTTGACCTTGATGATATGCCCTTGGATCAAAGTCGTGACACACCTTTGAGTCATGGACAATAATTGTATCAAGTATAAATAAGATCTGTCAATCATACAAGTTATATGGACCGGACAAGGGCTGAATAACAATATCAAAGTTTTGCTTTTTGTGACATTAACCTTGATGATATGACCTTGAATCAAAGTCGAGACATGCCTTTGTGTCATGAGCAATAACTGTAAAAGTATAAACAAAATCTGTCAATCATACCAAGTTATATGGACTGGACAAAATGGACTGGACAAAAGTGACAGTGAGAAATGAAGTTTTTCTGTCACCTTAACATAGGGCCTGTGACATTTACAGGCACATACCTTGTTATAATTTGAGACACAATGTCTTTTGATAATATATATTGTTATAAAGTTTTGTCAAAAAATATTCAGTGGTTAAGAAGTTATGGCCCAGACAAACAAAATGTTGACGACGGGTGGACGGGACTTGGCATCAGAAAAGCTCTGCTGTCAGCCGGAGCTAAAAACTGTGTAACGGTACTCATATTACAGCCTATATAAAATATTTATGCTGTGTGTGTATTTGACCGTTGCGACCTTGATTAATTACTGCAGTAACATTCGCATTGAAGAGAATAAATGGGTTTTTTATACTGTAGATAGTACACAATGTTAACATTGTGGTTATCCTGTTGAGAGGTTTTTCAACTGGCTACGTTGGTAACCAGTTTGTAACCGGATATCCAGTCAGCCATTTCAGAACTAGACTTTTTCCCCAAAGCTACATAAAAAGGGTACCAACATTTTATCCGTAGCAGAAACACTTGGGAATGTGATCAAATTCTTGTTAACTGAATACTCTGGTTAATTGAATAAGTCTCACAGGGTTCTATTGTATTACCATAGTAGAAATCACGAGCAATAATTTAGTAATGTGTGAATTGTTCTGCAGAAAATTTCTCTCGCACGAATCTGCAATTGATGCTCATCATGTATATCAAATTTCAAAGCATTATCTTCAGAAATGTAGAAGTTGATCACTCCTCAAGATTTCAACAGACTGATGGACCAACCAAATTCCAGTATACCTCATCAAACTATGTTTGCAGGGGTGTAACGATGTGTTTATTCAGCAATATTATTTTTCTCAGCTCACATTACTTGGACATTGCAGGGGGATTCTGAATAGTACACTGTGACTATCGCATCAGCTACAAGAATTTGATATATCAAGGAGATTGCAGTCAGAGTATAAACATCTGACACAACAGCTGTTCATTGTAAATGGTGGCGGAAACAAATTGTGCATTACAACTGGTCTAAAGACTACTCGTATAAATGGTACCTCATCTAAATCACAACTCATCTAATAACAGTTTATCTAAATGACAGCTGGTCTAAAGTACAGTGGAACCCTGTTAATTAAAGAGCCACTTTGCCAGTGAAAATTATTCAATAAACAGGAGTATTCCATTAATAGGGATTTGGTCACTCCTATATTTTAGAGACAAACTGCGCATTTATTCTACTATATCTGGTTTGACCGAGCTCATGGAGCTATGTCAAACAAGATACAATAGATGAAATATCTGTATTGGATGGTCAGAGATCACATAGGTCAATAAATATGTGGAATTTGGCAATCGTTGGGGTAATATCTCAACATATTACAATATTATTTTATTTAATTAACAGAAATTTACTCTATGTTTATGCAATTCACAGGTCAAATTTGTACTCACTGTATGGTAAACAGTTTTGTGTTTGAAAGTGTACTATTTATTTATTTATTGGTGATTAATGACACTTTCAACAGACAGGGTAACATCGTGTCAGACAGTTTTACAGGTGGAGGAAGCCAGAGTACCTGGAGAGAACCACGGCAAGCAACTGTCAAACTCCAAAACGTACTAACTCAACACAAGCAGGGTTAGCAGTGGTTGAAGACAAGTGCACCGACAATGTGCAGTGCGCCTTAATACATGGCACTACCATGCCCACACGTGGGCAATCGGGATCAAGTGCCTTGCTCAAGGACACAGTGCAGTGACCCCTGGTGGGGATCGAACCATGGACCTTTTGATTTGAACTCTTAATGCTGTAGCCACTGCATTCCCTACTGTACTACTGGTCTAATTTTGTTGTAGTTTAAAGAAATAATTATAATGCATTTTCATGATGAACAATACCAAACTGCTTTTCTTTTGAAAACAAAGAGATTTTCAGAGGCATGTTTCAATTATAAATGCTAATTCTGTTGAAATTAATTATTTTGTGACATTTTATCCCCAAAACTCAAAAAGTGCCATGGCCACATCATTCACAAGAGATGTCAAATTAATTTTGGTAAATTAAATGAAAAAAACACTTGTCTAAACTTGTCTAAATTTGTACATTTTTGGGACAGCTTGTGCAATCAGACCAGTTGTGACATAAATGAGTTGTGATTTAGACCAAAAGCCGTACATCCATACTAGATGATACATACTCCAAGCATTTTTCCCTGCTTGAAATCTTTTTTTTTGTCACCTGTTTCTTTTTCTGCAGCAACTATCTTTTCTTTCCTCTGAAAATGAAAACAAATATCGAGATTAGAATCAATCACAAGAGAGGTTTAACTCATTACTCAGTACAACATACAGATCACACTAGCAACATATCTCCAAAATACAGAGTTCATACACCTATTACAGAAGAAAATCTACAATGTCAAGGATTTTACAATTTTCAAATTTGTATTCATACCAGCACCTGAAACTGAACCTTTGGAATCTCTCTCAAGAACCCTAACCTCTCTCCCAGAACCTCCCTAGTATCACTGTCAAGTGCAGGAATTATTTCCACAATAAACACCACACAAATACAAGAGTTGTAAGTACACATTTTGACCATACAGGGTTCTTTCACTTGATTGAGCCATCACTTCATGGAGTTTCCAGGATCATCCTGGTATATGTTCGAGAGATTTCAAGGAGCTAGAGATTTATCTATTTATTTATTTATTGGTTTTAAAGGTCACAAAAAAGTAATATTTCTGCACAATGGCTTATCATGACCGCAACCTGGATATAAAGTAAAGTCCAGCCAATCGTTTATATCCATGTTGTTAATTTTAGAGGACTTCCACTCCAGGCATTGGTGACCAGGTCCCATTTTACCAATAAAATGGAGCTTGTTTACCACAGTAAACAAGCACTGTCTTACTCCCCAGGGTTCCCACAGGGATAGGAGCAGCTAGAGACAAGAGATTCAAGTATTTTCTTAGAAAACACAAGGATGCTCCCTTCAAAGAGCTACACATGACATGAGGATGTAAGATGAGAGAATTTGAGCACAATCGTTCCAATTTTAATATCGTATCGCAATAACTTCCAAAAATTAATGCATGAATCCCATTCAAATAGGCAGACATTCTATTGGACACAGAAGATACATTCTTGTGATATTCAGCTTTCTTCACAGCAAGCTGAATATTGCTGAACTGAATCTCCTCGAATAGCTGATTTTTTCAAGGCTTTCATGGAAGGTTACAATACTTTCCAGATCCTTGGTAATGGGTTTTGAAATTTCAGGGCATTCATGGAATTCTCTACCATAATTATCCAAGCAGTTATCTAATAACCGAATATATATTTTTGAGGTCTCCTCTGGCCTCTCTTAATGAAGACAGATTTTCAAGCACTTTCAAGGGCACGGAATTTCCATTGTAAAATACAACTACTTTTAAGCAGTTTACAGGACCCATACATACACTGAAGTAAGTAGAAAATTTATTTATTGCTCCTGAAACACAGTTTATGAACACACTCTAAATTGGGCTCTATGAGCTCTTAACCCACGGAAGGTTCTTTATTGTACTCTATGGTGAGCTGAATGCAGCCCCTATCAACATGGGCAGTCCAGTTGATTGGTGAACTGGCATTCAGTACCATCAAAGTGCCTTTAAACCTTTACCCAATGTAACAGCCAAAACCGGCCACTGCTATTCTAAAAAATTGGCAATTAATTTTCATTATTTTCTCAAAAACTTAGGTTATGACCCCTCTTTGGAAGAGTTCCTCTAGCTCATTCAAATGAGGGATCATAACCTATGTGTTTGAGACAAAAAATGAAAAAAATTAGTTATTCAAGCAATTTTTTTGCAAGTGTCGTCTGCTTTTCATGTTAGGTAAAGGGTTAACTTGCGAAGACAGGAAATCCATCTTCTCCAATTAGTAAGGTGCTAAATAGGAGCTTTCACATGTGCGTCTGATCACTTGGAAAAGCCAAGCGATCAATGAAATGAGAGGCAGAATAGTTTTGGCGCGCCAATGTTGTGGGGTGGTTCCACAACTTTCAACCCTGTTGGCGGTGTTCTTTGTCTGATGCAGCCAGACATGTTAACCTCTAGAATAATTTTTCAGGGAACCTGAGGGTGATTTTCAGGGATATGGGATGGTTTTCAGGGAAATGGGATGGTTTTCAGGGAAAAGTTCGCGCGGGGACAAAATAAAAGAAAAAACTCCCCAACACCACCCACCCACACTGTCCCAAAGAGCACCTCCACCTGTGGTTTGCTCTTATCAAAGTCTAGACTAGCTAATAATTTCCCAAGTCTGGAAATGCTAACAGGAAAAGATGTCCTAATGTTCAGTTACTTCAAGAACATAAGTACTTGGAAAGTGTCTTTATCAAACTTCATGCCTGTGGGATGTTTGTGCCCTACACAAAACTTTTCTTTTCATCATTGAAGCATTTTTTTTTAATTCCATTTGAAATTTTCTGGGTAGATGGCCAACAGTTAACAGTTCTGTAGTCAGCACAACAGAATAAATGTAGTGTTAGAAAATAAGTCCATTGTGTTTAAATATGCAGTCATGATTTTTCGGCATCCTAAGCGACTTTAACCTACTTTTAAACTGTGCTAAATAGTTGTTTACGTTTTGATTTTGGAAAAGGGATGAGAATTAAAGCTATTCTATGAAGGTATAAATAAATATATATTATTTTATTCCTTTTCATACATTTTAATTTCCAAAAACTGCATTTAAATGAAGGTGGAGTTTTCAATTTTTTGAAAGTAAGTCACCTATTTTCACTTCGACACTCGCATATTGATCACGAATCTCAGCGGAAAAAACACAGAAATAAACATGAACACAGTTGAAATATATATCATAAAATACCCTTTTCTTAAATAAATTTAACTTAAATCCATATTTTACTGCTTCGTGAGTTTTTACCCGAGTTTGAAATGCATGTGATTTGACCCCGAACGTTTTTCATAAGTTACAACGGGAACGAAATATTTGACTGTTGTTTTCCTGGATTTTTGGTCCAAAACTGATTCCTGTCCAGGAGGCCGGGAACTACACTGAAATTCCGGGATTTTCCTGGGCATTCCGGGAGAGTTAACATGTCTGGATGCAGCATGAAATGAGAGTGATACTTTATCGTTCAACATAAAAAGAAAATGTCTGGCACCTCCAAAGTGTTTTGAAGAATGTTTTAGCAACGTTTATCACTCACGGGGTGTTACTCTGGTGTCAGACACAGCAGGAATGTTTGCTGGTACTCTCAGGAACTCAGGCTGATTTCCATGCCAGATCAGCTGTTTTGAATTAAGCTATATGTTATCAAGATATATATTGAGAAATAAGAATAATTAGTTCGTTAATAAATGATTAACAAACGCAAATTATTTTCTGAGAAATTCCAAGTAAATTAAAATTCGCGAACTGCGAGGTTACGAAACGATCTAGGATCGATTTTGTGATAATGCTCTGTAAGATGGAGATAAAAAAATATTTAAAAAACTCTTTTATTATTTTTTATCTCCATTTATTTATTGGTGTTTAAGGTCACATATTTATGCACAATGGCTAATCATGACCGTGACAGTTTTACGGGTGGAGGAAGCCGGAGTACCCAGAGAGAACCACCGAACAACGGCGAGCAACTGTCAGCTCTCCAACATACTAACTCCACACAAGCAGGGTTAGCATTGGTTGAAGACAAGTGCACCATCGACGTGCAGTACGCCTCAGTACACAACGCCACCGTGCCCCCACGCAGCCAATGGAGATGAAGTGTCTTGCCCAAGGACACAACGCAGTTGCCGCAGGTGGGATTCAAACCGAGGACCTCTCGGCTTGCAGCCTGCACCTCTACCTACTGAGCCACCGCACTCCTATCTCCATTTCAGTTTTTCCATATTGTTTATGTGTTGTATGATTACTGTTACAATAAAAACTATCAGTGAAATCAACATGGAAGCTCAAAGTATTTAATTTTAGGCTCTCACAATTGGATTTTAAGCATCAGTGACTATTCCATCAGGAAACAAAAGGGGGCCATGCCACGGGTGAACTCCATGGTGCATACCGCCAAACAATGACAAGAGAAGAAATGATCCATGAATCCATGAAAGCTATTCCCATAAACAATCTTCAATCCAAATTTCATTGAGAGCCACGAACCCCAAACCCGAGATATGAGGCGAACAGACAAAAAATTGGCTATTTTATGAGACAAACAGCAAAATTATTGTCTTTGTTTTACAACAAGGTAATTGTGAAGGCCAGAAACACCTATTACTGAAGTCTAGTGATGATCAGATCATTCACATAAGAGATGTAGAACAAAGACATAATGCCACATGTGGGGAGGTGATTTGCAAGTATTTTCTTTGTTTGACTGCAGGGACCTGACTTACTTAAAAGCCTTTCCCATAAACAATCTTCATTCCAAATTTCATTGAAATCTGATAACCCAAACTTTATAAAACAAAGACATAATGCCACATGTGGGGAGGTGATTTGCACGTATTTTCTTTGTTTTATTCCAGGGACATTACCAGACATGTTAACTCTCCCGGAATGCCTGGGAAAATCCCGGAATTTCAGTGTAGTTCCCGGCTTCCTGGACGGGAATCAGTTTTGGACCAAAAATCCAGGAAAACAACAGTCAAATATTTCGTTCCATTATTTTTTATGAAAAACGTTCGGAGTCAAATCACATGCATTTCAAACTGTGGTAAAAACTCACGAAGCAGTAAAATATGGATTTAAGTTAAATTTATTTAAGAAAAGGGTATTTTATGATATATATTTCAACTGTGTTCATGTTTATTTCTGTTTTTTCTCTTCAGAGATGTGTAATCAATGTGCAAGTGTCGAAGTGAAAATAGGTGACTTACTTAAACTCCACCTTCATTTAAATGCAGTTTTTGGAAAATAAAATATATGAAAAGGAATTAAATAATATATATTTATTTATTCCTTCATAGAATAGCTTTAATTCTCATCCCTTTTCCAAAATCAAAACGTAAACAACAACTATTTAACACAGTTTAAAAGTAGGTTAAAGTCGCTTAGGATGCCCCAAAATTATGACTGCATATTTAAACACAATGGACTTATTTTCTAACACTACATTTATTCTGTTGTGCTGACTACAGAACTGTTAACTGTTGGCCATCTGTACCCAGAAAATTTCGAATGGAATTAAAAAAAAATGCTTCAAAGATGAAAAGAAAAGTTTTGTGTAGGGCACAAACGTCCCACATGCATAAAGTTTGATAAAGATACTTTCTAAGTACAAATGTTCTTGAAGTAAATGAACATCAGGACAAACGTGAATGCCCAGCCAGTGAATGCAAACCGTTTTCCTGGAATTGTTTTCTCAGCTATTTTGCTTCATTGTTTCCATGATTTGGAGTGACAGACTATTTCAATTAACATTTGTTCTCTAAATGTGTTTTGTTATGAATTATTGGAGAGTGTCACAAGGCACCCTCCAATAATTTATAATAGGGCAGATACCCACTGATGCTCAAGTGTTAGACTACTTTTGATAATTAACATGTATTCCCAAAATCAGTTTTGTTGTGAATCATTGGAGAGTACCTCAAAGCAACCTCCAACGATTTAAAATAGAGCAGATACCTATTGATCGAATGTTATTCGCTTTTGACCATGAAACAGAATCAATAATACGAAGACTTCGGCATGGCATGACTGTTAGATTATTTTTGAGAGCCAAGATCTGTTTCCTTGAATTTATGCACCCAGTCAGAGAATACGAACTTCTCAGCTATTCAGCTTGCTTCCATCATTTGAGTGCCAGACTAATTGATAATTAAGACTTGTTCCCCCAAATTCGTTTTGTTATGGATTGTTGGAGTGTCACGATGCACCCTTCAATAATCAATAATAGGTCAATCCTCGGTTGATAAATTGTAACACGCATTGAGTTCAGCATGGAACAGGAATCAAGAATACGAAGACTACACTGGGCATGTCTGTTAGGTGTTTTCCAGAGTGAAGGTTTGTTTCCCTGCATGTATACGCCAAGCCAGTAAACACAAAATGTCTACATGGCGATGTTTTTCCAGCAATGTAGATTGATTGTTTCCACCAATTGAGTGTTAGACTATATTTGATAACTTGTAACATTTTTCCTCCAAATTTGTTTTGTTATGAACTACTGGAGGGTGTGATGAGTCACCCTCCAACAATTTATATAGGAGCAGCCACCTATTGCTTAACTGGTAGAGTGCTGGAAGCCCATATTTGGGCTTTATTCTTAAGTACAGGTGCTTAAACTTAGTAGCTTCATCATCTGTGGTTGTGCTTCAAATTATCTATAAAGTAAAATTATTTCGTCTGCCTGGATATGCCTTGCTACAATTTAAAGGAGAGTGCCCATGGACACTCTCCCTTAAATTGTAACAAGGCCAAAACATGTGAACAAATTTGATGACAAAAATAATTAGCACTCTACCAGTTAAATATTATTCGCTCTTGGTTCACTACGAAACAGAAGCAAGAATACGAAGACCACGACAAGTCATGACTGCAAGATTATATTTGAGAGCAAAGATTAGTTCCCTTAAACGTAAGCCCCAAGCAGTGAACACGGACTGACTTCATGGCATTATTTTCATAGCTATTTAGCCCGAAGGTTTCCACCATTTGAGTGCCAGATTAATAATACTTGTAACATTTGTAACCCCAAATTTGAATCGTTATGAATTATTGGAGAGTGCCACAAGGCGCCCTCAACTAATTTATAATTGGTCAAATGTCACTAGCTTTTGGTCCATCATGAAAGAGAATCAAGAATACGAAGACTACGACAACTTGTTCCCCCAAATTGATTAGTTGTGAATTATTGGAGGGTGTCACATGGCACCCTCCAATCATTTATGATAGGGCCGATCCCCACTGATCAGATGTTATGAGCTTTTGGTTTAGTATGAAACAGGAATCGTGAATACGAAGACTACACCGTGGCAAGGCTCTTAGTCTATTTAGATTATTTATGAGAATCTAGAATCCTGTCTCGCGAAATGTGTCCCCCTAGCCAGCAATCACGAACTGTTTTTCATGACATTGTTTTCTCGCCCATTTAGTTTGATTATTTTAACCGTTTGAATGCTAGACAGTCCTGATGGTTAACCCTTTACCTAACGTAACAGCCAAAACCGGCCAGCGCTATTCTCAAAAAACGCCAATTAATTTTCATTATTGTTTTCATTTTTTGTCTCAAAAACATAGGTTATGACCCCTCGTTGGAACGAGCTCGTCGAGCTCGTTCCAACGAGGGGTCATGACCTATGTTTTTGAGACAAAAAATGAAAAAAATTAGTTATTCAAGAATTATTTTTGCAAGTGTCGTCTGCTTTTCAGGTTAGGTAAAGGGTTAACATTTAAGCATCCAAATTCGTTTTGTTCCCCTTAGCAATTGAGATATGTTGTTCGCCATAACCCCCATAAACTCGATTTATATTTACAAAATGCCTCACCAAACAAACAAACTTGTTTGTTTCTCACTGCATGTTTCTCTGTTCTTTCTTTACATTTTGTTTTGTCTGCGTTCAACTCTAAGTTTCCAGTTACCTACTGTAAACCTGTACATATCAAGCTTTATCAGATCACCACTTCCCGACATTGTTTGCCCTGGACACTTTCTGTATAACTCAAAGAGGCACAGACCGTCATATTTTTGCAATAAGAGAGAATCCCCGACCAACTTACTACCTCCAAGAGGTGTGCGCACCCGCCTCAGGGGATCCCCGTCGACACTGAATATGAATGCTTTCGCTGAAAGCCTAAAAATTCCATGGAGATAACAATTCAACAATATCGAGTTTCGATTGGGATCTTCAATGGTGGGCGCGGGCAGACCGTGCGGTCGAGAAAATGCCAATCTCGGATTACATCATTTTGTGTGGAATTTCCATTTCACATTTTCCAATTTCTACTGATCGTAATGCTCGTTCTCGTTTGCAGTGGCGACATAGAAACTAATCCTGGGCCTGAAAAATTGTGTAATGCCCTGAAGAGTTCACTTTCTATTTTCCATTGTAATATCCGGAGTATCCGATCAAAGCTGTCGCAGATAACTGAAATTGTTGAAGAATACGACATTCTTTGTTTTACCGAAACTCACCTGCAGGGAACCTTCGATTCAGATAACATGAAAATTCCAAACTATTCACAGCAAATTCGGAATGACAGGAACCATAGTGGTAGAGGGATTGCAGTATATTTCTCGGACCATTTATTCTACAGGCGGAGGAATGAACTAGAATTCAACAAGTCTACCATGTGGTTTGAACTTGTATCAAAGTCGAAACAACTTCTTCTCGCAGTTACATACTGATCTCCCCAGTATGCGAGTCGCGACTGTTGGAATCTTCTCGACGACTCCATCGACAGGGCTCTTGATATTAATAAAACAGTCATTATTGTAGGTGATCTCAACGACGATCTACTGAGTTCCAGCCCGAAGTTGAAAGATACCATCGATCATTTCAACTTGAGGAATGTTATTACTAAACCTACAAGAGTCACTTCCAATTCTAGTACTCTACTTGATCCCATTCTAATTAGCGATACTGTAAATGTTATTGAAGCAGACATTCTCGACCTGGGACTGTCAAATCACCACGCAGTTTATACATACATTTCATTCGACCATAAGCAAAGAGAGCCATATTTTAGAATGATCAGAAACTATCAATGTGCTGATTTCGATAAGACAAACACGTTGTTAATGGGTGTTAACTGGAATAATCTTATAGATACTACCCAGGATACAAACAAATTGCAAACAAAATTTTGTGACACGTTTCTGAAAATAATTAACGAAACAGTCCCTCTTCAGAAGATACTTATTCGTCCAAACGACAAACCTTGGTTTAACCCCGAATTGCGAAATGAAATACGGCGAAGAGACAGATTAAGGAAAAGAGCTTTATACTCGAATGGTGAAGATGCCTGGAGAGCTTATAAACACTCTTGCAATAAGGTTAACAATATGAAGAAATTCGCAAAATTAGTTCATGAAGATACTCTTCAAGAACAACTCTGTGGCTCTCCCAAACAGTTTTGGCACATAATTAAAGACCTTCTTAATAAAAATAAAAGCAATACAATCCCTCCTCTCCACCGTAACAGCTATCACATACCCCACAACCTCATTGTCGATGATCATGAAAAAGCCGAATTACTAAACAATACTTTTGTCAGAAATACATTTATCAATGACACAAATCATAATCTTCTTGCGCTCACCCCAAGAAGCGACAGAACTATTTCAGAAATCATTATTTCAAATGAGGATACAATAAATGCTATTAAATGCTTGAAAATGAATAAAGCCCATGGCCATGATGGTATAGCAGCCCAAATGATAAAAAAGACTGCAGATGCAATAGTGATTCCCTTAACCTGTCTGTTTAATAAACTCCTCCAGCTTGAAACCTTTCCCGACGAGTGGAAAAAGGCTAACGTTATACCACTATTAAAAAAACCGGAGTCATCGAATGTTAATAACTGCAGGCCAATTTCCCTACTGCCATTACTTGGGAAAATATTTGAGAAGGTTGTCCTCAAACAAGTCTTCTCCCACTTTCAGGAAAATAACCTTTTATATAAGTACCAGTCAGGATTCATCCCGGGACACAGCACAACTTTCCAACTACTGGAATTATATCATTCCCTTTGTCAGTCCCTCGATAATCGTCTGTTCTTGGGCCATTTTTATTCCTAGTCTACATCAACGATATCTCAGACAGCTTAGAGTCACTCGCAAGACTATTCGCAGATGACACATTCTTTCAAATAACAACCGGAATATAACTGACCTAACGTCTGTACTTAACTCCGATATCAAGAAGATCAACTCATGGTCTTCGCAATGGTTGGTCTCATTTAACCCAAACAAAACTAAAGCCGTTTTCTTCTCACTTGCGCACAATCCAGATAACCCACACTTAAAATTTGATAATACCACTGTGGAATTCACAGCAACTCACAAGCATCTGGGAATACAGCTCCAATTTAATTTAAATTGGAATAAATTGGAATGTTCAAATCACAGAAATATGCAAGAAGGTCAGTATTCGATTATCGATGTTAAGGAAGCTAAAATTTAAACTAAGTAGGAAAACTCTTGAAAAAATTTACTTGACATTTATTTTACCAATTATGGATTATGGCGATATAATTTGGGCTTGTGCTCCAAATTATTTGTTATACAAGCTGGACAGGTTCCATCATGACGCTGGACGGATTGTTTCAGGACTTACACGTTCAGTCTCCAAAGAACGTGTACTAACGGAACTTAGGTGGCCCACCCTTCACCAGCGACGTACCTTCCACAAATATTGTACATTGTATAAAATTATTAACGGATTCATCCCAGACTTCGTTACAGAACTTCTGCCCCCCACCCCTCCCCCAGGCCTGGCCAAAATATGCAGTATAACTTCAGAAATCCATCAAAATTTTCAAGATATTGAACGAGAACAGAAGTGTTTCAAGAAATCCTTCTTCCCTTCAACTACAGATGCATGGAACAATTTACCCCAAAATGTCACAAATGCGTCTTTTCTTTGTGAGTTCAAAATTTTACTTCACGAAAACGGGATTATGTGTACTCCTAAGCCACCTGTGTATTTCAACCTAGGGAATAGATGGGTAAATATACTCCACTGCAAACTAAGAAAAAATTGTTCTGACTTGAACTTCGACAAGTATTCCAATTACATATCCCCATCTCCAGAATGTGACTGTGGTAAAATGAAAGAGGATGCGTACCATTTCTTCTTCCAATGCCATAACTATGATAACGAGAGACTTATACTTTTTAATAGTCTCAGCCACCTGCACATCACATCGCAGGATGATCTTCTATATGCTAAACAATTGTTAACTGCAAACGAGAATAGATTAATTTTTCTAAAGGTCCCGTCTTTCATTCAGTCTAGTGGTCGCTTCCAAGAATGAGTATAAGTTTATTTCCAAATTTACTGTCTGACTTATTCCGGTGTTGTACTGAAAATTTTATTTTTTATCTTCCAATCATCAAGAAATTAATTTGTTGGTTTTTAACAATAGTTACACTAAATATGGATTCCAAGAGCCTCAGAAGAGTATCCGTATCCCATGATAGTGGTCCGGTGCACCGACGCACTGTGTCACTATCTTAAGATGGTGATTTAGTGTGCAGGTGCATCGGATCGCTGTTACAGCGTGCCTAAATTCCTCGGTACGGTTCACTTGCCAAGACATTTTTTTGAGACAGCACAATCTTTACAGAAATCCTTCCTCGACCGCACAAACGGATTCCTCAGGGGTCTTCTGAAAATGACGATCTGGTAATGTCATGGTTAACTTCTGGTAAATTTCTAATGTTCCTTGTAATGTTCTTTTATTTTAGTCTCAATTTCTGTGTTTTCACATTCATATTTTGCAGAAAATCTGTTTTGACGCCAAATTGTGTTATTTTGTTAACGGGAGAGGAGTTTAAATAAGTTGAAATAACTTTTCTCCAATCCCTTTTGCATGTATTGTTTGGCAAATAAAATATGTTTAAACTAACATCAGGACATCCTTTCCTGTTAACATTTCCAGACTTGGGAAATTATTAGATAAGTAGACTTTGATAAGAGCAAACAACACAGGTGGTGGTGCTCTTGGGACAGTGTGGGTGGGTGGGTGGGGGGGAGGGGGGGGGGGTCTGATGAAGAAGAAGATCGGTTGGGGGGGTAAATCATATTTTATGATTTTTTAACATAGCATAAATGCATCAGCATAGTTGACAACTAGTTCTGGATATAACCTGGTGTTAATAGTGGTCAATGAGCTGAAAATTCACAAGTTTTTTCTTTTATTTTGTCCCCACGCGAACTTTTCCCTGAAATCTATCCCATTTCCCTGAAAATCACCCTCAGGTTCCCTGAAAAATTATTTTGGAGGTTAATATGTCTGGACATTACTCATTTGAAAGCCATTCCCATAAACAATATTCATTCCAAATTTCAGTGAACTCTTATAACCCAAACCTGAAATATGAGACGAACAGACTAAAAATTGGCTATTTTATGAGACAAACAGCGATCTTTCAAAGTTGAAAGGGGGGGTAAGGTTAAAAAGAGAAAAGTAAAAAAATATTATTAGACTCAAGTAGGTGATATTTGCGGATTCAAGCATCAAATGTGCATGTACACGTACATCGATGTACGCCTCCATAGGGATTCAGTGTTAAAATCGTGTACCTGTACACGATTTTGTCGTTTTTTAGGGTGATTTAGAATCCGCTTGCGGATTCAAACATCACTGGATTCTATACACATCGCTCAAGAGTGAAAAGACGTAGATGAAATTTTAAGGAAAAAGAGGTGTATCGTCTGATGCTTGAATCCGCAAATGGGTTTCCCCATAGGATTCAGTGTTAAATCGCGAGCAAAAAAACGTGTTGCGGAAACTAAATCATCGTCAAAAAGTGGTTTGCGGATTCTAACATCATCCTGTCTGTACACGATTTTAACACTGAATCTCTACGGAGGCATACACGGAAATCCATTTGCGGATTTACGTCAGAAATCGAATCGTGTATAGACATGATGTTAGAATCCGCAAACCCACTGTCACGTTTCCCGAGGAAATAAAAAAAAGTGATGATATTATATAGGAGAGAAAAAAAAAATATATAAATAAATAGTTATTTAAAAAAATAAATATATCAAATCGAATAGATAATAAAAAATAAATATGTAAATCATGAGCGCTTCTCAGACTATTAGAGTAAGGTTTCTTTTAAAAATGCTGATGAAAGCCTACGCATTCTGCGTGAACGAACAACTAGGTCGCCTCTTGTTAGAACGATGCGTCAGATGTCGGGATCACCTAGACTTCGATCACGAGAATCATTCGTGTCTGACGATGGAAAGGGAAGATATGGTCGTCAAGTATTTCGACCCGGCATTCGAACGCGTTCAAATCGACGAAGTGATCGCGTTTTGGAAGAGATTACTCTTCTGTAAGGATCGAGACAAGCCCACAGTTTCGGAAGAACTGAAATTGGCGCGTAGAAGTCTGACTTTAGAAGACAAGGGATGCATCATGAAATTATTGTTCAATGAAGCATACGACTAAGTTTTTTCTCGTTGATATAAAACAAGGGAGAATAGAAAATAAAAAATAAATACACACATAAATTTTTTTTATCTAATATTAGAAAGAAAAAAAAACACAAAAATGAGAACCAGAAATAAATTGTATCCGACGTTAGATGACGAGGATGAGAAGCCAAACGGCGTTTTGCCAACGGCACCGTCGCTAGAAGAAAAAGAAAGAGGAGAGAGGTATCGCATCGATCAAATCAGTAGAATCCAAGAGTATCTAACTCGAGAGAGAGATTATCGTCATTCTCTCAAGAAGAAGTATTTGCGTTTCGTGAAATTCGTCAACACGATCAACACGACACTCATCACGATTTCCATGGGTTTACATGCGGCCGGCATCGGATTGTTGTCGACCGCGGTCGGCATTCCGACCGTATTGACCGTAGAAGGAGTGGCTCTCGCTGCCGGATTGTTTAGCACGCTCGGAAACTTTTTGAGTAGGAAATTATATCTGAAGGCGAGGAAACACGACAAGATTCGCGTCTTGGCCGACTCCAAGATGGACATGATATCCGAAATGATCTCTATGGCGTTGAAAGACGGTAGGATATCGGACGGAGAATACTTCGCGATATTGAGCGAGAAAACGAAATACGACGCCATGAACGAAGCCGTGAGAATCAAGACTCGTCAGATCATCAAGGAAGAGATGAAGGATTCTCTCGTGGAAAAGGGGAGGAAAGAGGCCAGGGAGGAATTCAGTAAGATGATAGTACTCAAGAGCAGCGATTGAAAAAAAAAATATATATATAATAAGAACAGAATTAATTAATTATTAAATTTATATATAAAATAAAAAACGAAATTAATTTAAATAACTCTTAAAAATGTATTGCGTAAAGTGTAAGAGAGTTACCGAGACGAGTAATTCTCGAGAAGTACGAACTAAAAACGACAGACAAATGCTTCGCGGAATTTGCGACGTGTGTGGTTCTATCAAGACTCGATTCGTCAAAAAAAAGAACGCGAGCAAAGGTAAAGGCATCGTGAATAAAATGATCAATAATCTACCTTTCGAAATGCATCTGCCCGGTCACAGTTTCACGGGACCCGGAACGAAATTGAACAAGAGACTCAACGCCAATCTGACTCCCAAATCTTGGAGCAAACCTGTGAATAGGGTGGACGCGGCCACGTATGATCACGATCTGTGCTACGCCGGACATCCCGACACCAAGACTCGCAACGACGTCTGCGATAAAAACATGTTGTGGAAATTGAGAGGCATATCGAATCCGAGCAGGAGAGAGAAGATAGAACGTTCGCTGGTCGGCAATCTGATCGGTGCGAAACGTCGATTCGGATGGGGCGTTCAAAAAAAAAGGCGCATCGGAAAAGAAGAAACGATTATTGACGAGCGAATTGGCCGAGGAGTTACACAAACCCATAGTGCATAAATTTCGAAAGAGAAGGGTGTTCGTGAAGGGTTTGGATGATATTTGGTCTGCCGACTTGGTCGACATGAGATCGTTTTCGAGGTGGAACGAGGGCGTCAAATATCTATTGACGGTCATCGAAGTGTTTTCCAAATACAGTTGGATCAGAGCTTTGAAGAATAAATCGGGACCTTGCGTCGCCGAGGCTTTGAAGAGCGTGTTCGACTCGTCTTCTCGAAAACCGAGTAAATTGTGGGTGGATAAGGGAAAGGAATTCTACAACAAGCACATTCATCGATTGGTAGACCTCTACTCGATCGAAAACGAAGAGAAAGCCAGCATGGTGGAACGTTGGAATCGAACGATGAAGAAAAAGATGCACAGATACTTCACGGCGAATTCGACCAAGAAATACATATATGCTCTAACGGTCTGGTCAAAGATTACAACAACACGCAACACAGATCGATCAAGATGACTCCCGTGGAAGCTAGCAATCCTCGAAATGAAAAACGGGTCTACGCGAATCTATATCCTGAAAGATCTAAGATTAGGAAGAAGTCTATAACGCCGAAATTTGCAGTCGGTGATCGAGTGAGAATCTACGCTTATAAGAAGCACTTCGAAAAGGGTTATACTCTTCGATGGACCTCGGAAATCTTCGTGATAATCAAAATATTTCACACCGATCCGGTGACTTACGAAATCGAAGCTTTGGATGGAGAAGAGATCATCGGAAAGTTTTACGAACAACAATTACAGAAGACAAAGTTTTCATAAAGAAAACAAATTTCTTTTATTTACTCTCTTTAACATTTTCTTGTTTACACATATATATATATAAGAGAGAAAAATAATAATAAAAAAAAATAATTAAAACTATTTTTAGATAAAAAAAGCTAATTAATTAATAAATAAAAAAAAACAAAAATCCTTTAAAAATGACAAATATACTAGATATAGCACAAAGCATAGTGAAAGATGAAAGTATTCTAGAATATGAGGTTCACGAATACGAACCGGTAACCGGAACGGGTTTGAACAATGCGGGAGAGATAAGAATCAACGTTGAAACTCAAGATCTATTCATACATCCTAGCGAGAGTTACATAGTGGTGCAGGGACGTCTCACCAAGGAAGATGGGAGCGACTACGCCGACGACGACACGGTTACTCTAGCCAATAATGGCATCATGCATCTATTCAGTAATATAAAATACATGCTATCCGGACAAGAGATAGAATCTGTGTTTCATCCCGGTCAGGCCACCACGATGTTCGGACTCTTGACGTACCCTGATGATTTTTTCGAAATCCAGAGGACTTAATCAGTTGTGGGTGAAAGACACCGTCAGCCCTGCTAGCGCCGGCGCCGCCTTGATATTCGACTACGTTGTCAAGACGTCCAGACCTAAAGGAACGTTTTCGTTCAGGATACCTTTGAAACACATCTTTGGATTTGCGGACGAT
This sequence comes from Pictodentalium vernedei, assembly GCA_031216915.1. Taxonomy (NCBI): domain Eukaryota; kingdom Metazoa; phylum Mollusca; class Scaphopoda; order Dentaliida; family Dentaliidae; genus Pictodentalium; species Pictodentalium vernedei. The sequence goes on from CM062294.1 coordinate 386,842,524, forward strand.
TACAACAAGATCATGTACGGATTCAAACACAATCTGACGTTGATTCGAAAAGGAGACGACGACGCAATAGTGAGACTCACTGCGACCAATGAGGGTAAGATAACTCTACACAAGATATCATGGTTCGTTCCGCACGTGGAGCCTTCGATAGTGGAAAAAGCGCGTCTCTACAAGATCATAGAATCCAAGAGTAAATTACCCGTGGGATTTAGAATGAGACAGTGCGACACGGTTAGCATTCCTCCCTCCACGAATCACTTTGATTGGAGATTGACGGTGAAATCCGCTTCCGAGAGACCGCGTTTCATCGTGGTTGCGTTTCAGACCGATAGGGACGGGTCTCAGGAAAAGAATGCGTCGCTGTTCGATCACTGCCATTTGAGAAACATGCAAGTGTTTCTGAACGCCACGAGATATCCAGCAATCGATTACAATGCGTCGTTCGACAAGAACGATATCTGCAGACTGTATGGCAACGCCGCTGATTTTAGAAAGAAGTATCACGGTCTAGACGAATTGATGAGCAATCCTAACATATCTCCCGGCGAATACAAGTCGATGTATCCCATGTTCGTATTCGACGTCAGTAAACAGAGTGAATGACTCAAGAGTAGCGTCTTAGACATTCAGATCAAGATGCAATTCGATAGGAACGTGCCGAGAAAAACCGAAGCCTTCAACCTGGTCCTGTCGGACAGAGAATTACAATTCGAATCGGATGGAAATAAGATGTCGATCATTTGATGAGAGACGAGTGTGAAAAAAAAAAATATATATATAAATAAAAATTTTAAAAAATTATTATAAAAATGAATGATAAAGAAAGAGAATACTTAAGAAGAAACAGACATGTTTTGATTAAAAATATTTCGCAAGATTCGTTAGCAATAATTCTAGACACTTCAGTCGAAACAGAACCTTTGATATTGACTGATTATATGAGACGTGAAATCGAAAGTAAAATCTTGATAGAAGATAAGACCAGAAAACTTTTAGACATGTTGACATATAGAGGACCGACTGCTTTTCGAGAATTTATAAAAGCTCTTCGAAATGCTAAAATAGATGTTGACGCATGTTTCGAGATAGGTGATCCAATTTCACGAGATGAAACATTATGAGAAATAAAACCTCAAAAAAAAAAAATAATAAAGTAATGTGATCTAGAGAGATTGAACATCTTTCTAAATCTCATTACTTTTTTTTTTTGTTTTTTATAAATCACCCGTCATTCTTTTTAATTCATTATTTTCCACGCGTTCACTGTTTGTTCAAAGGAACTAATTCGATCAGTAGACTCACCACGGAAGTGGTGGCTTCGGGATTATTGGTTTTCGTAATGAAATTAATCCTGTCTCCGGCGTTCACTTTGAGAGGCGTGCCGAACGTGCTAACATTCGCGTGTTGATTCTCAGTCTTTTCGACGCTGTATCTCTTATCGATCTCAACTCCATTCACCATGAGATTGACGACCGCTCTGTTATTCAAATCCGAGGAAGCCAGACTCATTCGAAGGATTTCACCTCCCAGCAGCATGGGATATCCCACCTGACCATGTTTCGATCCGCTACCTCCATTTCCGAAAGACCACTCAGCTTTTCCCTCCTCTAATGTGCCGCTCTCCTCGGTCCACACCGTGATCAATTGTCTAGCATATTTGACTTTCTCCACCACCGAAATCAGGGTGCAGGCATCCGTCATGTTCACGGGATCCGGTAGATTCGTGAGCGTGTGTCCACCCATGTCTAGTTTACCTTCCATGATGTCACCCTTTCTCCAGACCGAGTTGTCGTCCACGTACTTTCTGCTGACTGCACTGGAATCGAATTCGGGAACGTGACTGTGTCCGAATAAATTCTTACCATTCATGTCGATACCACCCTCCATGGTTCCGCCAGATTGTTTGTTCAGGTAGAGATCATCTACTTGCAATTCTAGGTATTCTTGTGATCGTATCACGGCAGAATCCACGTAGCCCTTGTTGACCGCGGTTGAGTCCGCATCCGTGTCGTCGACCTTCGACAGATTCAATATCTTGTTGAATCCCGCATTCAGATCCGATTTCATTTCTCGTCTGTCAGACTTTCTCTGTTCCAGATCTACGTAGTGTTTGGTCGCCACGTCCTTGGATTCGTGGGAGTGGCCACGTTCGTTATCTTGTTAGAATTGGCGTTCAATTCCGAGTGCATCGTTTTCTGAACGTATCTATTTCGCAGGTGTTCGCTGAATCTCGCGTGAGAGTCGTCAGCGTATTTCTTGGTCGCGGCATCGGTGGGATCTACGTTTGGATTTCAGATCGAGATCGTCGGTCATGGTTTTATCCACGTAATTATCTAGCATGATTCGATCGAAAATGGCGTTCCCCCTGTCGACGTATTTTTTAGTCGCAGCATCTGCGAGATCTATCGGCTCGGGAAGATTGTAGAGCTTCTTATCGTTCATGTTCAAAGGTTCCTCTCGAGGTTCGTATCACCAAACGTAACGTTCGTCCAAGTTGGTAACGTCGTAACCATCGATGACTTCGAACGTCTTCCTCTTCTTTCTTAGGTTGACTTTTTCGTCGTCACTTCTACCAAATTTATCGACTGGCATGTTCTTGCGAGATTTTTGTTTTTAGAAAAAAATATATTCAAAACGCAGTTTATTAAAAATGAATTATTTTATTTTTATTTTTCGTTTTATTCAATTAAAAATTTTTAAAAATAATTTTTTTATCTTTATATATACTATAAAAAAAAATCTCTCTCTAATGTAAATCATTGAGAATGTCTTGAAACCGATCTCCTTCAGACCATCTCTTGAGAACGTAGAGACATAGGTGACCGCAAAACACTTGATCTGGTGATTGCACTTGTTCCGTGTTGTAACGAACCATCGATTTGTTGAAATAGTTCTTTATTTCTTTCGGCGGTGAGATTCCGTAGCTGTCGAAATAATAATTTTCCTTCTTCCCGTTCTTGAACCACGCTACCCAGTGAGTGCCTTCACCCGATGAATCGTCGAGGTCTTCTCTTCGGCAAGGCATCTCTGGAAAACACGCCTAGAAAATCTTTGATTTTCAAATCCTTCACCGCATTCGACAGATCGATGTTGGATAGGGGTTCGTTAGGTAAGACGACACATTCTACGGATATCTCTATTTTCTTATTCATAAATGCGTATATATTTTTTTTATTTATTTATTATATTATAATTCACTAAAATGACGTTATTTTTTTTTTTTAAATTTTTTTCTTTTTCTTTTTAAACTAACACTCTCGATGTCTCTATCGATTTCCATAATCTCGAATCTGTCTAATTCCTCTTGATTTTCTGGAATCCTATCATCCTTACTCATATCTGGAATCCAATCATCCAGATTCATATCGTCTCTAATTAGATCTGAAATCCAATGTCCGAGTGCCAAAGTGCTTATTTTATCGTCTAACACGAATCTCTTATCGTCGTCGGCCGTCAGCGAAATCTTGTTGACTATTTCGGTATACAAGTCGTGATTTTCGCTTCGAATCGATTTCATAGTCTTATACACTGGACCACTTCCTAACAGACAATTTTTATACTCTTGGAAAGAGATGTTTTTCTTCACCACACACGCTTTAACCCCTTTGCATTTCTTGATCTCTTCATCTTCTAGACGATAAGCATACAGTTTGGGTCTCAAGCCCATGAATTCGACGATTTGTTTACCGCCGCTCTCGTCCTTAAATTTACCCAACACCTTCTTGTTGTCGTTCGACTGAATGTTGGACGGGTGATCGACGGGATAATTGCTCGTGTCGAACCACGCGGCCACGTCCGGAGATATATCTCGGTAGACGTCCTTCGTCGTCTATCTCGTAAACTAAACTGTGTCGATGAACAGTAGTTTGGCTTTATCACCAAATTTTCGTTTGACGTAATCGTAGTGAAACTCGTACATCAATCGCTTGCTGATATCTAAGATGATCGGTCCGAGATAATACGGTTTGTCGAACTTCAGGTGCGTCTTTTGCATGTGAACGGCCACTAGATTTTCGTCGAATATGGTTCGGTGTTTGTAATTAGGTTTCACCACTAATTTTTTAGCTCTTTTCTCAGACGTGACGAGTCGAACGTCGGTTCTCTTCCTGATGTTTTCGATTTACCGTACATGCAGTTGTTCATGAGTTTGAAGAAATCTTTTTCGAAATCGTTCTCGGCTCGAATTCTGAGATTCGTGTTGAGATCGATGTATTTTTTCATCCAAGGCTTTTCGTCGAATCGAATGATGCGATGTATGTTGACTAATTTCATCCCGTAATTGACGTATTGTTTCAAATTCTCGCTGTAGACGACGTAGTTACGTTTGTTAAATAAATTGGGAATGAGTTTTTCCTCGTCTCCTTAATTTCGGTTCCATTCGTTCGGGAGCTAGCGGATAATCGTTGTGTAGATCGTGTAATTCTTCCGGATAGTTCAAATCGACTTCTAAAATGCAAGGATAGTCTCTCCATTTTTGCATCTCTTCCGGTTCCATCACCCATTCGAAATTTCCGATCGGTAAAGGATGACTCATAGCCCAACCGTACAGATTATTAGCGTCCCAATACTGTATGTATTTATTTGACCGTTTCGAATCGAAACTTTCTTTCATGTAGGGATTGTTAGCTTCAGAATATCTGTGAGAGATCATCGAGACACCACCTCTCGCAGCCCTTTCGAACATGAGCAACATGTTCACGTCGGATAATAATTCCAATTGGACTTCTGTGGTCTTCAACAGAGCGTCCCACGCCAGACCGGGTGCGGTGAAGTACCAAGCGGGATCCAGATCGTAATTTCGACGACAGACGTCTCGAAAATTTTCAAACACGTCTGCTAAGAGCAGAACGTCGGTCTTCAGATAGAGATCGTGATAATCTCTCATGGTTTTCATATCGAATGATTTCCACACGTTTTTGGTGTGTTCGTAATTCTTGTCGGAAATGTCGGATTCGTATAATTTCGAATAAAAATCTTCTTTCGAAGGTAGTGCAGTGTCTTCGAATCTCTTTAGATCGTTCATGTAATCGTAAGGATAGACTCCTTTCCTCAAAAGACGTCTACTCGTTCTCCGAAATGTTCGCTCGTGATTTTAAATTTATCCTTGCTCATGTTATCAACTAATTTTTCCAGAGCGGTCAACATGAATTTAAAACTGTCGATGAAACGTATGCCTCTACGAATGGATTTCGTTTTTTCTTCCAACGTATTTCCGTCGATTACTCTTTTGTTCTCCATGAGCTTCCATTTCATGAAGGAAATGTATCTTTCTTCGCTGTTCGCGATGCAATTTAATTCTTCGTGTGAGGTGCCGAGATTTTTCACGAACAGATGACTGTCGTAACCCGGGAGATTGTGAAACATCACCGGATAGAAAACGGCGTCCATGTTGTGTTGCGAGTCGAAAGCGCATTTCACGTAAATGCAATAGCCCGAAGGTATATGTTTTTGATATCTTTCGACGTAACTTTGAAGAGCGTTGGGTTGACAGGAACTCATTTTCGCAGTGAAACATTCGAAATCGGCGTACACGACAAATGGTACTTTTAACCTTCTATTGTGATTTTCAAACTTCACGATGGTGTTGGGTTTGGGCATTTCGACGGCAACACCTTGATTTTCGTTGCAATATTCCTGATGTTTCGCTAACGATTTTTCGCTGTGAAACGCGTTCATGCAGTTGCAACATAAAGATATCTTTCCTTTATGTTTATTATTTTGTCTCGACAGTAATCGGCTCGGATGTTTAACCCAACAATAATGACAATTGTCACCATTCGAAATCAATAATAAAATTATCGTCTTTTCTCTTTCGAGATACGAAGTCTGTCTGAGAGGATAGATTGTTTGTTTTTCGTCGTCGTATCCCAAGACGTTCACCGCTACGGTGGAATTTTGAACCTCGAAACGTTCGATGTGTTTTAACTCAGTTGGAAAAGTCACTCCGGTCCAATCGAGATTTTTAGAAGTCACCTCATAACAAGAAACTCTTTCGGTGTTCATTTTGACAGGGTATAAAGCGGAGGTGATTGCCCATTTAAAACACTGATCATCTTTATTTTTCACGTTGACCACGGCGTGTTTTTTAGCTAGGAAATACGGTAATTTCACGTAGGAAGACCCTTTCAATGAATCATTTTTAGTTATGTGAATTTCGAGTTTCAACACCTCATCGAACGTCCAATTACTACCTTCATGTTGATAATTCGCGAGAGACATCAACATCTTGTCTTTCATCTTTTCGAAAACGTCCGATAAATCTGAACCTCGAAGTACGGGTTCGACGTTAGATCTGAAATATGCATTTTTCACGATGCTCTCGCTGGACTTCACGTCGATTTTATTCATCACGCAATGGAGTATCATCTTAATTTTTAGTCCCACGTTCATGTGTTTGCGAAACAAATCCAATACTTTTTTCTTCACCCGTTCCATGAACAATTTTGGATCGGTTTTCTTGAACGAGGGAACCACGTCGAAAGTTTTAAAAACGCCTTTGATCGCACTCTCCCGTTCTACGGGTTTCGAATGGAATAGTTCCGTGATGAGTCGTGCTATATATTCTTCTCCTTTCCCTTCGTCGATTGCTTGTCGAATTTCGCTCGATATATCTCGTTTGTCTAGAATCTGAAGTGCATCACTCGTTTTCGTTTTAGTTTTTCTTTTCTTTTCTTTTGAAACTTGAAGTTCTTCTTCTTCAACGACTTTTCGTTTAGTCGTCGTCTTATTTTTCTCGAAACGTTTTTGTTTTTTTTCGACGTCGGCATTTCGATTCCTTTTACTATCTTTTTCTTCTTCTTCTTATTTTTCACAACCGATGCATTTTTTGACGTCGTTCCTATCGACATTTCGTTTGCCTTTACATCGTTTCGCAAATATTTCTGTATGACTTCAATTTTTTTTGATTTAGTTCTATGATTTCTGAAATGTGAAATTTTTAATAGTTTACAAATCTCGTTTAACTGAGGTACGGTTTTCTCATTTAAATTTTCCAATTTTTTTTTATCTGTTTGCTTCATTTGTAAGAAAATTAATTTTTTTTTTTTTTTCCGAATTTTGTATTTAAATAATTTGTTTATAAAGTTTTGCTTTTTTCTATAATGTGAAAAATATTTTTTTGATGAAATTAATCAATTTTTTTATGTTCCTTAACGTGAAAAAAAATTGAATTAATACGAGAAAAAAAGGATGTTAAAAATTTAACTTTTTATTTATATATATAAAGAGAAAAACAAAACTTTTTAAACAAATTATTTAAATACAAAATTTAAAATATACATTATTTGCAAGAATTCGTAAAACAAAAAAACCCCAAATAATCGATCATGACGACAACATCCACGATGGAATCTCGACATAAACGTCGACGTTGTTTAATAAATCGTTATTCTCCAAAAAACCAAGAAGAAAAAAATCGTAATTTATATTTACGCGTTTCGAAAGAAAACGATACGATTTGCGATAGAAAATCGAATTGTAATACTATTAGCGAACAAAAATTAATCGACAATGTTGTTCAAACTATTAAAAAAGAAGAAGAAGGTTCAAGACAAATAGAACTCTTCCGACTTTTACGCGAAGTCTCGCACGAGGTTCAAAACAAATTTCCGCGAAGCAGACGCGTGTTCATGTCACCCGATTCCTTCTCAATAGATGATGATAACTGCAAGATGCGAAGGCTAATTTTTAAACGTTCGAAGTCTTGCACGTTCTAAAACTCGTCTGCTTTTTTCATGAATCGAATCAAATCTTCTAAAGTCAAGAATTGAGATAACGTCTTGTTTGCGTGATTCAATGTATTGTACAATTGTTCCTTCGTGTATCCGGATTGTAAAATACCCCTTAATAAACTCTCGTTTTTATTTCTTTCCCATTCTTCGTCTTCAATTTTAATCAATCCCAATGACTGGATCTTCTTCAAATAATCGCAACGAATTTGGTATTATTTATGTGTTCTACCAAAGGTCTGTCGTTAGGTTCCCAATTCATTAAATGTATGTTGCAACAAAAACATTTAACTCTGTCACTTTTACCCACATAAATGAAACCCGCAGCAGCTAAATCTTCGGGTTTTTGAGCAAGATGCGAAGGCCAATTTTTAAACGTTTGAAGTCTTGCACGTTCTAAACTATAATTCGGATGTTCGGACTTGATCATTGTTTTTTATCTCAAAATTGGGTTTGTAAGAATATTTTTTTTTTTCCGAATTTTGTATTTAATGATAATTTGTTAAGTTTTAAAATTGTTTATATATATGTTTTAATTCCTTCAAAAACAAATTAATCGATTTTATGTTCTTAACGTGAAAAAAAATTGATTTAATATGAGAAGAAAAAGGATGTTAAAATTTAACTTTTTATTTATATATATATAAAGAGAAAAAAACTTTTACTAAAAAAATTTTACATTAAAGAAAATTAAAAATTAAAAAAAACAACTTTTTTATATATATATATAAAGAGCAAAAAAAAAATAAAACTTTTTTAACAAATTATTATTTAAATACAAAATTTAAAATATACATTATTTGCAAGAATTCGTAAAACAAAAAACCCCCAAATAATCGATCATGACGACAACAACACCTAAAAGATGCGAATTGAAATTGAAACGAGTCGAAACGTGTAAGAAATTAGGTTTTAAAATCTATAGATTACAACGACACGATCCCATCGAATTGAACGAGGTCGAGACGAAGGGCTTAGAGCACAAATACGACAAATATAGCATGCCTTTGAAATTGGACGAAGCCGCGCTCGATTTGTTTTACGAGTACGAAAGCGATCTGCAGAACATCGTCATCGCCGAAGATAGCGAATTCGACAAGGACGATTTGTCGTTGCCCTATGGAAGTTACATATTTCCAAACATCTCATTCGAACTCGTGAAGAAATTGGGTGGTGAGAGCGAGTTGACCGAAGTAACAAAACTCAAAAGAGTAAAGATAAACATTCAACACATTTGCGAAAAAGGAGAAAACACAAGTGTCAACATGCTAATAACGGACTTGGAAATATAAACAATAGAGAGATTGATTTTGTTAGCGAAGAAGAAGGAAAAAAACGTAATGAGATCATCTTGAAAACACGAGTGTCAACATGCTAATAACGGACTTGGAAATATAAACAATAGAGAGATTGATTTTTTTAGCGAAGAAGAAAGAAAAAAAAAAACGTAATGAGATCATCTTTAGATCTCATTACTTTTTTTTTTTTTTGTTTTCCTTCTTCACTATTACCATATATTATAATAACGTTTCCTTTTTTCTTAAATTTCAGCGTCGATTCTTCTTTTCTTTTTTTTGTAATATGATATGTTTTTATAACAACACATTTGTTTATCCGAATCATAATTATGAACGAATGTTGTGCATCTCTTGGTAACACTCGCATCATTACCATTCTCTTCAGAAGGTAGTGGTGACGGTGGAAAGTGTCTCATTCTTTTCAATTCCAATGTCTATCCCGCTGTTTATCTAACTCTTTCATCAGTTCTTTCCTTAGATATCCATCATTAGCGTCTAACCATTTTTCCCCATCTTTTTTTTCGCACTCTATCTCGCGATATTCATCATTATCGTCTAATTGTTTTTCCACCTTTTTATCCATTTATATATTATTTTTATACTTTCTATGATTTATATTTTATATAATTATATAATGTTTTTCTTATATTATAATAACACATTCAAAATCGGTATATTCTTAAACGGCGAATTCTCACGAAGCAACAAACCCTTGCAGAGTCGCTCAACGTTCTGTCCACTCTTCAGATAGAGACCGTTTCCACTCAAAGAGTTGCCACCTCTAACGGGTTCTAGATACAATCCTTTACCGCTGTCGTCTATGTGGACGCGACACACGGCTCCTCCCTTCTTCAAAAACAGTCCGCTGCCACCCATTAATTTCTCAACTGCTGAACTCGCGAGTCCCGTGAGAGCTCCCACGCCGAGAGTCTTTCCAAGAAAGGGTAGTGCCTTTGCGGCGAAGGGTAATGCTTTTGCGGCGATTCCTGCCAATAGCGGTAGGAAACCACCTTTCATTCTCAAATTGTATCTCAATTGAGCGGGACTCAATCTCACCGTCAACCCTCTTCCATCGCGAATCGCTTTCTCCATCCTTTTGATTTGACTTCTGGTCCAGGCGATCGAATCCTGACCGCCTCTCGTCAGATCTTCGTGAGTGAATTTGAATCTCACCGCCTCGCCTCGAGTTGTTAACGCTCTCTTAAGTTTCTTCCTCTGTCCTGCGGATATGTTCACGTTTTTAATCACGTATTCTGTCATAATTCTTTTTTTTTAAATATATTTACTTCAATTGTTTTCTTGTTTTAATAATAATTATTTATATTAAAATAATTTTTGTAAAATTAATATTGCGTTTATTTTATTTTTGTTATCTATATATATACACAATATTTTTTTTTTTTTTGCTTTTATATTTCTCTTATGTGAAATCGTATCGTCACCCTCTCTCAGCGAAGATCTAACAGTTCACCATTTTGATCCGTCAACGTGGTTTTGAGACTATACGTGTCTAAAATCACTGGTAGATAAACTAAATTTCGAGGTCACTCCACGATCTTATAACCTGGCGACACGTTTGGAAAGAAGGAATAGATCGTCGGTTGAGTGCTACCATTCACGTAGCTTCCAGCAATCCACGTTCACCAGAATGCTATTGACTGCGAGAATGTCGACCGTATTTTCAGATGCCGCGTGGCCTCGATACATCTTTCGATCGAATCCCAGCATCTTGCCTATAGAATCGTCCGTGTTGAAATCCACTCGAAAATTATCTTCCAAATCCAACATCGTCTGTAAGGTATTAGGATTGGGAGCGAGTCTGATCTTGTTGCTTCCCTTTCCATCTGTCTTCATTCGCGTCTGAATGTAATTGTTCAAATCGTCTATGTCGTAACTCCCTTTGGGAATTCGAATCTCCAACCAATCCACTCTGTCGGAATACTTGAACGAGTTATTCTTTTCGGTGACGTTGGGAAAGGAATAATAAGTCTCCAGATTCACCAACGCCATTTCGTATCTTTTCTCTCTATTCAATTCGAAGGAAGGTTCGAATTTCGTAGCGAATCGCCACTCACCACGATTTGAATGCATTGTTTTGCAGCCGTATTCTTGGCTATCCGTTCTAACAATTTTCCTTGTTCCAACATTATATTTTAATTTTATTTTTTTCAAAACTAATTATTTGAAGATTTATTATTTTCTAAATTTCTTTTATTTTCACGCTCTATCTTATTATTATCAGAAACATAAAACTTGTCGAATCCGCACCGATATTTTCCGCGATTAAATTTGCTTGTCAAATCGATCACGACGAAATTGTAAAGTCCTCCATCCCAAACCCTCTTGCAGAATCTCCTGAATTCCGCCACACTCATGTCGTTTGCGACGTGATCGCCGTAGATGTGATTGAGATTCTTGAGATCTTGGCGAAAGAGACATAGAAAATTAGCGTTCTCCCTTATCGTCTGTCTGGGCAATCGAAAATAATTCTGCAACAGGTAGAAACAGTCCACGTTGCTGTGTCGACCCCTAACGTAATACGATTCGCATCGGTTCTGTCTCTCCAAAAGCAGATCGTCGAAAATCATGAGATTCTTATCTTCCGATTTCAATTCTTTAGGATCCGGAACGTCGCTAGCGTTCTCATAAAATCGACACTCGACGTTCGAAGATGCATTTCTCTTCATCAGTTCCATCGCCGCACCGTCCAAAATGGTCGAAAGTGGAGCTTCACTCTTGTCGAATTCCTCCCTACTGTCAAAGATTCTGGCTATGATGTCCTTGGGCAATCTACGATCCATGCACTCTCAAAGCAATCTGTATTCGGGTTGAAACAAGCTCTTGCCAAACACGAACAATCTGTCGTAATCCAACCAGTCGGGTCGGGACAACAGATTCATCAACAGATTGGTCTTTCCACAATTCGATTTTCCCACTATCAAGCCTCTTATGCTTTTGGGAAAGAACTCATTATTCGACCTCTTAGTCGCGGCATCGTTCCAAGACATATCTTTAATGTTCATCTTTGTTTTATTTTTGTTTGTTTGCTATTTTAGATTCTTTCAAACACAATTTTTTTATGTTTTTCAAACTCAGTTTTTAATATTATTATTTATTTATATCACACCGTCGCGAGTTCTCTTCAATCCTGATCCACTCGTCATTTTAGCTAAATCTTGTATGGGTACCACAGCATCCTTAAAATCTTTCCAACTTTTCGGCGTTCGCTCTAACGCAGCTCGCTTCGCCGGTGGACTGATCAACTTATCGATCAACGCGTCGGCTGCCCTCTTGCCAGCCACAGAAGCTATCCTACCACTGGCTTCGGAAGCGGCTTTCTTACCAGCATCCAAAGCCGTCTTCTTACCGACCTCAAATGCAGTCGATGCGAGTTTTCTACCCGCATCGCTCGTGAACGCTCGCATTATAGAATCAACGACGCCAGAACCGCCTTGAACGTAAGTTCTGACATATCCCCTGTTCTTTATCACCAACATATTTTATTTTTATAATATATTTTGTTTTTTTTCACTCGTAAATCGTTTTGTTGTTTAAATACTTTTATTATTCTAGGGTAAAAATTTACTGTTTTATTTTTGTTTGTTTGTTTGTTTCTCTCTACTTATCATATATACATCAATCCTTCAATTCGTTCATCAGCCTTTTATAATGGTTTTTATTCAAAACCTTCTGTCTTAACAATTCGTCAGATATAGTAACTATCTGATTATCTAATCCTGTGTTACCAGCCCGTCTGCTCGCCATCAACAAACTCAATCTCTGAGACAGAGCGTCAGAATCGCTCGGAAGAAAAGTGGTTTTCACCCCTTTGCCAGTCACCGATTCGACGAACTTCTTATTCATATCCCATATGGGTTTCACCACTTTCGTCCACTTGTAACCTCTGTTGGCTTTGGGTCTCGTCTCTCTGGCATTGTTATTTCTCTTCATGGCGTGGGTCTGAACCAGAATGTCGCTGTAATTGTCGAAATCCTGTTCCGTGTAATCACTAGGGTTGTCGTAAAGGAGCAATCTGCACAGTCCATCAGTTAATTCGTATCTGTTCGAGCCCACGGTTAATTCATCATCACCTATTTCTACTTCTGTGTCGCCGATAAAAGTATTACTGTCCGAATCCTTATAAAATCCATACAACAGATCTCTCTTACCGCCATCCTCGGACGATGCGACGCTATCAGTGGTGATAGTCGAAGCTGTATCGTCGCTCTCGCTCAAATCTGTTTGAATTCCCGTGGGAACGTAATCCGGTGTAGATTGAACGGAATGCCGATTTCCAAAACTACCGGGCAACGAACCCATTCTCAAAGAACTCTCTTTTATGGGTCTCAATTCTTCGACTATCTCCTTCCTACTTCGCTCTTGACCCTCCGTCATGGGTTTAAATATTTTTGTGGCTTCGCGTCTGAGTTCCATCTCACCAAGACGTCTGCTTCTGTCAGCCGATTGAATGCCCTTCTTAGCACGTTCATACTCGCCTAAAATTTGATCTCGGCGCCTAGAATCCATCTGTAAAAACATTTTTCATTTTTAATTGTTATGTTCCTTTAAGTATGCTAATGCGAGTTATTTTATTATTTTCAAAATTAAATGTATAATTATATTTTTATGTTTTAAGTTAATAAAAATCTTTCTGTCTTTAATATAATAACTAAAAAAAATTCATATCTCTCAACTCAGTATTGATTGAATTGGGAAAGTTTAAAAACGTTTTAAGCACATGACAAACCGGTTTCTGATTTCACGCATTTGAGAGTAATTTACGTTTGTTAAAAGGAATTCCATTCACATATCAAAAAACCATTCACTCAGTGTCGAATTAAGAGAGAACCTTGAAGACAGTTAAAAACGTTCTAGCACATAAAAGAAACTGGTTTTTCTAATTTAACGTTAAAGGGATTCATTCATTCATTCATTCAAATCTCTGATCATTATCATGAATATATTTAAAGATTTACCACTCAAACCTAATTGAGTGGAAAATGCATTTTATTATACATTATTAAAACGATCCATTAAAACGAAAAACCTTCATTCACGCCACAACAAAAACATGAGCAACATTTTTCATTCAAACATTCCATTAAGTGTTTATTAAGATTACTTCACAAAAATTAATAGTGACAAACGCGAACAAACGATTTTTTACCTCTGATTTTTTTCTCTAATTGTCTCTAAACTCAATTTCTTTTCGTTACATCGAAACAAAACACGAATGTCTATTTTTACAGATCATATTTTATAGTCGACTCTTTTGAACGGATGCCTTTCATTCACGCAACCCTTTTTTAAAACTGACGCTCATATTTATAGTCTACTCTTTTGAACGAAAACCTCATTTCAGTCACAACAAAAACATGTGTTAGTTTTACTATCATCGTGACAGTGGGTTTGCGGATTCTAACATCATGTCTGTACACGATTCGATTTCTGACATAAATCCGCAAATGGATTTCCATGTACGCCTCCGTAGGGATTCAGTGTTAAAATCGTGTACAGACAGGATGATGCTAGAATCCGCAAACCACTTTTTGACGATGATTTAGAATCCGCAACACGTTTTTTTGCTTGCGATTTAACACTGAATCCTATGGGGAAACCCATTTGTGGATTCAAGCATCAGACGATACACCTCTTTTTCCTTAAAATTTCATCTACGTCTTTTCACTCTTGAGCGATGTGTATAGAATCCAGTGATGTTTGAATCCGCAAGCGGATTCTAAATCACCCTAAAAAACGACAAAATCGTGTACAGGTACACGATTTTAACACTGAATCCCTATGGAGGAGTACATCGATGTACGTGTACATGTACATTTGATGCTTGAATCCGCAAATATCACCTACTGACTCATTTGAAAGCCTTTCCCATAAACAATTTTCATTCCAGATTTCATTGAAATCCAATGACCCAAATCTGAGATACGACGCAAACAGACAAAAATAGCCTATTTTTGAATATTCAAAGGGCCATAACTCACAGAAAAAATATTTCAAACAGCTCATGCTGCTTCAAGGTCTGATGATAGTGAACATCTCTTTGAAATTTCATAAAAATCTGAGAGGTAATATTGAAGTTATAACGCGAACAGACATCCGAGTTCGTGGACTCGCAGACGCACGGACAGGCGCAATCCAGTATACCCCACTTTTTTGAAAAAAAAGTGGGGGTATAATAAAATTATGAAAGTGTCAATGACACTGTAGCTTAACTTGACAGTGTGTTGTGTTTGATGAAGGGGATAATGTTCAATGTTTATGAAAGGATTATGAAATACGACAAGAATTATGATAACTGAGAATATGTTAATTTCTGTTCCCTGTATGCAATGTTTTCAATAAAAATAATTTGCGGTGTAGACTGTACTAAAGAACTGAGGGGTGAGTTAATGTGGCCCTCACAGTTGATGTATATCAACCAAAGTTACCAAGTTACAGTGAAATTATTCTGAAACGAGTCATCCTATCAAGTTCCAATGAAATCCCTTCATAAATACGGCCTGTAGACTGTGCTAAAGGTTTTTGGGCTTCAGGCCTGTGTAGCCATCATGGTTGATCGATCGCACCCAAAAGGGAACGTCCTCATCTAGACATTATACTAAGTCATCCAACCACGGTACAATGAAATCCCTTCCTCAATGCGACCTGTAGTCTATGTTAAAGGTTTTGGGCCCCTGTAGCAGTCACAGTTGACCAATCGAGACCAAAAGGGGACGTTCTCATCTAGACATTATATGGAGTCATCCTACCAAGTTACTATGAAATCCCTTCGTAAACACGACCTGTAAACTGTGCTAAAGGTTTTTGGGCTCAGGCAGCAGCCACAGTTGACAGATCGCGACCAAATGGGGAAGTTCTCATCTAGAAATCATACAGAGTCATCCTAGCAAGTTACAATGAAATCCCTCCATATTAAATATGATCTGTAGACTGTGCTAAAAATGTTTGGGTTTCGGGCTTGGGCAGCCATCATGGTTAACAGATGATGACCAAAAGGGGACGTTCTCATCTAGACATTATACAAAGTCATTCTACCAAGTTACAATGAAATCCCTTCATACAACCTGTAGACTGTGCTAAATGTTTTCGGGTTTTGAGCTCGGACAGCCATCACGGTTGACTGATCGCAACCAAAAGGAGACGTTCTCATCTCGACATGACCTCAAACCTGCATATGCAATTTTGTGACGATCGGACAAGAACTACAGGGTGTAGCCTGTGCTAAAGGAAAAGGATAACAGACTAAGAGACTTCCGCACGAGTGATGGCAATAGCTTATTGTGACTTTGTCAAGTTAAGCTAAAAAATAAAAACTGCCGTCCCTAATTCGTTTTAAAAAAAATTGCCAGTGAATCAATTATTTAATTTTTTTGGGCCTTACAAACCTTTTTTTCTTTCCATTGTAAAAATGTTTCCAATGTAACTCTTGTGACATTTGGACCTAAAGCTGCTCGCTGAAAAATAAAAACTGAAGAATTAGTCATTCGTTACAACTACAACAGAATCAAAAGCGATCTTAGGTGCTTATTTGAGTAGTTAGTAAATTTCAATTCTGCCCTCCCTCTTTTCCCTATCCATCACCTCCACCCAAAAAATATAACATACTTACACACACTTCAAGAAAGATTGCCAACAAAAAACACACAAAGTGGGGGTTCCAGCATTTTAGAGAAATATTTTGTCAAAAATATAAGCAAAAGCAAGGTTTCAGTCAGTAAACAGGTTGTATAAAGCAAAATCTAGACGATTCTTCACCTCCCATAGAGGTACCGAATCCATACATTTGGTCAACATGTGATATATAAAACTGAAGTTATTGACTAGAAACCAAATTTCATTTCGACATTCTATTTATAGTAACCATGTTATATTTGACCTTGTGGAAACTGACATCAAACTCAAGAAGGTTCTTGTCATTACTTTCCAGGCTTGTCGATTTGAGGTGAACGGCTGTTTGGGTCATGTGTAGGTTACCCAAAATGAAAAGCATACGAACGAAAAATGGGTCTTGCCAAATTATCGCCCGGGTCATAAGAAATTTTTGTTAAATTGAATGATCTAGTATGAATGAATGGTTGAATGATGTTGAGCATCCATCAATCATCAGCTGCATAGGTGTTTGCATCTGCCTAAAGTATAGCTGTTCTGTTGTGCTGCACAATATTCAAAATTTGAATACCGGTGATGATATAAAAATGATAAATTTTATGTGATTTGTATATTTTTTCTACTTACCAATGGCCTTGACTAGCTGGTGCTAACTCAAATTAATCCAGGACCAAACACAAATTTTGCCCCCCACCCCCCAAATTTGCATGCAAAACCGAAAAAATTAAGTGCTAGATGGTCCTCCATACTTCTGTGATCTGCGCATGTGCAGTATCAAGGAAGGTATCGAAATTGGTACCAACCATCATTCTTTCTATAGTGCCGGCTAAATGTTATATAATCAGTGGGGAGGTATGAGTGCCCACTCATGGGAGGGCAATCCCTGTCTGGGCCATTGGTAATATAAAAAATATACAAATTAGGCTTAATAAAATTAAAAATCCATTTCTCAGGCCCTCCCGCATGGTCCGTTTGGCTGCCGCATGCTCTCTTTTTATGACCAATGCAAACTTGAAAAAATAAAAATTAAATGGTTTATGTCTGATATTTTACACAAGTTAATAAAATTGATAAATTTGTCCTTGAGTGCAACAAGGCTTTGCAATGCTTTAGCATTGCAAAGCCTTGTTACACCCAAGGGATGAAATACACCACCATCCTGGCTATTCTGTAGATTATGAGACCTAAAACATAAAATAAACCAAGAATATGAACTTTTGATGGCAAAGAAATAATTACAAAAATAAAATATAAAATAAAAAGCCGCCCGCCCGCATGCAATTTTACAAAACTTGGCCTGAGAAACAGAACATCTACTTTGTGTGGCCTTACTTAAAATTTATCATATTTTTATACCACAACCAATGGCCCAGACTTGCTGAATCGTAAAAAGGCTGGAGGGCCTAGGACTTAAAAGGAAAATCCAGTCTCTCAATTACTTCAATAAAGGATAGCTCAATAGAAGATGCAAATTATATATGCCTTTCTCTTTTACAAGAAAAGAGAAAGGCATAACACCAACAATGTAATTGAGAATTACATAATATATAATTTCTCCATTTAATGCCAGCATAATCCGTTATGCTAATTCGGTAAAGGAAACCAATATAAAAAGATAGTCCAGAGAATGAGACTATTTATACTCATTTAAAAGTGTCCGAGGATTGTATATTAATGCTCAATTGACACGTAACATATAAAAATGCTTCACAGTGAGCTACACTTTAAAAACAGTACATAAATGAGACAAAAATACTGCTTCACACTGAGCTACACATTAAAACTACCCAGCACCAATGCAGGACTACTGTCGCTGGAGGAGGTATTCCCTTGCTTTTCACTATAAAGCCAGATAACCATAAGGGAAAAAACATTCCCCCCCCCCCCCCCCTCCCCTTGTTCTGAGGTAAAATTCCTCAGAATGAAGAGGGCGGCGGAACGGCATCAGTGCTTGAGCAGACTGCCTAAAGACCTTATAGATGTAACATTAATGGACGACATTCTGAGCAACAGAAAGAGGACACAAAGATCTGAGGTGACTGGAGATGGACTCTAAATTTCTCAGGTAAAACTTGGTAAATGAAAAGGGCTGAGCCCAGTGAGCAGCCTTCATAAGATCAGTAATGGCTAAACTGTTAGAATAAGCCCAAGAAGTGGACAGTGCTCTAACCTCATGAGCAGAAATATTGATGACAGAACGTTGATCTGAAGATAGATTTTCGTTGGCAATACGTATTGCCAACTGAATCCATCTAGCGACAGAATGAACAGAAATATCTTTTCTGTTAGGAATCAAAGAAAGGAAGAAACGTTTTCTTCCCCTTCTAATAAAATCTGATCTACTTTTATAAATGCGCATCGCTCTGACTGGACACAGCAAGGGTCTACGGTTATCCGAGGACGGTAAAGCCTTAATGACAATAGGCTCCGGCTGCTTATCTGGAATCTGATTCTTAGCCAAAAACCCCACTTCCGTAGTGAGGGTAATAAATTACCCACACACGGTAATGAGATTCATCAACAGATAATGCATGAAGTTCACTGACTCTTCTAGCAGATGCAAACGCTAAGAGAAAGGCCGTTTTATAGGTCAAGAATTTGAACATCTAATGGCTCAAAAGGAGCTTCTTGAAGCTTCAAGAGAACCCAGTTCCACTTAGGAATTAATCTGAGGGTTCTAGGTCTATTAATAGAAAAAATTCTAACTAGCTTGGATAAAGAAGTATCTGATCCAATAGCCAAGTTATCATGATGAGCGCAAGTGTCTGATAACATAGACCTATAGCCCTCAATAGTGACGGGCTGCAGTTTGAGTTCGTCAAACAGGTAGACCAAGAAATTGAGAATCTGTGGAATGGACGGATCATATACGTTGACAGACTGATTCGTACACCAACGGAAGAAAACCCTCCACTTCGCTGTGTAATTCAACGAAAAGGAGGCTCTCCTACAGTTAGAAATTGTGCCCACTGCTCGTCCTTTTAAATGTTTTTCGTGCAAGGACCACACAATGGAAATACGTGAAGGTTGAGACCTTCCGGGTTGTGATGCAGTGAGCGGGACCTCCCCTGATTTAGAAAATCCTCTCATGGAGGAAGCTTCCGGGGAACGTCCCATAACAGACACCTGAGAAGACTGATCCAAGGTTCCTGTGATGACAGAGGTGCTACTAGGAAGATTTTGCAGTGAGACTGTTTGATTTTTAACAAAATCTGCTGAATCAATGGAGCTGGAGGATATGCATATCCTATCATCCTGTCCCATGAGATCGACAGAGCATCTACTGCATACTCTCGATGATCTGGGCATGGTGACACGAACGTAAGTAACTGATTGTTTAAGTTTGTTGCAAAAAGATCTGTCAAGGGACGATCCCACTGGTACCAAATCTGTCGGAATATTCGCTTTTTGAGAGTCCACTCCAGGGTTCCTGCACCTGACCTGACATGAAATTCCTGGCTTTTCCAGGCCATATACACCCCAAATTCAAGGAGTTTCAAAGCTAACAGAAAGTTAAATTCAAGGTTTTTTCCAGGCTCATCGCAGTTGAACCACTTCTGACAGGCCTTTGAGAGGAAAGTCAAACATGCTCAATTTTCCCAAGCTGAATGATGCCTATTAAATCATTAATACATGCTGCATTATAGGGGCAGGTGATTTGGTACTTCACCTCGGAAAGAGTGAACTGTCAATAACAGTCCACTCTCTGAGTCACTCAGAGAGACTGGTGTGTCTTGAAGATGAGGGTGTCAGACAATACTATTATAAAGGGTTTTTTCATAAACCCACTGTTTAACCGAATGAAATCTCTACAAGACATTCGCAACTCCATATGATCTCTATCAGATATGCATTTGCTTGAAAGAAGATTTTTAACAATATTGTCAGTCTTGAAACCCAAGTGGCTGCATTTTTTAGAACAGAGTCTTTCACAAATATTCTCAGAAGTCGACGTATCATTTGTTGTAAATGAGAACATAGGAAATGTACAAGTGGTTTCTCACAGACACTCTGAAACATTTCTAAACAAGAGGCCCCACGGGGCCTGAAGCACTCATCTTGTACAGAACACAATTTAAACAGAGTCCAAGAATGAGTCTACATTAAGCAAGCCATCTCCATAGGCTACACTGTCAATCCTTGAGTCCCTCAGGAGTGACAAAAATAATCTGGGCATCATGCCTTTTCTTCAGTTGATCATAAGTAAAATGTAGAGCTCCCCTATGAAGCCCCTTGATACAACCTATGTGGATTAATCTTAGTACCTCTAGAGGGTACTGAATACAAAATTTTTAATTCTTCAGCAAAATGGCCAATTCCGGCTCCCATAGAGAGCCCAAATATTAACCCAGGCTCTTGATTTGAACACAGTTAAATCTGACTTCCCTAGAGATGTTGTGTACCGAATATGAAAGCATTCTGACTGTTGGATCTGAAGAAGAGAAATTGTAAAGAAATTTCTTCGAATTGCACTAAGTTCAAATTTGGGCTACCATAGCGAGCCCAAATATTGACATATGGATCCGATTTGAATAAACTTGAATCTGCCCCCCCCCCCCCCCCCCAGAGATGTTGTATACCAAATGTGAAAGCATTCTGACAAGTGAATCTGAAGAAGAAGATTTTTGAAGAAATTCCCTCATATTGTACTAAGTTAAATTTCATGTTCCCATATGGAGCCCAAATATTAACCTAGGCACTCGAATTGAACAACCTGGAATCTGCCCCCCCCCTAGAGATGTTGTATACCAAATATAAAAGCATTCCGACTGGTGGATCTGAAGAAGATTTTTAAAGAAATTTTCTCATATTGCACTAAGTAAAAATTTGGGCTACCATAGTGAGCCCAAATATATACCTAGGAATTTGATTTGAACAAACTTGAATCTGACCCCCATAGAGATGTTGCATACCAAATATCAAAGCATTCTGACTGATGGATCTGAAGAAGAAGATTTTTTTAAATTACCCTCCATATTGAACAAAGATAAAATTTGGGCTTCCGTAGGAAGCCCAAATATTAACCTAGGGACTTGGTTTGAACAATCTAGAATCTGACCCTCATAACAATGATGTATACCAAATATTAAAAGATTCTGACTGGTGGTTCTGAAGAAGAAGATTTTTAAAGAATATTCCCCATATTACCCTATGTTAAAACTTCGGGCTTCTGTAGAGAGCCCAAATATGAACCAATAAGCTTTATTTCTACAAACTTTTATCTGACCCCCCTATGAATGCTGTATACCAAATATCAAAAGATTCTGATGATTGGTTCTGGAGAAAAGATTTTTTAAAATTTTTGCAAATATGCTGACTCAGCATTTTTTAGATGCCCATTCCAGAACACCCTAACATAACTGATGGCAATTTTTTTTTACCATTCAATTCTACTGGTCGTAAGGATACTTCATACCGAATAAAAGCTCTCTGTTCCGTGGGGTTTGGGAAATATGGGCGTTTGAAAATATTTCTATTTTTAGCTCCCAGGGTTCCCATGGGGATGCGAGCATTTTTTTTTTTGCATGGGTCAAGTACTTATGACCCAATACTACCACAAACCAAATTTGGTTCATACCGGACCATCGGTTCAGAAAATAGAAATTTTGGGCGGGGCCAAAAATCTTACCCCTCCTATTACAAAGCCAAATATTACTTTACGAACTTCGTTTGAACAAACTTGATTCTACACCTCATATGGAAGCTCCATAGCAAATATCAAGTCATTGTACACACTGGTTCTTGAGAAGAAGATTTTTAAAATATTTTGGAGCATTTTCCCCCACTCCCTCCCTATGGGGCTGGGCATGCTGAGTTGAACAAAAATGAAATGCCCCTTTGGGACCATCACTCACACAAACTTTCACTTGAATTGGCCCAGTGGCTTTGGAGGAGAAGACCAAAACATGGTGTTGACGGACGACGGACAGGAAGCGATTAGATTAGCTCAGCTTGACTTTGTCAAGATGAGCTAAAAAGGGGTCAGTATACAAGAAACGTATTAAAAAAAAAGCAAGAAGTGCTGGAAGTGTTTTATCTTTGACTACACCTTTAATTGTATCATAGGACTGACAGGTAGCCTCTTTGTATAGTTTTTCCTTTTGTACAGTTTCTACATACTTCACTATATCTGGCCATATTTCAAGAGCTCGCTTTGCAACCGGTTTGTTTTCGATCCACCGATGACCGCAAAATTGTAAAGGAAAAGTGTCTGAGCCTATGATAGAAGTGAAATCTGATCGCCGAGCTGGGGTTTCTTTAAATAGCCAATGTAGTGCTTTCAGAACTTTAATACTAGTAAAATTAGATTTATTTGCACCATTTTTAAAAGCGTTATGCACTGTGTGCAAGCCGCAAGTACCTATATTTAATAAAGAATAATCTTTCAGTTCACACAGCAGCAGCTTCCATAGCTTCCAATTTACCGCAGACCCGTCCATCAAAATTTGTAACACTTTTGACAGACCAACTTCAGACAGGCTTTTCATAATAAAAGGCAACAAATCTACTGCCCTGCCCTGCCATGCCCAAGAAAATCGGATGTTAAGTATCTGTCCAACACAGTTTTGAACAGAATCCCAAAATCTGAGGTGAATATCTGTTTTTTTCCAAGGCACTGTTGTGGGACTCATCAAACATCAGGACAAAATTGTCAATATCTTTCATTCTGTCAGACACTAGACCCTTCAAGTAAGGCCTGATTCCAAATGCAATTAAATATGCACATTTGTTTTCTCTGCAGGTAAATTGTTTTGCGATTTCGCTGTCAGGAAACTTTGTTTTGAAAACATCCGAAATGTCATGACATGCATTGTGTAACTGATGTGAGCGCTAACACATTTTACAGCCCACCTTATTTCAGCTGTCAGTACATCAGTAGAAGACTTAGAGAAGAAATTTGAAACATTTTTCTGCTGCACAAGTTCATTCGAAGTTCCCTGACTCGACTCATTTTTCTTGACAAATGTCGAAATTGATAAATTTTTACATGCATCTTTTTTAGAAGTCACGTGTGAGAACACAGGGCAGCTTCGCCCATATTTCCAAGAGAAAAACTTCTCATGCACACTCTGCAGCGTGCAGAATAAACATCACCCAATACGGCCTGTATCCAATCCATGTAATCCGGATTTTTAGTCCACATTTCTTGAAACTTACACTTTCCCATGTTTAATAATAGAAAGATTTATCAATGATTCATTAAGACGCCACGATGAAAAATCAGACTCACTTATATTCTCATATGAAACATGTACAATGATTGGTTCAAACTGATGTTGAAAACGAAATTCACATCAAACGACCAATATGATTGGAGGATTGAGAACACACCTCTAAAACTCTGGCCTGTTTTCGAACCACATTTCGGGATGCCACGGAATTCACCGAGGAATTGTACAAATCAACAACCATCTCCGACGTATTTCATCTCAACTCGGCGCGCAATGCTTCATTTTTCAAGGCTTTTCCAGGCCCAGGGAGCCAAATCAAGGCTTTTCAAGGCATTGAATTTCATTTTTGAAATTCCAGGTTTTTCAAGGCCCGTGGGAACCCGGCACTCTGATGGAAACAGGCGACCTTTCCGAAAGAGCGAGTCTGCTAATACGTTCAGATGACCTGGTATATGATAGACTAGGAGACTGGGAGATGAACGTGATGATTCAGAACGAATAGGAGAATCTTCTCTGTTAATTTGCATAACAGAATTAAGTGAGTGCCACCTTGGTTCCTGAGGTAAGCAACTACTGTCAACTTGTCCAACAGAATCTGAACATGCACATTCGCTATTTGACGAATCCAATGTTGTAGTGCCAACAAAATTGACATCATCTCCTTGATGTTTATGTGTTTTTCCAGGAACCGAGAGTCCCAAAGACCCTGGCACTTCAAGTCTGCAGGATTTAGGGACGAGCCCCAGCCTGACTTGCCTCCATCATAATCGTGAAAGCAGCACTTGAAGCGGAACTCCTTGAGCTACCCACTGAAGATCCGTTAAAACAATACTGGTTTCAAGCGAATGCGTCTTCACACTCCAGTTCTGAGTAAAGAATATCTGGAGGGGATGAGTGCGCAAGCGCCCCATCAGAATAAGATCCGCAGCCGCTCCGCACAGCCCCATCAGTTGCATGAACTCCCTCGCTGTTATTGCGTCTGAGTTTAGACAAAAGCGAGTATAACAACTGACTAATTTCGCTCTGCGTAACGGCAGACAAACTATATTGTTGTGAGTCTCGAAGCTCATTTCCAAGTGAATGAATGACTTGGACGGAGTTAGATCCGACTTTTTCTCATTTACTATGAAACGGAGACGTTGGAGCAATTGTAGCAGACTCTGAACATCGTTCTGAAGAATAATTCTGTTGCCGCATCTTTGAAGAATGTCGTCCAAGTAAGCCGACATTACTGCAGACGAATGAGCTCGGAAGTATGACATTACCCAGTTCATTATTTGAGTGAAAGCCCAAGGAGCCAGGTTGAGACCAAAGCACATTGCTCTGAACTGATAAACCTTTCCTTGCACAGCAAACCGCAGGTACTTTCTGAATGCCGGATGTACCAGGACATGAAAGTAAGCATCCTTTAGGCGTCCACTCAAATGCTTGCCCTTACCGATCGAATGGTTTCCATATAGAACTTTGGAGCCACGATCAACTTGTTTATCCAGCTCAAGTCTAGTACCGGTCGGAACGAGCCATATGGCTTCAGTACGAGGAATGGGTAACTGTAAAAACCTTGAGAATTTTTATTCTCGACGACCTCTATTGCTTCCTTTAATAAGAGAGCCTGTATCTCTGCTAGGAGAGACTCTCTTTTGAAAGGATCTGCCGGAAGATTTGTCCAAGGCAGACATCTTGTCAGTGGGGGTTTTGCTCGGAATGATAGCCATAGGCCTTTCGTGACTACACTTTTCACCCACTGATCTTCCGTGACTGCTATCCAGTTTCTTGCGAAGTTTGATAACCTTTGGCCAAATGGCGAACGATAGAGGTCTTGAACATCACATTTAGGACTTGCGAGGCTTACGGCAAGAGAAACTACGTCCTCCCTGCGAAGATCCTCGTCCAGTGGGCTTAGGGGCATCTGACCGATAATCCTGATCAGACTTACGCCCCTTTCCTGAGTCGCTGTACTGACGACCTCCAGAGTAATTATAAGAGGGTTTCTTGAGGAGTTCCCTTCAGATGACTTTGATTTGGAATGTCCTCGCTTACCCCGTTCTGCTGAAGCATGTTGTTGAGACGACAACTTCAAAAGCAGAGCACTGGAAGCTTTCTTAGTAGCCTGTTCATAGACAAACGAAAGCTTGTTTTCAAACAGAGAATGTCTGGAGACCGGGGCGGAGAGAGCTTTTCACCTTGTCATCTATAAGTGATGATGATGTAAGGGCAACATCATGTCTGATTAACTCCAGATTAGCCACTGTTAGGGCGGAGTTATACCTGGCATACATGACTGCCCTGGTAAGAACTCTAAGCGAGGAACAAACATCCTCAAATTCCTTCCCATTGAGACGTTGTGCCATAGCTCTGGTAAGGTGTATTGAATGAAGCAGGTAGGGATATATCTAAATCCCTGGCCTACTCATCTAAACGCTGAGGAGCTCTCTGAACATCTTCTCCAACCATTTTAAATGAACGTGGTCCAAGGAATGGTATATTTATGGAAGATGTTGAAAAGAAACTGCCTTTCATCTTCACACTAGAGAGGTTAAATATGGCGTCGTTAACATGGCGGAAGGCCTGAGACACCTGTCTAGAATGTATCGGGAAGGAAAGAACTTCCTCTTTCCTCCACATGAAGTCTGCATCTAATGATGACAACAGTTTCTCCCTTGTTGTCACAGCTTGCTGATCAGGTGGAACAAATTCAGGATTGTATTGATGGATAAATTCCATCGCTACCATATGTTGTTCTGAAAGGAAAGGGTAATCCTCTTCCTTGTCCCTTTCACCATCCGAATGAATCAGCTGTGATTCTCGGTCCATCGCATCTGCATGTGCAGATGACTGGACCGACCCAGCACCATCCGACAGCTCACTACCAGAGTCTGCGGGAGGCTGCTCTCACCTTTGCTGGGATGCTGCGATCAGCTGCACGTTCTGCGACAGCAAGTCCGTCATCGAGGCGGACTTGCTGTCGCAGAACGTGCAGCTGATCGCAGTATAGATTTGGGATGGAGTTCCAAATCTATACTTCCTTTGACCGCAACAGACTTACCCAGTGTCACGGCTCCCATGGACGAAGAAACCACTTCACCGGTCGAGCTAGCTGCTTGCAAGGGATTAAGAACACTAACTAGAGGCCTTATGCCTTGCTTAATAGTCATATTGCAGCTAGCTCTGTTTGCTCATCAGAGCGCAACGACGGTAACACACTTTTGGTGGGTGTCACAATACCATCACCACGTTTTTGTTCCTCTGAAAAACTTGAATTATCTTGCGGTGAGAGCACCGGCATAGGCATCTCACCACCAACAACGTACCGTGGCACCCGCCTCCAACGTTTGTCATCCCAATTAACACATGTAGGACAAGACTCTGCAGGAGTACATCGACTACAGGCATGGCGGAAAATCAGTGGATGAGAATGTAGTCTCTCGCAACAGGCACGTAAATCCGAGGAAGACTTCCTCGCCTTGCATTTAGAGCAGTAAGCTTTCATGGTTCAATCAAAATAAAAAGTCGATAGTACTCCTACAAACTCCAGAATAAATATATGATAAAGATACATAAATAATTGCAATCAAAATCAAAATCCAATGAAAGTGTCAATGACACTGTAGCTCAACTTGTTTAAGACATGTACATGAATAGTATGTGACACAGCAATGACAAACATCTAGGTAATGACCTGGTAACAAAGGTACATGTAAAGTATTGTAACGGTCTGTACATAAATGCTGACCGTAGCCTGTAACAAATATGTAGGTAAAGTATTGTAAAGGTGGGGTGACAGATGCTAAACAAGAAAAGAAATCTTTGAGTCCCAGAGTGGGTCTGACTGAACCCAAAAATATTTGTTCTCATAGCACAGTGATAACAAAGGCACCCAAAAACACACGTTCCTGTCACAAGGTGATAACAATGGTACCCCAAGAAGTTTCGTGAAGATCGGTTCATAAATACAGACTCTAGCCCGAGCCGTATTGACATGTGCACTTACTGTGTATAAGTAGCACTGAACAAATCAAAGTTCATCTAATTTGCAGAATTTCCGCACGAGAAAAAAACCTGTATTATATGTGATGTATTCCATGTTACTAAACATTCAGACAAAAATTTATTCAAATCAGAACTTTCATACAGAAGTTCTGTACAAAAAACTGATTGCACTAATTTTGGTACAAAATGGCTGCTGGCAGCCATCATGAATTTTGGACCACACCAAAAAGCACTCATTCTCGTCACACGGTGATAACAAAGGTACCCAAGAAGTTTCATAAAGATCAGTTCATAAATACGGCCTCTAGTCTGAGCCGTATAGAAGATGTGTACAAAAAACTGATTGGACGTAATTTCGGTACAAAATGGCCACTGGCAGCCATCTTGAATTTTGGACCGCACCCAGAAACACTTGTTCTTGTCCCAAGGTGATAACAAAGGTACCCAAGAAGTTTTGTGAAGATCGGTTCATAAATACAGACTCTAGCCCGAGCCGTATTGACATGTACACTTACTGTGTATAAGTAGCACTGAATAAATCAAAGTTCATCTAATTTGCATAATTTCTGCTCGAGAAAAAAACCTGTATTATATGTGATGTATTCCATGTTACTAACCATACATACAAAAATTTATTCAAATCAGAACTTTCATACAGAAGTTCTGTACAAAAAACTTATCGCACTAATTTTGGTACAAAATGGCCGCTGGCAGCCATCTTGAATTTCGGACCGCACCCAAAAACACTCGTTCTCGTCCCAAGGTGATAACAAAGGTACCCCAAGAAGTTTCGTGAAGATCGGTTCATAAATACAGACTCTAGCCCTAGCCGTATTGACATGTGCACTTACTGTGTATAAGTAGCACTGAACAAATCAAAGTTCATCTAATTTGCAGAATTTCCGCACGAGAAAAAAACCCGTATTATATGTGATATATTCCATGTTACTAAACATTCAGACAAAAATTTATTCAAATCAGAACTTTCATACAGAAGTTCTGTACAAAAAACTGATTGCACTAATTTTGGTACCAAGGTGAAAACAAAGGTACCCAAGAAGTTTCGTGAAGATCAGTTCATAAATACGAGCTGTATAGAAGTTGTGACAAAAAACTGATTGGACCTAATTTCGGTACAAATGGCCACTGGCAGCCATCATGAATTTTGGACCGCACCAAAAAACACTCATTCTCGTCCCACAGTGATAACAAAGGTACCCAAGAAGTTTCATAAAGATCAGTTCATAAATACGGCCTCTAATCTGAGCCGTATAGAAGTTGTGTACAAAAAACTGATTGGACCGAATTTCAGTACAAAATGGCCACTGGCAGCCATCTTGAATTTTGGACCCAGCCCAGAAACACTCGTTCTTGTCCCAAGGTGATAACAAAGGTAGCCCGAGCTGTATTGACATGTGCACTTACTGTGCATAAGTAGCACTGAATAAATCAAAGTTCAACTAATTTCCATAATTTCTGCTCGAGAAAAAAACCCTGTATTATATGTGATGTATTCCATGTTACTAAACATACATACAAAAATTTATTCAAATCATACAGAAGTTCTGTACAAAAAACTTATTGCACTAATTTTGGCACTAATTTTGGTACAAAATGGCCACTGGCAGCCATCTTGAATTTCGGACCACACCCCAAAACACTCGTTCTCGTCCCAAGGTGATAACAAAGGTACGCAAGAAGTTTCGTAAAGATCGGTTCATCAATACGGCCTCTAGCCCGAGCCGTATTGGCATTTGCAGTTACAGTGCTGAAAGTAACACTAAATAGATCAAAGTTAGTCTAATTGGCATAATTTATGCACAAGAAAAAAACCTGTATTATATGTGATGTATCCCATGGTACTAAACATTCACACAAAAAATTATTCTAATCAGCGCTTTCATATGGAAGTTCTGCGCAAAAATCTGACTGCCCCTAATTTTGTACAAAATGGCTGCCAGTGGCCATCTTGAATTTCAGACCGGACCCCAAAACACTCGTTCTCGTCCCACTGTGATAGCAAAGGTACCCAAGAAGTTTCGTAAAAATCGGTTCATAAATACGGCCTCTAGCCCGAGCCGTATTGGCATTTGCAGTTACAGTGCTGAAAGTAACACTAAATAGATCAAAGTTAGTCTAATTGGCATAATTTATGCACGAGAAAAAAACCTGTATTGTATGTGATGTATCCCATGGTACTAAACATTCACATAAAATATTATTCAAATCAGCGCTTTCATATGGAAGTTCTGCGCAAAAATCTGATTGCACCTAATTTTGTACAAAATGGCAGCCAGCGGCTGTCTTGAATTTTGGACCGGACCCCAAAACACTCGTTCTCGTCCCACGGTGATAACAAAGATACCCAAAAAGTTTCGTAAAGATCGGTTCATAAATATGCCCTCCAGCCCGAGCTGTGTTGACAGTGCGACGGATGGAGACACATGGACGACGGGTCATGGCAATACCTCAAATTTGGCTTCGCCAAAGTTGAGCTAAAAATTAAATCCAAAAAATTTTTCGAAAAAAGTTTGAAAAAGCCAAAGGGAACATGATGAGCCCAAGGGCATCCCGATAGAGCCTAAGTGTGGACAAAATCCAAATTTTTTTGAGCTACACTACCATAATCAATGTATCTTACAATAATCCTGCAGTAATATAATATCTAAATACTACATATATTTAAAGACGTTGCCAATGTAAACAACATCAAAGGAAATACAGAAAACAAGACATCAGGCACAGAAAAAAGGCCCAAAGTCAGTAACAGATTTTAATGCTGTCAGATGTAAAGCTAGATCTTCATATGAAGAAAAAACGAAACATCGGATAGAAGATGCAAGACCAAAACGACATAACACCCCTAGGGTGAGGACGTAACCATGGGGATAAACAGAAAAAACATTCTGTAATACACGTTAAACTCCTACGAAATTTAATAAAAAATTAAAAAAAACAAGAGGCCCCAGGAGGCCTTAGGTGCTCACCGAATGTTCCATACTGTTAAGACACAAATTTTATCAAAAGCTATTCTTAAGGTTCTACAGAGTAAATCTATACTCTCTGTGGCGCTAAAACATCAACAGGACTGAAAGAGACAATGCTGCTGATCAAATATCAAAAGATTCTGCATGATGGTTCTGAAGAAGATTTTTAAAGACTTTTCCTTGAATTGCACAAAGTAAACATTCACACCCCCATAGTGAGCCCCAATATTGATCAAAAGACTCAATTTGAACAAACGTGAATCCAACCCATACAAAGATGCTGCCTGCCAAATATCTAAAGATTCTGCCCACTGGTTCTGGTGAAGAAGATTGTTAAAGATTTATTCTTAAATTGCACTAAGTAAAAATTCACACCCCCATAGTGATCCCCAATATTGATTGAGGGACTCAATTTGAACAAACATGAATCAGACCCATACCAAGATGCTGTATACCAAATATCAAAAGATACTGCCCATTGGTTCTGGAGAAGAAGATTTTTAAATTTTTTTTCTTAAATTGCACTAAGTAAAAATTATGTCCCCATAGTGAGCCTTAAAATTTATCAAGGGACTCCATTTGAACAAACTTGAATCAGACCCATACCAAGATGCTGTATACCAAATATCAAAAGATTCTGCCCACTGGTTCTGGAGAAGAAGATTTTTCCTTAAATTGTACTAGGGAAAAATTCATGCCCCTATAGGAAGCCCCAATATTGATCAAGGGACTCAATTTGAACAAACTTGAATCAGACCCATACCAAGATGCTGCATACCAAGTATCAAAAGATTCTGCGTACTGGTTCTGGAGAAGAAGATTTTTTAATAATTTTTCTGTAATTCATACGGTGCTAGCAGAGTTATGCCCCATACAGAGCCCCCAAGGGATGAGGCCATTTCATTTGAACAAACCTGAATTGCCATATAGTAATGAACATCCACATGAAGTTTCGTGAAAATCGGACCAGTGGTTTCAGGTGAGAAGTTGTTTGAAAAATGTTCACGATGACGACGGGCGGCAAGTGATAAGTTAAGCTCCCTTCGGTGAGCTAAAAACAGCCAAAAAGCTTAGAAGTTTAACAGAAGGGCTTCAAGGAGGGAATGGGAAGGAACACTTAACAAACAGTGGACAAATCATTAGCAAGAATGATGACGTCAGGCATATGTCCCGGAATTGGGAAACATGAAATAATTTTTATAATTATTATAAAGTTACAGCCCTGAACGTTTCCAACCACTGTTGTTCACTTCCATCATCCATTTCCAGCCTCAGATCCACCAATTTTACCATTGATTTGTGTTTGGCATCCTCAAAAAAGAGATTTAAAAGCAGATGTCAGTTCATTGTTGCAGACTTTAGGGCCAAACAAAGAATGATGGTTTGCGCCAATTTCGGTACCTTCCTGGATACTGCGCATGCTCAGATCACAAAAGTATGGAGGACCATCTAGGACTTAATTTTTTCAGTTTTACATGCAAATTTTGGGGATTGGGGGCAAAATCTGTGTTTGGCCCTGGATTAATTTGAGTTAGCAACAGCTAGACTGGGCCATTGGTTGTGGTATAAAAATGATAAATTTTAAGTAATTTGTATATTTTTTATACTTACCAATGGCCCAGACTTAGCTGGTGCAAACTCGATATTATCAAGGGCCAAACACAAATTTTGAACTCCCCAATCCCCAAAATTTGTATACAAAACCGAAAATTAAAAGTCCTATCTGGCCCTCCATACTTTTACTCTGCGTATGCGCAGTGGTCAAGAAGAGACCGGAATTGGTGCCAACATCATTCTTTGTAGATGCGCGTACTAATAATAACTCAGTGGGGAGGTATGAGTGCCCACTCATGGGAGGGCCATTGGTAAGTATAAAAAATATACAAATTACTTAAAATTTATCGTATTTTTATACTACAACCAATGGCCCGGACTTAGCTGAATCGTAAAAAGGTGGAGGGCCTGGGATTTAAGAATTAGCAGACCAAATATAGCTCCTAAGCCTGCATCCCAAGGTGAAAGGAAAATAAATTAAAAAGGAATTGCATGTATGTCTCTCTATACAATAAGAGAGAAGACATATCATAAATAAGGAGCCATATCCAAGTAATTCCATATTCTTAGCAAAAATGATTATGCTAATTGGGTGTAATGAGCCCCCAATTTTTAAGGCTAGTCCGGACTAAGCCCCATAAATTAGGATGGCGTATTTGAGAGTGAGAGACTAACCCCCACAAACATACGCCACATATAAATAATAAACAAGCTGTATCTAGGATCAGATATAATCTACAGACAAAAACAGCTTCACTCATAGTTACACACTTATCAGGCCAGAGGAGATTTTACAAGAAAATTCCCCCCACCCCTTTTTTTGAAGGAATATTCTTCAAAACAAAGAGGGGAGCGCTCTGGAATCAGTGCAAAGCAATACTAAATAATCCAAATATATTCGCCCAATAAGCACCCTGTTATTAATTATTATTAATTATCGGTGCTTAACGCCACTTCAGAAGCTAAGGCTATTGTGGCGATCCAGATAATTAACAGAGCACACTTATATGCTTCTAAGGCAATGTACAGACAACCCTGTTCATGTGTACAATTGATTCCAATAATAACACTTCAATGAACCGTTCAAATATACGAGAATGTGTACTGCATCTTCATAGAAACCTGGATTAGAACATGGAACGAGCTATGATTAACAGACCCATCACAGACCGTCTTCGAAATAATTCATTGTTTCCTAGGTCCGTAACAACCAATGAGTGTTCGGAGAAGAATATATAACTCTAAATAATGATGCCAAAAAATGAGAACATATGAGAACATATGCATAGACGGCCTATTGGCAGTTCCATAACTGATCCAAATAGCCCCAAAATTCTAATGAGCTCGAAAAGCAGAGGAAGAATTTATTTTAGTCTGTCAACAATGCGTCTGACTAATAATACAAATTATGCACGTGAGCATTGAAATCCCGCATGTACTCGTCTGAATACAGCCTGTAACCACAGTTTGACCGAGTGATACAAGTATAACCAGGAAACTGAATGAATAATACAACGTTAATATGCAGTTAACTGAGTAATAAACTCATACATCATAAGAAAGACCAGACCGCTCTGAGCGAAACTTTTCAGAGTGGACTAATTGCCACATTGGAGAATGTCGTCCAGATAACCGGCATGTCAACCATACAGGTACACGAAGGCTAGCAATTTATTGATAAAGAATCATATACTTGTATATGACTTATAAACAAACACCTCAGGAAACAAACCAACTAAAAAGTGGATGTGCCCATGAGGTCGCAGTTAGAACATGACCCAGCCGCCAATCGAGAAGCCATGAAAGGTATGTATAAACTAAATACATACGAGGCTTACAGGAGGAAAACCATGTCCTGCCCTGTAATTGCCTCTTAACACATTGGCAGGGGGGAGGGTTGATGAGAACTTCATACCGAACCCCCCACCCCACACACACACACACGCGTTACTTGAACCGTTCTTGTGTGAGGCATCAAATGGAATAGGAACCACAGGGCTCCCTCATGTCTGACCGACTACATGATGCCACTAAGGACGGAGAGGGACGTGATGAACAAATACACCATATTGACATAATCACACTAGGTAAATATGGCGTCATTAATAGAGCTTATTGCCTCATATAACTAACACCAAACCACACCGGTAGGAAGAGAATAACCTCCTCTAACATACGGTATCATGCCTGATGCTTATTCGATAACTTCATATCGAACCCCCCCTCACCCGCATTACTTGAATCGTTCTGTGTTCAAGTCATCAAATAAAATAGGAACCACAGGGCTCCCTCACGTCTGACCGACTACATAATGCCACTAAGGACGGAGAGGGACGTGATGAGCAAATACACCGTATTGACATAATCACACTAAGTAAATATCGCATCATTAATAGAGCTTATTACCTCATATAACGAACACCAAATCATACCGGAAGGAAGAGAATAACCTCCTCTAACATACGGTATCATGCCTGATAGGACAGCGAACTCAGCCCAGCTGAAGTGGCTAAAGGTCTTCCTATACATGAAGACAATAAAAGACTGATAACTGCAGCCTTAGAAGCTCACTAAGGAGACTTACAACGCTAGCGTAGCTTATAAGTCTTCATCTCCGTGAAGACAGATATATTGGTGTAAGTTACGACCTTGAAGGCTCATTGAACGGAGACTTACAACTATCATCGTGCAAGGTAGGGAATCAAGAGCCGCTATTTAACAGCCCTAAATTCCCAAAAAGACAGCAGTCTCAAGAGAAAATAAATTCAGTTATGTCACAGCATAATTACTGAAACATCTCGCTTATGATTCTAGCTAGGCTACTATGGTGTAAACAATAAGACTCAAGTCTATGACACCTATGAAAACAAACCGAAAAGCACTGTCCCGTATCGATTTTATTCCCAAAAGATAGCGGTCAGAGCCTGGCTAACATAGCTAAAAGTCTTCCTCTCCATGAAGACAGATATCATGGTGTAACTAGTGACTTGAAAGCTCATTAAACGGAGACTTACAACCATCATCGCACAAGGTAGGGAATGACAAGCTGCTATTTTAACAGCTGTAATTCCCAAAGAGACAGTAATCTCAAGGTAGCTATGCAGTTATGTGTCTTCGTCTACCTGAAGACACATCTGTGTCACTTGTGGCCTTGAAAGCTCACTAAATGGAGACTTACAACACTAGCCGCAAGAAAAGACCGCTGTAACAGTACATAAGGCAACTATGACATCCACAATGACATTAATGTCCTGATGCCAAGGAATAGAACACCAAGAGGGAAAAGACGTACCTATTCCCTCTAATGGTTCTATTCTGAACAAGACAGCTGTCTCAACCTATCCATGTACTATTCGTCCGACTTCAGGACGAAAAGCAGGTGATTTGAAAAAAACGGAAGAATATTTTGACGACCTCCATTGCTTTTCTTCAATAGAAGAGCCTAGACCTCTGCAAGGAGAGACTCTCTTAGAAGAATTCGCTGGAAGATTTTACCAACACGTACTTGTAGTAAGTGGAGCTTTGCTCGGACTGATAGCCGCAGGCCTGCCGAGACTACATTCTCATCCACTGATCTTCCGCAATTTTCATCCACTTTTTTGCGAGGTTGATAACCTTCTGCTAAGTGGAAAGCAACAGAAGTCTATTCTCGATGACCTCTATTGCTTCCTTCAATAAGAGAGCCTGTCGGAGTGACTCTCTTTTGAAGGGATCCGCTGGAAGATTTGTCCAACGTGGACATCTTGTAAGTGGGGGTTATGTTCGGAATAATAGCCATAGGCCTTCCGAGACAACATTTTATCCACAGATTTATTCATTTATTTATTGGTGTTTAAGGTCACATATTTATGATTACCCACAGATCTTCCGTGTCATAAATCCAGTTTCTCGCGATGATAACCTTCTGTGAACTGGTAAGCAATAGAGGTCTTATTCATCACTTGTACGACTAACAAGGCTTACGGAAGGAGAAACTACATCCTCCCCGCTAAGAACCTCGTCCAGTGGGCTTAGGGCGTCTGACCTATAGTCTGGATCAGACCTGCACCCCTTTCCCGAGTCGCAATACTGACAACCTCCGGAGTAAGTATAAGAGGGTTTATTATACCCTCGCAAGGAGTTCCCTTAGCTGATTAAGTGGAACGGCCTCGCTTACCCCGGTCTGCTGAGGCGTGTTGAGGCGTAGACTTCAGTAGCAGTATACTGGAAGCTTTCTTTTAGCCTGATCATAGACTAATGAAAGCTCGTCGCCAAATAGAGTATATCCGGAAACCAGAGCGACTCGGAGAGAGCTCTTCACCTTGCCATCTATAAGTGATAACGACGCAAGGGCAGCATCACATCTGATCAACTCCCAATTTCCCACTGTAAGGGCGGAGTTGTATGTGGCATCCATGACTGCCCTGGAAAGAACTCTAAGCGAGGAACAAATGTCCTCAAATTCCTTCCTATTAAGACATTGTGTCATATCTCTGATGAGGTGATCTGCGTAGAACATCACGTCCAGATTGGATGAAATAGCACATTCCTTCACTTCCGAGCGTATAATGAATGATGCAGTTAGGGACATATTTTCATCCCCGGTCTGCTCATCTAAATGCAGAGGAGCTCTCTGGACATCTTCTCCAACCATTTTAACTGAACGTAGTCCAAGGAATGGTATATTTATTGAAGATGTCGATAAGAAACCACCTTCCTCTTAGCACTAAAGAGGTGAATCTGAAAAAATTTATAGTAATTTATATATTTTTTATACTTACCAATGACCCAGACATAGCTGGTGCTAACTCTTAAAATATAGGGCCAAACACAAATTTTGCCCCCCAATCCCCAAAATTTGCATCTAAAACCAAAGAAAACATGTCCTGAATGGCCCTCCATACTTCACCTCTACTGCGCATGCGCAGTGTCAAGGACGTCCCGAAATTGGCGCCATTAATCATTCTTAAAATCAGTGCCTGGAAAGCGCTATGTCCTCAGCGGGGAGGTATGAGTTCCCAACTCCTGGGAGGGCCATCCCCGTCTGGGTCATTGGTAAGTATAAAAAATATATAAATTACTATAAATTTTTTCAGATTTTTATACTGTACCAATGACCCAGACATAGCTGAATAGTAAAAAGGCTGGAGGGCCCAGGACATAGAGGCAAATCCAATAAGCTCAACTATATAAAATAGAGTCATCTCCTGTAGGAGAAAAGGAGAAATAGGCTTCACATGTATCTTTCTTATTAATGATAAATTAGAAAGACACAATACCTTCTATAATTGAGCATCATAACATCCATGTTCTCTATTAATATCCAGTATAATTTGTATACTAATTATATTTAAAGTAAGCCAATAAATAAAGTTAGTCCAAAGAATTGAGACTCTTTATACTCTTTTAAAAGTGTCTGAGGATAGTATAATAACATCCGTTTGACACATGACATATTCAAATGCTATACTTTAAAACTATGACATGAATGAATTAAAAACATAACTTTCAGTTAAGAAACCATCCCAGTAACAGCTCAGAATTACTAACTCCGGAGGAGGTATCCCCTTGTTTTCATATTAAAAACAGGTGACCCAAGGGAACACCCTCCCCCCCCCCCCCCCCCCCCCCCCCCCCCCCCCCCCCGAGCGAAGAGGGCAGCAGGACGTAGTCACTGCCGGAACATAAAGCCTACATAGCTATAGTTGCAATTGTTAAGTGATCGACTTTCTGAGCAGCTGATAATGGACCTAAACAATGCAGGTCTCCAGAAATGGATACAATATTTCTGAGATAAAAATTCATGAATGTGGATGGTTGAGACCAATATGCAACCTACTTAATCTATAATAGCAAAACTATATGTCAGCCCAAGATGTAGAAGAGCTCTTACTTCATGAGCCGAAATCTTAAGCACAGACTGCTGAGTTAAGGATAGATTATCCTAAGCAGTACCGATAGTTAACTGAATGCATTAAGTAATAGAATGGACCGTAATGACCTTTCTATTAGGCATCAGAGCCAGAAGAAGCTTACATCCTACTGATAAACTGAGATCTGTTAATAAATACATAAAGGTCTATCCGGACAGAGTAAAGGCCTATGCCCGCTCGAAGACGGAAGGACCTTAAAAACAATAGGTTCCGGATATCATTAGGAGCCTGATTCTTAACCAAAAATACAACATTAGTAGTAAAGGTAATAGAGTTCCCGATACTACGAAAGTGAGAATCGTCCACCGATAGTGCATGAAGCTCACTGACTCTCCAGCAGAAGAGAAGGCTAAGAGAATCGCTGCCTTAAAAGACCAGAATTTGAAACTACTGTCCCAAGGATTCAAATGGCTGCTTTAGTTAATAAGAACCCAAGCTAAATTCCGAATAGGAATTAATCTAACGATTCTAGATCTCTTATCGAAAAATTTTCAAACTAACTTAGATAAAGAGACATTAGGCTCCATTGTAAACTATCATGGTGTGCATAGGTATCAGATAACATAGACCTAAAACCTATAAAAGTAACTGGCTGCAGATGATTTCGTTAAACAAGTATACTAGAAAGTTTGCAATGTCTGGTATGGAGGAATCAAAAATATCAACATAAAGATCCCTAC
The DNA here is from genome assembly GCA_031216915.1 of Pictodentalium vernedei. Classification (NCBI taxonomy): domain Eukaryota; kingdom Metazoa; phylum Mollusca; class Scaphopoda; order Dentaliida; family Dentaliidae; genus Pictodentalium; species Pictodentalium vernedei. The sequence goes on from CM062294.1 coordinate 386,881,470, forward strand.
ATCAACGACGGAAGACCCTCCACTTTAGCCGCATAGTATAGCGAAGAGGAGGTCCTTCTACAGTTAGGAATCGCGTCCACTGCTGGTCCTATACAGTGCTTACTAAGCAAGAAGGACAGCACAATGGAATACGTGAAGGTTGAGACCTTGCGGGTTGTGATAGAGTTGACACGATTTCCCCAGCGAAAAAAGATCCTCTTGTGGAGGAAGTCCCACAGTAGACATCTAAGTAAATTTATCCACCGTCTCTGTGGGACAGAGATGCTACCAACAGAATTGTATTGTGAATGAATAATCCTAGCAATACTTGCTGAATCAACAGCGCTGGAGGATACGTATATCCTATCATCGCGTCCTACTAGATCGATAGAGCGTTAACTACATATGCTCAGGGATCCGGACACGGTGACACATACGTCTACAATTGATTGGAGAGTTGTGTCGCAAATAAAATTTTATCACTGGGTGCTCCCATTGATAGCAAATCTGATTGAATACTTGTTAGTTGATAGTCCATTCCGACGGCAACAAACGACCCTTACGTGAAAGGGAGTCTGCTAATACGATCCGACGACCGAGAATATGATGAACCGAAACAGAACTTGGTGTTCTATAACAAACAGAAAGATTCTTTCCGTTAAAATCAATAACGGAACCGAATGAGTGCCTCCCTGGTTCCGGATATACGCAACTACTGTCGTATTATCGGACAGGATTGAACATGCGTTTCTGAATAAAATTCATCCAATGACGTAGTGCAAGCCAACATAATATTCTTCCTTGGAAGTAAAGAGCTTGCCTAAAAACTACGGAACCCAAAGACCCCGGCACTTCGAATCCGTTGGGATCAAAATGTGTCCCAACCTGTTTGACTGGCATCCATCATAATCGAAAAACTCGGATCCGGCAACTACAGTGGAACTCTCTGAGTCAACCACCGAATGTTTGCCCACGTCTGAATCTCTTGTTACACTAGACAAGAGAACGTGTATATCGAGCAATTCAAGATTGCTGAAAGGTTACCGTCGAAGAGAAGCTTCTCGGGGACCGAAGCGACTCTGAGAGTTCTTCACCTTACTATCCGCACGCGTGGATATAGCTAGGGCTGCGTCACGTCTAACCAACTCCAGGTTGCCACTGAAGGGCGGAGTTATACGTGGAAAACTACTGCCCCTGAAAGAAATCCCATTGAGGATCATATCCTGGAATTCTTTCTCTTGAAGACGTAATGATAACGTCTCAGTAAGGTGGTGTACGTATGATAAAGCGTCTAAGTTAAGTCTATTATACATCATTGTCGTTTCCAACATCGTGGTTGGAATTGACATAGACGGCGAAAAAGACAATTGCAGTCTTGAGTCTCGCCGTCTTAGACGCAAAGGAACTCTCGGTAAGCCCAGTTCTGCCAATAAACAATTATTTCCTAGAATTCACGAAAGGCAGAATAGAGCATTGCGGACAAGAAACTATACTAGCATGTTGATAGCAAGCTTATATATATATAGCGTCGTTCAATAATTCGAATGTTCTAAAGACATTATTGGACTGCGTCGGCAACTCAGGGACAATGTCCCTGAACCGATCCAAAACTCTGTGTCCAATGACGCTATTAGTCTCTTATCCAGCATCGCAGCAATGTAGTCCGACGGAACAACCTCTGGAAGATAATGCCGGAAGAAATGTATGGCAGCTTCTGTTGTTCCGAAAGGGAAAGCTCGAAATCACCCGAATCCCTTTCGCCATCCTGTCGGACCCTATGAAATATTCGGTCGTCCGTGCCTGATGCAACAGCGGAGCGTACCGACCCAGCGCTGTCGGATTATTCCTGATCCGACCGAGAATCTGTCGTTTGCTGGGATGCTACGATAAGCTGTGCTATTTTGGATAGCACGTCCGTCACTGAGGCCTGTGGAGAAGCGGTCTTACGATGCATTGCCGCTGGAAGCTCCGTGTGTCATTACCCCGTGCATACTTATGCGAGCGACCGGAGTGTGCAGGCCTCGTGTCCCTTGGCTACCAGATGGCGTGACCTGTTCGCCATGGAATCACTGAATGCCGAAGCTGGCCGGATATTCAAGGTCACGTAGCCAATGTGCGGTCGTGTGCGCTGCTGTGAGGATGAGGAAGCATTATCGACAGTCACTCGGACTGTCTATATAACGGAGCGTCTGGAGTGGCAGACATACGCTCCGAAGGTGAAATGTCTGTACCACAACATCCGGTCCCATATGTTGTTGCACGAGAGAGGGACCTCTCTCGCTCGCCGCCCGGACGGACCGGACGAGCTAGGAACCGGACTAACAGGCTTCCTCCGATCTCTCCTCTAATCCTTCGTCACTGGGTGTGTACTAAAGTCTATTATAGTGCTCGCATCACCCAAATCTCCATCCTAGACCGCAACGGACGAACCCGACTGCCGAACCATTCGATGAATGGACGCTACACCGGGTGAGCTAGCGAATGTCAACTCCGTCAATCCTACTAGGGACCTCTTAGGAGATTGACGTAATCCATGAGCACTAATTGCCGCTAGCTCTTCATTAACTATGACGACAGAGGCACACTTTTGAAAAACATCTCAGTAATTTTGCGAACAAGAAACCAGATATGCTTGTACATAGCAAGCATATAAAAAATATATATAGCGTCGTTCAATAAATCGAACGTATCTGAGACATTATTGGACTGAGTCGGAACTGAGGGACGATGTCCCTGAACCGAACCAAAAATTTCTAAGTCCACCGACGCTATCAGTTTCTTATCCGGTATCGCAGCATTCTGGGCCGACGAAGAACCTCTAGAAGAAGAAGTCGGATGACATATACAGCAGCTTATTTTGTTCCGAAAGGGAAAGCTCGAAAACCTCCGAATCCCTTTCGGCATCCCGTCGGACCGTATGAAATTTTCGGACGTCCGCACCTGATGCTTCCGCGGAGCGTCCTGACCCAGCGTCGTCGGATATTATATTATGCGACAGAGATTCTGTCGTTGCTGGGATGCTGCGATAAGTTGTGCTATTTGGGATAGCACGGCCGTCACCGAGGCCTGTGCAGAAGCGGTCTTACGATGCTTTGCCGCTGGAAGCTCCGTGTAGGTTGACTCCCGCATACTTTCTAATGCGAACGTCCGGAGTCTGCAGGCCTCGTGTCCCTGGCTATCGGATGGCGTGACCTGGTCGCCGAGGATTCTCTGATTGGCGAAGTTGACTGGATATCGGAGGTCACGTAGCCAATGTGCGGTCGTGTGCGCTGCCATGAGAATGAGGAAGACTTATTGACAGTCTCTCCGGACTGTCTATATAACGGAGCGTCCCGAGCGGCGGATGTATGCTCCGAATGCGATAATTTTGTACCACAACATCTGGGGCCAGATGTTGATGTACGAGAGAGGGGCCTCTCTCGCTCGCAGCCTGGATGGGCCTGGACGAGCTATGAACCGGACTAAAAGGCTTCCTCCGTTCTCCCCTCTAATCCGCCGTCACTGGGTGTGCACATGGATGTTTATAGTGCTCGCATCACCCAAAACTCCTTTCTAGACCGCAACGGACGAACCCGGCTGCCGAACCATTCAATGAATGGACGCTACACCGGGCGAGCTAGCGGACGTCAAAGGCCGTCGAACCTACTAGGGTCCTCTTAGGCAATTGACGTATTACCTGAGCACTTTTCCGCTAGCTCTACATTAATTGTGACGATGGAGGCACACTTTTTGGAAGACATCACGGATACAACACCCTGATCATGATCGTCTGAAATAGAGATTGATAAAGTAGAGTGATCCTGTGGGGAAAGGACCGGAATGGCCAATTCCCCACTAACATACCGTGACACACGCTTCCCATGTTGTCATCGTAATCAACACATACAGAACAGGAGTTAGTGCGAGTACACTGACTACATTATACAATGATTATGAAAGTCAGAGGAAGATTTCCTCTTATTACAATTGAACAATATTCTTTCAATGTGAAAAGAAAACAAAGTCCTAGTACTCGCACCAACCCCTGACAATCAAAATACATAATAACAAGATCCATTAACATAGAAAAAATAATTAAATCAAAAACTTTTGAAAAAATATTTTTTCAGAACAGCCCAAGTTTCTGAAAAGTAACGTTGAGTCCCAATGGATCCCAAGTCTAAGTGTGGACAAAAATTTTAAAAATATTTTAAACAATTTATGCAACACTTACGAACAATAATAATGTGTCTAGTTATGATTAAATTAACGTCAAGATATTATTTTCAAGAAATCCCCCCTCACACAGAGGGCTGTTGGAAATGTAAACAATAAGTGTAAAAACACTAGATCAAGACTCCAGGCACCCTGGCCCGAAATCAGTTACCAATAATACACTATCTGATGCAAAACAGAGACTTCCAGGGAAGAAACTGCAGAACATCAGATGGTAGATGCAGAACACTACGCCTAACCACCCATAGGTGAAGACGTAAACATGGGGAAAAGAACAGAATACATTCTGTTATCCAGCTAAAACTCCCAAGATATTTTAGTAATAATATTACAGAAAATATGCCAAAAGCATGGGAGAATAGCAAGAGGGGACTTAAAGGAAAGGGAGAGAGGAAAACACTGAATAAGCAGTGTAATCTTGATAACAAGAATGACCACAACAGGCAGTTGCCTCGAAAATAGGTAACTTAACATAATTTGATCAAAAAAAATTTTAAGTTACAGCCCTGATTATTTTCTGTCACTCATTTTTCCTCTCCTCCTTCTATATCCTCCTTTGAATCACCATTTCACTAATATTTATGTGTCTGGCATCATTTAAACTGAGATTTACAAGCACAAAGATCAGTCAGATGCTAACTGATGAAGGCCAAACTAAGAATGCTTAATGGCGCCAATTTCGGGATGTCCTTGACACTGCGCATGCGCAGTAGAGGTGAAGTATGGAGGGCCATTCAGGACATGTTTTCTTTGGTTTTAGATGCAAATTTTGGGGATTGGGGGCAAAATTTGTGTTTGGCCCTATATTTTAAGAGTTAGCACCAGCTATGTCTGGGTCATTGGTACAGTATAAAAATATGGCATCGATAACATGGCCAAAGGCCTCCGACATCTGTCGAGACTGTTTCGGGAAGGAAAGAGCATCCTCTTTCCTCCACATGAAATCTGCATACAGAGACAGCGGTTTCTCTCTATAAGTCGCAGCTTGCTGATCAGGTGGAACAAAGTCAGTATAGTATTGATGAATAAAAATTAGTTGCTACCATATGCTGTTCCGAAAGGGAAGGGTAATCCTCTTCCTTGTCCCTTTCACCATCTGATAGAATCAGCTATGACGTGTGCAGATGACTGGGCTGACCCAGCACCATCCGACAGCTCACCACCAGAGTCTGCGGGAGGCTGCTCACGCACTTGCTGGGATGCTGCGATCAGCTGCGCAATCTGCAACAGCAAATCTGTCACCGAGGCTTGAGGAGCAGTGGTTTTCTGTTTTTTAGCCGCTTGTTGCTCCTGGGACAGTGTTCCGGAGATGGATCTTCTCTGAACGTCCCAATGATCGAAGCCTCGGTTCCCTAGCTACCAGATGGTCCGACTTCACAGGTGGAGACTGGCTCCGTTTTCGCACATCTGGCTGGAAATCCGAAGTCGGGCAGCTAGGATATGGTTGTGTGTGCTTATGAATCGTAGCGGCCGAAGCCGTGACTGTAGACGAGGCCGGCTGCAGACTAGACAAAGAGTCCCGAGCGGCAGGTGTGGACGTATGTCTCCAACGTCTGTCATCTCAATGTACACAAGTAGGACAAGAATCCGTAGGAGCGCATCGACTACAGGCAAGGCAACAAGACTGTAAATCCGAGGAATACCTCCTCGCCTTGCATTTGAGCAGTAAGCTTTTATGATTTCAATCCAAAACAAATTCGATAGCACTCCTACAAACTCCACAATAATATATATGATAAAGATACATGAATAATTGCAATCAAAACCAAATTCGAAAAATTAAATCCAAAATTTTTTTGAAATTTTTTTTTAAAAAGCCTAAGTTCCCAAAGGGAACATGATGAGCCCAAGGGCATCCTGATAGAGCCTAAGTGTGGACAAAATCCAAATTTTTTGACCTACACTACCAGAAACATAATCAATGTATCTTACAGTAATCCTACAGTAATATAATACCAAAAACTACAGGAAACAAGAGGCCCCAGGGGGCCTGAGGGCGCTCACCTGACATGGTAGCCTAAATATCAACCCAGAGAATTGATTTCCACAAGTTGCATCTGCTCCTCCTAAGAAAAGCTGAAACCAAATATCCAAATATTCTGACCAGTGGATCTAAAAAAAGATTTTTAAAGAATATTCCTCATACTGAACTAAGTCATAATTCGGGCTCCCACAGGGAGCCCATATATGAACCCAGGGACTTGGCTTTAACAAACCTGAATCTCACACCCCTAAGGATTCTGCACACCAAATATCAAAACATTCCGACTGCTGGATCTGAAGAAGAAGATTTTTAAAGAAAATTCCTCATTTTGAACCAAGTTACAATTCGAGCTCCCACAATCAGCCCAAATATGGACCTAGGGACATGGCTTGAACAAACTTGAATCTTACCCCCCTAAGGATGCTGCATAAAAAATATCAAAAGCATTCATCTGCTGGATCTAAAGATTTTTAAAGAAAATTCCTCATTTTGAACTAAGATGTCATTCAGGCTCCCATAGTGAGCCCAAATATGAACCACTTGGCTTGAACAAACTTGAATCTCAGCCCCCAAGGTTGCTCCATGCCAAATATCAAAACATTCCAACTGCTGAATCTGAAGAAGAAGATTTTTAAAGAAAAATTCCTCATATTGACTAAGTTATAATTTGGGCTCCCACAGGGAGCCCACATATGGACCCATGGACTTGGCTTTAACACACTTGAATCCCCCCCTCCCCCCAAGGATGCTACTCACCACATATCAAACCATTCGGACTGCTGGATCTGAAGAAGAAGATTTTTTAAGAAAATTCCTCATTTCGAACAAAGTTACAATTCAAGCTCCCACAGTGAGCCCAAATATGGACCTAGGGACATGGCTTGAACAAACTTGAATCTCACCCCCCTAAGGATGCTGCATACCAAATATCACAAGATTCTGCCTGCTGGATCGTGAGAAGAAGATTTTCAAAGAAATTTGCCTGAAATGCACTAAGTTCGAATTTGGGCTTCTATCGTGAGCCCAAATATGAATCCAGGTGGCTGATTTGAACAAACTGGAATCAGATCCACCCCACAATGTTGCATACCAAATATCAAAAGATTCTGCCTGCAGGATCTGGAGAAGAAGATTTTTGAAGAAATTTGCCTGAAATGCACTAAGTTCAAATTTGAGCTTCTATAGTGAGCCCAAATATGAATCTAGGGAGCCGATTTGAACAAAATAGAATCAGATCCACCCCACAATGTTGCATACCCAATATCAAAAGATTCTGCCTGCTGGATCTTGAGAAGAAGATTTTCAAAGAAATTTGCCTGAAATGCACTAAGTTCAAATTTGGGCTCCTATACTGAGCCCAAATATAAACCCAAGGGGCCGATTTGAACAAACTTGAATCAGATCCACCCCACAATGTTGCATACCAAATATCAAAAGATTCTGCCTGCTGGATCTGGAGAAGAAGATTTTCAAAGAAATTTACCTGAAATGCAGTAAGTTCAAATTTGGGCTCCGATACTGAGCCCAAATATAAACCCAGGGGGCCAATTTGAACAAACTTGAATCAGATCCACCCCACAATGTTGCATACCAAATATCAAAAGATTCTGCCTGCTGGATCTGGAGAAGAAGATTTTTTAAGAAATTTGCCTGAAATGCACTAAGTTCGAAATCGGGCTCCTATACTGAGCCCAAATATGAACCCAGGGGGCGGATTTGAACAAACTTGAATCAGATCCACCCTCCAATGTTGCATACCAAATATCAAAAGATTCTGCCTGCTGGATCTGGAGAAGAAGATTTTTTAATGTTTTTCCCATTGCCTACAGTGTTAAAAAGTGCTGACTCAGCACTTTTTCAAAGTCCCGAAACTGTACCCTATGATAAAACCGATGGCAATTTTTTTTTACCAGTTCTTTCTGTTGGTCCTAAGGAAGCTTCACACCAAATAAAAATTCTCGGTGCCGTGCAGTTTTGGAGATATGGGCGTTTTAATTTTTTTCTATTTTTAGCTCCTGTGGTTCCCACGGGGCTACAGGAAAAAAAATTTCTGCATAAATTAGGTACTTATGACCCAATAAGCCCTCACATAAAATTTGGTTCAAATTGGCCTCTCGGTTTAAAAAATAGAAATTTGGGGTGGGGCCAAAATTTTTGCTCCTCCCATAACATCGCCAAGTATAGACCTACAAACTTCTCTTGAACAAACTTGAGTCTACACCTCAAAAGGAAGCTGCATACCAAATATCAAGTCTCTGCTATTGCTGGTTCTTGAGAAGAAGATTTTTTAAGAATTGGAGCATTTTTGCCCCACCCCTCTGCTCAATATGAGCCGAAACCTAATTTGCCCAAAAATCAAAATGCCGCTATATAACCCCTACTCACATGAAATTTCATTAACATGCGGCCAGTGGTTTGGAAGAAAAAGACCCAAACACCACCTTCACGCCGGACGACGGACGACGGACGCCGGACGACGGACGACGGACGAAAAGTGATCAGAAAAGCTCACCCTGACTTTCAGTCAGGTGAGCTAAAAAACCGGAAACAAGACATTAGGCACACAAAAAGGTCCAAAGTCAGTAACAGGTTTTAATGCTACCAGATGTAAAGCTAGATCTTCATACGAAGAAAAATAGGCAGATGAAATCATCAGATGTGTACCCATACACGCAACTAGTAGAAAGCTGTATGACGGAGAGCCACCACGGATGCTGAAATTATGTACACCATACATGGTATGGGTACATATAGAAATGGATTGGAGGAGTGTCTAATTTGATGGATAAAGGGTTAATATCTCCGGATCAAATTATCAGATTTACATAAAAAAAACTATACAGCAAAGCACATCGGTAACCTGAATACATATATAAAGTAACATGACAATCGGATTGATATTTTTTGAGTTATCTCATGCCAAAGGGAATGGAGGAATTTTCAATTTGAAGGATAAAGGGTTAATATCTCAGGATCAAATTATCAGATTTACACCAAAAACTATACAGCTCGGCACATCAGTAACCTGAACACAAATATAAAGTAACTTGACAATCCAAGCAATATTTTTCAAGTTCTTGAATGCCAAAGGGATTGGAGGAATTTTCAATTTGAAGGATAAAGGGTTAATATCTCAGGATCAAAATAACAGATTTACACCAATAACTATACAGCTCGGCACATCAGTAACCTGAACACAAATATGAAGTAACTAGACAATCCAAGCAATATTTTTCAAGTTATCGAATGCCAAAGGGATTGGAGGAATTTTCAATTTGAAGGATAAAGGGTTAATATCTCAGGATCAAAATAACAGATTTACACCAAAAACTATACAGCTCGGAACATCAGTAACCTGAAGATATATATAAAGTAACATGACAATTGGATTGATATTTTTGGAGTTATCTCATGCCAAAGGGATTGGAAGAATTCTCAATTTGAAGGATAAAGAGTTAATATCTCAGGATCAAATTATCAGATTTACACCAAAAACTATACAGCTCGGCACATCAGTAACCTGAACACAAATATAAAGTAACTTGACAATCCAAGCAATATTTATCAAGTTATCGAATGCCAAAGAAATAGATACGGATGCCAGACGGATGGACGGATGCTCCAACATTTCGGGTTTATGGGCTACCAAAAAAACATTTTGTATGTCCAAAACCTTATTTTACCCAGAACCCCACCCCCTCCACCCTAGAACTTATATTTAACCCTAACCCCACCCCTCCAGCCAAAAACCACACCCTAACCCTAACCCTACCCCACCCTGACCCTAAACCCTAAAAGCCCACCCCAGACCCTAACCCCCACCCACCCCCAGGACCTAACCCCCCCAGCCTTAAGCCCTACTCTGGGGCTACCACTACCCCTAATCCCACCCACCCACCCCTGATCCAACCCCACCCCAGCCAAACCAATAGGATTAGGAGCTATTTTTCGGTTTAGGGGCTACTAAAACTAAAACCCCACCCCTGACCCCAACCCTAACCCCCCTGGGACCTAACCCTCCCCAACCTTAAGCCCTACTCTGGGGCTATCCCTAACCCCACCCCACTCCTAACCCTGACACTACCTTAATTTGGAGGTAGCCCCTAATAATAATATCCCCTAAACCCCCAATGTTGGCCCAGACAGACTGACAGACAGATGGACAGATGGACAAAGGATGGACGAACAATGGATGGCCACCCCGGATGCCGGCATTATGTGTACCATACATAGTATGGGTACACATAAAAAACGATACATCGGACAGAAGATTTAAGACCAAAATGACCTAACACCCCCAGGATGAGGACGTAAGTATAATCAGAATAAACATTCTGTAATACACGTTAAACTCCCAAGAAATTTAATAAAAAAATTCAATAAAAATAGCCAAAAAGCTTAGAAGTTTAACAGGAGGGCTTCAAGGAGGGATAGGGAAGGAACTCTTAACAAACACTGGATAAATCATTAGCAAGAATGATGACGTCAGGCATATGTCCTGAAATTGGGAAACGTGAAAGAATTTTTATAATTATAATAAAGTTACAGCCCTGAACGTTTCCAACCACTGTTGTTCACTCCCATCATCCATTACAGCTGTGATCCACCAATTTTATCATTGATTTGTGTCTGGCATCCTCAAAAAAGGAGTATTTAAAAGCACAGATGCCAGTTCATTGTTGCTAACTTTAGGGCCAAACAAAGAATGATGTTTGCGCCAATTCCGGTCTCTTCCTGACCACTGCACATGCGCAGAGATTAAAAGTATGGAGGGCCAGACAGGACTTTTAATTTTTGGTTTTGTATGTAAATTTTGGGGATTGAGGGGTTCAAAATTTGTGTTTGGTCCTTGATAATATCGAGTTTGCACCAGCTAAGTCTGAGCCACTGGTTGCAGTATAAAAATATAACAATATCGTGATATACAGGTATATCGTCGAAAATTTGTTCAAAGTTGAGAAGGTAGTCAGATATCACCACTGTCATGATACTATAGAAAATTGTCTTTTTCTATAATATCATAATAGAGGGTTACATGCTAATTATTATTTGCTGAAAGAGTTCTGTATATTTCTGGAAACAGGTAGCTATTGTTACGAGACAGCAAGTCCATTCTGAAACATTTCATGCAATTGGAAATAGCTTACAATTGTTTTGATTCAAGTATGCCTAAGGGGGCAAACTGTGCCATTTGCATTACTGAAATGACAATTGCCATGGAATTTTTTAAATTAGCTGTTACATTTACACGTAGTGTTGACTGTTGACAGCTACAATGCAGTAAATGTACCAGTCAGCTTAAATAAATTTATACTGTCAAGCATGTGAGTAATGAAAGTGTCAATGACACCAGTCAGCTTAAATAAATTTATACTGTCAAGCATGTGAGTAATGAAAGTGTCAATGACACTGTAGCTCAACTTAAGACATGTACATGTATAGTATGTGACACAGCAATGACAAACATCTAGGTAATGACCTGATAACAAAGGTACATATAAAGTATTGTAACAGTCTGTACATAAATACTGACCGTAGCCTGTAACAAATGTATAGGTAAAGTATTGTAAAGGTGGGTGACAGTCAGATGCTAAACTAGAAAAGAAATCTTTGAGTCCCGGAGTGGGTCTGACTGAACCCCAAAATATTTGTTCTCATAGCACAGTGATAACAAAGGCACCCCAAAACACACTCGTTCCTGTCCCAAGGTGAAAACAAAGGTACCCAAGAAGTTTCGTGAAGATCAGTTCATAAATACGAGCTGTATAGAAGTTGTGACAAAAAACTGATTGGACCTAATTTCGGTACAAATGGCCACTGGCAGCCATCTTGAATTTTGGACCGCACACAGAAACACTCGTTCTCGTCCCAAGGTGATAACAAAGGTACCCAAGAAGTTTCGTGAAGATCGGTTGATAAATACAGCCTATAGCCCGAGCCGTATTGACATGTGAACTTACAGTGTACAAGTAGCACTGAATAAATCAAAGTTCATCTAATTAGCATAATTTCTGCACGAGAAAAAAACCCATACTATATGTGATGTATTCCATGTTACTAAACATTCATACAGAAATTTATTCAAATCAGAACTTTCATACAGAAGTTCTGTAGAAAAGACTGATTGCACTAATTTTGGTACAAAATGGCTGCTGGTGGCCATCCTGAATTTCGGACCACACCCCAAAACACTCGTTCTCATCCCACGGTGATAACAAAGGTTCCCAAGAAGTTTCGTAAAGATCGGTTCATAAATACAGCCTCTAACCTGAGCCGTATAGAAGTTGTGTACAAAAAACTGATTAGACCTAATTTCGGTACAAAATGGCCACTGGCAGCCATCTTGAATTTTGGACCGCACACAGACACACTGTTCTCGTCTCAAGGAGATAACAAAGGTACCCAAGACGTTTCGTGAAGATCGGTTCATAAACACAGACCCTAGCCTGAGCCGTATTGACATGTGTACTTACTGTGTGTAAGTAGCATTGAAAAAATCAAAGTTCATCTAATTTGCATAATTTCTGCACGAGAAAAAAACCCATATTATATGTGATGTATCCCATGGTACTAAACATTCACACAAAAATTATTCAAATCGGCGCTTTCATATGGAAGTTCTGTGCAAAAATCTGATTGCACCTAATTTTGTACAAAATGGCTGCAATCAGCCATCTTGAATTTCGGACCAGACCCCAAAACACTCGTTCTCGTCCCATGGTGATACCAAAGGTACCCAAGAAGTTTCGTAAAGATTGGTTCATAAATACGGCCTCCAGCCCGAGCCATATTGGCATTTGCACTTACAGTGCTGAAAGTAACATTAAATACATCAAAGTTAGTCTAATTTGCATAATTTACACATGAGAAAAAAACCTGTATTATATGTGATGTATCCCATGGTACTAAACATTCACACAAAAAATTATTCAAATCAGCGCTTTCATATGGAAGTTCTGTGCAAAAATCTGGTGGGGGGCACCAAATTTCGTACAAAATGGCTGCCATCGGCCATCTTGAATTTCGGACCGGACCCCAAAACACTCGTTCTCGTCCCACGGTGATAACAAAGGTACCCAAGAAGTTTCGTAAAGATCGGTTCATAAATACGGCCTCTAGCCCGAGCCGTATTGAATTGTTGACGGACAGATGGCCAGACGGACGACTGGCCATGGCATAAGCTCAAATTTGGCCTCGCCAAAGTTGAGCTAAAAATGGTCAATGGAATACAGAGTGTGGGGGGATTATGATTTACGGATAAAACTGGGCGATATACTCTTCAATGCATATTTGTTTGTACAGTGGGACTGTAAAATTTCTTCAGTGGGCCCAGACACTGTTATAACAAGATTATAGCAGACAAAAGTATTATTGTCTTGTATCTTTGTTTCTCATTAAGCCGCCACAAGCAACACAGGAGTTATTACAGCAATAAAGTGGCTCAGTGAGTACTAAGTTACCCACATTGACCGACAGTGTTTTTACAGCAGTTTAATGGACAAAGAGGATTTGCTGTGTTTCAAACTTTCTGTACAATGAAAGCCGGTAAAGCAAACGCTTAGAAGAATGTTGGCTAATTATATATGTTGAGAATATTTCATGAAGTTTATTGATAAAAACAAACAAACTAATATTCCCCACCAGTCTAAAAAAAAAATGTCTGTTTGTCGATAGAAGGCACAGTTCAAAGGTCAGAAGCCAAAGTCAGGTAATATCTCGCTGCTCATTCGTTTGTCCGAGAAGTGAAAAAAAACTTCCTGTTTCTGCGATCAGCTGTTAGATTGAATTGGGTTTTTTTTTAAATGAAGGCTACTATGTTTTATATCGCATGATAAAAACGAATATCGTCAGAGATGATATACCGGTATTCCCATAGAATGGGCGATATTCAACTGGTGAAGATTTCAATACCAGTATTACCGGTATATCAAAACATCATGCAGCCTTAGCTATACTTCAGGCATATGCAAACACCTGTGCTGATGATTGATTGATGCTCAACATTATTTTAAACTGATGATCATCTTAAGATGATGCATAGGTACAAAATCGGGAAATGGCAATAATTCATAACTCTAAGACAAATAGTGATTATTGATGCCATACTTTTCTGCAGCATGCTAGCCCATGCCAATAATAGGCTATAACTGAAACTAGTTCATATCTGAATTGCTGCAACACAGCCTCATTATTGTTCCTAAGTATTCATCTCTATTCGTCAGGATATTGCCCATAGGAGAAAGAACTTGGCTATGACACAACAGTTTATATATCAGCATAGTTGAGATACATATATATTTAGATTACCTAATGGGTTATCTGAATCAAGTACAAAGCTCAGACCATATGAATGATAAATGGGTTATGCCAAATTTTGAAAACAACAGGTCTGCTTTCTGCAAGTTTGGTTCAGTTGTGATAAATAGAATTAATGTTAATGTGCAGAAGCAAAAAATGCTACTTTTAGTAACAGTGACCTTGAAAGTTGCTGGCAAAACTGAAATTCAATAAGGTTCTTCTCTTTCTATGAGGGTATGAACCCTTCAAGTTTGGTGGAGCTGCATCATGTGGTACAAAAGTTACTGCCCGGAAACCAATTTCTGACCAAGTTCTATTTATAGTAACATACCATGACTCTTGACCTTATGGATGCAAACTACAAAATAGATAGGATTCTTTCTTTCCCAAATGTGACATATAAAACAACAGTTGCAGGCCATGAACCAATTTTCGATGAAGTCCTATTCATTTTTGATGAAGTTCAAATTTATAGCAACAGTCCAAAGACCTACAACCTTGTAGCCAATGGTTTGAAAATTATAAATTTAAAGTAATTTGTATATTTTTTATACTTACCAATGGCCCAGACTTAGCTGGTGCAAACTCAAAGTTATCAAGGGCCAAACACAAATTTTGAACCCCCCCAATCCCCAAAATTTGCTTGCAACCGAAAATTAAAAGTCCTATCTGGTCCTCCATACTTTTACTCTCCGCGCATGCAGAGTCACCAGGAAATGACTGAAATTAGCGCCAACATCATTCTTTGTTGAAAAGAGTATGACATAATAACTCAGTGGGGAGGTATGAGTGCCCACTCATGGGAGGGCCATACCCGTCTTGGCCATTGGTAAGTATAAAAAAAATATACAAATTACTTTAAATTTATAATATTTTTATACTATAACCCAATGGCCCAGACTCAGCTGAATCATAAAAAGGCGGAGGGCCTAAGACTTCAGAATTAGTAGGCCAACATAGTTCCATAGCCTGTAATCCAAGGTGAAAGGAAATTAAATTTAAAAGGAATTACATGTATGTCTCTCTATACAGTAATAGAGAAGACATATCATCAATAAGGAGCCAAATTCAAGTAATTCTGTATTCGTAGCATGAAGACTAGCATATATGCTAATTGGATGTAACGAGTTCCCAATTTTTAAGGTTAGTCGGACTAAGCAACAGAAATTAGGATGGCGTATTTGAGAATGAGAGGCTATCCCCCACAAACATATGCCATATACAATAAAACACAAGCTGTATCCAGGATATAATCTACAGACAAAACAGCTTCACTCATAGTTACATACTTATCAAGCCAGAGGAGAGGTAAAAAATCACCCCCCCCCCCCAATCCTTTTTGAAGGAATCTTCAAAAAGAAGATGGGAGAGCTCTGGAATCAGTAAAAGCGGTACCAAATAACAATATAAATATTCATCGAACAGACACCCAGGTATTAATTATTATTAATAAATTGGTGCTTAAGGCTATAGCAGCGAGCTCGGTATTTAATATCGCCCGCTTGTAACATATACCGGAGACGGCATATGCAGATAGGTCGAAAACAGGTGATATAATATATAACATACACATGTCCAATAGAATTACAATGGATGATCTCTGGAGAGTAAGCACACTTCCAAAGTAACCCACAGGCGCCCCCATTCAGGTGTACAATAAATTCCAGTAAAAAATACTCCCAGATGTGTTCTATGTTCCTGGAAACGTGCGAATATATACGAGAGTGTAAGACAAGATGTATTCGATTGGGTACCACCATTAATAAAAACCTGGATCTAGAAATGGATAGCTGATCTAGAAATGGATCGAGCTATGATTAACAGACTCGTCACAGACCGCCCCCGAAATAAATCATTGTTTCTAAGGTCCTTAACATACAATAATGCGTCTGCCTAATAATGCGATTATTATGCACGTGAGCATTGAAATCCTGCATGTAATCATCTGAATACCAGTTAACTGACTAGGCAGCCTCCCAGGTACCCAAAGGCTAGCAATTTATTGACGATGAATCATATGCTCGTATGTGACATATAGACGAACAACCACAGAAAACCAACTAACTAGAAAGTGGATGTGCCCATGAGGTCGCCATAGAACACGACCCAGCCACCAATCGAGAAGTCATGAAATGCATGTATGCACTTAAATGCATACGAGGCTTACGAGAAGAAAACTATGTCTTGCCTGGTAATTGCCTCTTAACACATTGGTGGTGTGGGGGGGGGGGGGGGGGATTCGAAATCATATCAAACCCCTTCATCTGCATTACTTGAATCGTTCTTGTGTTCGTCATCAAATAGTATAGGAACCGCAAAGCTCTCTCATGTCTGACCGACTCCATAATGCCACTAAGGGCAGAGAAGGACGTGAAGAACAAATACTTCCCCTGATAAAGAAGGTCCTCTCGAGGAGGAAGCTTCTGGGGAACGTCCCATAACAGACACCTGAGAAGATTGATCCAAGGTTTCTGTGACTACCGAGGTGCTACTATCAGGATTTCACAACGAGACTGTTTGAACTAAACAGAATTTGCAGAGTTGGAGGATATGCCTATCCTATCGTTCCGTCCCATGAGATCAACAGAGCGTCTACTGTGTACACTCTATGATCTTGGCATGGCGACATGAACGTTGGTAATTGATTGTTCCAGTGTGTCGCAAACAGAATATCATGGAACTATCCCACTGGTAGCAAATCTGCCTGAATATTCGCTTGTTAAGAGACCGGTCCGATGGCAACAGGCGAACTTTCCGAGAGAGCGAGTCTGCTAGTACATTCAGACAACCCGGTATATGACGGATAGAAAGATGAACATGATGATTCATGATGTATAGGAGAATCTTCTCCATTAATTCGCATAATGGCATTGAATGAGTGTTGTCTTGGTTCCTGATGTAAGCTACTACTGTCGAATTGTCCGACAAAATTTGAACATGATAATTCATGATGTATAGGAGAATCTTCTCCATTAATTCGCATAATGGCATTGAATGAGTGTTGTCTTGGTTCCTGATGTAAGCTACTACTGTTGAATTGTCCGACAAAATTTGAACATGGACGTCCGCTATTATGTGAATCCAATGTTGTAGCGCTAGCCATATTGACATCATCTCTTTGATGTTTAGGTGCTTCTCTAGGAACTGAGGGTCCAAAGACCCTGACACCTCAAGTCTGCAGGACTTACGGTCATGTCCCAACCCATCTGACTCACATCTGTCATAATCGTGAAAGCCGGATCCGGCAGTTGCAGCGGAACTCCCTGAGTTAACCATTGAATATCTGCCCAAATCTGAACCCTTGTTTTACTAGGTCCATTAAAACAATACTGGTTCCAAGCGAATACGTCTTCATTCTCCAGTTGTGAGTAAAGAATGTCTGGAGGGGACAGATGCACAGGTGGCTCATCGGAATAAGATCCGCAACCACTCCGCACAGCCCAATCAGTCGCATGAATTCCTTCGCTGTTAATACGTCTGAGTGTGAACAAAAGCAAGCATAACAACAGACAAAATTTTTCTCTGGATAACGGCTGACGAACCAGATTGCTGGGTGTCTTGAAGCTTATTTCCAAGTGAGTGAATGACTTGGACGGAGTTATATCCAACTTTTTCTCGTTTACGATGAAACCGAGATGTCAGAACAAAAGAAGCAGACTCTGAACATCGTTCCTGAAGAATAATTCTGTTGCCATATCTCTGCAGAATGTTGTCCAAGTAAGCGGACATTTCCACAGACGAATGAGCTCGAAAGTATGACATTACTGAGTTCATTATACGAGTGAATGTCCAGAGAGCCAGGTTCAGACCAAAGCACATTGCTCTGAATTGATACACCTTCCCTTGTATGGCGAACCGCAGGTACTTTATGAATGCCGGATGTACCAGGACATGAAAGTATGCATCCTTTAGATCTATGCTTGCCACATAGGCGTTCACTTGAATGTTCGCTCTTACCGACCGAATGGTCTCCCTACAGAATTTTGGAGCCACGATAAGCTTGATTATCCAGCTGAAGTCTATTACTGGTCAGAACGAGCTGTCAGGCTTCGGTACGAGGAACAGGTGACTGTAAAAACCTTGAGAATCCTGATTCTCGGCGACCTCTATTGCTTCCTTAATATAGAGCCTGTACCTCCGCTAGGAGAGACTCTCTTTTGAAAGGATCCGACGGAAGATCTGTCCAACGCAGACATCTTGTTAGTGGGGGTTCCGCTCGGAATGATAGCCATAGGCCGTCCGAGACTACACTTCTCATCCACTGATCTTCCGTGATTGCTATCCAGTTTCTTGCGAAGTTTGATAATCTTTGGCCAAATGGCGAACGATAGAGGTCTTGAACATCACATTTAGGACTTGCGAGGCTTACGGGAAGAGAAACTACGTCCGCCCTGCAAAGATCCTCGTCCAGTGGGCTTAGGGGCATCTGACCGATAATCCAGTTTCTAGCGAAAATGATACCCTTCCGCCAACTGGCATGCAATAGAGGTCTTGAAACACCACTTGTATGACCTGCAAGGTTTACAGGAGGAGAAACGTCCTCCCCGCAAAGAACCTCGTTCCGTTGGCCTAGGGGCGTCTGACCAATAGTGCCGATCAGACCTACGCCCCTTTCACAATATTGATGACCTCCAGAGTAATTGTAAGAGGGCTTCTTGTACCCTCGTGAGGAGTTTCCCTTTTGATGTTTAGATCTGGAACGTCCTCCTTTACTCTTGTCTGCTGAAGCGGATTGATAAAACACCGACTTCAATGGCAGATCACTTGATGCTTTCTAAATAGCCTGATCCCAGGCTGACGAAAGCTTGTCGTTCAAAATAGTATGTCTGGAGACTGGAGCGACCCGGAGAGAGCTTTTCACCTTGTTATCTATAAGTGATGATGACGCAAGGGCAGCATCACGTCTGATTAACTACAGATTAGCTACTGTAAGGGCGGAGTTATATGTGGTATACAAATTGCCCTGGAAAGAACTCTAAGAGAGGTACAAACGTCCTCAAGTTCCTTCCCGTTGAGATGTTGCGCCATAGCTCTGGTAAGGTGATCTGCGTAAGACATTGCTTCCAAATTCACTCTACTTGATGAAATTGATGTTGTAATAGTGTCTGAGCGAATAGTGAATGATACAGGCAAGGATACATCTGGATCCCAGGGCTGCTCATTCAAATGCAGAGGAGCTCTCTGAACATCTTCTCCAACTGTTTTTAAATGAACGTAGTCCATGAAACGGTATGTTTATGGAAGATGTAGTTAAGAAATCGCCCTTTCCTCACACTCGAGAGGTGAATACAGCATCGTCTACATGGCTGAAGGCCTGCAACACCTACCTAGGCTGAACCAGAAAAGAAAGAACTTCTTCCTTTGTCTGATAAAAGTCTGCGTCCAATGACGCCAGCGATTTCTCACTTAATGTCGCAGCATTCTGATTCGTCGGAACAAATTCTGGGTAGTAATGACGGATGAAATCCGTCGCAACCCTGTACTGTTCCAAAAGGGCAGGGTAATCCTCTTCCTTATCCCTTTCGCCATCCGAGTGAATCAGTTTCAAATCTCAGTCCATTGCATCTGCGTGAACAGACGACTGGACTAACCCAGCACCGTCCGGCAGCTCAGGTTCTGAGTCTGAGAGAGGCTGCATCAGCACTTGATGTGATCAGCTGGGCAATCTGCGACAGCAAGTCTGTCATCGAGGCCTGAGGAGCAGCGGTCTTCTGTTTCCTAGCAGCTTGCTGCTCCTGGGACGGTGTGTCGTAGATGGATCTCTTCTCCGAACGTCCCAATGATCGAGGCCTCGTCTCCCTAGCTACCGGATGATCTGACTTCACAGGCGAAGAGTAGTTCCTTCTTCGTGCAGCAGGCTGGATATCCAAAGTCGGGTAGCTAGGATGCGGTCGTGTGTGCTTTAATAACGTAGCGGAGGAAGCCGTGACTCAAGACGACCCCGGCTGCAGACTAGACAGAGCGTCCTGAGCGGTGGGCAGACGTATGCTCCGTCTCGTGCAAGTTTCCAACCAGAAAACTTCATTTCGGTTTGTGAAACGTAGCAGAGGAAGCTGTGACTGAAGCCGACCACAGCTGCAGACTAAACAGAGCGTCCCGAGTGGAGGGCGGACATATGCTCTGTCTCGTGCAAGTTTCTCATGACAACATTTAGCCCCAAATGTCTGTTAGGTTAGAGAGGGGCCTCTCCCGCTCACAGTCTACAGACCTTGCAGAGTACAAGAAACTTGCTGACTTCCTCCCTATTTCCGTCGTCGCTGGGTGAGCTATTTATAGTAAAGTGCTCGCTCAACCCAATCCACTTCTTTCGACCGCAACAGACTTACCTGGCACCCACAGATGGAGTACCCGCTTCACCAGTCGAGCTAGTTGCTTGCAAGAGATTAAAAGCCTTAATAAAAGGCCCTAACTCTTGCAATTATGAGCACTGAAGCTAGCTCTATATACTCAACGGAGCGCGACGATGGTAGCACACCTGGATGGTTGTCAGAATATCATCACCATGTTCATGTTCCTCTGAAACAGAAACTGACAAAATGAATTATAACGCAGTGAGAGGCCTCTCCTCAGAACCTCACCGCCAACAACGTACCGCGACACCCGTCTCCAACATTAGTCATTCCAGTGAACAAAAGAATGACAAGAGTCTGCAGGAGTGCATCGACTAAAGTCGATATCAGACCTCCAAACTCCACAACAAAATATAACTAGAAACTGTTTTAGCGCACTAAAACATATGTCTCCCCTTCCTTTCTATTTAATGCACTACAAATTATATATACATGAATAATATTGACAATCATACCAAATATCTAAGGTCTAGCTCAAAAGAGAAATAAGTTATGACTCTGACAAATAATCCCTTATAAAATACCTGAACTTGACCTTGGGGGGGGGGGGGGGGGTAAAGGTCAAGATCATGTGATTTTCACCATGGTTTACACAACCACAGTGCCACATGTTGATACAGACACATGCCAAATATCTAAGGTCTAGGTCAAAAGACAAAAAAGTTATGCCCCAGACAAAGTTTCCCTTAAAAAGCACATAAATCTGACCTTCAGGTCAAAGGTGCAGGTCACATGAAGGTAATGATGACATGTGGTCTCATTGTGATACATCCACATGTCAATCATCTAAGTCCTAGGTCAAAAAACAAAAAAGTTCTGATCTGGACAATTATTCCCTATTTGAAGTACATAAATTTGACCTTGAGGTCAGAGGTTAAGGTCACATGCAATTCATCAAGGTAGCGGACATGCAGTTTCATGGTGACACATCCACATGTCAAATAACCAAGTCCTAGGTCAAAAAACAAAAAAAATTCTGGTCTGGACAATTACTCCCTATTTGAAGTACAAAAATTTAACCTTGAGGTCAAGGTCACATGAAGGTCACAATGGTATGCGACACCGGCTCATGGTGATACATCCACGTGCCAAATATCTAAGGCCTGGCTCGAAATACAAAAAAGTTCTGGTCCAGACAGTTTCCCTTAAAAAAGCGCATAAATCCGACCTTCAGGTCAAAGGTCAAGGTCACATGAAGGTCACTATGGTACACTGCACACTGGTTCATGGTGATACATCCACATGCCAAGTATCTGAGGTGCAGGTCAAAAGAGAAAAAAGTTATGGCCCGGACAAAGTTTGTGTGATGTTTCCCTTAAAAAAACACATAAATCTGACCTTCAGGTCAAAGGTCAAGGTCACATGAAGGTCACTATGGTACACTGCACACCGGCTCATGGTGATACATCCACATGCCAAGTATCTAAGGTGTAGGTCAAAAGACAAAAAAGTAATGTTGCCGGACAAAGTTTGTATGAGAAGAAGGAGAAGAAGAAGAAGAAGAAGAAGAATATGCACTAAAACAATATGTCTCCCTTCTGGGAAGGGGAGACATAATTAAGATACATGAATAATAGCAATCAAAATTAAATTCAAAATATATTTTGGACATTTTTTGGGGAAAAAATGCTTAAGTTCCCAAAGGGAACATTAAGAACCCAAAGGCATCCCAATAGAGCCTAAGTATGGACAAAATCCAATTTTTTTTAGCTACACTACCAGAATAATAATCTATGTATCCTACAGTAATTCTACAGTAATAGAATATAAAAAACTACCTAATGTGAGGACGTTGTCAATGTAAACAACATCAATGTAAACAAGACATCAGGCACACAAAAAGGCCCAAAGTCAGAAACCAATTTAATGCTACCAGATGCAAAGCTGGACCTTCATACGAAGAAGAAACGATACATCGGATAGAAGATGCAAGACTAAATGACCTGAACACCCCTAGGGTGAGGACGTAACCATGGGGAAAAACAGAATAATATTCTGTAATACATGTTAAACTCCCAAGAAATTTATTTAAAAATTTCAATAAATAAGAAGAATGTTACTAAGGCAACACATGCCCCGTCCCTCCCCCCCTTGTGACCTTCATCTTGCAGATGCGGCGGAAACTATTATACGCAATACACCTTCTGACTGTCCTAAACATTTGTAAAAAGTTTAACAATTGTACTATGATTCATTTCCGAGTTACGGCTGAGACACGAATATTGACCGATTTTTAGTGTGACCTTGAAATGTGACCTTGACCTTGAAGGTACGAACCCAGCTATGGTGTGTGACACATCCTCCCATGGTCCTTTATAATTGTGTGAAGTTTGATGACTGTGGCCCTAAAAGTTTTCGAGTTATTGGCTCGGACACACACACAGACACACGCACACTTCAATCACTATATGCCACCCGACCCAAGTCGGGGGGGGGGGGGGGGGGGCATAAAAATAGCCAAAGAGCTTAAGAGTTTAACAGGAAGGGTTCATGGAAGGATAGGGAAGGAATACTTAATAAACAGTGGAATAATCATTAACAACAAGAGGGCCCAAGGAGCCTTAATCGCTCACCAGCCAAAGTGGTTCAAAGAAGTATTTGGGGTCACATTCAGTTGGACATGGTTCATCAACACTACAAAGGAATGAAGTCATGAGAGACAAATTTTATGAAACTTGGGACATGGCTTGAACAAACTTGAATCTTACCCCCCTGAGGGAGCTGCATACCAAATATCAAAAGCATTCATATGCTGGATCTAAAGAAGAAGATTTTTAAAGAAAATTCCTCATTTTGAACTAAGTTATCATTTGGGCTCCCACAGTCAGCCCAAATATGAACCCAAGGACTTGGCTTGAACAAACTTAAATCTCACCCCCTAAGGATGCTGCATGCCAAATATCAAAACATTCCGACTGCTGAATCTGAAGAAGATTTTTAAAGAAAAATTCCTCATATTGACTAAGTTATAATTTGGGCCCCCACAGGGAGCCCGAATATGGACCCAGGGACTTGGCTTTAACAAACTTGAATCTTACCCCCCTAAGGATGCTACACACCACATATCACAACATTCCGACTGCTGAGTCTGAAGAAGAAGATTTTTAAAGAAAATTCCTCATTTCGAACTAAGTTACAATTCAAGCTCCCACAGTGAGCCCAAATATGGACCTAGGGACATGGTTTGAACAAACTTGAATCTCACCCCCTAAGGATGCTGCATACCAAATATCAAAACATTCCAACTGCTGGATTTAAAGAAGAAGATTTTTAAATAAAATTCCTCATTTTGATCTAAGTTATAATTCGGGCTACCACAGTGAGCCCCAAATATGAACCCAGGGACTTGGCTTGAACAAACTTGAATCTCTCCCCCCCCCCCCCCCCCCCCCCCCCCCCAAGCATGCTGCATACCCAATATCAAAAGTTTCTGCCTGCTGGATCTTCAGAAGCAGATTTTTTAAGAAATTTGCATGAAATGCACTAAGTTCGAATTCGGGCTCCTATACTGAGCCCAAATATGAACCCAGGGAGCTGATTTGAACAAACTTGAATCAGATCCACCCCACAATGTTGCATACCAAATATCAAAAGATTCTGCCTGCTGGATCTGGAGAAGAAGATTTTTTTAAGAAATTTGCCTGAAATGCACTAAGTTCAAATTCGAGCTTCTATAGTGAGCCCAAATATGAATCCAGGGGGCCGATTTGAACAAACTTGAATCAGATCCACCCCACAATGTTGCATACCAAATATCAAAAGATTCTGCATGCTGGATCTGGAGAAGATTTTTTAAGAAATTTGCCTGAAATGCACTAAGTTCGAATTTGGGCTTCCATAGTGAGCTCAAATATGAATCCAGGGGGCCGATTTGAACAAAATTGAATCAGATCCACCCCATAATGTTGCATACCAAATATCAAAAGATTCTGCCTGTTGGATCTTCAGAAGCAGATTTTTTAAGAAATTTGCATGAAATGCACTAAGTTCGAATTCGGGCTCCTATACTGAGCCCAAATATGAACCCAGGGAGCTGATTTGAACAAACTTGAATCAGATCCACCCCACAATGTTGCATACCAAATATCAAAAGATTCTGCCTGCTGGATCTGGAGAAGAAGATTTTTTTAAGAAATTTGCCTGAAATGCACTAAGTTCAAATTCGAGCTTCTATAGTGAGCCCAAATATGAATCCAGGGGGCCGATTTGAACAAACTTGAATCAGATCCACCCCACAATGTTGCATACCAAATATCAAAAGATTCTGCATGCTGGATCTGGAGAAGATTTTTTAAGAAATTTGCCTGAAATGCACTAAGTTTGAATTTGGGCTTCTATGGTGAGCCCAAATATGAATCCAGGGGGCCGATTTGAACAAACTTGAATCAGATCCACCCCACAATGTTGCATACCAAATATCAAAAGATTCTGCCTGTTGGATCTGGAGAAGAAGATTTTTTAAGAAATTTGCCTGAAATGCACTAAGTTCGAATTTGGGCTTCCATAGTGAGCTCAAATATGAATCCAGGGGGCCGATTTGAACAAAATTGAATCAGATTCACCCCATAATGCTGTATATCAAATATCAAATGATTCTGCCCACTTGCGCGGGAGAAGAAGATTTTTTAGTAATTTCTCTAATATACATAGGGTGCTATCGGAGTTATGCTCCCTATGGAGCTCCAAGTGGGCATGTCCATTTCATTTGAACAAACTTGAATTGACATACGGTAATGAACATCCATACCAAGTTTTGAGCAAATCGACCTAGCGGTTTCAGAGGAGAAGTCGTTTGAAAAATGTTCACGACGCCGGACGGACGACGACGGATGGCAAGTGATCAGTTTAGCTCCCTTTGGTGAGCTAAAAATGATGACGTCAGGCGTATGTTCCGAAATTGGGAAACATAAAATAATTTTATAATTATTATAAAGTTACAGCCCTGAACGTCTAAAGCCACCACTGAACACTTCCATCATCCAATAACAGCCTTGGATCCACCAATTCTTGCATTGATTTGTGTCTGGAATCCTCAAAAAAGGAGATTTTAAAGCACAGATGTCAGTTCATTGTTGCTGACTTTATGGCCAAACAAAGAATGATGTTTGCGCTAATTTCGGTCACTTCCTGGCGACTGCGCAGAGTAAAAGTATGGAGAACCAGATAGGACTTTTAATTTTCGGTTTTGCAAGCAAATTTTGGGGATTGGAGGGTTCAAAATTTGTGTTTGGCCCTTGATAACTTTGAGTTAGCACCAGCTAGTCTGGGCCATTGGGTTATAGTATAAAAATATCGCTATGGTTCTTCTCTTTCCATATGCGATTACTTTCTGCAAGTCTGGTTGAGCTGCGATAAACAGAACTAATGTTACTGCCTGGAAACCCAAAAGTGCTATTTTTAGTAACAGTGACCTTACCATCAATCATGCCGACAAAACTGAAATCAATAGGTTTCTTTAAATTACAAGAGGGGTCAATTCTATAAGTTTGAGGTGGAGCTGCATTAAACAGAACAAAAGTTATTGCCTGGAAACCAGTTATGTCCACCTGCTCGCCACACTCTTCACTGAACAATTAAAAAGACGACCGTTGTGAGCACAGTACAGTAATCTACTCTCCAGCTACTTTAAATATTGCTCTGAACCCTTTACAATGGTCATATTTGGCTAGCAATATTCACAAAAATCACCATTCAAATTTTCTTAGTGTTTCTAATTTTCCCTCAAAAACACAGCTTGTGACCCACATCAATGGCACAGGTATCAAAGAGGGCAGCGCGGTGGCTCAGTGGTAGACTGTTGGACTTTTATGTTAGAGGACCCGAATTTGATCCCCATCCGGGATGACCCGCATTGTGTCCTTGGGCAAGGAACTTTATCCCGATTGGTCTACATGGGGGCATGATGACGCCATGACTAAGGCGTACTGCACATCTATGGTGCACGTCTTCAACTGCTGTAACCCTGCTTGAGCTAAGCTTGAACAGAGTTAAAATGTTGAGGAGCTGACAGTTGCTTGTTGATGCTCGGTGGTTCACTCTGGGTACTCCGGCTTCCTCCACCCGTAAAACTGTCAGTGTCACGATTAGCCATTGTGCATAAGTATGTGACTTTAAACATCAATAAATAAATAAATACTTGACATGGGGATGAGTTAAGACAGGGAGTTTACAACTTATCATAAACTGTAATGCAACACTCAATAGTACAAAACTTTATATACTTCTCAAAGTTTGCGAAGCACCAAATATTTGACACATCATTGCGAAATTTGCTTGTGACATTTGCGAGATTTTTGGTGGATATGATTGAGGAATGTATTGAGATGGTCCCCAGTGTTTACATTAGCTCTCTTGAGAGGCAGACTTTTCGTGACAGTCATGGAAAGCATGTACCCCTTGATTTTCATGATGTTTTCGTGTACTGTCTACATGTACATGACATGTGTAGGGTATTCAATCTTCATTTCAACACAAACCCTTGTGATTTAATGATTGAATATGGCAAATGCAAATGTAAGAAGACATTTGTCTGAAGCAGAAATGTGGCAGGCTGTAGGGATGGTGGAGCAAGGGGCTACCCATTGTCAGGTTGGTGAAGCCCTTGGTGTGCACCATACGGTGATCACCAGAGCCTGTGCAAGATTTCAGCAGTATGGCACACCAGTAAGACGGCAAGGTGGTGGCAGAGAGAGGGCAACATCTGCAGCTGAAGACTGGTTTTTGATCATTCAGGCCTGTAGGAACCCCTTTGCCACAGCAACCAAGCTTCACAGTGACCTTCAGAATGCATCCAGAGTAAATGTTTCGATGCAGACTATCCGGGCAAGGTTGCACGAAGGTGGTCTCCGATTGAGAAGTCCATGTATTTGCATTCCGCTGTCCCAAAACTACCGCCATGCATGATATGAATTGGCCATGGACCGTGTTGGATGGACCAGAGAAGATTGGTGACCTGTCCTTTTTACAGCTGAGTCCAGGTACTGCCTAGACCACACAGATAGGCATTCTAGGGTATGGAGAAGACCAGGAGAGCAATTCCATGTAGCCAACATTGCTGAGCATGACTGCTATGTTGGAGGGTCAATCATGGTCTGGGGCGGCATCAGCAGGGATGGATGTACAGAGCTCTGTGTCCTTGAACGTGGTACACTGACTGAACAGCAGTATACTGATGAGATCCTGGATGTCCACGTCAGATTGTATGCAGGTGCAGTGGATGATAGCTTCATTCTGATGGACGATAATGCCCGTCCTCATGTTGCCCATGCTGTCGGGGAGTACCGACAGAGGGAGGGGATTGAGCATATGGACTGCCCAGCAAGATCCCCTGACCTCAATCCAATCGAACATGTCTGGAATGAGTTGCAGCTTGCAATTTCAGCCTGTCCAGTCCAGCCAAGAAGTGTCCAGGAGCTTTGTGCCATGCTGGTCCAAGAATGGAACAACATCCCACAAAGGACCACCAGGAACCTGATTGGGAGCATGAGAAGGCATTGTCAAGCTCTAATAAACGGTAATGGGTCTCATACTTGATACTGAACCCATACCAGTTCGCTCTGTCAACTTTTTGGCAAATTGAAAAATTTTCTCTTTTACCAATAATACCCATTTTCCATGGTTATCATATTCAAAAGCTAAAAAATAATGTCAAACACGAATAAAATCTTAATTTCTGTACTTAAATCATTAAAGATGTAATTAAATAAAATATATATACACTTTTCATTACAATATTTCAACTAAAATGTAAAACAGATAGTTGGATGCACTTGGTGCTTAGCAAACTTTGAGTAGTATATATATATATATATATATGATTTGAAGTATTGTGACATGAGATTTATTTATGTTTAAGATCACTTTTGACATACATGGCTATATCATGACTACAGTACAAGTATAAGGCCCCACAAAGTAGATCTGCTTCTCAGGCCTTTTTTTTGCAAAATTGCATGTGGGCGTGCAGTTTTTTATTTTTGTCATAATTTCTTTGCCGGCAAAAGTTCATGTTCTTGGTCTGTTTTATGTTTTAGGCCTCATAATCTACAGAATAGCATGGATGGTGTTGTATTTTGTACCTTGAGTGCAAGAAGGCTTTGCAATGCTTTGCCTCATTGCACTCAAAGGACAAATTTATCAATTTTATTAACATGGGTAAAATATCAGACATTAACCATTTAATTTTTATTTTTTTTAAGTTTGCATTGGTTATAAAAAGAAGAATGCGGCAGCCAAAAAGACCATGTGGGAGGGCCTGAGAAACCAATTTTTAACTTTTTAGGCCTAAAGTCATGTTTAACCAATCATTTATATCAATAATGTCGACTTGTTTACCACAATGAACAGGCACTTCTGAACTTCCCAGGGTTCAGTTAAGTACATCGATACTCCCCTATTTATCACCAGAGCTGGTTTGAATGGTCCAGATTATCTCAAATCATTCCATAGTTTCATTCTCAGGGTTCATACACTTTTCAGAGAATCAAATTCCATGACTTTTCAAAAACTTTTCAAAACAATTCCATGACAGGGTTAGTTCGCACCCAAACAGAAAAGGTTTGTTCTTTGCATAATTTTTGCGCAAGTCGCGCATAATTTTTACAAAAAAATAAATCCCTTTTAAACCTGGTTACGAATTCCATGACTTTTCCAGGATTCAAAGACCCGTACAAACCCTGCATTCTTCAAGCTGATCCTGGAAGTAACAGTTTAGACAAATTTACTCTTTATCGAACAGTCTAACTGGATATATCCTCTTAAAATTGTCAGATATCCAGTCAAGACAACTATTCTATAATCTAATAAGACATTTACCCTTAACTCTTAACCTGCCAAGTATTTAAAAAAATATTTCCATCAAATCTAGTCATGGCTGCTGTGAAGCAGCTGTGACTAGTTTTGATAGACAAGAGGACCCAAGGGGCATTAATCGCTCACCGGGCAAAGTGGTTCAAAGAAGTATTTGGGGTCACATTCAGTTAGACATGGTTCATCAACACTACAAAGGAATGAAGTCATGAGAGGCAAATTTTATAGAAAAACACTAAGGAATGGATTTGAACAAACCTGAACCTACATGCCACCCCCACCCATAGAGACCAAATATTAAGCCAAGGACTCAAATTGAACAAACTTGAATCTGATCCCCCTTGAGATGTCATATACCAAATAGGAAAGGATTCTGACTGGTGGATATGAAGAAGGCTATTAAAGAAATCACCTCACATTCCACTAAGTTAAACTTTGGGCTCAAATAGGGAGCCAAAATATTAACCCAGGGTCCCAATTTGGACAAACGTGAATCTGACCCTCCTAGAGATATTTTATACCAAATATCAAAAGATTTCAAATGGTGGAGCTGAAGAAGAAGATTTTTAAAGAAATGTCCTCATATTTCAGTAAGTTAAAATTTGGGCTCCTACAAGGAGCCCAATTATTAACCCAGGGACTGGATTTGAACAAACTTGAATCAGACCCCCCTACAGATGTTGTATACCAAACATGAAAGGATTTTGACTGGTGGATTTGAAGAAGATTTTTAAACTTTGGGCTCCAATAGAGAGCCCAAATCTTAACCGAGGGACTCGATTTGAACAAACTTGAATCTGACCGGCCTAGAGATGTTGTATAACAAATATGAAAAGATTCTGACTGATGGATCTGAAGAAGATTTTTTTGAATTTCTGAAAAACATTTACGGGTGCTATCAGAGTTATGCCCCTTGTGGTGCCCCTGTGGGTGTTGCAAGTTTATTTGTACAAACTTGAATTGACATATGATAAGGAACATGCACACCAAATTTAGTTCAATTTGGTCCAGTAGTTTGTGAGGAGAAGTCGATAATGTAAAGTTCACAACGGCCAACAATGGACGATGACGACGATGGATGGCAAGTGATAAGGTAAGCTCCCTTCAGTGAGCTAAAAATTCATGAGACTTTAACTCAAGAAATCACTGGACAAAATGTTGATACTACTTTCAGGTAGGAAATTTGGTTAAAATTACACCTATTTTAGTGGCAAGAGATTTTCCGCCCTGGGCAGGAATATCAGCCAGTAGCATGCAAGAAGTTAATTCCGACTTGGATTACTTTTTACTGCAACAGAACAGGTGCCCCAACATGTGGTCCCTGGATAAATTTACAAGTTACATTTTAAGTACCTTCATTGTTGTTTCTGGGTAATCAAGACTTGCCTAGAAACTCCTGCAAAGCCACAGAATGTAGACTGTGGAAGGGTAGCAAAAATGTATTAAAACTAGAGGCCTCACAGGGCCTGAAGCGCTCACCTTGAACAGAACACAATATAGACAGAGTCCAATATAAACAGAGTCCAAGAATGAGTCTACTTTAAGCAATCCATCTCCATAGGATACATTGTCAATCCTTTAGCCTCTCAGGAGTGACAAAAATAGTCCAAGCATCATGCCTTTTCTTCAGTTGATCATAATGTAAAACGTAGAGCTCCCCTATGAAGCCCCTTGATACAACCTATGTGGATTAATCTTAGTTACACACCTCTAGAGAGTACTGAATACAAAATTTCTAATTCTTCAGCTACATGGCCAATTCCTGCTCCCACAAAGAGCCCAAATATTAACCCAGGCTCTCGATTTGAACAAAGATGAATCTGACCTCCCTAGAGATGTTGTATACCAAATATGAAAGCGTTCCGGCTGGTTGATCTGAAGAAGAAGATTTTTAAAGAAATTTCCTCATATTGCAATAAGTTAAAATTTGGGCTACTATAGAGAGCCCAAATATATACCTAGGGACCCGATTTGAACAAAATTGAATCTGACCACCCTAGAGATGTTGTATACCAAATATGAAAGTATTCTGACTGGTGGATCTGAAGAAGAAGATTTTTAAAGAATATTCCCCATATTGCCCTAAGTTAAAAAATTGAGCCCAAATATGAACCAATGGGCTTTATTTTAACAACCTTGTATCTGACCTCCCTATGGATGCTGTATACCGAATATCAAAAGATTCTGACCATTGGTTCTGGAGAAAAGATTTTTTTAAATTTTGGCAAATATGCTGACTCAACATTTATTCGATGCCCTCTACAGAAACACCCTAACATAAGGCATTTTTTTCCCCCATTCAATTCTACTGGTCCTAAGGATGCTTCATACCAAATAACAGCTCTCTGTTCTGTGTGGTTTGGGAAATATGGGCGCTTGAAAATATTTATATTTTTAGCTCCTGGGGTTCCCATGGGGATGCAGGAATTTTTTTTGCACGAGTCAAGTACTTATGAACCAATAATACCACATACCGATTTGGTTCAAATCGGACCATCGGTTCAGAAAATAGAAATTTTGGGCGGGGCCAAAAATCTTACCTCTCCCAAAATAAAGCCAAATATTACATCACGAACTTCGTTTGAACAAACTTGATTCTATACCTCAAAAGGAAGCTGCATAACAAATATCAAGTCATTGTACACACTGGTTCATGAGAAGAAGATTTAAAAAATATTTTGGAGCATTTTCCTCCACCCCCTCCCTATGAGGCTGGGCATGTCGAGTTGTACAAAAATGCACTTGAATTGGCCCTATGGTTTTGGAGGAGAAGACCAAAACAGGGTGCTGATGGATGAAGGACACCGGACGGAGAGCGATGAGATTAGCTCAGCTTGACTTTGTCAAGGTGAGCTAAAAGCTCCAGGTCTTTAAGGGTTATTTATTTATTTATTGCTGTTTAAGTTCACATACTTATACACAATGGCAGGGATAAAGTGCCTTGCCCAAGGACACAAAGTTGGTCATCCGGACAGGGATCTAACTCGGGACCTCTGGCACAGAAGTTCAACAGTCTACCACTGAGCCACCACGCTCCCCTTCTTTAAGGGTTAAAACATAACAAATGAGTGAAATTCATTAAAACTTACCTCTTTTTCTACTAATTCTTCTATGGAAATTTGATCACCCTTATCTTCCTTTTTCTGATCTTTTTTTAATATAAATCCTGGTGAAACAATTACAGAGAACTGTCAGTTTCTTAAACTTTTACATAACACAGTTTTTAAGTAGATAGTACAGTAGGTCCCACTGAATTGGATCAGGGTTCATAAAGCAATAGAAAGATGAAATTCAAAGACTTTTCAAGGACTTTTAGGAACATTTTCAAGGACACTAATACCATAAGTACGACACCTTCACTATTACGTGATATTTTCAAATAAATCATACAGTAATTTTTTCACTTCACTTCATATCTGTGCAGCTCAAGTTTCAGGTTGCTCACTTCTCAAACAATATAATGCAAGAAGAAAACAATTGACAATTTCCTCTCAGAAAGACTATGCAAGAGAAGCAATAGTTCCAATACTTCCTGACAGGTGGGAGTTTAGCTTTGATTAAAAACTCTGGACCTATTTCAAGAATTCAAGTACTTTTTAATACAGGCATCAGATTCAAGAGTTTTTCAAGGAAAGTTAAAAAATTTATAGTAATTTATATATTTTTTATACTTACCAATGACCCAGACATAGCTGGTGCTAACTCTTAAAATATAGGGCCAAACACAAATTTTGCCCCCCAATCCCAAAAATTTGCATCTAAAACCAAAGAAAACATGTCCTGAATGGCCCTCCACACTTCACCTCTACTGCACATGTGCAGTGTCAAGGACGTTCCGAAATTGGCGCCATTAATCATTCTAATAACCAGTGCCTGGTAAGAGCTATGTACTCAGCGGGGAGGTAAGAGTTCCCAACTCCTGGGAGGGCCATCCCCGTCTGGGTCATTGGTAAGTATAAAAAATATATAAATTACTATAAATTTTTTAACATTTTTATACTGTACCAATGACCCAGACATAGCTGAATAGTAAAAAGGCTGGAGGGCCAAGAACATAGAGCAAGATGGAATACGCTCAATAAAATAAAATAGAGTCATCCCCTCTAGGGAAAAAGAAGTATTAGGCCTTACATGTATCTTTCTTATTTATGATAAATTAGAAAGATACAACACCTTCAAAAATTGAGCATCATACATCCATGTACTCTATTAATATCTAGTATAATCCTTATACTAATAATTTTTAAAGTAAGCCAATAAATAAAGTAAGACTAGAGAATAGAGACTCTTTATACTCCTTAAAAGTGTCTGAGGATTGCATAATCATGTCCGTTGACACGTGCTATATTCAAAAGCTATACTTTAAAAACTAAGACTTGAATGAATTTTTAAAACATAAACTTCTCACTAAACAACCATCCCAATAACAGCTCAGAATTACTAACTCCGGAGGAGGAATCCCCTTGTTTTCATAGTAAAACAGGTGACCCAAGGGAACACCCTCCCCCCCCCCTTTTCCTTGCCCTGGGTCATATAGCCCAGAGCGAAGAGGGCAGCAGAACGGAGTCACTGCCAAAACAGACAGCCTACCTAGCTATAGTAGCAACTGTTAAGTGAATGACATTCTGAGCAGTAGATAATAGACCTAACAATAGAGGCCTCCAGAAATGGACTCAATATTTCTGAGATAAAAAAATTCATGAATGTGGATGGCTGAGCGCAATGAGCAGCCTTCAAAAATCTATAATAGCGACACTATTAATGTAAGCCCAAGATGTAGAAGAACTCTTACTTCATGAGCCGAAAACTCAAACACAACTGAGTCAAAGATATACCATAAGCAGTATCGATAGTTAATTGAATCCATTAGCAATAGAATGGAGCGTAACGTCCTTCTAATAGACATCAAAGACAGAAGAAGTTTACGCCCGTAGTAATAAACAGATATCTGTTTATAAATACATAAACTCTAACCGGACAGAGTAAAGGCCTATGCCCGTACGAAGATGGAAGGACCTTAATAACAATAGGTTCCGGAAATTAGGAGCCTAACTCTTATGCAAAAATCCAACCTAAATAGTAAAGGAAGTAGTGATTCCGAAACTACGAAAGTGAAAATCATCCACCGATAGTGCATGAAACTCACTGACTCTTCAGTAAAAGAGACGTCAACAGAATTACTGTCTAAAAGGTCAGAATTTGAAAACTACTGTTTCCAGAGGCTCAAATGATTACTTAGCTAAATAAGAACCGAAGTTAAATTCCATATAGGAATTTAATCTAATAATTCTAAGTCTATTTATCAAAAAGTTACTAACTGACTTAGATAAAGAGACATAAGACTCAATTGAAAACTATCATAGAGTGCATAGGTATGAGGTAACATAAACCTATAATCTTAATAATAACAGGCTGCAGTAGATCTTGTCAAACAAGTATACTAAAAAGTTGCAATGAGTAGTATGGAGGGATCAACAATATGAACATAGTGACCCCTACACCAACAACGGAAGAGCCTCCACTTTAGCCGCATAGAATAGCGAAGAAGAGGATCTCCTATAGTAAGAAATCGCGTCCAAAGCTCGTCCAGTACAATGCTTACAATGCAATACGGACCACACAACGGAATACGTGAAGGTTGCGACCTTGCGGGTTGTGATAAAGATGACACGATTTTACCCAGCGAAAAAAGATCCTCTCACTGAGGAAGATTTCGCGTTAAGTCCCACTGTAGACATCAAAGTAAATTTACCCACGGTCTCTGTGAAGACAGAGATGCTATCAACAGAAATGTATTGTGGTTGTTTATCTTAGCAATACCTGCTGAAACAACAGCGCCGGAGGATACGCATATCCTATCATTCCGTCCTATTAGATCAATAGAGCGTTAACAACATTAGCTCAGAGATCCGGACAAGCAAACACATACGTCTGCAATTGATTAGCAAGCTGTGTCGTAAATAAATTATCATTGGGCGCTCCCATTGATAGCAAATCTGATTGAATACTTGTTTGTTGAGAGTCTATTCTGACGGCAACAAGCGACCCACAAATGAACGGGAGTCCGGTAAAACAATCAGACGACCCGGAATATGACGGACCGAAACAGAACTTGGTGTACTATAACAAACAGAAGGATTCTTTCCATTAAATTGAATAACGGAAACGAATGAGTGCCTCCCTGGTTCCGGAGATACGCCACTACTGTCGAATTAACGGACAGGATTTGGACATGCGTTTCTGAATAATGTTCATCCAATGACATAAAGCAAGCCTAAAAAACATTATTCCGCGGAAGATAAGTGCTTGCTTAGAGACTGCGGAACCCAAAGACCCTGGCACTTCGAATCCGTTGGGATCAATATTATATCCCAACCTGTTTGACTGGCAACCGTCATAATTATAACACTCGGATCCGGCAACTGCAGTGGCACTCTCTGAGTCAACCACCGAATGTTTGCCCCAGTCTGAATCTCTTGCAACACTAGATAGACAAGAGAACATGTAAATCGAGCAATTCATGGATTGCTGAAAAGTTGCCGTCGAAGAGAAGCTTCTCCGAGAACGAAGCGA
Source organism: Pictodentalium vernedei (assembly GCA_031216915.1). Lineage (NCBI taxonomy): Eukaryota > Metazoa > Mollusca > Scaphopoda > Dentaliida > Dentaliidae > Pictodentalium > Pictodentalium vernedei. The sequence goes on from CM062294.1 coordinate 386,917,677, forward strand.
CTCTGAGAGAGTTCTTCACCTTACTATCCACGCGCGTGGATGTAGCTAGGGCTGCGTCACGTCTAACCAACTCCAATCAGCCACTGAAGGGCGGAGTTATACGTGAACAAACTACTGCCCTCAAAAGAAATCACATTGAGGATAATATCCCGTAATTCTTTTCTTGAAGACGTAATGATAACGCCTCAGTAAGGTGGATTACGTATGATAAAGCGTCTAAGTTAAGTCTACTAGACATCATTGTCGTTTCCAACATTGTGGTTGGAAAAGACATAGACGGCGAAAAAGAATATTTCCAGTCTTTAACCACGCCGTCTAGACGCATATGAACTCTCGGTATGCCCTGCTCTGCCAAAATAAATTATTCGTATAAATGATAAAAAGGCAGAAATGAGCATTGCGGACAAGAAACTAAACTATCATGCTTGGTAGCAGGCTTATATGCATATATAGCATCGATAAATAATACACATGTTCTAATGACATTATTGGACTATGTCGGTAAGTCAGGGACAATGTCCCTGAACCGATCCAAAATTCCGTGTCCAATGACGCTATAAGTCTCTTATCCAACATCGCAGCAATGTAGTCCAAAATAACAATCACTGGACGATAATGCCAGAAGATATGAATGGCAGCTTCCGATGCTACGAAAGGGAAAACTCGAAATCTTTCGAATCCCTTTCGCCATCCTGTCGGACCCTATAAAGCGTTCGGTCGTCCGTACCTGATGCAACCGCGGACCGCACCGACCCAGCGCCGTCAGATAATTCCTGATTCGACTAAGAAACTGTCGATTGCTGGGATGCTGCGAAAAAACTGTGCTAACTCGGATAGCATGTCCGTCACTGAGGCCTGTGGAGAAGTGGTCCTACAATGCATTGCCGCTGGAAGCTCCGTGATCGTTACCCCGTGCATACTACTAATATGCGAGCGAACGGAGTGTATAGGCCTCGTGTCCCTTGGCTACCGGATGGCGTGACCTATTTGCCATGGAATCACTGAATGATGAAACTGATCGGATACTCGAGGTCACGTAGCCAATGTGCGGTCATGTGCCCTGCTGTGAGGATGAGGAAGCATTATCGACAGTCTCTCGGACTGTCAATATAACGGAGCGTCCCTACCGACAGACATATGCTCCAAATGTAAAATATCTGAACCACAACATGCGGTCCCCTATGTTGTTGGACGAGAGAGGGACCTCTCTCACTCACAGCCCGGACGGACCTGGACAAGCTAGGAACCGAACTAACAGGCTTCCTCCGATCTGTCCTCAATCCGCCGTCACTGGGTGAGAACTAAAGTAATTAAAGTGCTCGCATCACCCAAATCTCCTTCCTAGACCACAACGGACGAACCCGGCAGCCGAACCATCAATGAATGTACACTACACCGGGTGAGCTAGCGAATGTCACTCCGTCGATCCTACAAGGGACCTCTTAGGCGATAGACATATTCCATGAGCACTTATTGCCGCTAGCTCTTCATTAACTATGACGACAGAGGCACACTTTTGAAAGACATCTCCGTAACTTTGCGAACAAGAAACCAGAAATGCTTGGTAATAGCAAGCATATAATAATAATATATATAGCGTCGTTCAATAATTCGAAAGTTTGTGTGACATTATTGGACTATGTCGGAACTGAGGGACGATGTCCCTGAACCGAACCAAAAATTTCTAAGTCCACCGACGCTATCAGTTTCTTATCCGGCATCGCAGCATTCTGGTCCGACGAAAGAAGCTGTAGAAGATCAAGTCAGATGACATACACCACAGCATATGTTGTTCCGAAAGGGAAAGCTCGAAATCCTCCGAATCCCTTTCGGTATCCCGTCGGACCGGATGAAATTTTCGGACGTCCGTACCCGCTTCCGCGGAGCGTCCCGACCCAGCATCGTCGGATAAAAAATATGCGACAGATTCAGTTGATGCTGGGATGCTGCGATAAGCTGTGCTATTTAGGAAACCACGTCCGTTTCCGAGGCCTGTGCAGTAGCGGTCTTACGATGCATTGCCGCCGGAAGCTCCGTGTACGTTGACTCCCGCACACTTTCCTATGCGAACGTCCGGAGTCTGCAGGCCTCGTGTCCCTGGCTACCGGATGGTGTGACCTGGTCGCCGATGATTCTCTGACTGGCGAAGCTGACTGGATATCCGAGGTCACGTAGCCAAGAGCGGTCGTGTGCGCTACCATGAGAATGAGGAAGCCTTATTGACAGTCTACTCCGGACTGACTATATGTCGGAGCGTCCCGAGCGACGGACGTATGCTCCGAATGCGAAAGATTTTGTACCACAACATCTGGGGCCAGATGTTGTTGTACGAGAGAGGGGCCTCTCTCGCTCGCCGTCCGGATGGACCAGAACGAGCTATGAACCGGACTAAAAGGCTTCCTCCGTTCTCCCTCTAATCCACCGTCACTGGGTGTGAATTTGGTTGATTAAAAGTGCTCGCATCACCCCAAAACTCCTTCTAGACCGCAACGGATGAACCCGGCTGCCGAACCATTCGATGAATGGACGCTACACCGGGCGAGCTAGCGGACGTCAAAGGCCGTTGAACCTACTAGGGTCCTCTTAGGCAATTGGCGTATTTACATGAGCACTTTTCCGCTAGCCCTTCATTAATTGTGACGATGGAGGCACACTGTTGGAAGACATCACAGATACATCACCCTAATCTTGATCGTCTGAAAATAGAAATTGATAAAATAGAGTGACCCTGCGGGGAAAGGACCGGAGTGTCCAATTCCCCACGAACATACCGTGACATACGCTTCCCATGTTGTCATCGAAATCATACGATACAGAACAGGAGTTAATGCGAGTACACTGACCACATATAGAATGATTATAAAAGTCAGAGGAAGGCTTCCTCTTATTACAATTGATCAAAATCCTTTCAATGTGAAAAGAAAACAAAGTCCTGGTACTCGCACCAACCCCTGGCAATCAAAATACATAATAATAATATGATCCATTAATATAGAAAAAATAACTGAAATCAAAATATTTTGAAAAAATATTTTTTCAGAACAGCCCTATGTTTCTGAAAAGTAATGTTGAGCCCCAATGGATCCCAAGCCTAAGTGTGGACAAAAATTTTAAAAATATTTTAAACAATTTATTCAACACTTACGAACAATAATAATGTATCTAGTTATGATTAAAATAACATCAAGATATTATTTTCAAGAAATCCCCCCCTCACACAGAGGGCTGTTGTAAATGTAAACAATGAGTGTAAAAACTCTAAAATAAGACTCCAGGCACCCAGGCCCGGAATCAGTTACCAAAAATACACTATCTGATGCAAAACAGAGACTTCCAGGGAAGAAACTGCAGAACATCAGATGGTAGATGCAGAACACAACGCCTAACCACCCGTAGGTGAAGACGTAAACATGGGGAAAAGAACAGAATTCATTCTGTTATTCAGCTAAAACTCCCAAGAAATTTTAGTAATAATAATTACAGAAACTATGCCAAAAGCATGGGAGAATAGCAAGAGGGGACTTAAAGAAAAGGGAGAGAGGAAAACACTGAAAAATCAGTATAACTAAATAACCAGAATGACAACAAAATGGCTGCTGCCTCGAAAATAGGTAACTTAACATAATTTCATTAAAAAATTTCAAGTTACAGCCCTGATAATATTCTGTCACACATTTTTCCTCTCCTCCTTCTCTATCCTCCTTAGAATCACCATTTCACTAATATTTATGTGTCTGGCATCATTTAAACTGAGATTTACAAGCACAAAGATCAGTCAGATGTTAACTGATGAAGGGCCAAACTTAGAATGATTAATGGCGCCAATTTCAGAACGTCCTTGACACTGCGCATGCGCAGTAGAGGTGAAGTGTGGAGGGCCATTCAGGACATGTTTTTTTTTGGTTTTAGATGCAAATTTTGGGGATTGGGGGGCAAAATTTGTGTTTGGCCCTATATTTTAAGAGTTAGCACCAGCTATGTCTGGGTCATTGGTACAGTATAAAAATTTCAGTTTTCAAGGACTTTTCAAGGTAACTGGCTGAATTTGAGAGCTGTTCAATGTCGTACGATCCCTCTGGATATTTCTTCACAGAATAACCCTGTGCATGACTTTCAAACATCAAAACATTTACCATACCTTCTGAACAAATTTGACTTGTTAACCCTTTACCCAAGACGATATCAAAATTTATTATTTTAAATATATTTTTTAAAAAATTTTCAAAAAATTTCAACAAAACCATATCATGTGACCCCTCGACGGGCTCGTTCCAACGAGGGGTCACATGAGATGGTTTTGTTGAAATTTTTTGAAAAATAATATTTTTTCAACTGCAGAATTTGCATATTACGCGGTCGGATGCGGGCAATTCGTTGGGTAAAGGGTTAATTGCAGGTTCTACAGAAATTACTTGTTAACTGAATAAAAATGAAAGTGTCAAGGACACTAGCTTAACTTGACTGTGTATACTGTTTGATAAAAAGGATAATGTTCAATGTTTATGAAAAGATTATGAAATAAGACAAGAATTGTGATAATTGAGAATATGTTAATTTCTGTTCGTTGTGTACTATGTTCTCAATAAGAATAATTTGAGTGTAGACTGTACTGAAGAATTAAGACCTGGGCTGATGTGGTCCTTATAGTTAATGTATGTCAACCAAAGTTACCAAGTTACAGTAAAATCATTCCAAAATGAGTCATCCTACCAAGTTACAATGCAATCCCTTCATAAATATAACTCGTAGACTTTGCTAAAGAAATCTAGGTCACATGATGGTTGACCGATCATGACCAAAATAGGAGAGTCTCATCTAAATATCATACCAAGTTATCCTACCAAGTTACAATGAAATCCCTTCAAAAAGTAACCTGTAAGCAGTGCTAAAGAAATCTAGGTCAAGTGACCAGGCGGCAGTAACAGCTAACCGATAGTGACCAAAATATGATAGTCTCAGCTAGACATCATGCCAACTTATCCTTCCCAGTTACAATGAAATTGCTTCATAACTATGAACTGCAGACTGTGCTAAACAAATCTAGGTCACGTGCATGTGTGGCTATCACGGCTGACCGATCACGGCCAAAATAGGACGTTCTCATCTAGACATTATACTGAGTCATCCTACAATATTGCCATGAAATCCCTTTATAAATGCAAGCTGTAGACTGTGCAAAAGGAATATAGGTAACGTGCCCCTGTGGCCATCACGGCTGACTGAACCTGACCAAAAAAGGACGTTCACATCTAAACATTATACAGAGTCATCCTACCAAGTTATAATAAATATGACCTGTAGACTGTGCTAAAGGTTTTCGGAACTACGTAGCCATCACAGTTGACCGACTCAGACTAACAGGGGACGTTCTCATCTAGACACTATACAGAGTCATCTAACCAAGTTACAGTGAAATCCCTTCACAAATCTGACTGTAAACTGTGCTAAAGGTTTTCGGGTTTCGGGCTCTCGTAGACGTCACGGTTGACTGATCGCAACCAAAAGGCGACGTCCCACCTAGACATTATGAAGGGAGTCATCCTAACAAGTTACAATGAAATCCCTTCATAAATACGACCTGTAGACTGTGCTAAAGGTTTTCGGGTTTCAGGCTCTCACAGTGATCAGGGTTGACAAATCGCGACCAAAAGGGGATGTTCTCATCTAGACATTATATGGAATCATCCTATCAACTTACAATGAAATCCCTTCATAAATATTACTTAAGGACTGTGATGAAGGTTTTGGGGTTTGGGGTTTGGGGTTTTGGGCTCATTATATGAAGTCATCCTCTCAAGTTACAATGAAATCCCTTCATAAATACGACACCCTATAGACTGCGCTAAAGGTTTTTGGGCTCTAGCAGTTGACGGTTGACCAACCGTGACCTAAAAGGGACGTTCTCATCTAGACATTATACAGAGTCATCCTACCAAGTTACAATGAAACCCCTACATAAATACAACCTGTAGACTGTGCTAAAGATTTTTGGGCTTTCGCAGCCATCACGGTTGACTGTTTGTGACCAAAGGGCTACGTTCTCATCTAGACATGACCTCAAACCTGCATATGAATTTTGTGATGATAGGATAAGAACTACAGGGTGTTGCCAAAGAAAATGTGAACAGACTCACAGACTGATAGACATCACAGACTCACAGACTTCTGCATGCGTGCTGGCAATAGCTTATCTTGACTTTGTCAAGTTAAGCTAAAAATCATGTTGAAGAATTTCTCTTGACAACCACTGAATTTTTAACATTTGTATAGCTGGGACCAACACTATAAAACTTTTACAATTGTATTTTAAAAATTGTATTATCTACAAGTGAATATAAATGACGGAAATGACACATTAGCATTTTAAAAGATATGGCAATTTGCCAACCGGAAAACTGCCACATCTTTGAAAATATGAACTGTTCATTTCAATTAGGTATTTCCATAAATAGAAAATACAATTCTAAAAAATACAGCTGTAAAAGTTTTATTGTATTGGCTGCTGTTCTATCTAAGTATGTCCAGTGCAAGCATTTAATCTATAATATCCTGTTTGACACCACTCCATGAGCACTGTCAAACAAAATCTAATAGAATAAATGCTCAATTCATTACTAGAAAACAGAATGAAAGTGTCAATGACACTGTAGCTTAACTTGACTATGTGTTGTGTTTGATGAAAAGGATAATGTTCAATATTTATGAAAGGATTATGAAATAAGTCAAAAATTGTGATAATTGAGAATATGTTAATTTCTGTTTCCTGTATGTTATGTTTTCAATAAAAATAATTTGAGGTGTAGACTGTACAAAAGAATTGAGGGGTTGGTTAATGTGAACCTCACAGTTAATGTATGTCAACCAAAGTTACCATGTTGCAGTAAAATTATTCCGAAACGAGTCATCCTATCTAGTTACAATGAAATCTCTTCATAAACATGGCCTGTAGACTGTGTTCATGGTTTTCGGGCTTCAGGCCTGTGTAGCCATCACAGTTGACCAATCGCAACCAAAAGGGGATGTCCTCAGCTAAACATTATACTGAGTCATCCTACCAAGTTACAATGAAATCCCTTCATAAATACAACCTGTAGTCTGAGCTAAAGGTTTTCGGGTTTTGACCTCGGGCAGCCGTCACGGTTGAAGGGTCGCGACAAAAAGGGGACGTTCCAATCTAGACATTATCTGGAGGCATCCTATCAAGTTACAATGAAATCTCTTCATAAATGCAACCTGTAGACTGTGCTAAAGGTTTCTGGGCTTCAAGTCCCTGTAGCCATCACAGTTAACCACTCCCAACCAAAAAGGGACGTTCACATGTAGACATTATATTGAGTCATCCTACCAAGTTACAAAGAAATCTCTTCATAAATACAACCTATAGACTGTGCTAAAGGTTTTCGGGTTTGGAGCTCGGGCAGCCATCATGGTTGACAGATCGTGACCAAATGGGGAAGTTCTCATCTAGACATCATACGGAGTCATCCTATCAAGTTAAAATGAAATCCCTTCATATTAAATATGACCTGCAGACTGTGCTAAAAGTTTTTGGGTTTCGGGCTTGGGCAGCCATCAAGGTTGACAGATCATGACCAAAAGGAGACGTTCTCATCTAGACATTATATAGAGTCATCCTACAAAGTTACAATGAAATCCCTACATAAATACGACCTGTAGACTGTGTTAAAGGCGTTCAGATTTTGGGCTTGGGCAGCCATAACGATCATGACTAAAAGGGGACGGTCTCATCTAGACATGACCTCAAACCTGCACATGAAATTTTGTGACGATCGGACAAGAACTACAGGTTGTAGCCTGTGCTAAAGGAAAACGTGAACAGACTTCTGCACGAGTGATGGCTATAGCTTATCTTGACTTTGTCAAGTTAAGCTCAAAATGACCAAATTCCTGATAAAGAATATTACTGATAAATGTACATTTTTCACTGGCAAAGTGGCCTTGCATTTAATTAGATTCCACTGTTCTAATTTCAATTTCATACAACTTGATTTTATTTTTTTAACTGGTTGAGTGCTAGAAGTCACTATCAGTGCTTTCAAAATGAAAGTGTCAATGACACTGGAGCTCAACTTGTGTGAAACATGTACATGTATAGAATCTGACACAGCAATGACACACATCTAGGTAATGACCTGATAACAAAGGTACATATAAAGTATTGTAACGATCTGTACATAAATGCTGACTGTAGCCTGTAACAAATGTATAGGTAAAGTATTGTAAAGGTGGGTGACAGTTAGATGCTAAACTAGAAAAGAAATCTCCATGGGGTTAATGTTACAAAGGGGATCCTTGTATGGCGCACCATAAGCCAAATGTTAGTATTCATTCAAAAATGTATTCAAATCAGAACCCAGAACCTTCATATAGAAGTTCTGTACAAAAAATTGATTGTACCTAATTTCGGTACAAAATGGCCACCGGCAGCCATCTTTAATTTTGGATCACACCCAAAAACACTCGTTCTCATCCCAAGGTGATAATAAAGGTACCCAAGAAGTTTTGTGAAGATCGGTTCATAAATAGAGCCCCTAGCCCGAGCCGCATTGACATGTGTACTTACTGTGTATGAGTAGCACTGAATTAATCAAAGTCCATTTAATTTGCATAATGTCTGCACGAGGAAAAAACCCATATTATATGTGATGTATTCGATGTTACTAAACATTCATACAAATTCAAATCAGAACTTTCATACAGAAGTTCTGTACAAAAAAACTCAATTCATTGCACTAATTTTGGAACAAAATGGCTGCCGGCGGCCATCTCAAATTTGGAAGCGCACCCCAAAACACTCGTTCTCGTCCCACAGTGATAACAAAGGTACCCAAGAAGTTTCGTAAAGATCGGTTCATAAATACGGCCTCTAGCCTGAGCCGTATAGAAGTTCAGTACAAAAACTGGTGAGACCTAATTTCGGTACAAAATGGCCGCTGGCAGCCATCTTGAATTTTGGACCGCACCCAGAAACACTCGTTCTCGTCCCAAGGTGATAATAAAGGTACCCAAGAAGTTTCGTGAAGATCGGTTCATAAATACAGCCCCTAGCCCAAGCCGTATTAACATGTGTACTCACTGTGTGTAAGTAGCACTGAAAAAATCAAAGTTCATCTAATTTGCATAATTTCTGCACAAAAAAAACCCCCATACTATATGTGATGTATTCCATGATACTAAACATTCAGACAAAAATTTATTCCAATCAGAACTTTCATACAGAAGTTCTGTACAAAAAACTGACTGCACTAACTTAGGTACACAATGGCTGCTGGTGGCCATTTTGAACTTCGGAACGCACCCAAAAACACTCGTTCTCGTTCCACGGTGATAACAAAGGTACCCAAGAAGTTTCATAAAGATCGGTTCATAAATACAGCCTCTAGCCCGAGCCGTATTGAATTGTTGATGGACGGACGACGGGCCATGGCATAACCTCAAATTTGACTATGTCAAAGTTGAGCAAACAAATTTGACTACATCAAAGTTGAGCTAAAAATAAGGGTACCAAAGCAAAAGCCAATGTTTTCCTTGCTCATGTTTCATATTCAGTCAAATGCAAATAATATTTTGTTTATATAAATTTGTTCTATTACAAATTACTGGCGAGTGCCTGTGGGCACTCTCCAATAATTTGTGTAATAGAACATATTTTGAATAACAAATTCAGACCACGAAAAATAATCTAGCCCTCAACCAGTTGTCTCAAACATGGAGGCAATCAAATTTCTGAACTTCAGTCACATAAATCAATCTGAGGCCGGATAAATCTCCGCAAATGTCGATTTTTTGTGAACTAGGTTAAGAAATTTCATATCAAATTGTGCAGAATTAGAGATCCATTATTTCTGTTGCAACTTTTTTGAGCTTTGCACATGTACATTCACTAATAAAATGTAACAACACAATTTTCTTGAACAAAATATGTTCAAGATTACCAATGTTAATGTCAAATGAATACTGACTGCAAACGATAAACATGATGGGCAGGCAGCTGTAATAATTTGATCAAAAACAGTCAAAATGGGTTTGTTTGGTTGCTTGTTTTACTGGGGGTTTATTGACATTTTCAACAGTTAGGGTCCAATCGTGTCAAAACAGTTTTACAGGTGGCAGAAACCAGAGTACCCAGAGAGGAGAACTGCAGAGCAGCGACACGTAACCGTCACACACCCCAAGGCACTAAGAGTTAGCAGCAGTTGAAGGCAAGTGCACCACTGACGTGCAGTACGCTTTAGTACATAGCACCAATGTGCACCCCACATGACCAATCAGGATTAAGTCCCACATGACCAATCAGGATTAAGTGTCTTGCCCATGGACTCAACACTGCTGGTCAGGATCATACAATCAATCTTTTAGTTTGAAGTTCAATGCTCTAACCAATGAGTCACCATACACCCAACAAAATGGGTTAAGCCATCACTACTATACTACTAGAGAATAGAATAGAATAGAATAGAATAGAATAGAATAGAATATTTATTTAACAATATACCAATTTACAAGAATAAATTAAAACAAAACATTTTTTTGTACAGATTGGAATGGTACATTGTAGGGGACATCATAGCCAGATTGGCTGTCTTCCTGACACCCCCCGAAATACAATTTAAAAAACAACACACTTGGTTGGAGTAGACACTCTTGTCAATAGCATTACCCTTGCCTTTGGCTAATATGTTAAATTTCTGTGTATCTGGTCTCGTGGCCATAATTAGTTACTGACGTCAATATAATAATGCAGCTTTGGATGAGCTAACTTATAATAAGAAGGGTGTTTAGTGGGTTTATCCACAAAATTTAGTAGTATGTACTTTTTAGAAGTTAATATCAAGAAGACTGTTTACCGTGTACAGTTGGTATATATCTAAGGCCATCTCCCACATCCATGTCCATCACTGGCCCTCGGAAACTTAGAGGTTCGTGGTCCAGACACAGTCATAGGTGTGGAAGACGACCTCAAACTGCAAAAGTTAGTAAGTTTACTTACTCCAAATGTTGATCAGGCGGCCCTTGACATATCAAGGACACGACAACAAGCTTTACCGCTGTGGACATACATTGCCCCACTTCTTGGACTTCAGCGAGTAAATCAATGACTGGGTCTACAATCTGGGCACATGCGGTACGAACATGCTACACAAGAAAAGTAACTATTTAGATATTTGTGAACAAGCTGTTTTTTAAAGAGACGTCGAGAGGGTTGGTCTCGGATGTCATTTTCAATTTCATTCCAAATCTTTGGGAAGCTGTGTCTGGGAAGTTTGGCTGAGAATTGAGTTCTGGCTTTTTGTGTCTCTATCATCCCAGCTTGTCGTGTAACCATTCTGTCAGAGGAGTGAATATTGAAGTTAGTTTCGAATGATTCTGGTAAGTTTATATTTGTCCAATCGTGCATAAACAGAGAAACATTTAATCTGTAAAGGTCGCTAAATTTCTGCATATGAGTGGCTTTAAACAGAGGATCAGTGTGACTGTTGTATTTTTTTCGGCAAATAATTCGTATGGCAAGCTTCTGTAAAAATTCTATTTTGCTACCAGATGAAGCATGGCCCCAGATGTGAATAGCATACAGAAGGTGACTATGAACAAGCGCGTAGTACAACAATTGCAAAGCTTTTGTTGGGAGAACATTTTTCACTTTGTTCAGGCAATAGAGAGCACTGGACATTTTTAAGCATATGGTCGATATGTGGTATTTAAAGTTAAGATTTTCATCAAGAAAAACACCCAATAATTTAACCGCTTTGTCTTGCAGGGAATTGCCTACTGGTGAGAGCGTGGTGTTGTTAAGAAGTATATTAATCTTTTCGGCTTTATGGGGACTATTTTGCGGATGCATCAAAATGTATTTACACTTGTTGGTGTTAACTTGCAGTTTATTGCAGCAGCACCAATTAAATATTTTAGACAGCTCAGTGTTAACCGTGGACTCGAACTTTTTCAAATCGTGCCCAGCTGTATATGTATTTGTGTCATCAGCAAATGATAATAAGTTAAGCAAAGTGCAGTGACTCATATCATTTACATACACTAGGAAAAGTATCGGTCCTAGCATAGATCCTTGCGGACACCACAATTTACTTCTCGTTGTGTTGACTGGTGCAAATGATAATCAACATACTGGTGCCTGTTTGACAGGTAACTTTGGAACCAAGCTTTGCCTATTCCTCGTATCCCATAGAATTCCAGTTTTTTCAATAATATTTCATGGCTGATCGTATCAAATGCTTTGGACAAGACTATGAACACTGATAGAGTGTTGTAGAGAGTACTCTTGCCTAAGAGAATACATCCCTACATAACTTTACAGACATGTTAATACACACCGATAATGAAAATAATGCATAAGAAATGTTTGATCACAAGCAGAATCGTCGATCACAAACAAATGAATGGATAATAATACCACTTCCTACGCAGCTCATCTTTCAGTTGCAGCTAAAAATTTATTTCTTTATTGTCTACACCATGTAATCATAAATATGCTTATATTGACACACTGACTAATGTATCAAATATTTTGTATTACTATTCTTCAAAAACTATCCTTTGGGGAGACAAAGTGCAATAACACCAGTCCAAATATTGCCCAAAATATCATGGATGAAGTCCAACAGTTACATCAACAGGTACAAGGTAACCTGGAGCCAAAATCTCCAGAGCAACTCAAGGTTGTTTCCTTCAATGGATCTGACATCTGGAACATTCAACTGTCCTCAAATCATTTTTGTTCCTGATTTAACTGATGTGCATGTTGTGGGAGATGTTCAACAATGAAAAGAAACCTCATCCTTAAGCTTTGCTCCCATTCAGCACACTGAGTCATGCCACAAGAACTACAAATTTATTTTGCTTGGAGTTTAATAAGATTGCATAATTCTGCACAACGGCTAATTGTGACAGCAACATGGATATTGAGTCAAGTCCAGATAATCGTTTATACTCATGTTGCCCATTTTAGAGGACTTCTATCACAGGCAATGGTTACCAGGTCCTATTTTACCAGTAAAACTGAGATTGTTTACCACTGTAAACAAGCACTGCTTCACTTCCCAGGATTCCAACGGGGGAAGAAATACAAATGTATTAAAATGCAATTATGTTACTTTTTGAACAGGGTTTCTGCACTTGAATTAGTGATCCAGGATCATCTTGGTATAGTTTCAACAGTTTTAAAGTAGCTAAAGATGAGAAAGTCAAGGATTTTCAAATCTGTCGAGGGGGAAAGAACAAAGGAGCTCTCCTCTCAAAGCTATACCTGGTAACATGAATGGATCATATCAACAATCCAATGAAGGATCCTCATTTTATCACATAATCACTATCAAATAGATCATTACTGAAAGTCTGAAATATCATTACAACACATCTAATAAACATGCGATGTCTGAAGTCAATGTCAGGATCATAACATTGTAAGTTGATTTTCAGAAATACAACTGAACTAATCTTCTTTTATATTTCATTAACTGTTCACTAAATATGACTAGCAGACGACATTTGGAAAACTATTTCCCAACTAAGTAAACATTTTCATTTTTGCCTCAAAAACATAACTTGTCCTCCCCCCCCCCCCCCCCATTTCATTGGAAACAGCTCATTCCAATAAGGGGTCATAAGCTATGTTTTTAAGGAAAAAATTGAAACAAGAGGTGTGCATTGGAGATGCAGGCGTCGGGTTGTGGGTATTTTCTGCATGCACTCTCTATTAAAAATCAGAAAAGTCATTGTGCTGAGTTCAAAATTTGTAAAAATTTATGCTAACAAGCTAAAAATTTGTAAAAATAGACTAATTAATGCCCATAACTCTGTGAAGAGAAATCGGACCAGGTCAGTTTTTGAACTTGATTGAGATATTATTGCAAAAGCGCTGAATGGCAAATATTAGACAAACTGGAGAATGTTTGTTCAAGTTATTGCATTAACGAATTCAAAATTTGTAAAAATTGACTAATTAAGGCCCATAACTCTGTAACAAAAAATCGGGTCAGGCCAGTTTTTGAATTCGCTTGAGATATTATTACGAAAAACCTGTATGGCAAACATTAGTCAAACTGGAGAATGTTTGTTCAAGTTAAAGAGTGTGAGGATGCCCAAACGCCCACAGACTGTCACCAAACTATAGGTCTCGGTTTTTAACACAACTCGACCAAAAGTATTAAAATTTGGAAGGGCCATTTTTGTGAACAGTGCAGGTCAATTTTATCCATTATGTTAGGTAAAGGGTTAAATTACACATTATGTGATAAAAAGAATCTCAAATTTGTCACTATTTGGCCTGAAATTTCTAAATTTCATTCACTAAAATAGATCACAGCCTCGGTAAACCTCTGCTCAGCTCGATTTATTGAACTTGGTTTAAAAGTTTCATATTAAATCATGACTCATTTGAGATTCTAAATTTTAGACATTCTATTAGAGAGAAAGATGCATTCCAGCAAAATTCAGCCTGAAATCCCTCTGGTCAATTGATATCTCATTCTTCAAGGATTTTCAAGGAAAGTTCCAATAATCAAGAACTTTCGGGGTCCTTGGAAAGGTATTTCTCAAATTCAAGAGCACCATTTAACTGAAGGAGCCATAGGAACCTGTTGTAAATTTCTCAAAGCTTTAAATCCTGTAATCTACAATGTTCCAAGCACTTGCAAATGATTTTACATGCACTTGTTAACCGATACGTTTGAAATAGATGGGTCTGATGTTCAGATGAGAACATTTCTCCTCCTTCACCTGCCTTTCCCACTAATAATACTAATACTTTGGCATGCAGCTGATTTTTAGCAGTTCACAATGAGAAGGCATCCATTACTCATGTTCACTCCTCCTCTACATCCCTTCTCTCCTTCCTGTACAGATGAACAGTTTGCTGATATTTAATACATTCTTCTTCTCCTCAATTTCACTAATGAGTATACTAACCCACTGCATTGTATCACCCCATTCGACTGATCTGCAATTTCCCTTCCCACTTCCTCAGTACAGTCTCAGGGAATCATATTCATTACCAATTTTTCCCAAAGCACAAGTACTCTTGACCTGAAAAGACACAACAATGATCCCCCACCACTCCTCACAACTGTCCAGGTAATCCTGAAATCCTGGCTTCTCCTTATTCCATAAGTGAACCAGACCTTTTTGCACTGTTCTCTGCACCAGCACTTGATAAATATTAAATCACACCATTAATCCCTCCAGTCTATCAAGAAATTCAGCAAGCAAATAAAGAACATTGCCACCAAAGCCACGAAAGTTAAAAAATTTACAGTAATTTATATATTTTTTATACTTATCAATGACCCAGACTTAGCTGGTGCTAACTCTAAAATATTTAGGGCCAAATGCAAATTTTACCACCCAATCTCCAAAATGTGCATCTAAAACCGAAAATTACATGTCCTATATGGTCCTCCATACTTTTACTCCACTGCGCGTGCGCAGTGTCAAGGAGGTCTCGAAACTGCCGCCAAAAGTCATTCTTACAACCAGTGCCTGGTAAGCGTTATGTACGCAGCAGGGAGGCACGGAATGGTATGTATAAAAAATATATAAATTACTATAAATTTTTTAACATTTTAATACTGTACCAATGACCCAGACTTAGCTGAATAGAAAAAAGGTTGGAGGGCCTAGGACATAAGGAAAATCCAATATTTTTTAAAGGAAAGCCAATAAATATGGGAGTCTAGTGAAATGAGACTCTATATACTTATTTAAAAGTGTACGAAGAATGTATATTAACGCCCAATTAATCACGTGATATATACAGATACTTCACACCAATCAACACTTAAAAAATATTACACAGATGAGTAAACATAGGCTTTACCCTTTAAAAACATCGCGGAACCGACTCAGAATTACTGACTCCAAGGGAGGTATTCCCTTGCTTTACACTATAAAGCAGGTGACCCAAGGGAACACTCCCCCTCCCCCCTTCCCCTGGATCAAATACTCCAGAGCAAAGAGGACAGAACAGAGTCACTGCCGGAACCGAATCCCTATACACATATAGTTGCCACTGTTTAGTAGACGACATTCTGAGTAAAAAATAACGGACCTAAACAATGTAGATCTGCAGAAAGGACTCAATATTCTCAGATACAAAATCGTGAAAATGGAGGGCTAAGACCAATATGCAGCCCGCATTAGATCTGTAATAACAACATAATTAGCTTAAGCCTATGATGTAGGAGAACTCTTACTTCATGAGCTTAAAACTAACGCACAGACTGCTGAATGAAGATAAAATCATTAGCAGAACTGATAGTAGATTGAATCCATCTGACCAAAGAATGGACCGAAATGTGGAGGAAGCTTCCATGGCATGTCCCACAACAGACGCCTGAGAAAATTAATCCTCAGTCTTTGTGGATCTAGAGAAGCTACCAACAGAATTTGCATTGAAATAATTACATTGAGCAATATCTGTTAAATCAACGGCACTGGAAGATACGTATTTCTTATTATTCCGTTCACAAGATCGATACAGCGTTTACTGCAAACGCTCGAAGATCCAAACATTGTGATACATACGTCTGTAACTAATTGTTGAGATGCGTTGCGAAAAAGTCGATCATTGGCCGCTCTTCTTGGTAGCAATCTGCATGAATACTGGTTTGTTGAAAGTCCATTCTGGTGGCAACAAACGGCCCCTCTCCGTGAAGGGAGTCCGCTAATACATTCAGACGACCCGGAATATGACGGACCAACAGAAGAACTTGATGTTCTGGTACCAACCGAAAGATTCCTTCCGTTAACATGAATAACAGGATGGAATGAGTGCCTCCATAATTCCGAAAATACGCTAATACCGTCGAGTTGACGGACAGAATTAGCATATGAGCATTCTGAATAACGTTCATCAATAACGTAGCGCAAGCCAAAATGACATCATTCTTGATGTTTGTGTGCTTGATAAGGAACTACGGAAACAAAAGACCCCGGCGCTTCAAATCCGTTGGGTTTAATGAAACTACCCAAAGTGTTTGACTGACATCCATCAAAACTATAAAACTTGGATCCGGCAATTGCAGTGGAACTACTTGAGTTAAGCACTGAAAACTTGCCCAAGTCTGAATCTCTTATTCACTTGATTTGACAAGAAGATGTCCGTATCGAGCGAAATAATCTTCACCCTCCAATTCTGAATTAAAAGAAATTTGGAGAGGACAAATGTGTAACCGCCCCAGTGGAATAAAATCACGGCAGTTCCGCACAATGTATCAGTCACATGAGATCTATCGCTGAGACCATGTCTGAGCGAAGACAATAGCGAGTATTACTGATTAATTTCGCTCTGGTTAACGGCAGACAAACAAGAATGTTATGCGTCTCGAAGCTCATCCCCCGGTGGGTAAATGACTTGGACGAAACCAGATCCGACTTCTCCTTGTTTACTTATAAAACCGAGACGTCGGATCAATAGAAGCAGAATCTGCACATTGTTCTGCGCTCTGGTTAACAGCAGACAAACGAGAATGTTATGCGTCTCGAAGCTCATCTGCACATCGTTCTGAAGCATTAACTCGTTGTGAAGAATGTCGTCCAGGTAGGCTGACGTTACTGTAGACGAATGAGCTCGGAAATGAGTCATTACCGAGTTTGTTATTTGAGTGAAAGCCCAGGAACTAAATTCAGACCGAAACACATTGGTCGGTGCTGAAACACAATTCCTATGATAAAGAAGCAAAAATACTTTCTAAACGCCTGATGTACCCTGACGTGAAAGTATGCAACTAGAAATCTATGCAGGTAGCATAGTCGTACATCCGAATACTCGCTCTGACCGATCGGATGGACTCCATATAGAAACTTGGAGCCATGATCAGCTTGTTATCCAGCTCAAATTATGAGTGGACGGAACAAGCCGTCTGGTTTTGGAACCAGAAAAGGATGGTTGTAGAAGCCTAGAAATTCCTGGATTTCTACGATCTCTATCGCGATCATTCCAGAAGAGACTGGACTTCTGATGGAAGTGAGCATCTATCATACTGACTGATGGAAGCTGAGTCCAAGTTGGACTCCGAGTTAACAGAGGATTTCGTTTGAGGAACAATTTAATCCTTCCGAAATCACCCCTTGAATCCAAGGTACGTCCGTAATCTAATCCCAAATCATTGAGAAACTTGACAGTCTTCCACTCACTAGTATACGATAGAGGTTAAAACCATTACCTCCTGGTCCTGCGAGGCTTGCGGAAGGAGAAGCCATGTCTTCCACTGCCCGCACCTCGCCTCATCGACCGGATGTCTCGGTCAGAATTACGGCCCTATCTGAGTTGCTACCTTGACGGTCTCTAGAATAAGACCTAGAGGATGCATAGGAACCTCTATAGGAACTTCCCTTGGACGTATTCGTCCCAGAAGTACCTGTCCTACTCTTCTCTGCTGAATCCGACTATATGGAAGCAAATTTTAATAGCAGAGAGTCTAAAGCTTTCTTAGTTAACTGATCATAAACTGCAGAAAGCTTGCCATCGAAGAAAACTCGCCAGAGACCGGAGCGACTCTGAGAGAGTTTTTCACCTTACTATCTACACGCGTGGATGTAGTCAGGGCCGCGTCACGTCTAACCAACTCCATATTGCCACTAAAGGATGGAGTTTTACGTGAGGCCCTTGAAAGAACTCTTAAGGATATTATCATCCTAGAATTCTTTTCCCTCTGAGACGTAATGATAACGTTCTGGTAAGGTGATCTGCATACAATGATGCGTCCAAGCTGTCTCTGTTAGACGATATTGTTATTTCCAACATCGTGGTTGGAAATGACATAGACGACAGTAAAACAATACTAGTTCCTGACCTGGTTGTCTAGACGCAGAGAACGCTCAGAATGCTCTGTCCTGCCGTTTCAAAATATTCAATGAAATGATGAAAGGCAGATATAGAGCATATTGCCGATAAGAAACCTGACGTGCCCATTTAGGTAGCAAGTTATATAAATATAGCGTCATTCAACAGATCAAATGTCCGTAAAACATATCTGGACTATGTCGGAAACTGAGGGATGATGTCCCTAAACCGATAAAGAATTCTATATCCAGTGGCGCTACCCGTTTCTTATCCGGCAACGCAGCATTTTGGTCCGGAGGAACAACGTCCGATGATAATGCCGGATGCACTCTACAGCAATCATGTTGTTCCGAAAAGGGAAAATACAACTCATCCGAATCCCTTTCACCATCCTGTCGGACCACTAGAAATTCTTGGTCGTCCGTGCCTGAACCTGCAGCGGAACGTACCAACCCAGCATCGTCAGATAATTCCTGATCTGACAGAGTTACTGTCGGTTGCTGGGATGCTGCGATAATTTGTGCTATCTGTGATAGCATATCCGCAACAGAGGCCTGTGGAGCTGCGGTCTTATAGGATATAGCCGCTGGAAGCTCCTTGGACGTTCACTCCTGCATACCTCTAATATGCGAATGTCCGGAGAATGAAGGCCTCGTATCCATGGCTACCGGATGGCGTGACCTGATCGCCGTAGAATCCCTGATCGGCGATGTTGGTTGAATATCACAGGTCACATAGCCAAGGTGTGGTCGCGTGTGCTGCCGTGAGGATGAGGAAGCCGAAAGAGCAGTCTCTCCGGACTGTCTATATAACGGAGCGTCCTGAGCGGTAGACATATACTCCGACTGAGGAACGTTTTGTACAACAACATCTGAGCCCAGATGTTGTAATACGAGAGAGGGACCTCTCTCGCTCGCAGCCCGGATGGAACTGGATGAGCTAGGAACCAGACTAATAGGCTTCCTCCATACCATCCTCATATCCGTCGTCACTGGGTGTGCACATTGTATTTAATAGTGCTCGCATCACCCAAATCTCCTTCCTGGACCGCAACGGTCGAACCCGGGTGTTGAGCCATTTGGTGAATGGTCGCGACACCGGGCGAGCTAGCGGACGCCAACGCCATCTATTGTACTAGGGAACTCCAGGCAATTGACGTATCTACATGACCACTTTTGCCGCTAACTCTTCATTTGACTGTGACAACGGAAGCACACTTTATGAAGACATCACGGTAACAATATCTAGTTCATGTTACCCTATGAGACTTGTGGAGCCGCGGTCCTATGTGAAATATCCGCTGGAAGCTCCCGGGACGTTCATTCCAGCATTTATATAATATGCGAACGTCCCAACTGGAAAGGTCTTGTATCCTTGGCTAGCAGATGGAGTGACCTGGTCGACGTGTATTCCTTGGTCGGCGAAGCAAGAGCACCAGAGACGTTCAATCCTGCATTATATAATATGCGAATGTCCCCTGGAAATCTGTGGTCACATAGCCAAGGTGCGGTCGTGTGTGTTGACGAGGATGAGGAAGCCAATATAACAGCCGCGTCGGGCTGTCATGCGACGGAGCGTCCCGAACAGGAGGAGTGGACGTAAGCTCCGACTAAACGAACAACATACAACATCACAGCGCAGATATTGATGCAAGAGAGAGGGGGCCTCTCTCGCTCGCGGTCCGGGGGACCTGGACGAGCTAGCTATCAGACTGACAGGCTTCCTCCGTACTATCCTCGGATCCGTCGTTGCTGGGTGTGCACATCTGAAGTTTTATAGTGCTCGCATCACCAAATCTGCTTCCCTGGACCGCAACAGACTAACCCAGGAGCTGTACCATTCTTATTTCCTGGTGAATGGACACGACACCGGGCGGACTAGCGGGCGACAATGTCTTCGATAGAACTAGCTAACTCCCAGCAATTGTCGTAATACCTTGAGCACTTCCCGCTAGCCCTAATATTACAACGACGGAGACACAGTTATTGAAGACATCACGGAAACATCACTCTGAGTTCTGAAAAAGAAACTGATAATATATAGTGACCCTATGGAGAGAGGACCATAATGGACCTCTCACCGCAACAAAATACTGTGACACACGTCTCCAACGATGTCATATCAATCAACACACACAGAGCAAGAATTAATGCGACTACAATGACTATAAGAAACACAATGAACTTGTGAATTAGAAGAAGATATCCTCGCATTACGAGTGAAGAATATTTTTTCAACCAGAAAAAATATACACTGTCATATTACTCGCACTAACTCTTGAAATAAATATACATAATATATTATAATTCATAATAACATTTCAAAAGAAAATAATTTTCAAAAAAGAAAAAAAAAATTTTGAAAAAAATTTTCAGAAGAGCCCAAGTTCCCAATGGGAACCCTGAGCCCAAAAAAGCCTAAGTGTGGACAAAAATTTTAATCATTTTGAAAAAATTTATGTAACACTTACGGACAATATTAATGTATCTTGCTATAAACTAAATTAAGCAGAAGACAAGTAATCATTGTCAGAAGTAACAGTTGTCAACATAAGCAAAAGTGTCAACAACCCGGAAACATGACACCAGGCACTAAAACAAACATGGCCCGATATCAGTTACCAATTTAAACACTATCTGATGCAAAACAGAGGCTTCCAGAGAAGAAACTGTAGAACATCAGATGGTAGATGCAGACGAAAATGCCTAAACACTCCTAGGGTGAGGACGTAAACAAGGGGAAAAAACAGAAAAAAAAATTCTGTTTCCAAGCCAAAACTCCCAAGAAATTTTAGTAATAAACATTACAAAAAATAAGCCAAAAGCATGGGAGAATAGCTAGGGGGAATAAAGGAAATGGAGAGAGGAAACACTGATTAAACAATGGAAAATTCATAGCAAGAATGACCACAATAAGGTCATGCCACGAAAATAGGTAACATGTAATAATTTCGTAAAATAATTATAAGTTACAGCCCTGAACATTTGTTTCCACTGTTTTTTCCTCTCCACCTTCTATTTCCACCATATATCCACCATTTCTCTCATAATTATGGGTCTGGCATGTTTAAAACTGAGATTTACAAGCACAAATAACAGTGAAGTGTAACTATATTGAGGGCCAAACAAAGAATGACTTTTGGCGGCAGGTTCGAGACCTTCTTGACACTGCGCATGCGCAGTGGAGTAAAAGTATGGAGGACCATATAGGACATGTAATTTTCGGTTTTAGATGCAAATTTTGGGGAATGGGGGGTAAAATTTGCGTTTGGCCCTAAATATTTTAGAGTTAGCACCAGCTAAGTCTGGGTCATTGGTACAGTATAAAAATAATATAAATTCATAGTAATTTGTATATTTTTCATACTTAACAATGGCCCAGACTAGCTGGTGCTTAACTCAAAGTTATCAAGGGCCAAACACAAATTTTGAACCCCCCCCCCCCCCCCAATCCCCAAAATTTGCCTGCAAAACCGAAAATTAAAAGTCTTGTCTGGCCCTCCATACATTTACTCTCTGTGTATGCGGAGACGTCAGGAAGTGACCGGAATTGGCGCCAACATCATTCTTTGTAGAAGAGAGTACTACATAAAAATTCAGTGGGGAGGTATGAGTGCCCACTCATGGGAGGGCCATCTCTGTCTGGGCCATTGGTAAGTATAAAAAATATACAAATTACTGTGAATTTATAATATTTTTACACTGTAAACTAATGGCGCAGACTAGGTGAATCGTAAAAAGGTGGAGGGCCTAGGACTTCAGAATTAGTAGATCAACATAGTTTCAATCCTCTAATCCAAGGTGAAAGAAAGTTAATTATTAGGAATTACATGTATTTCTCTCTATACAGTAATAGAGAAGACATATCATACAAAAGGAGCCCAGTTCAAGTAATTCAGTATACTTAGCATGAAGACTATGCTAACTGGATGTAAGGAGTTCCCAATCTTTAAGGTTAGTCTGGACTAAGCCCCAAAAATTAGGATGGCGTATTTGAGAATGAGAGAATATCCCCCACAAACATGGGCCTTAAATATTTTAGAGTTAGCACCAGCTAAACCTGGGTCATTGGTACAGTATAAAAATATAATAAATTCATAGTAATTTGTATATTTTTTATACTTACCAATGGCCCAGACTAGCCGGTGCTTAACTCAGTTAGTTATCATGGGCCAAACACAAATTTTGAACCCCCCAATCCCCAATGGAAGGACGTGAAAAATCTCAGCTCTGCTTTTTATAGTGTATTTAAGTCTGTCTAAGTGTGTAGAGATCACAATTTGTTTCTCAGAACTGAAGGAGACCTCATATTAGATCAGATACAACACCAGTCAGTGCCACTTGAAGTGTCGAGTCGAGTCGAGTTCGATCTTATTTCTGTTTTTCGCTTTTGTTTACATTTTCGATATTCGTCAATAACCGTTTTCGCCGTCCGGCTTCAGTCGTTTTGTGCACAAACAACTGATACATGCATCAAATACCATATGAAAGTTAAAAAATTTATAGTAATTTATATATTTTTTATACTTACCAATGACCCAGACATAGCTGGTGCTAACTCTTAAAAATCTAGGGCCAAACACAAATTTTGCCCCCCAATCCCCAAAATTTGCATCTAAAACCAAAAGAAATCATGTCCTGAAGGACCTCCATACTTTGCCCTTACTGCGCATGCGCAGTGTCAAGGACATTCCGAAATTGGCGCCAATCATCATTCTTACCGGCAGTGCCTGGTCAGCGCTATGTACTCAGCGGGGAGGTATGAGTTCCCAACTCCTGGGAGGGCCATCCCCGTCTGGGTCATTGGTAAGTATAAAAAATATATAAATTACTATAAATTTTTTAACATTTTTATACTGTACCAATGACCCAGACATAGCTGAATAGTAAAAAGGCTGGAGGGCCTAGGACATAGAGGAAAATCCAATAAGCTCAACGATATAATATAGAGTGAACCCCTCAAGAAGAAAAGGAGTATTAGGCTTTACATGTACCTTTCTTATTTTATGATAAATTAGAAAGATACAATACCCTTTATAATTGAGCACAATAACATTCATGTTCTCTATTAACATCCAGTATAACCCTTTATACTAATTATTTTTAAAGTAAGCCAATAAATAAAGTTAGTCCAGAGAAATGAGACTCTTTATATTCTTTAAAAAGTGTCCGAGGATTGTATATTAACGCCCGTTTGACACTTGACATATACAAATGCTTCACACCGAGCTACACTTTAAAAATATGACATGAATGAATTTTTAACATTAATATTACACTTTAAAACCATCCCGGAAACGACTCAGAATTACTGACTCCGGAGGAGGAATTCCCTTGCTTTTCACTATAAAGCAGGTGACCTAAGGGAACACCCTCCCCCCCCCCCCCCTTCCCCTTGCCCTGGGTCAAATAGCCCAGAGCGAAGAGGGCAGCAGGACGGTGTCACTGCCGGAACAGAAAGCCTGCATAACTATAGTTGCAACTGTTTAGTGGACGACATTCTGAGCAACAGATAACGGACCTAAATAATGCAGGTCTCCAGAAATGGACTCAATATTTCTGAGATAAAAATTCGTGAATGTGGATGGCTGAGACCAATAAGCAGCCTTCATTAAATCTGTAATAGCCACACTATTTGCGTAAGCCCAAGATGTAGAAAGAGCTCTTACTTCATGAGCCGAAATCTTAAGCACAGACTGCTGGGAAGAAGATAACTTTTCATAAGCAGTACGGATAGTTAATTGAATCCATCTAGCAATAGAATGGACCGAAATGTCCTTTCTATTAGGCATCAGAGACAGAAAGAAACGTTTTCGTCCCTTTCTGATAAACTGAGATCTCTGTTTATAAATACGTAACGCTCTAACAGGACAGAGTAAAGGCCTACGCCCATCTGAAGACGGAAGAGCCTTAATAACAATAGGTTCCGGATATTTATTAGGAGCCTGATTCTTAGCTAAAAATCCAACATTAGTAGTGAAGGTGATAGTGTTCCCGACACTCTGATAGTGAGAATCGTCCACCGATAGTGCATGAAGCTCACTGACTCTTCTAGCCGAAGAGAAAGCTAAGAGAAAAGCTGTCTTATAAGACAAGAATTTGAAATCTACTGTCCCAAGAGGCTCAAATGGCTTTTCCTTTAGTTTAAGAAGAACCCAAGCTAAATTCCACTTAGGAATTAATCTAAGAGTTCTGGGTCTATTTATCGAGAAGTTTCTAACTAACTTAGATAAAGAGACATTAGATCCAATTTGTAAACTATCGTGGTGTGCACAGGTATCAGATAACATAGACCTATAACCCTTAATAGTAACAGGCTGCAGTTTGATTTCGTCAAACAAGTGTACTAGAAAGTTTGCAATGTCTGGAATGGAGGGATCAAAAATATCAACAGAATGATCCCTACACCAACGACGAAAAACCTTCCACTTAGCCGCATAGTTTAGTGAAGAGGAGGTCCTCCTACAGTTAGAAATCGCGTCCACTGCTCGTCCTGTAAAGTGCTTGCCATGCAAGAAGGACCGCACAACGGAAAAACGTGAAGGTTGAGACCTTGCGGGTTGTGATGAAGTTGACGCGGTTTCCCCTGCGAAAGAAGATCCTCCCGTGGAGGAAGCTTTCGCGGTAGGTCCCACAACAGACACCTGAGTAGATTTATCCACGGTCTCTGTGGAGACAGAGATGCTACCAACAGAATCTTGCATTGAGATTGTTTTATCTTTAGCAATACTTGCTGAATCAACGGCGCTGGAGGATACGCATATCCTATCATTCCGTCCCATGAGATCGATAGAGCGTCTACTGCAAATGCTCTTGGATCCGGGCACGGTGACACATACGTCTGCAACTGATTGTTGAGATGTGTCGCAAATAAGTCTATCATTGGCTGTTCCCACTGGTAGCAAATCTGATTGAATACTTGTTTGTTGAGAGTCCACTCCGACGGCAACAAGCGACCCTTCCGTGAAAGGGAGTCTGCTAGTACATTCAGACGACCCGCTATATGACGGACCGAAAGTAGAACTTGATGTTCTAGAGCAAACAGAAGGATTCTCTCCGTTGAATTGAATAACGGAACGGAATGAGTGCCTCCCTGG
The DNA here is from genome assembly GCA_031216915.1 of Pictodentalium vernedei. NCBI lineage: Eukaryota > Metazoa > Mollusca > Scaphopoda > Dentaliida > Dentaliidae > Pictodentalium > Pictodentalium vernedei. The sequence goes on from CM062294.1 coordinate 386,943,590, forward strand.
TTCCGTATATACGCCACTACTGTCGTATTGTCGGACAGGATTTGGACATGAGCTTTGTGAATAATGTCCATCCAATGACGTAACGCAAGCCAAATTGACATCATTTCCTTGATGTTTATGTGCTTGCTTAGGAACTGTGGATCCCAAAGACCCTGGCATCTCGAATCCGTTGGGATCAATGATGCACCCCAACCTGTTTGACTGGCATCCGTCATAATCGTAAAACTCGGATCCGGCAACTGCAGCGGAACTCCCTGAGTTAACCACTGAATGTTTGCCCAAGTCTGAATCTCTTGTTTCACTTGATCTGACAAGAGAACGTCTATGTCGAGCAAATGAATCTTCACACTCCAATTCTGAGTTAAGAAAATTTGGAGAGGACGAGTGCGTAACCGCCCCATCGGAATGAGATCTGCAGCGGCTCCGCACAGACCTATCAGTCTCATGAACCCCCTCGCTGTGACTTTGTCTGCATGAAGACAATAGCGAGCGTAACAACTGACTAATTTCGCTCTGGTTAACGGCAGACGAACGAGATTGTTGTGCGTCTCGAAGCTCATTCCCAGATGAGTGAATGACTTGGACTGCACCAGATCCGACTTCTCCTCGTTTATAACAAAACCGAGACGTCGGAGCAATAGAAGCAGATTCTGCACATCGTTCTGAAGCGTTAACTCGTTGCCATACCTCTGAAGAATGTCGTCCAGGTAGGCCGACGTTACCGCAGACGAATGAGCTCGGAAATACATCATTACCGAGTTCATTACCCGAGTGAAAGCCCAGGGTGCTAGGTTCAATCCGAAGCACATCACCCGAAATTGATACACCACTCCCAGGACTGCGAAGCGTAGATACTTTCTGAATGTCGGATGTACCATGACATGAAAGTACGCATCTTTGAGATCTATGCTTGTAGCATAATCGTTCACCCGAATACTCGCTCTGACCGACCGAATCGTCTCCATATAGAATTTCGGAGCGACGATCAGCTTGTTTATCCAGCTCAAATCTATGACTGGACGGAACGAGCCGTCTGGTTTCGGAACCAGAAACAGATGGCTGTAGAATCCCGGTGTTTCCTGGTCTTCTACGACCTCTACCGCGTTCTTCATTAAAAGAGACTGCACCTCCGATAACAGAGCATCTCTTTTCTGCGGATTTGACGGAAGTTGAGTCCATTTTGGACTTCGAGTTAAAGGAGGCTTTCGTTTGAAGGATATTCTAAGACCTTCCGAAATCACCCCTCTCACCCAAGGGTCGTCCGTAATCGACGCCCACTCGACAACCTTCCGCCAACCGGAACACGATAGAGGTTGAAGCCATCACCTCCTGGACCTGCGAGGCCTGCGGGAGGAGAAACCACGTCCCGTCGACCTCGGGGCGTCCGACCGATTGTCCCGGCCCGAAGGACGTCCCGCACGTGAGTCGTTGCCTTGACGGTCTCTTGAATAAGACCAAGAGGACGCACCGGAACTTCTATAGGAACCTTTCTTGGGCGCATTAGTCCCAGAAGTGCCTGTCTTACTCTTATCTGCCGTATCCGACTTTTTGGAAGCGGATTTAAACAGCAGAGAATCCGAAGCTTTCTTAGTAATTTTATCGTAGATTGCAGAAAGCTTGCCGTCGAAGAGAAGTTCTCCGGAGACCGAAGCGATTCTGAGAGAGTTCTTCACCTTACTATCCACGCGTGTGGATGTAGCTAGGGCTGCGTCACGTCTAACCAACTCCAGGTTTGCCACTGAAAGGGCGGAGTTATACGTGGAATAAGCTACTGCCCTTGAAAGAAGTCTTAAAGAGGATTGTATATCCTGGAATTCTTTCCCTTGAAGACGCAGTGATAACGCCTTTGTAAGGTGGTCTGCGTAAGATAAAGCGTCTAAACTGGCCCTGTTAGACGTAATTGTCGTATCCAACACCGCGGTTGGAACGGATGTAGACGACGGTAATGACAATTCTAAGTCTTCCGCCTCATCGTCAAGACGCAGAGGAACTCTTGGAATACCCTGTCCTGCCGTATCGAATTTATTCCTTGCATTAATGAAAGGCAGGTTAAGAGCATTGGAGGACAAGAAACCAGCTTTGCCTGTTTTGGAAGCAAGCTTGAAGATAGCGTCGTTCAATAATTCAAATGTTCTTGTGACATTATTGGACTGAGACGGAAACTCAGGGACGATGTCTCTGAACCGCTCGAAGAATTCAGTGTCCAATGACGCTATCAGTCTCTTGTCCGGTACCGCAGCAGTCTGGCCCGACGGAACAACCTGAGGAAGGAAGTGCCGGATGAAATCCACAGCAGCTTTATGTTGTTCCGAAAGGGATAGCTCCAAGTCATCCGTATCCCTTTCACCATCCGGTCGGACCTCATGATGCTCCCGGTCGTCCGCACCCGATGCTTCGGCGGAGCATACCGACCCAGCGCTGTCGGATAATTCCCGATCCGACACCGATTCTGTCGATTGCTGGGATGCTGCGCGATAATTTGTGCTATCTGAGCTAGCACGTCCGTCATCGAGGCCTGCGGTGTAGCGGTCTTTCGCTGTTTAGCCGCGGGAAGCTCCGCATCAACTGACTCCCGCATACTCTTCCTATGCGAATGTCCGGAGTCTACCGGCCTCGTGGCTACCGGATGGCGTGACCTGGTCGCCAAAGAATCCCATATCGTCAAAGCTGGTAGAATATCCGCGGTCACGTAGCCAAGGTGTGGTCGTGTGCGCTGGTGAGAGGATGAGGAAGCCTGAGCAGTCTCTGCGGACTGCCTATACAACGGAGCGTCCCGAGCGACGGACGTGTGCTCCGCTTGCGACACATTTTGTACCACAACATCAGGTCCCTGATGTTGTTGTATGAGAGAGGGGCCTCTCTCGCTCGGGGCCCGGCTGGACCTGGACGAGCTAAGAACCGGACTAGAAGGCTTCCTCCGATCTCTCCTATCATCCGCGGTCACTGGGTGTGCACCTTGTATGTTTATAGTGCTCGCTTCACCCAACATTTCCTCCTGGACTGCAATGGACGAACCCGGCCGCCGAACCATTCGGTGAATGGACGCTACACCGGGCGAGCTAGCGGACGACCGCGCCGTCGATCCTACTTGGGACCTCTTAGGCAACTGTTGTATCTCCATGAGCACTTTTGCCGCTAGCTCTGCATTCAATTGTGACGACGGAAGTGCACTCTTGGAAGATAACATGGAAACATCACCCTGTTCTTGTTCCTCTGAAATAGAAACTGATAGACTAGAGTGACCCTGCGGAGAAAGGACCGGCATAGCCCTTTCTCCACTAACAACATACCGTGACACACGTTTCCAATGTTTGTCATCCCAATATTGACATATTGAACAGGAGTTAGTGCGAGTACGCTGACTACAATTAATACAATGATCATGAAAGTCAGAGAAAGATTTCTTCCTATTACAATTTGAACAATGTCCTTTCATTGTGAAAAGACAACAACAAGTCCTAGTACTCGCACAAACCCCTAAACACAAAGATACATAATAACATGATCCATAAACATTGAAACAAGAGGCCCCAGGGGGCCTGAGGGCGCTCACCTGACATGGTAGCCTAAATATCAACCCAGAGAATTGATTTCCACAAGTTGCATCTGCTCCTCCTAAGAAAAGCTGAAACCAAATATCCAAATATTCTGCCCAGTGGATCTAAAAAAAGATTTTTAAAGAATATTCCTCATACTGAACTAAGTCATAATTCGGGCTCCCACAGGAAGCCCATATATGAACCCAGGGACTTGGCTTTAACAAACCTGAATCTCACACCCCTAAGGATTCTGCACACCAAATATCAAAACATTCCGACTGCTGGATCTGAAGAAGAAGATTTTTAAAGAAAATTCCTCATTTTGAACCAAGTTACAATTCGAGCTCCCACAATCAGCCCAAATATGGACCTAGGGACATGGCTTGAACAAACTTGAATCTTACCCCCCTAAGGATGCTGCATAAAAAATATCAAAAGCATTCATCTGCTGGATCTGAAGATTTTTAAATAAAATTCCTCATTTTGAACTAAGTTGTCATTCAGGCTCCCATAGTGAGCCCAAATATGAACCAAGGGACTTGGCTTGAACAAACTTGAATCTCAGCCCCCTAAGGTTGCTCCATGCCAAATATCAAAACATTCCAACTGTTGAATCTGAAGAAGAAGATTTTTAAAGAAAAATTCCTCATATTGACTAAGTTATAATTTGGGCTCCCACAGGGAGCCCAAATATGGACCCATGGACTTGGCTTTAACACACTTGAATCCCCCCTCCCCCCAAGGATGCTACTCACCACATATCAAACCATTCCGACTGCTGGATCTGAAGAAGAAGATTTTTTAAGAAAATTCCTCATTTCGAACAAAGTTACAATTCAAGCTCCCACATTGAGCCCAAATATGGACCTAGGGACATGGCTTGAACAAACTTGAATCTCACCCCCCTAAGGATGCTGCATACCAAATATCACAAGATTCTGCCTGCTGGATCTGGAGAAGAAGATTTTCAAAGAAATTTGCCTGAAATGCACTAAGTTCAAATTTGGGCTCCTATACTGAGCCCAAATATAAACCCAAGGGGCCGATTTGAACAAATTTGAATCAGATCCACCCCACAATGTTGCATACCCAATATCAAAAGATTCTGCCTGCTGGATCTTGAGAAGAAGATTTTCAAAGAAATTTGCCTGAAATGCACTAAGTTCAAATTTGGGCTCCTATACTGAGCCCAAATATAAACCCAAGGGGCCGATTTGAACAAACTTGAATCAGATCCACCCCACAATGTTGCATACCAAATATCAAAAGATTCTGCCTGCTGGATCTGGAGAAGAAGATTTTCAAAGAAATTTGCCTGAAATGCAGTAAGTTCAAATTTGGGCTCCTATACTGAGCCCAAATATAAATCCAGGGGGCCGATTTGAACAAACTTGAATCAGATCCACCCCACAATGTTGCATACCAAATATCAAAAGATTCTGCCTGCTGGATCTGGAGAAGATTTTTTAAGAAATTTGCCTGAAATGCACTAAGTTCGAAATCGGGCTCCTATACTGAGCCCAAATATGAACCCAGGGGCCGATTTGAACAAACTTGAATCAGATCCACCCTCCAATGTTGCATACCAAATATCAAAAGATTCTGCCTGCTGGATCTGGAGAAGATTTTTTAATGTTTTTCCCATTGCTTACAGTGTTAAAAAGTGCTGACTCAGCACTTTTTCAATGTCCCAAAACTGTACCCTATGATAAAACCGATGGCAATTTTTTTTTTTACCAATTCTTTCTGTTGGTCCTAAGGAAGCTTCACACCAAATAAAAATTCTCGGTGCCGTGCAGTTTTGGAGATATGGGCGTTTTAATTTTTTTCTATTTTTAGCTCCTGCGGTTCCCATGGGGCTACGGGAGAACAAAAATCAGCATAAATTAGGTACTTATGACCCAATAAGCCCTCACATAAAATTTGGTTCAAATCAGCCTCTCAGTTTGGAAAACAGAAATTTTGGGCGGGGCCAAAAAATTTGCCCCTCCCATAACGACGCCAAGTATAGCCCCACAAACTTCTCTTGAACAAATCTGAGTCTACACCTCAAAAGGAAGCTGCACACCAAATATCAAGTCTCTGCTACTGCTGGTTCATGAGAAGAAGATTTTTTAAGATTTCAGCACACTTTTTGGGTGTGGCCCTACCCATGGGCGGGGCAACTTGATTTGAACAAAATCAAATTGCAATGTCTTAACAAACTATTATCTCAAATATCAATTAAACTGGTTCAGCGGTTTGGGAGGAGAAGACGCAAACACCATGTTCACGGACGACGGACGACGGACGGTGAGTGATCACTATAGCTCTCCTGACTGAAAGTCAGGTGAGCTAAAAAGCAATTGAAATTCAAAATAATTTCTGATAAATATTATTTCAGCGAAGCCCAAGTTTCTGAAAAGTAACGTTGAGCCCCAATGGATCCCAAGGGTAATTGTGGTCAAAAATTTTAAAATTATTTTAAATAATTAATGCAACACTTACGGATAATAATAATGTATCTAGTAATGAGTAAACTACTCCAAAGGCAAAAAGCCCCCCTCAAAAGAGACTGTTGCCAATGTAAACAAGAAGTGTATAAACACCAGAAAACATGACTCCAGGCACTGACAATACTGGCCCGAAATCAGTTATCAACAATACACACTATCTGATGCAAAACAGAGACTTCCAGAGAAGAATCTGCAGAACATCAGATGGTAGATGCCGAACACAACGTCTAAACACCCATGGGTGAGAACGTAAACATGGGGAAAATAACAGAATTCATTCTGTAACCAAGCTAATTCTCCCAAGAAATTTTAGTAGTAATCTTACTCAAAAATATGCCAAAAGCATGGGGAATAGCAAGGGGGGACTTACAGGATAAGGAGAGAGGAAACACTGAATAAGCAGTGCAACTTCAAAGCAAGAATGACAACAACAGGCCCATGCCTCGAAAATAGGCAACTTAACATAATTTCATTACAAAATTTTAAGTTACAGCCCTGAATATTTTCTGTCACTCCTTTTTCCTCTCCTCCTTCTCTATCCTCCTTAGAATCACCATTTCTCCAATATTTATGTGTCTGGCATCATTTAAACTGAGATTTACAAGCACAAAGATCAGTGAGAAGTTAACTGATGAAGGGCCAAACAAAGAATGATGATTGGCGCCAATTTCGGAACGTCCTTGACACTGCGCATGTGCAGTAAGGGCAATGTATGGAGATCCTTCAGGACATGATTTCTTTTGGTTTTAGATGCAAATTTTGGGGATTGGGGGCAAAATTTGTGTTTGGCCCTAGATTTTTAAGAGTTAGCACCAGCTAAGTCTGGATCATTGGTACAGTATAAAAATATTGAATCTACTAACCATTCTGACATCTTTCTGTGATGTCCTCTGTGCTGAACGCTTCTAGTTCTATGCTTCGTTTCTTCCCCATTCTTCACAAAGAAATCTTCAGGAATACGAATCAACCGTTCAACGATCACTCAACACTGACAGCAGTTGGAAATAAATATAAACTACAGTCTACAATCTACATTGTAATTATTATAGAAATTACCACAGACTGATTTATTCTTCTAATTGTCTTCTTCTCCTGTGAACTTTCTACTTGATGTCTTATTAACATTTCTCAGCTTTTTATTTTACTAACTCTCAGTAAAATGATAACACGTAGCAAGTACAAATTGGGCAGTCCCACGAACAGTCCATCAGCATCCAATACCGGTGCTAGATATCTTACATGTAAAGTAAGTGTCAACCGATCAAACTAATTCAAGTAAAGTGCTGTTCCCAGAGTCACATCGAGTGAAATATAAACTCAATAAAGATAGATCTCTTGATAAAAAAATGGATGCCTGTAACAGAGCACAATCTGTACGAAGTGTCCAAACAAATGGTGGCCTGAGATTATTTTTCCAAGCTGGCATATGGGAAGTGCAGAAAAAGTCTTTGCACTCTTTTTACAACTGTTATCCAAACAAGTTATATGCTGTTTCGTCATGTTTCGATAGAGATCAAAATGGTTTAATTCCATCTGAGCGTCACAAAATAATTAGGAAGTCCGATCCAAGTATCTCATACTCTGTAAATTTATACCATACCAGATGCTCTATGCTTGTGAATGGCCCAGACGAAAAGAGATTTACATCAACTGATTTACTGGAAATTTTACTTCATGTGCAGTCTGCTGATGCATCAGTTAATGCAACTGACTTGAACCAGAAAATAATTAATTCAATCAAGGAATGCAGGGCAAATAGAAATCACACCAGTGAAAACGTTGGTACAAGTACAAACACCAAGCCTACGTCATCACAAACGAAACATCCCTCTTCATCCTGTGGAATGCTGAATGGTGTACAAGGGTCGAAGTCAAATGACAGCAAGTGCAAAAATATTATGCTTTGTCCAGTTTGTTCCAACTCTACTATTGATGCTGATGCCATAGAGTGTACAGAATGTCTTGGATGGTTTCACCCTGTTTGTGTTATTATGGACAATTCAGACTTCCTGTATCACCAACAAAATAGCAAATCTCAGTTTGTATGTCTGCTGTGTCAAAGTACACAAGAAAATGAAAACAGTGCATCAGTCGCCGAAGAGAAAATAACAAATTTAGTGTCGTCCATTCCATCTACATGTTCTCAGGTCACAGTGTTGAAAGGCACCAGAACAGCAATCACCTCATCAAATCCAGTTTTAACACCTACCAGATCAACAGTAACTTCAACCACATGCTGTCATCAACAGACATCACTACAAACAGTTTCGGCAGTATCAGGATCCAGTTATTACTCATCAGTCAGTTCATCTACAAATCCAACTTCTAGTCGTCTATCAAGCACATCTACTGACCCCAAAGTTCGGGTGCTACACCTGACAAAAATTAATCAACCATCCAATTCAAAATCTCAATTATCTCATCCTAAATCAGATTTCATAACCAGAAGTTATTCTCAGAAACAGCTAGAAGACAAAATGAAACAATTAGACAACATGATTTCTAGAGAATCAGCAAGAGATGCTTATATTAGAAAGCTACAAAACAAACAGTTGAGAAGCTAACTAACTTTAATCCAAACAACCAGGATGTCAAGAATTTGAAGTTTAAGGTTCAACAGCTAGAAATAGAGAAAATTCAGATGAAATGTGATTTTCAAATGAACATTTGCACTATGAAATCAGACCTTGAGAGTAAATTCAACGACCTAAAGCTTGAAGTTGAACTTATGAAGAGGACAGCAGAAATACAAAGTCTCTACAGGAGGGCAGAAGACAGATATGACGTGAATGAAATAGCCAATCCAAACAGGCGGAACAATTTTGCACCAATTAATAGACGAAGAGCTAAAACCAACAACGTTTCTACGAAACAACAAAAAACAGCTTTCAGCCATAATTATGAAAGACCCATCCCTCATATAAATTCATGTGTAAACTACAGGCTCCAGTATCAAACTGCAATTGAGGACAAAGCAAGTCAAGAATTGCCATTGGACTTGTCTATATTAAAAGGCATACAACAAACAACTCACAGCCAGTTTTCAAAAGAACAAGATCATCTGCAATCTCTCCCGGGATTGCCGGGAATACCTGATGTTGACCCCATAGTGTGCAGCGATGGTAATTGTTAAAAAATCATCGTCCAAGAAGCCATTAACAGTACATCTCATATGAAAACACTTCAGAATTCTCCTCTGCTGTTCAGCACCACACCAGATGTACACATAGACAATGCATGTACAGATGCTTCCTTATTTAATCCAGTAACATCAGTACAGGTTGTGAATGGTGAAAACAGTGTACTTGATTGCAGAGTGAAACAATTAAATGTCTCTTCCCTCAATGTTGTTGATAGAGATTCATCGGTAAAGACAATTACAGGTAGTGACAGTATGCATGCACCTGTAGTAACCCAATCTGTTTCAGCAGGTAGCTACTTGCCCTCTTCATATAACTCTTTTTTAGAGTTGGGCCTCACAGAAAATCCAAGGCCACCCTGGACAAAACAGTAAAGTGCCTTTCTAAATCACAATCTTCATCCATCTCTTTAATTTCTTACAACATACATGGTTACAAATCAAACTCATCTGCATTAATGGATCTCTGCAAAATTCACGATATCATTTTCTTGCAAGAACACTGGCTTCATAGATATGAAATTGGCAAAGTTTCTGACGATTTGAGATCACATGGTTTCTGTTCTCTGTGGAAAACGTTTGACGATGAAGACTTCCAACCTCTTATTCGCAGATCTAGAGGGCAGGCTGGTGTTGCATTGCTATGGAGAGACAATTTAAACTCAGCAATAAAAGTTCACCCTGATGGTAACTCAAGAATCATTTCAGCAACACTAAATACATCTCCTCAACAAACTTGCTTTGTGGGAGTGTACATGCCATGTGATGGATATAAATCATCTGTCTCTGATTATAAAGACTCACTTCATCAGCTATCAGAAATATTTACGAAATTCTCTTCATCAAATATCACACTGTATGGAGACCTGAATGCTTCACTTCATCGTCATGATAAAACAAAGAAACTGGACAGTTTATTGGAAGAGTTTTGTCGAAATGAAAAATTAACTTTACCAAAATGTATTGATTCCGACTACCCTTCGGGGCCAACATTTTATAGTTACAGTGGTAACACTTCCACGATAGATTACTTCTTAGTAAAAGAAAATGCACAGTACATAAACGACATTTTACTCATTGATGTGCCATCAGGAACATCAGATCATATTCCAATCTGTGCAAAATTATATGCCAACATAGAAAGAAATCCAAGAAACCTCAAGAATAGTAAACAAATGCTTAAAATGAAGCCTATGTGGTCAAAAGCTGATATCCATACATATAAAAATAATTTGAAAGATGGTGTTAATTCATTGCACCCTAACTCTCTTTCAACTGCTTTTGATTTAGAAATGGCTGTCAACAACATTAACAACATCCTGATAGGGTCCGAAAAGGGTTCGGTACCCAGGAAAAGGCCTGTTCAAACTCCTAGAAATGTTAAACCTCTCCCGGTTTACATTGTCAATCATTATAAAAGGGTTAAAAAAGCATTCTGGGAATGGAAGAAAAATGGTAAACCTCTCAATGCTCCATGTCACAACAACTTTAAAGATTTAAAGAAGACGTTCAGAAAACTTCAGAGACAACATGAGGCACTAAAGAGAAACATATTCTATGAAGAAATTGAACAGTCCGCTGAAGAAAATCAACAGACCTTTTTCAAACTAATTAAAAATCAAAGACGGATAAACGATAAAAATACCGAAGAATTACAACACAACGGAATCACATATAAGGGTCCAGATGAAGTTAGAGAAGGCTGGTCTCAGTACTTTGGTGAGCTCGCGCAACCATGTCACCAGAAATATTTTGATGATACAGAATACATGCCACATGCAATAAAACTCCAGCTGAATGCAGCGCCACCGTGCCCCCACGTGGGCAATGGGGGGTGAAGTGTCTTGCCCAAGGACACAACGCGGTTGCCGCAGGTGGGATTCAAACCGAGGACCTCTCGGCTTGCAGCCTGCACCTCTACCTACTGAGCCACCGAGCCCCCACCAAAGGAAGATGTTAATGCACACAAATGCACTAAGTTTGAAGGTCATTGCTTTTGGCAATGTTTTTTTCTCTCTTTTTATGGAAATTCATAAATATACCCTTCAGAGAGTGCAAAAGGGATAAGTTGCTGCACAAATGCAGTAAGTTCAAAGACTGGTGATAACGGCAAAAATTTTTTCAATAGCTCACATCTAGAGGTCACTCCGAACATACATACAAAGTTTCAAAGTGATCCGATCATAAATGAGACCCGAAGGGTGTGCTAAAGAGAAATATTGAAGGCTTACTAAACTATGTTCAAAGGTCGTTGACTGTGGCAATATTTTTCGACAGAAATGGAAGAAAATCGATAACTCCCATATAGATATAAACAAGCACACCAAGTTTCCAAGCGATCCAATCATAAATGTGCCCTGCAGGGTGTGTCAAAAGGAAATATTGATGCATAACTGCACGAAGTTTTTACTAAGTTCATCAGAGGTCATTGCCAATGGCAACTATTTTTGACCAAAATGGTACAGTGGCAATATTTTTCGACAGAAATGGAAGAAAATCGATGGCTCCCATCTAGAGCTCACCCCAAACAAGCACACCAAGTTTCAAAGCGATCCGGTCAAAAATGTGCACTGCAGGCTGCGTCAAAGGGAAATATTGATGTATAACTGCACGAAGTACATCGAAGGTCATTGCCAGCGGCAACATTTTTTTGAAATTGAAGAAAAGCGATAGCTTCCCTCTAGAGATAACCCCAAACAAACATACCAAGTTTCAAACCATTCTGATCATAAATGTGTCCTGTAGGGCATGCTAAAGGAATATATTGATGCCTGACTAAACTAAGTTCAAAGGTTGTTGCTAGTGGCAACATTTTTTGACGGAAATGGAAAAAAATTGATAGCTCCCATCTAGAGGTCACCCAAACAAGCATGCCAGGTTTCAAAGCAATCCAATCATAAATGTGCCCTGTGGGGTGTGCCAAAGGGAAATATTGAGGTCTGGCTAAACTAAGTTCTAAGAATGTTGCCAGCGGCAACATTTTTGGACAGAAATTGAAGAAAATTGATAGCTCCCATCTAGAGGTCACCCCAAACAAGCATATGCCGACGGACGAGAAGTGACGGCAATAGCTCAGCTTGACTTTGTCAAGTTGAGCTAATAAAATGAAATACTACATACATTTAAGAACATTGCCAATGTAAACAACATCAATGAAAAAACAGGAGACAAGAAAACAGGCACAAAAAGGCCCAAAGTCAGAAACCAATTTAAATGCTACCAGATGCAAAGCTAGATCTTCATACGAAAGAAATGAAAGTGTCAATGACACTGTAGCTCAACTTGTCAAGACAAAGACATGTACATGTATAGTATGTGACACAGCAATGACAAACATCTAGGTAATGACCTGATAACAAAGGTACATATAAAGTATTGTAACGGTCTGTACATAAATACTGACCATTGCCTGTAACAAATGTATAGGTAAAGTATTGTAAAGGTGGGTGACAGTCAGATGCTAAACTAGAAAAGAAATCTTGGAGTCCCAGAGTGGGTCTGACTGAACCCCAAAATATTTGTTCTCATAGCACTGTGATAACAAAGGCACCCCAAAACACACTCATTCCTGTCCCAAGGTGAAAACAAAGGTACCCAAGAAGTTTCGTGAAGATCAGTTCACAAATATGAGCTGTGTAGAAGTTGTGACAAAAAACTGATTGGACCTAATTTGGGTACAAAATGGCCACTGGCAGCCATCTTGAATTTTGGACTGCACTCAGAAACACTCGTTCTCGTCCCAAGGTGATAACAAAGGTACCCAAGAAGTTTTGTGAAGATCGGTTCATAAATACAGCCTCTAGCCCAAGCCGTATTGACATGTGCACTTACAGTGTATAAGTAGCACTGAATAAATCAAAGTTCATCTAATTTGCATAATTTATGCACGAGAAAAAAACCTGTACTATATGTGATGTATTCCATGATACTAAACATTCATACAAAAATTTATTCAAATCAGAACTTTCATACAGAAGTTCTGTACAAAAGACTGATTGCACTAATTTTGGTACAAAATGGCTGCTGGTGGCCATCTTGAATTTCGGACCACACCCCAAAACACTCGTTCTCATCCCACGGTGATAACAAAGGTACCCAAGAAGTTTCGCAAAGATCGGTTCATAAATATGGCCTCTAGCCTGAGCCGTATAAAAGTTGTGTACAAAAAACTGATTAGACCTAATTTCGGTACAAAATGGCCACAGGCAGCCATCTTGAATTCTGGACCGCACCCAGAAACACTCGTTCTCATCCCAAGGTGATAACAAAGGTACCCAAGACGTTTCGTGAAGATCGGTTCATAAATACAGACTCTAGCCCGAGCCGTATTGACATGTGTACTTAATGTGTGGAAGTAGCACTGAAAAAATCAAAGTTCATCTAATTTGCATAATTTCTGCACGAGAAAAAAACCCGTATTATATGTGATGTATCCCATGGTACTACACATTCACACAAAAAATTATTCAAATCAGCGCTTTCATATGGAAGTTCTGTGCAAAAATCTGATTGCACCAAATTTTGTACAAAATGGCTGCCATCGGCCATCTTTAATTTCGGACCGGACCCAAAAACACTCGTTCTCGTCCCCGGTGATAACAAAGGTACCCAAGGAGTTTCGTAAAGATCGGTTCATAAATACGGCCTCTAGCCCGAGCCGTATTGGCATTTGCACTTACAGTGCTGAAAGTAACACCAAAAAACATCAAAGTTAGTCTAATTTGCATAATTTACGCACGAGAAAAAAACCCGTATTATATGTGATGTATCCCATGGTACTAAACATTCATACAAAAAATTATTCAAATCAGAGCTTTCATATGGGAGTTCTGTACAAAAAAACAGATTTCTGCATCGTCGGTACAAAATGGTGGCTGGCAGCCATCTTGAATTTCAGACCGCACCCAAAAACACTCGTTCTCGTCCCACGGTCATAACAAAGGTACCCAAGAAGTTTCGTAAAGATCGGTTCATAAATACGGCCTCTAGCCCGAGCCGTATCCAATTGTTGACGGACAGACGGACAGATGGACGACGGGCCATGGCATAAGCTCAAATTTGGCTTCGCCAAAGTTGAGCTAAAAACGATGCATCGGATAGAAGATGCAAGACAAAAAAGACCTAACACCCCTAGGGTGAGGACGTAACCATGGGGATAAACAGAATAAAAATTCTGTAATACACGTTAAACTCCCAAGAAATTTAACAAGAAGCGCTCATCTTGAACAGAACACAATATGAACAGAGTCCAAGAATGAGTCTACATCAAGCAATCCATCTCCATAGGATACACTGTAAATACTCGAGTCCCTCAGGAGTGACAAAAATAATCTGGGCATCATGCCTTTTCTTCAGTTGATCATAATGTAAAATGTAGAGCTCCCCTATGAAGCCCCATGATACAACCTATGTGGATTAATCTTAGTTACACACCTCTAGGGGGTACTGCATACAAAATTTTTAAATCTTCAGCAACATAGCCAATTCCGGCTCCCATAGGGAGCCCAAATATTAACCCAGGCTCTCAATTTGAATACAGTTGAATCTGACTTCCCTAGAGATGTTTTATACCAAATATGAAAGCATTCCGACTGGTGGATCTGAAGAAGAAGATTTTTAAAGAAATTTCCTCATATCACACTAAGTAAATATTTGGGCTACCATAGCGAGCCCAAATATATACCTAGGGATCTGATATGAACAAACTTGAATCTGACCCCCTTAGAGATGTTGCATACCAAATATGAAAGCATTTTGACTGGTGGATCTGAAGAAGAAGATTTTTAAAAATTATCCCCCACATTGAACAAAGTTAAAATTTGGGCTTCCGTAGGAAGCCCAAATACTAACCTAGACACTTGGTTTGAACAATCTTGAATCTGACCCTCATAACAATGATGTATACCAAACATTAAAAGATTATGACTGGTGGTTCTGAAGAAGATTTTTAAAGAATATTCCCCATATTACCCTATGTTAAACATTCGGGCTCCAGTATTCAGCCCAAATATGCACCAATAGGCTTTATTTTAACAAACTTGTATCTCACTCCCCTATGAATGCTGTATACCAAATATCAAAAGATTCTGATGACTGGTTCTGGGGAAAAGATTTTTTAAAATTTTTGCAAATATGCTGACTCGGCATTTTTTCGATGCCCATTACAGAACACCCTAACATAACCGATGGCAATTTTTTTTTACCATTCAATTCTACTGGTCGTAAGGATACCTCATACCAAATAACAGCTCTCTGTTCTATGTGGTTTGGGAAATATGGGCGTTTGAAAATATTTCTATTTTTAGCTCAGAGGGTTCCCATGGGGATGCAGGAATTTTTTTTTTTTTTTTTTTGTATGAGTCAAGTACTTATGACCCAATAATACCACATACCAAATTTGGTTCAAACTGGACCATCGGTTCAGAAAATAGAAATTTTGGGGGGCCAAAAATCTTACCCCTCCCATTACGAAGCCCAATACTGCTTCACGAACTTCGTTTGAACAAATTTGATTCTACATCTCAAAAGGAAGCTGCATGGCAAATATCAAGTCATTGTATACACTACTTCATGAGAAGAAGATTTTTAAAATATTTTGGGGCATTTTTCCCACTCCCTCCCTATGGGGCTGGGCATGTTGAGTTGAACAAAAATGCAATGCCCCTTTGGGACCATCACTCACACAAACTTTCACTTGAATTGGCCCAGTGGCTTTGGAGGAGAAGACCAAAACATGGTGCTGACAGACGACAGACGGACGAATGGACGACAGACGGAGAGCGATGAGATTAGCTCAGCTTGACTTTGTCAAGATGAGCTAAAAAGGAGATTTAAAAGCACAGCTCATTGTTACTGACTTTAGGGCCAAAGAAAGAATGATATTGGCGCCAATTCTGGTCTCTTCCTGACCACTGTCACGCGCAGAGAGTAAAAGTATGAAGGGCCAGATAAGACTTTTAATTTTTGGTTTTGTATGCAAATTTTGGGGATTGGGGGTTCAAAATTTGTGTTTGGCCCTTGATAATTTCGAGTTTGCACCAGCTAGTCTGGGCCATTGGTTGTCGCATAAAAATAGAAAGCAATGAGCAATAGAGATTTGGTTACTCCCACTACTGCCACCAGAGTGCACTCAGCCTGCTGGCTTGAAATGCAATATCTATTATCTAGCTCAGATCAACACCAACAAAATGTAATGTACACAGATAAAAAAAAAAAAAAATTTATGGGAGCCAATCTCTCTGAGGGTTTGATGAATGACCCTTTGCTCGTTTTTTTAATTTATTTGACACATGGTGAAAGCCAACATGCCAGGGCCATTCCCAAATCAGCATTTCTGTTTGGGTCTCTTCACTCCAATCCACTGTGGTATGGTGTCCACATTTGGCTTGTGCCATCATGGTGGAACACAAATATGTCAAGCCAAAACCTAACAAAGCTCTCTTGTGAGGTCTCTACTGGTGTGGGGGGGGGGGGGGGGGGGGGCATAGGGAGCATCAGACTATTGGCAAACCCTAGTCAGCAGGAATCAAACAAATTTTAGTGTATTTGTACAGAAAAGGGATTTCTAAAGGAATGATTTTTTCTGCGAGGGTTTTTGTCAGGGAGGAATTTTGTTGAGGGGGAATTTTGTCAAAGAGGGATTTTGTTGGGTTGCCAAAGAGGGATTTTGTTGGGGCGGGGAAGGGTGCATTAGTGCCAGAGAGATTACATATTGGGGATTCTGATGGTAATCCTTATTTAACTGGTCATGTAATTCTATAGAACAAGAGATCTGTCTGCTATTTTTGACATTATCAATATGTTTAAGGTATCGAAGACTTATACTGACATTTCTAATGAGATGTACATGGCATAAACAAATGCATTACTTTGGTAATTTCTTACACTGATAGCCTGAAGCATGATAACATGTTTTGTTACAAGACAGAATCCTGGATGGACAGCGATATTAGTGAATGTCCTATAGATTTCAAAGTCTGGTACAAACAATACACTAAAGATTCCTTACCTGGAGGAAGAGCATGTCGATAAATACATTTTTCACCATTGGGGCAGCTCCAGAACCAACCGTATTTGTTGCCTTCTACGGCTTCAAGGAAGAACTTACAAATCTGCACAAAAAAAATAATCTACTCACCAATTGTTATACAATTATGACAATACAGGGTTTTCGCAGGCAACAACTGATAAAATTCAAGGCTATTCAAGGCTGTTTCTTGATATACTTCAGCATTTTTCAAGGCCCTACAACAGCAAAATTCAAGGATTTTCAAGGTCTTGCCTTCACTAATCCTGACTAGGACCTCTGGTCATTACCCCTTCCTCCAACCTCCCTATAAGAGAAGTGAAAGGAGGGGTAATGACCAGAGGGTTCTAGTTTGGACTATCACTTCACAACTCTGGCATATAAAACTATATAGTTATGATTACATGCTTCATCAGCATTTTATTTCATAAATATTTAAGGCCTTTCAAGGCCTCCGGACACATTTTGCAGGATTTCAAGGCATTGACTGACTCAAATCCAAGGTTGTTCCTTGAATCCAAAGCTGCAGTAACCCAGAAATTTTCCCACAAATTTTATTCCTACTATACTTATCATACTAACACAACATGCCTTGCTCTTTATTAGTCTCTCTTCTTGATGAAAGTGTCAATGACACTGTAGCTTAACTTGTGTGTTGTGTTTGATGAAAAGGATAATGTTCAATGTTTATGAAAGGATTATGAAATAAGACAAGAATTGTGATAATTGGGAATATGTTCATTTCTGTTCCCTGTATGCTATGTGTTTGATAAAAATAATATGAGGTGTACACTGTACTAAAGAGCTGAGGGGTGGGTTAATATGACCTCAGAGTTAATGCATGTGGCCCTCATAGTTAACGGAAATCAACAAAAGTTACCAAGTTACAGTGAAATTATTCCAAAATGAGTCATCCTATCAAGTTACATTGAAATCCCTTCATAAATATGGCATGTAGACTATGCTAAAGGTTTTCGGGCTTTGGGTCCCTGTAGCCATCAATTTCCCAATTGCGTCCAAAAGGGATGTTCTCATCTAGACATTATAAGAAGTCAATCTACCAAGTTACAATGAAATCCCTTCATAAATATGACCTGTAGACTGTGCTAAAGGTTTTTGGGCTTTGGGCTCAGGCAGCCATCATGGTTGAATGATCGCAACCAAAAGGGGACATTCTCATCTGGGCATCATCTAGAGTGATCCTACGAAGTTACAATGAAATCCCTTTATAAATATGACCTGTAGACTGTGCTCAAGGTTTTTGGGCTTCGGGCACCTGTAGCCATCACAGCTGACCAATCACGACCAAAAGGGAATGTCATCATCTAGGCATTATATGGAGTCAACCTAACAGGTTACAATGAAATCCTTCCATAAATATGACCTTTTGCCTATGCTAAAGGTTTTTGGGCGCGGGCACCCATCAAGGCTGAATGATCGCGATCAAAATGGGACGTTCTCTTCTAGACATTATTTGGAGTCATCCTACCTAGTTACAATGAAATCCCTTCATAAATATGACCTGTAGACTGTGCTAAAGGTTTTCGGGCTTCGGGCCGCTGTAGCCGTCACAGCTGCCCAATCATGTCCGAAAGAGGGCTTTCTCATCTAGACTTTATATGAAATCAACCCACCAAGTTAAAATGAAATTCCTCAATAAATACGACCTGTAGACTGTGCTAAAGGTTTTCTGGTTTTGGGCTCGGGCAGTCATCACGGTTGGCAGATCACGCCCAAATGGGGAAATTCTCATCTAGACATCATAAGGAGTCAGCCTACCAAGTTACAATGAAATCCCTCCATATTAAACATGACCTGCAGACTGTGCTAATAGTTTTTGGGTTTCGGGCTTGGGCAGCCATCACAGTTGACAGATCATGCCCAAAAGGGGAGGTTCCCATCTAGGCATTATACAGAGGCATCCTACCAAGTTACAATGAAATCCCTTCATATTAAACATGACCTGTAGACTGTGCTAATGGTTTTCGGGTTTTGGGCTTGGGCAGCCATACCAGTTGACCGATCGCGACCAAAAGGGGATGTTCTCATCTAGACATGACTCCAAACCTGCATATGAAATTTCGTGACGATCAGACAAGAACTGCAGGGTGTGGCCCGTGCTGAAGGAAAATGTGAACAGACAAAGAGACTTCTGCACATGTGATGGCAATAGCTTATCTTGACTTTGTCAGGTTAAGCTAAAAAATTAAAAAATATGAAGTAATTTATATATTTTTTATACTTACCAATGGCCCAGACTAGCTGGAGCTAACTCAAAAATATGTAGGGTCAAACACAAATTTTGCCCCAAATCCCCCAAATTTGGATGCAAAACCAAAAATTAGAAGTCCTGTCTGGCCCTCCAAACATTTACCCTCCGCACATGCGCAGACGCCAGGAAGTCACTGAAACTGGCGCCAACATCATTCTTTGTAAAAACAAGAGGCCCCAAGGAGCCTTAGTCGCTCACCGGCCAAAGTGGTTCAAAGAAGTATTTGGGGGTCACATTCAGTTAAACATGGTTCATCAACTTGACAAAGGAATGAAGTCATGAGAGACAAATTTTATGGAACTAGGGCCATAGCTTGAACAAACTTGAATCTTAACCCCCTAAGGATGTTGCATACCAAATATCAAAAGCATTTATCTGCTGGATCTGTAGAAGAAGATTTTTAAAGAAAATTCCTCATTTTGAACTAAGTTATCATTCGGCTCCCACAGTGAGCCCAAATATGAACCCCGGGACTTGGCTTGAACAAACTTGAATCTCACCCCCTAAGGATGCTGCAGGCCAAATATCAAAACATTCCGACTGCTGAATCTGAAGAAGATTTTTAAAGAAAAATTCCTCATATTGATCGAGTTATAATTTGGGTTCCCACAGGGAGCCCAAATATGGACCCAGGGACTTTGCTTTAACAAACTTGAATCTCACTCCCCTAAGGATGCTACACACCACATATCAAAACATTCCGACTGCTGGATCTGAAGAAGAAATTTTTTTAAGAAAATTCCTCATTTCGAACTAAGTTACAATTCAAGCTCCCACAGTGAGTCCAAATATGAACCTAGTGACATGGCTTGAACTCACCCCCCTAAGGATGCTGCATACCCAATATCAAAAGATTCTGCCTGCTGGATCTGGAGAAGAAGATTTTTAAAGAAATTTGCCTGAAATGCACTAAGTTCAAATTGGGCTCCTATACTGAGCCCAAATATGAACCCAGGGTTCCGAATTGAACAAATTTGAATCAGATCCTCCCCACAATGTTGCATACCAAATATACCTACTGGATCTGAAGAAGAAGATTTTTAAAGAAAATTCATCATTTTGAACTAATTTATAATCTGGGCTACCACAGTGAGCCCAAATATGAACCCAGGGACTTGGCTTGAACAAACTTGAATCTCACCCCCCTAAGCATGCTGCATACCCAATATCAAAAGATTCTGCCTGCTGGATCTTGAGAAGAACATTTTTAAAGAAATTTGCCTGAAATGCACTAAGTTCAAATTGGGCTCCTATACTGAGCCCAAATATGAACCCAGAGGCCAGAGGGTCGATTTGAACAAACTTGAATCAGATCCACCCCACAATGTTGCATACTAAATATCAAAAGATTCTGCCTGCTGGATCTGGAGAAGAAGATTTTTTAAGAAATTTGCCTGAAATGCACTAAGTTCGAATTCGGGCTTCTATAGTGAGCCCAAATATGAATCCAGGGGGCCGATTTGAACAAACTTGAATCAGATCCTCGCCACAATGTTGCATAACAAATATCAAAAGATTCTGCCTGCTGGATCTGGAGAAGAAGATTTTTTAAGAAATTTGCCTGAAATGCACTAAGTTCAAATTGGGCTCCTATACTGAGCCCAAATATGAACCCAGGGTTCCGAATTGAACAAATTTGAATCAGATCCTCCCCACAATGTTGCATACCAAATATACCTACTGGATCTGAAGAAGAAGATTTTTAAAGAAAATTCATCATTTTGAACTAATTTATAATCTGGGCTACCACAGTGAGCCCAAATATGAACCCAGGGACTTGGCTTGAACAAACTTGAATCTCACCCCCCTAAGCATGCTGCATACCCAATATCAAAAGATTCTGCCTGCTGGATCTTGAGAAGAACATTTTTAAAGAAATTTGCCTGAAATGCACTAAGTTCAAATTGGGCTCCTATACTGAGCCCAAATATGAACCCAGAGGCCAGAGGGTCGATTTGAACAAACTTGAATCAGATCCACCCCACAATGTTGCATACTAAATATCAAAAGATTCTGCCTGCTGGATCTGGAGAAGAAGATTTTTTAAGAAATTTGCCTGAAATGCACTAAGTTCGAATTCGGGCTTCTATAGTGAGCCCAAATATGAATCCAGGGGGCCGATTTGAACAAACTTGAATCAGATCCTCGCCACAATGTTGCATAACAAATATCAAAAGATTCTGCCTGCTGGATCTGGAGAAGAAGATTTTTTAAGAAATTTGCCTGAAATGCACTAAGTTCGAATTCGAGCTTCTATACTGAGCCCAAATATAAACGCAGGGGGCCGATTTGAACAAACTTGAATCAGATCCACCCCACAATGTTGCATACCAAATATCAAAAGATTCTGCCTGCTCGATCTGGAGAAGAAGATTTTTTAAGAAAGTTGCCTGAAATGCACTAAGTTCGAATTTGGGCTTCTATAGTGAGCCCAAATATGAATCCAGGGAGCCGATTTGAACAAACTTGAATCATATCGACCCCACAATGTTGCATACCAAATATCAAAAGATTCTGCCTGCTGGATCTGGAGAAGAAGATATTTTAAGAAATTTGCCTCAAATGCACTAAGTTCGAAATCGGGCTCTTATACTGAGCCCAAATATGAACCCAGGGGGCCGATTTGAACAAACTTGAATCAGATCCACCCTACAATGTTGCATACCAAATATCAAAAGTTTCTGCCTGCTGGATCTGGAGAAGAAGATTTTTTAATCTTTTTCCCATTGCCTACAGTGTTAAAAAGTGCTGACTCGGCACTTTTTCAAAGTCCTGAAAAAAATACCTTGTGATCAAACCGATAGGGATTTTTTTTTAACCAATCTATTCTACTGGATAAAAGTAAGCTTTATACAAAATAAGAATTCTCTGTGCCATGTAGTTTTGGAGATATGGCAGTTTTAAGGTTTTTCCTATTTTTAGCTCCCGAGGTTCCCACGTGGAAATGAGAAAATTTTTTTTTGCATCAATAAACTTCTTATGACCCATTATCATCTCATAACAAATTTGGTTCAAATCGACCTGACGGTTCTGAAAATAGAAATTTTAGGCGTGGCCAAAATATTTGCCCCTCCCATAACGAAGGCAAATAATGCCCGACAAACTTCTCTTGAACAAACTTGATTCTAAACCTCAAAAGGACTCTGTATACCACATATCAAGTCTCTGCTACTGGTGGTTCATTAGAAGAAGATTTTCCAAAAATTTGGCCATTTTTTCCCCACACCTCTGCTCAATATGAGCGGAAACCTATTTTGGATAAAAATCAAAATGCCCCTATATAACCACTACTTACATGAAATTTAATTAAAATGTGGCCAGTGGTTTAGGAGAAAGAGGCTCAAACACCACCTTCACGCATGACGACGGACGAAGAGTGATAAGAAAAGCTCACCCTGACTTTCAGTTAGGTGAACTAATAGAAGCGAGCCAAACAACTGGCTAATTCGCTCTATGAAACAACAGATGAACCAGCCTGTTGAAAATGAATTGTAGGATACATGTATCCTACCATTCATCCCATGAGACATTATCTAGTTCATAATACAAGTGATCTAAAGAACTATACTCGCTGCATTGCCGAACACTCGCTTTTCGACTGAAAGATTATCATAAACAAGAGGCCCCAAGGAGCCTTAATCACTCACCAGCCAAAGTGGTTCAAAGAAGTTTTTGGGGTCACATTCAGTTAGACATGGTTCATCAACACTACAAAGGAATGAAGCCATGAGAGACAAATTTTATGGAACTAGGGACATGGCTTGAACAAACTTGAATCTTACCCCCCTAAGGATGCTGCATACCAAATATCAAAAGCATTCATCTGCTGGATCTGATGAAGAAGATTTTTAAAGAAAATTCCTCATTTTGAACTAAGTTATAATTCGGGCTCCCACAGTGAGCCTAAATATGAACCCAGGGAATTGGCTTGAACAAACTTGAATCTCACCCCCAAGGATGCTGCATACCAAATATCAAAACATTCCGACTGCTGGATCTGAAGAAGAAGATTTTTAAAGAAAATTCCTCATTTTGAACCAAGTTATAATTCGGGCTACCCAGTGAGCCCAAATATGAACCCAGGGACTTGGCTTGAACAAACTTGAATCTCACCCACCTAAGCATGCTGCATACCCAATATCAAAAGATTCTGCCTGCTGGATCTGGAGAAGAAGATTTTTTAAGAAATTTGCCTGAAATGCACTAAGTTCAAATTTGGGCTCCTATACTGAGCCCAAATATGAACCCAGGGGGCCAATTTGAACAAACTTGAACCGGATCTACCCCACAATGTAGCATACCAAATATCAAAAGATTCTGCCTGATGGATCTGGAGAAGATTTTTTAAGAAATTTACCTGAAATGCACTAAGTTCAAATTCAAGATTCTATAGTGAGCCCAAATATGAATCTAGGGGGCCGATTTGAACAAACTTGAATCAGATCCACCCCACAATGTTGCATACCAAATAGGAAAAGATTCTGCCTGCTGGATCTGAAGAAGAAGAATATTTTTTAAGAAATTTGCCTGAAATGCACTAAGTTCGAATTCAGGCTCCTATACTCAGGCAAATATGAACCCAGGGGGCCGATTTGTACAAACTTCAATCAGACCCACCCCACAATGTTGCATACCAAATATCAAAAGATTCTGCATGCTGGATCTGGAGAAGAAGATTTTTTAAGAAATTTGCCTGAAATGCACTAAGTTCGAATTCAGGTTTCTATAGTGAGCCCAAATATGAACCCAGGGGGGCCGATTTGTACAAACTTGAATCAGATCCACCCCACAATGTTGCATACCAAATATCAAAAGATTCTGCCTGATGGTTCTGGAGAAGAAGATTTTTGAAGAAATTTGCCTGAAATGCACTAAGCTCAAATTCGGCCTTCTATAGTGAGTCCAAATATGAATCCAGGGGGGCCGATTTGTACAAACTTGAATCAGATCCATCCCACAATGTTGCATACCGAATATCAAAAGATTCTGCCTGATGGGTCCGGAGAAGAAGATTTTTTAAGAAATTTGCCTGAAATGCACTAAGCTCAAATTCGGCCTTCTATAGTGAGTCAAAATATGAATCCAGGGGGCCAATTTGAACAAACTTGAATCAGATCCACCCTCTCCACTCTTTCTGCTGGTGTTGGTCAATTAGACCCCAACTTAAAGAGTCGAGTATTGATGCTTTCTAGTAGCTTAATCCTACATTAATGAAAGCTTACCATCAAAGACTAGTGTTTGGAAAACTAAAGCGACCTGTAGCAAGTTTTCCACCTAGTCAAATGTTAAGATGACGATGCAAGGCTTTGTCACATCAGAATAGCTCCCACTTAACATTTGTTAAGACAGAGATATATATTATAATAGGTCTGGAAAGAATTTTTAAAAGGTACAAACGACCACATAATTCCTTTCCATACAGTTCCATATAGACGTTGCGTCACAGTACTTAAAATTGAAGTTCATAAGACTATGAGTGTTCATAAGACCATGAGTCTAAATTCGCTCTGAATAAGAAATTATCTTCTCAATTGTGTCCGAGCGAACAGCTAAATGATGAAGGTAAGGCTACAACTAAGATCTTAGCCTGCTCATTCA
Organism: Pictodentalium vernedei; assembly: GCA_031216915.1. Classification (NCBI taxonomy): domain Eukaryota; kingdom Metazoa; phylum Mollusca; class Scaphopoda; order Dentaliida; family Dentaliidae; genus Pictodentalium; species Pictodentalium vernedei. Next base: position 386,968,659 of record CM062294.1, read on the forward strand.
ATGCAGAGAAACTCTCAACACATCTTCCCCTGTCGTTTTTTAAATGTATGTGAACAAAAAAATGGTTAATAAACAGCTGCGCCATGAGCGCATGATACGCCCGTTATTAATTACAAGAGGGAACCACACAATATGAGTATACATGTGACCTTGTCAGGTTACATATACTTACCACCAAAAAATCATGAAAATTGCTCAAAGTCCAACATGTGGAAAATTGCCTATATTTTGATGAATAAAGTCCCATAACTCTGGAATGACAAATCAGACAGTGACACAAATTGAAAGGGAGATTCCTTCTATCAACATATACTTGCAACCAAAAAATCATGAAAATTGCTCTAAGCATTTTCAAGTTATTGTTCGACATGTGAAAAATAAAGGCCCATAACTTTGGAATGACTAATCGAACGGTGACACCAACCGAAAGAGAGCTTCCTTCCATCAACATAAACCACCTACCAAAAAATCGTGAAAATCTCTCGAAGCGTTCTCGAGTTATCGTACGACGTGTAAAAAATCAACAATTTTCTAAGTAATAAAGTCCCATAACTCTGGAATGACTAATCGAATGGCGACACTAAACGAAAGGGAGCTTCCCTCCATCAACATAAACCACCTACCAAAAAATCGTGAAAATCTCTCTAAGCATTCTCGAGTTATCGTACGTGTAAAAAATCAACAATTTTCTAAGTAATAAAGTCCCATAACTCTGGAATGACTAATCGAACGGCAACACTAAACGAAAGGGAGCTTCCCTCCATCGATATACACCACCCACCCCAAAATCACGAAAATCTCTCAAAGTCTTCTCGAGTTATCGTACGATGTGTAAAAAATCAACAATTTTCTAAGTAATAAAGGCCCATAACTCTGGAATGACTAATCGAACAGCGATGCTAAACAAAAGTGAGCTTCCCTCCATCGATATACACCACCTACCCAAAAATCATGAAAATCTCTCAAAGCGTTCTTGAGTTATCGTACGACATGTGACCAGACGCACAGATGGACAAACGGATGGACAGACGGACAGTGGTATACCATAATACGACTGTTTTTTCAAAACGGGCGTATAAAAATACAGAAGAAGATGATAAGAAACCATATTACTTTTTCCCGCAGGAAGTTAAATATGGCGTTGTCTACACAATCAAAGACCTGTGACACCCGTGTTGACTTAACCGGAAAGAGATCTTTTCCTGCTCTTTGTCCAGATGAAGTCAGCGTCTAACAACACTAGCGGTTTCTCATAATTACTTGCAGCATTGTGATTCACTGGAACAAGTTCAAGGAAACGATAATGTATAGTATCCATATCATCCATCAGTTGTTCCGAAAGGGAAAGTTATCCTCCTCTGTATCCCTTTCATCATTCGTCGAAATCAGTTAGAATCACAGTCACTGGCATCTGAACAGGCAGATGACTGGACCGATCAAGCACCATTCAACAGCTCAAGTTTTGAGACTGACGTTGAGTGCTTCTGCCTTAGCAGGAATACTGCGATTAGCAGCGTAATTTGCGTCAGCAAGTCCGTTGCGGAGACCTGAAGAGCAGCGGTCATGAATTGCTTTCCGCCAGCTGCTCCTGGGACAGTGTGTCCGAGATGGCTCTTACTGCGGACGTCCCGATGAATGAAGCCTCATCTCCTTGGCTACTAGATGGTGTAACTTTCTTCACAAAAGATGGACCTTTTGATGATGCAGACTAGATATCCTAAGTCACTTAGCCAAGGTGTGGTCGGGAGTGCTTGGTAGATGCTGAAGAAGCCAAACTGTAGCCGTCTCTTGCTAAGAACTGAACTAAGCGTACCGGACAATAGCTCTGTACATAAGCTCTGACTGACGCAAGTTTCTATCATCAACACCTGGCCCCAGATGTTGTTAAGAGAGAGGGGTCTCCCTCTTGCTCGCAGTCCGGGGTGACCTAACCGAGCGTACCTCAGAACTTGCCGGCTTCTTCCTTCCATCAACGCAGGGAGAGCATGATTGAATTAAATAGTGCTCACTACACCCTTATTCTCTCTCGACCGCTACGGACATACCCGGCGTCACACTACCCATATTCTGAGTAACGATCCGCCGGTCGAGCTAGCTGGAGACAAGGTCATAAACCCTATATTCTAAGGTCCAGAACTTGTCTTATATCATTGAGCACTTATGCCGCTAGCTCTGAATACAATGCACATGCGACACATCCAGTGTCACGGTCCTCATATTGAATCTTAATTGCTTCACCGGCATCAGGGAACTGAAACCTCTCATTGCGGTTTATAGCCCTGTGCAATATAAAGAGCACTTTATCCATTATGTAGAGGAAGCTGTAAGACTAGCCGACCCGGGCTGCCTATTAGACGGGACATCCCGGACAGGAAGCAAGGACGTATACTCCGACTGACGCAAGTTCCTACCAACAACATCTGTCCCCAGATGATGCTGTAAGAGAGAGAGGCCTCTCTCTTGCTCACGGTCCTGGCTGACCTGGACGAGCGTACCTCAGAACTTGCCGGCTTCCTCCTTCCGTCGTCGCTGGGTGAGCATGGTTGTATATTATAGTGCTCGCTCCACTCTATATCGTCTCCTAGCCCGGAGCGGACACACCCGGCGTCACAGTTCTCAGAGGCCTGAGTAACCACTTCACCGGTCGAGCTAGCTGGCGACAACGGACTTTGTGCGGTCGTGTGTGCTTTTCGAATGTAGAGGAAGCTATAAGACTAGCCGACCCCGGCAGCCTATTAGAATGAGAGTCCCAGACAGGAAGGCATGGACGTAAGCTCCAACTGACACAAGTTCCTACCAACAATCTCTCACCCCAGATGTTGTTATAAGAGAGAGGGGCCTCTCTCTTGCTCGCGATCATGGTAGATCTGGATGAGCATACCTCAGAACTTGTCTGCTTCCTCCTTTCCGTCATCGCAGGATGAGCATGCTCAGATTTTATAGTGCTCACTACACCCTTATTCATCTTCTTGACTGCTACGGACAAACCCGGCATCACATCACCCATATTCTGCGTGATAGATCTGCCGATTGAGCTAGCTGGAGACAAGGGACGTAAACCCTATATTCTAAGGCCTAGCCCTTGTCTTATATCATCGAGCACTTTTCAGCTAGCTCTAATAGTATAATGCGACAACGGAAGCACACTCTCTGACGGCGTCATGAAACCACACCATGTTCTTGTTCCTCTGTAAATAGAAACTAAAAAACTATAGTGACATTTTGACGAGAGGACTAGCAGTGTCCCCTCGCCGTGAGAGGACCCATAGTGTCCACTCGCCTAACACAAAACATGACACCAGTCATCCACATTGTCAAAATCTGACACATGGAACAAGAATTAGTGGAAGTACATCAACCAAAAGTAAGACAACAACCATGTAAATAGAGGAAAGGCTTATTCTTATTTGCCCTACTATTAGATAACAAGAGCACCGCGTAGCGGGACAATATACGCCCGTTTAGTATTTTTGAAGAGTTGGGGTAAGGATGGGGGTGAGGGTGAAAATTGTTTGGACCAACCCCATATTCGAACTTGACCTGTATTTTGTTGTGAGTAAACAACAACATACCAAGTCTGGAACCAATCGGAAAACAAATAATAAAAGTTATCATCTGGAAACCAAATATTTGATGAATTCTATGTCCAACAGTTAGGCCATACTATTTATTTATTTATTTATTTATTTATGTTTAAGGTCACATATTTATGCACAATGGCTAATCATGACCGTGACAGTTTTACGGGTGGAGGAAGCCGGAGTACTGGAGAGAACCACCGAGCAACGACGAGCAGCAGCCAGCTCCCCAACATCGTAACTCCGCACTGCAGCACAGGCAGGGTTAGATTGGTTGAAGACATGCGTACCATCGACGTGCAGTACGCCTTAGTACACGGCGTCATCGTGCCCCCACATGGGCAATGGGGGTGAAGTGTCTTGCCCAAGGACACAACGCGGTTGCCGCAGGTGGGATTCGAACCGAGGACCTCTCGGTTTGCAGCCTGCACCTCTACCTACTGAGCCACCGCGCCCCCGTTAGGCCATACTAAAGTTATAATCCGGAAAACACAAAATGCACAAATTCAAGAGGAATAACTCTGGAAAGGTACATGCGATTTTGGCCGAAAGTGAACCTGTGCGGTGCTTTGTGGTCATAAACAAAATCTGAGAATTTGAAACAAATTAGTCAAGGCAAAAAGTTATCATCCGGAAACCACATAATTCACAAATTTGCAATCATTCAAGGGGAATAACTATGGAACGGTACATGCGATTATGGCCAAAGGTGAACTTGAGCTGTGCTTTGTGGTCAAAAACAAAATCTGAGAATTTGAAAAACATCGGTCAAGGCAAACTAAAGTTATCATCCAGAAACCACAAAATCCACAAATTTGCAATCATTCAAGGGGAATAACTCTGGAAAGGTATCTGTGATTGTGGTCAAAAGTGAACTTGAGCTGTATTTTGTGGTCAAAAACAAAAAAACTGAAAATTTGAAATAAATTGGTCAAGGCAAACTAAAGTTATCATCTGGAAACGAAAAGTTGGGCTAAATTTCCATAAATAAAGGGCCATAACTCTAGTGCAAACGGGCCGCTAGAAACAGAAATCGAACCCACCCTATAATTTGTCATACCAAATCCACATGCCAAATTTAACTCAGCTCAATCCATAACAACTAAAGTTATCGTCCGGAAACGAAATGTGTCCATGGACGGACAGAGACAGACGAGTGGGGAGACCATTCACATAATACGTCCCGTTTTTCAAACGGGTGTATAAAATCAACATCTGAAAAATTTGGTGTCAATCCGTCAAGGCGTTCGGCTTTAAATGAACGGAAACCAATTTTTTTAGAAAAATTGCGTTTTCAAAGTGCCATAACTCTGCAGCGGATGGACTGAGAAACACCAATATCAAACTTGACCTGTATTTTATTGCTAAAAACAACTTCTGAAAGTTTGATGTCGATCCGTCAAGGCGTTCGACTTTAAATGAACGGAAACCAATTTTTTTAGAAAAATTGTGTTTTCAAAGGGCCATATCTCTGCAGCAGATGGACTGAGAAACACCAATATCGAACTTGACCTGTATTTTAATGTTAAAAACAACTTCTGAAAGTTTGATGTCGATCCGTCAAGGTGTTCGACTTTAAATGAACGGAAACCAAATTGTTTACGGACAGACAGATGGACAGATGGACAGACTGATAACATAATACAACCGTTTTTTAAACGGGCGTATAAAAATTATTACCTAAAATCTAATACATGTCAATTGTACTACCACCAAATCTACATAAATGTAAGCTAACATCAAAATACAATCAATGAAATAATACATCCAAAAGAAAACTTCCTTCGAAAATTTGAACATTTTTTTCTTATATAAGAGCCCAAGTTCCCAAAGGGAACGATGAGCCAAAAAAAGCCTAAGTGTGGCAAAATTCTAAAAATATGCTATAAAATAAACTACCACACTATCAAAATATTTAATGTTACTTACAACCGCCGTTCCTAAAAATAATAGGAAACTACCTAGAGCATTGTCAATGTAAATAAAACAAGAGGGATGTTACATCCCACTGCTCACCTATATTCGCGTTTGATAATGTCGTTCCAATGTAACATGCCTAATATTTAGTTAATATAAATCATTAACTAGGCATCAAATGATTAAAGTGGTTTATGTGATGGCTTTGGAAAGTCTATATTTCTGCATTTATTATATATCAATTCAACATAGAATCATTGGATATAAAAGCATTTTTTTCTTTTAGAAATGTTTATGATTAAGAATATGAATCGTGAGGCCAGATATTAAATCATAAATAAGAATTAGGAAAGGCTTTCATAAATTTATTTTTTACAAAATAAAAATACATCAGATAAAAAAAAAAATAAAATAGGAGGTGCAAAATGGCATTATGTAATGAAGAATCACTGAAATTGTAATTGAAGTACATTCATTGGTTAAAGAGGAGTTGCGGAAAAACATTCGTTCAAAAAAGTGACTATAAGTTCCAACAAAAATACATCACATCAACAACTAAAATAAGCCTTAATGTTACTAGTAACAAGTATGAGAAAGTATTAAATAAAAAAAAAAGTTAAAAAAGTGAATATAAGCCCCAAAAATCCCCCTCAAATTCCTCAAATATGCATGTAATGAGGGCGCAACGTTACCGCAATGTAGTTCAGTAACCCATGTGTACAATATCAATTGCCTGGAAAGACACATAGAAACAGAACTCACCTTGACACAAATTTTTAGAACTTAAAATTGAGTAAGTCAGAGAAAAACGTGAACACTGTGACTGAAAAAAAGAGAAGAAATCAGTTAAATTTCTGCATACAGTAGGGTTAATACCTAAAGTAGTTATTGAAATGAGAAAATAAACAGTAATGAGAGGTGAAGGCACCACAATCTGCACAAAAGCTGACTTTAATGCAAATTCTTACAACACCTAAACGCTAATTCTTACAAGTTTTGGCAGAAAATCAGCCTCAAATTCCTCAAATATGCATGTAATGAGGGTTAAATATTACTGCAATGGAGTTCAGTAACCCAAGTGTAGAATATTAATCGCCTGGAAAGACACATAGAAACACAACTCACCTAAACACAAAGTTTACAAAGTTTTACAACTTAAAATTTACTAAGTCCGAGAAAAACATCAAAATTTTGACTGACAAAAAAGAAAATTTCCGTTAAATTTCTGCATACAGTAAGGTTAATACCTACAGTTGTTATTGAAATATGAAAATCAACAGTAATGAGAAGTTAAAGCAGCACAATCTGCACAAAAACTGACTTTAATGCAAATTCTTACAAAACCTAAACGCAAATTCTAACAAGTTTTGGCAGAAAATTTTAGGTGAAATTTGGAAAAAAGTCATAGTATCAGGGTTAAATACTGTTCTGATAGTCCCCTACAACCTACACATGCAATATCAAAGGCCTGAGCCCACTGATCTTTGAGTCATTAACCTTAACATTAAATCTTACAATATTGGACATGCCGGACGCCGACGCTGACGCCCAAGGTCATGACAATAACTCACCACTTCTAATAGAAGTAGGTGAGCTAACAAAACTACATCACATCAACAACTAAAAAAAATAAGCCTTAATGTTACTAGTAACAAGTATGAGAAAGTATTAAATAAAAAAAAAAAGTTAAAAAACATTTTTTTAAAGAAAGTGAATATAAGTCCCAAAAATCCCCCTCAAATTCCTCAAATATGCATGTAATGAGGGCGCAACGTTACCGCAATGTAGTTCAGTAACCCATGTGTACAATATCAATTGCCTGGAAAGACACATAGAAACAGAACTCACCTTAACACAAACTTTTAGAACTTAAAATTGAGTAAGTCAGAGAAAAACGTGAACATTGTGACTGAACAAAAGAGAAGAAATCAGTTAAATTTCTGCATACAGTAGGGTTAATACCTAAAGTAGTTATTGAAATGAGAAAATAAACAGTAATGAGAGGTGAAGGCACCACAATCTGCACAAAAGCTGACTTTAACGCAAATTCTTACAACACCTAAACGCTAATTCTTATAACAAGTTTTGGCTGAAAATCAGCCTCAAATTCCTCAAATATGCATGTAATGAGGGTTAAATATTACTGCAATGGAGTTCAGTAACCAAAGTGTAGAATATTAATCGCCTGGAAAGACACATAGAAACACAACTCACCTAAACACAAAATTTACAAAGTTTTACAACTTAAAATTTACTAAGTCCGAGAAAAACATCAAAATTCTGACTGAAAAAAAAAAGAAAATTTCTGTTAAATTTCTGCATACAGTAGGGTTAATACCTACAGTTGTTATTGAAATATGAAAATCAACAGTAATGAGAAGTTAAAGCAGCACAATCTGCAAAAAAGCTGACTTAAACGCAAATACTTAATTCTTACAACAAGTTTTGGCAGAAAATCAGCCTCAAATTCCTCAAATATGCATGTAATGAGGGTTAAATATTACTGCCTGGAAAGACACATAGAAACACAACTAAGTCCGAGAAAACCATCAAAATTTTGACTGAAAAAAAAAAGAAAATTTCCGTTAAATTTCTGCATACAGTAAGGTTAATACCCACAGTTGTTATTGAAATATGAAAATCAACAGTAATGAGAAGTTAAAGCAGCACAATCTGCACAAAAGCTGACTTTTACGCAAATTCTTACAACACCTAAACGCAAATTCTTACAATAAGTTTTGGCAGAAAATTTTAGGGGAAATTTGGAAAAAAAGTCGTAGTATCAGGGTTAAATACTGTTCTGATTGTCCCCCACAACCTACATATGCAATATCAAAGGCCTGAGCCCACTGATCTTTGAGAAATTAACTTTAACATTAAATCTTACAATATTGGACACGCCGGACGCTGACGCCGACGCCCGAGGTCATGACAATAACTCACCACTTCTTTCATAAGTAGGTGAGCTAAAAACCGAAAACAAGACCCCAGGCAACACGGCCCAAAGTCAGTAACAAAAACAAGACTATCCGATGTAAAGCAAGATCTTCATCAGAAGTAAAAATGATACACCAGATGTATGATGCATGACCAAAACGCCCAAACACCCCAAGGGGTATACAAAAAGAAATTTCAATAAAACAAGCCAAAAAGCTTGGGAGCTCAACTGGGAGGATCAAGGGAAGGTAGGGAAGAAATACTAAACAAACAGTGGACAGATCATTATCAATCAATGATGACGTCAGGCCCATGTCCCGAAATTAGGGAACATGAACTAATTTTTATAAATATTCTAAAATTACAGCCCTGAACGTTTTAAACCAACATTTCTTCCTTCCTTCATCCAGTTGTGTCCTTGGATCCACCAAACAATCATTGATTTGTGTCTGGCATCATTAAAACTGAGATTTAAAAGCACAGAAGTCTGTTTGTTGTTATTTGACTAAAGGGCCAAACAAAGAATGATGTTGGCGCCAGTTTTGGTGACTTCCTGGCGTCTGCGCATGCGTGGATGGTAAATGTATGGAGGGCCAGATAGGACTTCTAATTTTCGGTTTTGCATGCAAATTTTGGGGATTGGGGATTGGCCCTACACATTTTTGAGTTAGCACCAGCTAGTATGGGCCATTGGTATACAGTATAAGAAATATAGCAATTTAAGCGTTTTGTCAAGGATAAGCCTTGAAATAATAATGTCACTAAAAAAAATTGAGTTACCAAGTGACTTCCGGTATACAAAGGTCCATTAGCTGAAACTAATTCTGCAACTGAAAGTGATTGAAAAACATCTCAACAAGAGGTGCGCATCGGAGATGCAGGCATCAAGTTGTTGTGGCAATCGAAGAGTGTTGCATGTCCATAACCCAGTTATCAATCATATGCCAGTTGTCAAATCTGGAACCTTTGTTCAAGTTATAATGCTAATAAGTTCAGAATTCGTAATAATTAATTGAGGCCCATAACTCTAACGAAAAATTGGGTCAGGGAGTGCTGGGCAGTTTTCCGATTAATCAGGAACAGCAAGTTATAAAAAAAATATTATTTAGTAACATCGTCAGAAATCAAGAAATCGAAATATCGTTATGTCGAGAAATCATTCCATGTGCCTCCCTGGACTGACAAAAATGTAACACTGCTCAAAGAATGCAGTTCCTGTCCATTCCAAAAATGTTCGGAAAACACGGAGCTAACACTAATGAGCTCAACATTTAACACAGTAATTGGGCTGATTTTGTTTTTGATAGAGACCGGGAAAGCCCTGGTTGACCTGAGTTACTGCCCTCGATAACACAATATTGCATTGAGTACATTACATTAAAGAATAAATACAATGGGTTCAACCTGCCGTCTACAGTATGACTTCCTGACACTCATCACAACACAACAGGATAAAATAGAGAAAATACCCAAAATAAAATCTTTTTTTTTCAATGGCAGATGATTAATACGTAACATGGATGTCACATTGTTGTCAATGTTGCCAATGTTGCCTCTGCATGCCAGTAAACACTGGAGAAACACATCAAGGGAGGTAAAAAGTTGAAAAATGAACACTGCAGTTTGATGCGTCCTATGCCTGTCATCTTTAGTCCATGCACTGGCACAAAATCACAACACTTCTTTTAAATCAATGTTATTAACCTTTTACCCAATGTAACAGCCAAAACCGGCCAGCACTATTCTAAACAAGAGGCCCCACGGGGCCTGAGGGCGCTCACCTGATACTGGCCGAGTCATATCACCAAAATAGCAAGGGATTCTGCCTTGTGGTTATTATCAGTTTTTCAACATAAAAGTGTTTTCTCTACTTAGTAACCCAGAGTGTTCATATGTTAGATCCCCATATTGGGTACTCAATAATTTATCTATTTATTTATTGGAATTTAAGGTCACTTTCTAAGGCTACATCATTACAGAGGCATAATTATAATATCAGGTTTGGTCAATCGTTTATGCCTATTACTGCCCACTTTACAGGGCTTTCAACGCAGGAATTGGTTACTGGGCCCAATTTTATCAATAAACCAGAACTTGAACAAATTTCAATTTGCCGCTTCTAAGAAAACTAAAAATCAAATATCAAAAGATTCTGAGAGGAGTATCAGAAAAAAAAGATTTTTTAAGAATATTTCTCATACTGAATTAAGTTATACATTGGGCTCCCATAGGGAACCCAAAAACAAAAGCTTCTGAAGCAGTGGTTTGGGAGAAGAAGATTATTCAACGTTATTCCCATTACCTACAGTGTTAAAAAATGATGACTCGGCACTTTTAGTCCTGGAAAAGTACTTATGATAAAACCAATGGCATTTTTTTCACCATTCCTTTCTCCCGGCCCTAAGGAAGCTTCACATTGTATAAAAATTCTCAGTGCCATGTAGTTCTGGAAATATGGGCATTCAAAAAAAAAAAATTTTTTCAGCTCCTGTAGTAGCCGTGGGGGACAGGAAAACAATTTATGGCATAAATTAGGTATTTGTGACCCAATAAGCCCTCATATCAAATTTGGTTCAAATCGACCTCTTGGTTTGGAAAATAAAAATTTTGGTATAATTTGGGCTTCTACAGTGAGCCCAAATATGAACCAAGGGACTTGGCTTTAACAAACTTCACTCTCAGCCCCCCCCCCCCCCCCCCCCCCCCCCCCCTACGAATGCTGTACATCAAATATCAAAAGATTTTGACTGGTGGATCTGAAAAAAAAAATTTTTTTAAAGAATATTGCTCATATTGAACTAAGTTATAATTTGTGCTCCCACAGGGAGACCAAATATGAGCCGAAGGACTTGACTTGAACAAACTTGAATCTCACCTCCCTAAGCATACTGTATACCAAATATCAAAAGATTCTGACCGGTGGATGCGAAGAAGAAGATTTTAAAAGAATATACCTCGTATTGCACTAAGTTACAATTTGGGTTCCCAAAGGGAGTCCAAATATGAACTCAGGGACTTGGCTTGAACAAACATCAATCTCACCCCCCTAAGGATGATGCATAGCAAATATCAAAAGATTCTGATTTGTGGATCCGAAGAAGAAGATTTTTAAAATATATCCCTCATATTGCACTAATTTGAACATTTGGGTTCCCATAGGGAACCCAAATATGGACCGAGGAATTTGATTTCTACAAATATGTGAATCAATGTTCCAAAGATGTTATATGTAAAATATGAAAGCTTTTAGAGCAGTGGTTTGGAAGAAAACAATTCTTTATTTTTTTCCCATTGCCTACTGTGTTAAAAAATACTGACTCAGCACTTTTTCAGAGTCCCGAAAAAGTACCCTATGATAAAACCGATAGCAATTTTTTTTTACCAATCCTTTCTGTTGGTCCCAAGAAAGCTTCACACCAAATAAAAATTCTCACTGCCGTGCAGTTTTTGAGATATAGGCGTTTTAATTTTTTTCTATTTTTAGCTCCTGTGGTTCCCACGGGGCTACAGGAAAAAAAATTTCTGCATAAATTAGGTACTTATGACCCAATAAGCCCTCACATAAAATTTGGTTCAAATTGGCCTCTCGGTTTAAAAAATAGAAATTTGGGGTGGGGCCAAAATTTTTGCTCCTCCCATAACATCGCCAAGTATAGACCTACAAACTTCTCTTGAACAAACTTGAGTCTACACCTCAAAAGGAAGCTGCATACCAAATATCAAGTCTCTGCTATTGCTGGTTCTTGAGAAGAAGATTTTTTAAGAATTGGAGCATTTTTGCCCCACCCCTCTGCTCAATATGAGCCGAAACCTAATTTGCCCAAAAATCAAAATGCCGCTATATAACCCCTACTCACATGAAATTTCATTAACATGCGGCCAGTGGTTTGGAAGAAAAAGACCCAAACACCACCTTCACGCCGGACGACGGACGACGGACGACGGACGAAAAGTGATCAGAAAAGCTCACCCTGACTTTCAGTCAGGTGAGCTAAAAATCGCCAGTTAATTTTCATAATTTTTTGTCTCAAAAACATAGGTTATGATCCTTCATTGGAATGAGCTCGTCAAGATCGTTCCAATGGAGGGTCATAACCTATGTTTTTGAGACAAAAAAATGAAAAAAATTAGTTCAAGAATTTTTTTTGCAAGTGTCGTCTGCTTATCATGTTAGGTAAAGGGTTAAATTGAGACACTGAGATTATGTGCTCAGTATATTTCTGATTAATAAGACTGAGTCTATTGAATAAAGTACACTATACAGAAGTACAGAATAAACACATGAGAACAATATCATGATTATATCAGTAATCACGATCTTCTTTCCACAAAACTGTGATTATAATTTTGGCCAATATCGCCAAGCACTAGGGCCAGGCCACTTTTAGAACCCGCTTGAGATATTATTGCAAAAGATCTTTATGGCAAATATTAGCCAAATCAGAGAACGTTTGTTCAAGTTATTGTGCCAACGAGCTCAAAATTCATAAAAAAAATTGGTTATTTAAGGCCCATAGGTCTGTAACGAAAAATTATAAATTTACAGTAATTTGTATATTTTTATACTTACCAGTGGCCCAGACTAGCTGGTGCTTAACTCAAAGTTATTAAGGGCCAAACACAAATTTTGAACCCCCTCCCCCCACCCCCACCCCCACAATCCCCAAAATTTGCCTGCAAAACCGAAAATTAATGAAAGGTTCAATTACATTGTAGCTCAACTTGACAAACTTGAACTTGGTAAGTTATAAATGAAATCGCAAAATTGAAGATCATTGGCACCAATGTTATTTGATGAAATTTCAACATAACAGCATTGTGTGTGCACAACATCTGAGTAATCCATGCATTTTTAAATGTAAACTGTAAGACTGGCTTACAGAAGAATGTTGATACACAAATGCAGTATGTTCAGAGGTTATTGTAAATGGCAACTTTTTTCACAGAAATGAATACTAATCAATAGCTCTTATCTAAAGGTCTTGCCTAATGAGCACACCAAGTTCAAAAACAATCCTATGATAAATGTGGCCTGTAGGCCATGTCAACGAAAGTTGCTGCTCAAATGCAATAAATTCAAAGATTGTTGCTAACAGCAACAGTTTTTGATGGAAATGAAAAGAAAATCAATAGCTCCTATCTTTGTCACCCTGCATAAGAATACAAAGTTTCAAAACAACTTGATAATGATTGTGTCCTCTGAGGCATGCCAAAGGAAGATGTTAATGCACAAATGCACTAAGTAGAAGGTCATTGTTTGTGGCAATGGTTTTTTTATGGAAATTCATAAATATACCCTGCAGAGAGTGCAAAAGGGATAAGTTGATGCACAAATGCAGTACGTTCAAAGGCTGGTGATAACAACAATAATTTTTTATGGAAAAGATAAAAAGCAATAGCTCACAACTAGAGGTCACTCCGAACACACATACCAAGTTTCAAAGTAATCTGATCATAAATGTGCCCTGAAGGGTGTGTTAAAGGGAAATATTGAGGTCTGACTAAACTATGTTCAAAGGTCAGCGGCAACATTTTTTGACAGAAATGAAAGAAAATCGACAGCTCCCATATAGATGTCACCCCACAAAAGCAAGCGATCCAATCATAAATGTGCCCTGCAGGGTGTGTCAAAGGGAAATATTGATGCTTAACTGCACAAAGTTTTTACTAAGTTCATCGAAGGTCATTGCCAGTGGCAACATTTTTGGACAGAAATCGAAGAAAATCGATAGCTCCCATCTAAAGGTAACCCGAAACAAGCATACAAAATTTCAAACTGATCTGATCATAAATGTGCCCTGAAGGGCATGCCAAAGGAATATATTGATGCCTGACTAAACAAAGCTCAAAGATCGTTGCCAGCGGCAACATTTTTTGAAGGACGGAAATGGAAAAAAAAATGATAGCTCCCATCTAGAGGTCACCCCAAACAAGCATGCCAGGTTTCAAAGCAATCTGATCATAAATGTGCCCTGTAGGGTGTGCCAAAGGGAAATATTGAGGTCTGACTAAACTAAGTTCTAAGAACGTTGCCCGCGGCAACATTTTTTGATGGAAATGGAAGAAAATCGATAGCTCCCATCTAGAGGTCACTCCAAACAAGCATGCCAGGTTTCAAAGCAATTCAATAATAAATGTGCTCTGTAGAGTGTGCCAAAGGGAAATATTGAGGTCTGACTAAACTAAGATCCAAGAACGTTGGCCGCGGCAACATTTTTTGACAGAAATGGAAGAAAATCGACACCTCCCACCTGGAGGTCACCCCAAACAAGCATGCCAGGTTTCAAAGCAATCCAATCATAAATATGCCCTGTAGGGTGTGCCAAAGGGAAATATTGAGGTCTGACTAAACTAAGTTCTAAGAACGTTGGCCGAAGAAACATTTTTTTGACGGAAATGGAAGAAAATCGATAGCTCCCATCTAGAGGTCTCCCCAAACAAGCACACCAAGTTTCAAAGCGTTCTGATCATAAATGCGACTTGTGAGGTGTGCCAAAGTAAATTGTGTATGTACGTACGTATGTACGTACGGATACATACATACGTACGTACATATGCCGACGGACGAGAAGTGATGGCAATAGCTCAGCTTGACTTTGTCAAGTTGAGCTAAAAATCCTATCTGGCCCTCCTACATTTACTATCTGCGCATGCGCAGACGTCAGAAAGTGACCGGAATTGGCGTCAACATTATTCTTTGTAAAAGAGAGTACTACATAAAAATTCAGCGGGGAGGTATGAGTGCCCACTCATGGGAGGGCCATCTCTGTCTGGGCCATTGGTAAGTATAAAAATATACAAATTATTGTAAATTTGATATTTTTACACAGTAAACCAATGGCCCAGACTAGCTGAATCATAAAAAGGTGGAGGGCCTAGGACTTGAGAATTAGTTGATCAACATAGTTCCAATCCTGTAATCCAAGGTGAAAGGAAAATAAAATTATTACGAATTACATGTATGTCTCTCTATACAGTAATAGAGAAGACACATCAAACAAAAGGAGCCCAGTTCAAGTAATTCCATATACTTAGCATGAAGACTATTGGTAGTTCCCAATTTTTAAGGTTAGCCTGGACTAAGCCCCAAAAATTAGAATAGCGTATTTGAGAATGAGAGAATATCCCCCACAAACATACGCCATACACACCAAGAGCTCACGTATCACTGAAGCAGTACATTGTCACCTACCGGACTAATGAGCATTAATAATTATACAAATGTTATAACCTAGATGTGATCAGCATTAATTCCGTTGAAGCGTTTCCAAACAAGAGCTGGACTTTCGTCCAGTGCATACCACCACATGGTGCACCGCCTAGTGTGGGCATACCTATGACCAACAAATATTATTTATGAATATTCTCGTATGGACTGACGGACGGATGCACAAATGGACGGAAGCAATCCAGTATACCACCCCCCCCCCCTCCCATTTTCTTTGAAAGTTTTCAACAATTTCTAAGTCAAAAGGTATGGTAAATTGTTTGGTGTTTGGAAGTTTTATGTAATGAGGCAGAAGCCTTTGTCATAGGCAAACTGCATGCCATAATTCACTGAAATCCGATAACCCATACCTGAGATACAGGCTGAACAGACAAATAATGTCTATTTCCTGCAATTTGTAAGTCAAAAAAGGGAGATAACTCTAAAAAGGAGAATGTGAGAAATATCGTTGAATCCTTTTTTTAAAGCCTATACCATAAGCAGTGTTCATGGCAAATTTCATTGCAATAGAACATTCGATATCCGAGATACAGGCTGAACAGACAAAATTTGGCTCGGACGGACACAATTTCTAAGTGAACAAGTAATAAAAAAAAAAAATAACTAGTGTGGGCATACCTATCACCAACAAATATTATAAAAAATAATAATTTACTTAAGTTATGAATATTCTCGGACGGACTCACACACGGACGCACAGATGGACGGATGGACGTTCTAACAAATGGCTACTTATGTGGCTATTGTATGGACATCTTAGGTGGCTAACCTACAACACATGTCCAACATAACAAAACAAGTTTTTTGGGGGAAAATTTTTGGGGGGTCAGCTAACCCTAAGACCCCCCAAAAATCCTACCCTTTACTGACCCTAACCCTACCCACCCCTAACCCTAAGTTAACCATAAACTAACCCTAATCCTAGCCACAAAACTCTTCACTGACCCCCCACCCCACCCCACTCCTAAACCCCACCCTGGAAAGCCCTAACCCTACTCTACATTTATCCAAATCCCCACCCCCCCCCCCCCTCCCCACAATAAGAGATTCTGTTAGCCACGTAACAGACTTTAACCACATAAGTATCCTGTTCTACTAACTCGTATCCACATAAGTAGTCATTTGTTAGTGCGGACGGATGGATGGACAAACGGACAGACAGACGCACGGACACATGTAATCCAGTATACCCCCCCCCCCCCCCCCCCCACAACACACACACTTTCGAAAAAAGTCCGGAAAGTTAAAAAATTTATAGTAATTTATATATTTTTTATACTTACCAATGACCTAGACTTAGCTGGTGCTAACTCTAACAAAACCAGGGCCAAACACAAATTTTGCCCCCCAATCCCCAAAATTTGCATCCAAAACAAAAAGAAATCATGTCCTAAAGGACCTCCATACTACGCCTCTACTGCGCATGCGCAGTGACGCAGACATCCCAAAATTGGCGCCAATTATCATTCTTACTGGCAGTGCCTGGTCAGCGCTATGTACTCAGCGGGGAGGCAAGAGTTCCCAACTCCAGGGAGGGCCATCCCCGTCTGGGTCATTGGTAAGTATAAAAAATATATAAATTACTATAAATTTTTTAACATTTTTATACTGTACCAATGACCCAGACTTAGCTGAATAGTATACAGGCTGGAGGGCCTAGGACATAGAGGAAAATCCAATAAGCTCAACTATATAGTAAAGAGGTAACCCCTTAAGGAGAAAAGGAGTATTAGGCTTTACATGTATCTTTCTTATTTAATATTAAATTAGAAAGATACACTACCCTTAATAATTGAGCACAATAACATTCATGTTCTCTATTAACATCCAGTATATCCCTT
The DNA here is from genome assembly GCA_031216915.1 of Pictodentalium vernedei. Taxonomy (NCBI): domain Eukaryota; kingdom Metazoa; phylum Mollusca; class Scaphopoda; order Dentaliida; family Dentaliidae; genus Pictodentalium; species Pictodentalium vernedei. The sequence continues at coordinate 386,986,160 of CM062294.1, forward strand.
ATACTAATTATTTTTAAAGCAAGCCAATAAATAAAGTAGTCCAGAGAATTGAGACTCTTTATAGTCATTTAAAAGTGTCCGAGTATTGTATATTAAAGCCCGTTTGACACTTGACATATACAAATGCTTCACACCGAGCTACACTTTAAAAATAAGACATGAATGAATTTTAACATTAATATTACACTTTAAAACCATCCCGGAAGCGACTCAGAAATACTGACTTGGAGGAGGCATTCCCTTGCTTTTCACTATAAAGCAAGTGACCTAAGGGAACACCCCCCCCCCCCCCCTTCCCCTTGCCCTGGGTCAAATAGCCCAGAGCGAAGAGGGCAGCCGGGCGGAGTCACTGCCGGAACAGAAAGCCTGCATAACTATAGTTGCAACTGTTTAGTGGACGACATTCTGAGCAACAGATAACGGACCTAAACAATGCAGGTCTCCAGAAATGGACTCAATATTTCTGAGATAAAAATTCGTAAATGTGGATGGCTGAGACCAATAAGCAGCCTTCATTAAATCTGTAATAGCAACACTATTAGCATAAGCCCAGGAAGTAGAAAGAGCTCTTACTTCATGAGCAGAAATCTTAAGCACAGACTGCTGAGAAGAAGATAAATTTTCATAAGCAGTACGGATAGTTAATTGAATCCATCTAACAATAGAATGGACCGAAATGTCCTTTCTATTAGGCATCAAAGACAGAAAGAAACGTTTCCGTCCCTTTCTGATAAACTGAGATCTCTGTTTATAGATACGTAATGCTCTAACAGGACAGAGTAAAGGCCTACGCCCGTCTGAAGACGGAAGAGCCTTAATAACAATAGGTTCCGGATATTTATTAGGAGCCTGATTCTTAGCTAAAAAACCCACATTAGTAGTGAAGGTGATAGTGTTCCCGACACTACGATAGTGAGAATCATCCACCGACAGTGCATGAAGCTCACTGACTCTTCTAGCAGAAGAGAAAGCTAAGAGAAAAGCTGTCTTATAAGATAAGAATTTGAAATCTACTGTCCCAAGAGGTTCAAATGGCTTTTCCTTCAATTTAAGAAGAACCCAAGCTAAATTCCACTTAGGAATTAATCTAAGAGTTCTGGGTCTATTTATCGAAAAGTTTCTAACCAACTTAGATAAAGAGACATTAGATCCAATTTGTAAACTATCATGATGTGCATAGGTATCAGATAACATAGATCTATAACCCTTTATAGTAACAGGCTGCAGTTGATTTCGTCAAACAAGTATACTAGAAAGTTTGCAATGTCTGGTATAGAGGGATCGAATATATCTACAGAATGATCCCTACACCAACGACGAAAAACCTTCCACTTAGCCGCATAGTTTAGCGAAGAGGAGGTCCTCCTACAGTTAGAAATCGCGTCCACTGCTCGTCCTGTAAAGTGTTTGCCATGCAAGAAGGACCGCACAACGGAAAAACGCGAAGGTTGAGACCTTGCGGGTTGTGATGGAGTTGGCGCGATTTCCCCTGCGAAAGAAGATCCTCCCGTGGAGGAAGCTTTCGCGGTAGGTCCCACAACAGACACCTGAGAAGATTTATCCACGGTCTCTGTGGCGACAGAGATGCTACCAACAGAATCTTGCATTGAGATTGTTTTATCTTTAGCAATACTTGTTGAATTAACGGCGCTGGAGGATACGCATATCCTATCATTCCGTCCCAAGGGATCGACAGAGCGTCTACTGCAAATGCTCTTGGATCCGGACACGGAGACACATACGTCTGCAACTGATTGTTGAGATGTGTCGCAAATAAATCTATCATTGGCCGTTCCCATTGGTAGCAAATCTGATTGAATACTTGTTTGTTGAGAGTCCACTCCGACGGCAACAAGCGACCCTTTCGTGAAAGGGAGTCTGCTAGCACATTCAGACGACCCGGTATGTGACGGACCGAAAGAAGAACGTGATGTTCTAGCACAAACAGAAGGATTCTTTCCGTTAGATTGAACAACGGAACTGAATGAGTGCCTCCCTGATTCCGTATATACGGCACTACTGTCGTATTGTCGGATAGGATTTGGACATGAGCATTGTGAATAATGTCCATCCAGTGACGTAACGCAAGCCAAATTGACATCATTTCCTTGATGTTTATGTGCTTGCACAGGAATTGCGGATCCCAAAGACCCTGGCATCTCGAATCCGTTGGGATTAATGATGCACCCCAACCTGTTTGACTGGCATCCGTCATAATGGTAAAACTCGGATCCGGCAACTGCAGCGGAACTCCCTGAGTTAACCACTGAATGTTTGCCCAAGTCTGAATCTCTTGTTTCACTTGATCTGACAAGAGAACGTCTACATCGAGCGAATGAATTTTCACACTCCAATTCTGAGTCAAGAAAATTTGAAGAGGACGTGTGCGTAACCGCCCCATCGGAATGAGATCCGCGGCAGCTCCGCACAGACCTATCAGTCTCATAAATTCTCTCGCCGTGACTTTGTCTGCGTGCAGACAATAGCGAGCGTAACAACTGACTAATTTCGCTCTGGTTAACGGCAGACGAACGAGATTGTTGTGCGTCTCGAAGCTCATTCCCAGATGAGTGAATGACTTGGACGGCACCAGATCCGACTTCTCCTCGTTTACTATAAAACCGAGACGTCGGAGCAATAGAAGAAGATTCTGAACATCGTTCTGAAGCGTTAACTCGTTGCCGTACCTCTGAAGAATGTCGTCCAGGTAGGCCGACGTTACCGCAGACGAATGAGCTCGGAAATAGATCATTACCAAGTTCATTACCCGAGTGAAAGCCCAGGGTGCTAGATTCAATCCGAAGCACATCGCCCGGAATTGATACACCACTCCTAGGACTGCGAAGCGTAGGTACTTTCGGAATGTCGGATGTACCATGACGTGAAAGTACGCATCTTTGAGATCTATGCTCGTTGCATAATCGTTCACCCGAATACTCGCTCTGACCGATCGAATCGTCTCCATATAAAACTTCGGAGCGACGATCAGCTTGTTTATCCAGCTCAAATCTATGACTGGACGGAACGAGCCATCTGGTTTCGGAACCAGAAACAGATGGCTGTAGAATCCCGGAGATTCCTGGTTTTCTACGACCTCTACCGCGTTCTTCATTAAAAGAGACTGCACCTCTGATAACAGAGCATCTCTTTTCTGCGGACTTGACGGAAGATGAGTCCACTTTGGACTTCGAGTTAATGGAGGCTTTCGTTTGAAGGATATCTTTAGACCTTCCGAAGTCACTCCTCTCACCCAAGGGTTGTCCGTAATCGACGCCCATTCTTGTGAAAAGCTCGACAACCTTCCGCCAACCGGTACGCGATAGAGGTTTAAGCCATCACCTCCTGGACCTGCGAGGCCTGCGGTAGGAGAAACCACGTCCTCCACGGCCCGCACCTCACCCCGTCGACCTCGGGGCGTCCGACCGATTGTCCCGGCCTCAAGGACGTCCCGAACGACCAAGACCAAGAGGACGCACCGGAACCTCTATAGGAACCTCTCTTGGGCGCATTAGACCCAGAAGTGCCTGTCTTATTCGTGTCTGCAGTATCCGACTTCTTAGGAGCAGATTTGAACAACAGAGAATCCTTAGCTTTCTTTGTAATTTTATCATAAATAGCAGAAAGCTTGCCGTCAAAGAGAAGTTCTCCTGAGACCGAAGCGACTCTAAGAGAGTTCTTCACCTTAGTATCCACTAGTGTGGATGTAGCTAGGGCTGCGTCACGTCTAACCAACTCCAGATTTGCCACTGAAAGGGCGGAGTTACACGTGGAATAAGCTACTGCCCTTGAAAGAAGTCTTAAAGAGGATTGTATATCCTGAAACTCTTTCCCTTGAAGGCGCAGTGATAACGCCTTAGTAAGGTGATCTGCGTAAGATAAGGCATCTAAATTGGCTCTGTTAGACGCAATAGTTGTTTCCAACACCGCGGTTGGAATAGAAGCCGACGACGGTAATGATAGCTCTAAGTCTTCCGCCTCGTCGTCCATACGCAGAGGAACTCTCGGTATACCCTGTCCTGCCATATCGAATTTATTCCTTGCATTAATGAAAGGCAGGTTGAGAGTATTAGCGGACAAGAAACCTGCTTTCCCCGTCTTGGAAGCAAGTTTAAATATAGCGTTGTTCAATAATTCAAATGTTCTTGCAACATTATTGGACTGCGATGGAAACTCGGGAGCGATGTCCCTGAACCGCTCAAAAAATTCAGAGTCCAATGACGCTATAATCCTCTTGTCCGGAACCGCAGCAGTCTGGCCCGACGGAACAACTTGAGGGAGAAAGTGCCGGATGAAGTCCACGGCAGCTTTATGTTGTTCCGAAAGGGATAGCTCCAAGTCATCCGTATCCCTTTCACCATCCGGTCGGACCTCATGATGTTCCCGGTCGTCTGCCCCCGATGCTTCGGCGGAGCGTACCGACCCAGCGCCGTTGGATAATTCTCGATCCGACATCGTTTCTGTCGGCTGCTGGGATGCTGCGATAAGCTGTGCTATCTGCACAAGAATGTCCGGCGTCGAGACCTGCGGAGGCGCAGTCTTTCGCTGCTTCGCCGAGGGCAGCTCCGCATCAGATGGCTCCCGCATACTTTTCCCATGCGAACGTCCGGAGTCCATCGGTCTCGAATCCCTGGCTGCCGGATGGTGTGACCTGGTCGCCGAAGAATCCTTGATCGGCGAGGCTGGCAATATATCGGCGGTCACGCAGCCAAGGTGCGGTCGTGTGCGCTGACGAGAAGAGGAAGCCTTAACAGTCTCCGCGGACTGCTTATACAACGGAGCGTCCCGAGCGACGGACGTATGCTCCGCTAAAGACACATTCTGTACCACAACATCTGGTCCCAGATGTTGTTGTACGAGAGAGGGGCCTCTCTCGCTCGCGGCCCGGCTGGACCTGGAGCTAGGAACCGGACTCAAAGGCTTCCTCCGTTCTCGCTTACTATCCGCCGTCACTGGGTGTGCATCTATTATGTTTATAGTGCTCGCATCACCCAAAATTTCCTCCTGGACCGCATCGGACGAACCCGGCTGCCGAACCATTCGGTGAATGGACGCTACACCGGGCCAGCTAGCGGACGACATTTGTCTAATCTCCATGAGCACTTTTGCCGCTAGCTCTGAATTCATTTGAGACGACGGACGCACACTTGTAGAAGATAACATGGAAACATCACCCTGTTCTTGTTCCTCTGAAATAGAAACTGAGAGAGTAGAGTGACCTTGCGGAGAAAGAGCCGGCATAGCCCTTTCTCCAGAAACAACATATCGTGACACACGTTTCCAATGTTTCTCATCCCAATATTCACATATAGGACAGGGATTAATGCGAGAACACTGACTACAATTAATACAATGATCATGAAAGTCAGAGGAAGATTTCTTCCTATTACAATTTGAACAAAGTCCCTTCATTGTGAAAGAACAACAACAAGTCCTAGTTACTCGCAAAAACCCCTGACACAAAGATACATAATAACATGATCCATAATAAATGAAAAAACAATTACATATCAAAATAATTTTGAAAAAATATTTTTTCAGCGAAGCCCAAGTTGCTGAAAAGTAATGTTGAGCCCCGATGGATTCGATGGCAAAGTGTGGTCAAAAATTTTAAATTTATATTAAATAATTAATGAGACACTTATGGATAATATAAATGTATCTTATAATGATATAAACTACAGCAAAGGCAAACAGCCCCCCTCAAAAAAGGCTGTTGCCAATGAAAACAAACAGTGTAAAACACCAGAAAACATGACTCCAGGCACTGAAAAAACTGGCCCGGAATCAGTCATCAAATTACACTCTATCTGATGCAAAACAGACTCCCAGGGGAGAATCTGCAGAACATCAGATGGAAGATGCAGAACACAAACGTTATACACCCATGGGTGAAAACGTAACTATGGGGAAAACAACAGAAAACATTCTGTAACCAAGCAACTCTCCCAGGAAATTTTAGAAAAGAACTTTCTCAAAAATATGCCAAAAGCATGGGAGAATTGCAAGGGGGGTCTTTAGAAGGCTAGGGAAGAGGAAACACTGAATAAGCAGTGCAACATTTAGCAAGAATGACAACAAGAGGCCCATGCCTCGAAAATAGGCAACTTAACATAATTTCATCAAAAAATTTTAAGTACAGCCCTGATTATTTTTTGTCACTTCTTTTTCCTCTCCTCCTTCTATCCTCCTTAGAATCACATTTTCTCCAAAAATTACGTGTCTGGCATCCTTTAAACTGAGATTTACAAGCACAAAGATCAGTGAGATGTTGACTGATGAAGGGCCAAACAGAGAATGATAATTGGCGCCAATTTCGGGACGTCTGCGCCACTGCGCATGCGCAGTAGAGGCGTAGTATGGAGGTCCTTTAGGACATGATTTCTTTTTGTTTTGGATGCAAATTTTGGGGATTGGGGGGCAAAATTTGTGTTTAGCCCTGGTTTTGTTAGAGTTAGCACCAGCTAAGTCTGGGTCATTGGTACAGTATAAAAATACTGATTTTGGCGCTTTTACGTATTTCCAAGAGCCATAACTCACACAAGAATAATGCAATCAGCATGAAACTCAAACTTGATCTGTAACTCATCGTTCTTTCATAGGTTACCAAAAATGAAATCATTCGGTTGAAGCATTTAAAAAAAAAGTTTGGAAAACTAAAGTGTGACTGACATTTTCCACATTTGCAAGGGCCATAACTCACACAAGAATAATGCAATCAGCATGAAACTCAAACCTGATCTGTAAGTCATTGTTTTATAGTAGGTTACCAAGAATGAAATCATTCGGTTGAAGCATTTCCAAAAAAAGTCCGGAAAACTAAAGTGTGACTGACATTTTCCATATTTGCAAAGGCCATAATTGACACAAGAATAATGCAATCAGCATGAAACTCAAACCTGATCTGCAAGTCATCGTTCTATAGTAGGTTTCCAAAAACGAAATCATTCCGTTGAAGCATTTCCAAAAAAGTCCGGAGAACTGATATTTTGGTGCTTTTCCATATTTCCAAGGCCATAACTCACACAAGAATAATGGAATCAGCATGAAACTCAAACTTGATCTGTAAGTCATCGTTCTATAGTAGGTTACCAAAAATGAAATCATTCGGTTGAAGCATTTCCAAAAAAAGTCTGGAAAACTGAAGTGTGACTGACAGACTGACAGACTGACGGATGGACAGAGTGCAAACCTATAGTCCCCTCCGGCGTTACCGGTAGGGGACTAATAATAAAACTCCAGCTGTATGCAGGATATAATTACGGACAAAACAGCTTCCTTCATAGTTACATACCTATCAAGCCAGAGGAGAGTTAAAAAATCCCTCCCCCCCCCCCGCCCCCCGCTCTTTTTCTTTTGAAGGAATCTTCAAAAAGAAAGAGGGGAGCGCTCTGGAATCAGTAAAAGCGGGTACCAAAAAAACAATCTAAATATTCGTCGAATAGGCACTCAGGTATTAATTTATTATTAATAAATGGTGCTTAACACCACTTCAGAAGTTAAGGCTATAGCAACGATCCCGGTAATTAATATTGCCCGCTATATAACGTACACCGCAGACGGTGTACGCAGATATGTCGAAAATCGGTGATATAATATATAACATACACATGTCCAAGCGAACCACAATGAACGATCTCTGGAGAGAAAACACACTTCCGAGGTAACCACAGGCGACCCCATTCAGGTGTACAATAAATTCCAGTAACAACACTTCCCGACGTGTACTTTCCGATATCTATGACCATATACACGTGTGAATATACGATTTGAGTACCAACATTAATAGAAACCTGGATCTTGAAATGGAAGTAGGTACGATTAACAGGCTCCGAAACGGACCGCCCCTGAAATAATTCATAATTTCTAAGGTCCATAACATACAATAAGCGTCAGCCTAATAAATATTTGGCGCGTGAGCAAAATCCTGCATGTAATCATCTGAATACCAGTTAACTGGTTATGCAGCCTCCGAGGTACCCAAAGACTAGCAATTTAATTATGATGAAATATGCACTCGAAAATGACATATAGACGAATAATCACAGGAAACCAATCCAACTAAAAAGTGGATGTGCCCATGAGGTCACCATAGAACACGACCCAGCCACCAATCGAAAAGTGAAGAAATGCATGTATGTATTTAAACTTATACAAGGCTTGCGGGAAGAAAACTATGTCTTGCCCAGTAATCGCCTTTAAACACACTGGTGGTGTGTGTGTGTGTGTGTGTGTGTGGGGGGGGGGGGGGGGGGGGAGGGGGGATTCAAAGTCATATCAAACCCTCCTCATCCACATTACTAAATCGTTCTTGTGTTAGTCATCAAATAATATAGGAACCACAATGGTTCCCTCATGTCTAATCGACTCCATTATGCCACTATGGGCGGAGAATGCCGTGAAGAACAAAAACTTCCCCTGATAAAGAAGGTCCTCTCGTGAAGGAAGCTTCCACGGAACGTCCCATAACAGACACTTGAGAAGACTGATCCAACGTTTCTGTGACGACAGAGGTGCTACTAGTGGGATTCACAACGAGACTGTTTGATCTTAAACATAATCTACCGAATCAAATGAATTGGAGGATATGAGTATCCTATCATCCATCCCCATGAGAATGGCAGAGCGTCTACTGAATGCGTTCAATGGTCTGGGCATGGCGACACAAACGACAGTAACTGATTGTTCCGGTGCATCGCAAATGGATCTATCAAGGGGCGATCCCTCTGGTAACAAAACTGTCCAAATACTTGCTTGTTGAGCGTCCATTCCAAATTCAACAGGCGACCTTTCCGAGAGCGTGTCTGCTAGTACGTTCAGACGACTCGGTATATGACGGATGAAAAGATGAACATGATGATTCATGACGTATTAGGAAAATCTTCTCTGTTAGTTGACATAATGGAAATGAATGGGTGCCGCCCTGGTTCCTGATGTACGCTACTACTGTCGAGTTGTCCAACCAAATTGAACATGGATGTCCGTTATTATGTGAAACCAATGTTGTAGCGCTAGCTAATTAACATCATTTCGTTGATGTTTATGTGTTTCTCCTGGAACCGAGGGTCCCCAAGATCCAGACACCTCAAGACTGTGGAACTTAGGGTCGCGCCCCAACCGTCTGACTCACATCCGTCATAATCGTGAAAGCCAGATCAGGCAGTTGCAGCGTAACTTCCTGAGTTAACCACTGAATATCTGCCCAATTTGAACCCTTGTTTTACTAGGTCCGTTAAAACAATACTCGTTCAAGCGAAAGCGTCTTCACACTCCAGTTCTGAGTGAAGAATATCTGGAGAAGACGTGCGCACAGGCGGCCCATCGGAATGAGATCCACAGCCGCTCCACACAGCTCCAACAGTCGCATGAATTCCCTCACTATTAATGCGACTGAGTGTAGACAAAAGCGAGCATGACAACTGACTAATTTCACTCTGGGTAACGGCACGCAAACCAGATTGTTGTGAGTCTCAAAGCTCAATCCCCAGTGATAGATGACTTGTACGGAGGTAGATCCGACTTTTTCTCATTTACGATGAAACCGAGACGTCGGAGTAATAGAAGCAGACTCAGAACATCGTTCTGAAGACTAATTATGTTGTCATATCCCTGTAGAAGGTTGTCCAAGTAAGCCGACGTTACCGCAGACAAATGAGCTTGTAAGTAAGACATTACCAAGTTCATTATTCGAGTGAAACGCCCAGGGAGCCAGATTCAGACCATAGTATATTGTTCTGAACACACCTTCCCTTGTACGGTGGACTGCAGGTACTTTCAGAATGCCGGATGTACCAGGACATGAAAGTACGGATCCTTAGATCTATGCTTGCTGCATAGTCGATCACTCGAATGCTCGCTTTTACCGACTGAATGATTTCCATAAATAAACAAACTCTGGCTTGGTACAAGGAACAGGTCACTTTAAAAATCTTGAGAATCCTGATTCATGATGACCTGCACTGCTTCATTTGATAAGAGAGCTTATACCTCCGGTAGGAGAAACTCTCTTATGCAAAAATTTAATGGAAGATTTTCCAACGCGGATAAGTGTTAGTGGGGTTTTACTCAGAATGATAGCCGTAAGCCATCCGAGACTACACTTCTCACCCACTGATCTTCTGTGATTGTTATCCAGTTTTTTTCAGAGCTTGATAACCTTCCGCCAACTGGCCAGCAATAGAGGTCTAAATCATCACCTGTATGACCTGCGAGGCTTACGGGAAGAGGAACCACGTCCTTCCCGCAAAAAAACCTTGTCTTGTCGGCCTAGGGGCGTCCGACCTATAGTCCCGATCAGACCTACGCCCCTTTTCTGAGTCGCTATACTGACGACCTCCAGAGTAATTATAAGAGGGTTTCTTGTACCCTCGTGAGGAGTTTCCTTTTGAAAATTTTATTCAGGAACGCCCTCCTTTATTCTTGTCTGCTGAAGCGGGTCATTGATACGCCGACTTCAAAAGCAGAGCACTAGACGCATACTTAGTAGCCTGTTCATAGACTAACGAAAGCTAGTCATCAAAAGTTAAAAAATTTATAGTAATTTATATATTTTTTATACTTACCAATGACCCAGACTTAGCTGGTGCTAACTCCAACAAAACCAGGGCCAAACACAAATTTTGCCCCCCAATCCCCAAAATTTGCATCCAAAACAAAAAGAAATCATGTCCTAAAGGACCTCCATACTACGCCTCTACTGCGCATGCGCAGTGACGCAGTTGTCCCGAAATTGGCGCCAATTATCATTCTTACTGGCAGTGCCTGGTCAGCGCTATGTACTCAGCGGGGAGGCAAGAGTTCCCAACTCCAGGGAGGGCGATCCCCGTCTGGGTCATTGGTAAGTATAAAAAATATATAAATTACTATAAATTTTTTAACATTTTTATACTGTACCAATGACCCAGACATAGCTGAATAGTAAACAGGCTGGAGGGCCTAGGACATAGAGGAAAATCCAATAAGCTCAACTATATAGTAAAGAGGTAACCCCTTAAGGAGAAAAGGAGTATTAGGCTTTACATGTATCTTTCTTATTTAATATTAAATTAGAAAGATACACTACCCTTAATAATTGAGCACAATAACATTCATGTTCTCTATTAACATCCAGTATAACCCTTATACTAATTATTTTTAAAGCAAGCCAATAAATAAAGTAGTCCAGAGAATTGAGACTCTTTATAATCATTTAAAAGTGTCCGAGTATTGTATATTAAAGCCCGTTTGACACTTGACATATACAAATGCTTCACACCGAGCTACACTTTAAAAATAAGACATGAATGAATTTAAACATTAATATTACACTTTAAAACCATCCCGGAAGCGACTCAGAAATACTGACTTGGAGGAGGCATTCCCTTGCTTTTCACTATAAAGCAGGTGACCTAAGGGAACACCCGCCCCCCCCCCCCCTTCCCCTTGCCCTGGGTCAAATAGCCCAGAGCGAAGAGGGCAGCCGGACGGAGTCACTGCCGGAACAGAAAGCCTGCATAACTATAGTTGCAACTGTTTAGTGGACGACATTCTGAGCAACAGATAACGGACCTAAACAATGCAGGTCAATTTTTCTGAGATAAAAATTCGTAAATGTGGATGGCTGAGACCAATAAGCAGCCTTTATTAAATCTGTAATAGCAACACTATTAGCATAAGCCCAGGAAGTAGAAAGAGCTCTTACTTCATGAGCAGAAATCTTAAGCACAGACTGCTGAGAAGAAGATAAATCTTCATAAGCAGTACGGATAGTTAACTGAATCCATCTAGCAATAGAATGGACTGAAATGTCCTTTCTATTAGGCATCAAAGACAGAAAGAAACGTTTCCGTCCCTTTCTGATAAACTGAGATCTCTGTTTATAGATACGTAGTGCTCTAACAGGACAGAGTAAAGGCCTACGCCCGTCTGAAGACGGAAGAGCCTTAATAACAATAGGTTCCGGATATTTATTAGGAGCCTGATTCTTAGCTAAAAAACCCACATTAATAGTGAAGGTGATAGTGTTCCCAACACTACGATAATGAGAATCATCCACCGATAGTGCATGAAGCTCACTGACTCTTCTGGCAGAAGAGAAAGCTAAGAGAAAAGCTGTCTTATAAGATAAGAATTTGAAATCTACTGTCCCAAGAGGTTCAAATGGCTTTTCCTTCAATTTAAGGAGAACCCAAGCTAAATTCCACTTAGGAATTAATCTAAGAGTTCTGGGTCTATTTATCGAAAAGTTTCTAACCAACTTCGATAAAGAGACATTAGATCCAATTTGTAAACTATCATGATGTGCATAGGTATCAGATAACATAGATCTATAACCCTTTATAGTAACAGGCTGCAGTTTGATTTCGTCAAACAAGTATACTAGAAAGTTTGCAATGTCTGGTACAGAGGGATCAAATATATCTACAGAATGATCCCTACACCAACGACGAAAAACCTTCCACTTAGCCGCATAGTTTAGCGAAGAGGAGGTCCTCCTACAGTTAGAAATCGCGTCCACTGCTCGTCCTGTAAAGTGCTTGCCATGCAAGAAGGACCGCACAACGGAAAAACGTGAAGGTTGAGACCTTGTGGGTTGTGATGGAGTTGGCGCGATTTCCCCTGCGAAAGAAGATCCTCTCGTGGAGGAAGCTTCCGCGGTAGGTCCCACAACAGACACCTGAGTAGATTTATCCACGGTCTCTGTGGCGACAGAGATGCTACCAACAGAATCTTGCATTGAGATTGTTTTATCTTTAGCAATACTTGTTGAATTAACGGCGCTGGAGGATACGCATATCCTATCATTCCGTCCCAAGGGATCGACAGAGCGTCTACTGCAAATGCTCTTGGATCCGGACACGGAGACACATACGTCTGCAACTGATTGTTGAGATGTGTCGCAAATAAGTCTATCATTGGCCGTTCCCATTGGTAGCAAATCTGATTGAATACTTGTTTGTTGAGAGTCCACTCCGACGGCAACAAGCGACCCTTTCGTGAAAGGGAGTCTGCTAGCACATTCAGACAACCCGGTATGTGACGGACCGAAAGAAGAACGTGATGTTCTAACGCAAACAGAAGGATTCTTTCCGTTAGATTGAACAACGGAACTGAATGAGTGCCTCCCTGATTCCGTATATACGCCACTACTGTCGTATTGTCGGATAGGATTTGGACATGAGCATCGTGAATAATGTCCATCCAGTGACGTAACGCAAGCCAAATTGACATCATTTCCTTGATGTTTATGTGCTTGCACAGGAATTGCGGATCCCAAAGACCCTGGCATCTCGAATCCGTTGGGATTAATGATGCACCCCAACCTGTTTGACTGGCATCCGTCATAACGGTAAAACTCGGATCCAGCAACTGCAGCGGAACTCCTTGAGTTAACCACTGAATGTTTGCCCAAGTCTGAATCTCTTGTTTCACTTGATCTGACAAGAGAACGTCTACATCGAGCGAATGAATTTTCACACTCCAATTCTGAGTCAGGAAAATTTGAAGAGGACGTGTGCGTAGCCGCCCCATCGGAATGAGATCCGCGGCGGCTCCGCACAGACCTATCAGTCTCATAAATTCTCTCGCCGTGACTTTGTCTGCGTGCAGACAATAGCGAGCGTAACAACTGACTAATTTCGCTCTGGTTAACGGCAGACGAACGAGATTGTTGTGCGTCTCGAAGCTCATTCCCAGATGAGTGAATGACTTGGACGGCACCAGATCCGACTTCTCCTCGTTTACTATAAAACCGAGACGTCGGAGCAATAGAAGAAGATTCTGAACATCGTTCTGAAGCGTTAACTCGTTGCCGTACCTCTGAAGAATGTCGTCCAGGTAGGCCGACGTTACCGCAGACGAATGAGCTCGGAAGTAGATCATTACCGAGTTCATTACCCGAGTGAAAGCCCAGGGTGCTAGATTCAATCCGAAGCACATCGCCCGGAATTGATACACCACTCCTAGGACTGCGAAGCGTAGATACTTTCGGAATGTCGGATGTACCATGACGTGAAAGTACGCATCTTTGAGATCTATGCTCGTTGCATAATCGTTCACCCGAATACTCGCTCTGACCGATCGAATCGTCTCCATATAAAACTTCGGAGCGACGATCAGCTTGTTTATCCAGCTCAAATCTATGACTGGACGGAACGAGCCGTCTGGTTTCGGAACCAGAAACAGATGGCTGTAGAATCCCAGAGATTCCTGGTTTTCTACGACCTCTACCGCGTTCTTCATTAAAAGAGACTGCACCTCTGATAACAGAGCGTCTCTTTTCTGTGGATTTGACGGAAGATGAGTCCACTTTGGACTTCGAGTTAATGGAGGCTTTCGTTTGAAGGATATCTTTAGACCTTCCGAAGTCACTCCTCTCACCCAAGGGTCGTCCGTAATCGACGCCCACTCTTGTGAAAAACTCGACAACCTTCCGCCAACCGGAACGCGATAGAGGTTTAAGCCATCACCTCCTGGACCTGCGAGGCCTGCGGTAGGAGAAACCACGTCTTCCACGACCCGCACCTCGCCTCGTCGACCTCGGGGCGTCCGACCGATTGTCCCGGCCTGAAGGACGTCCCGAACGAGAGTCGCTATCCTGACGGTCTCTCGAATAAGACCAAGAGGACGCACCGGAACCTCTATAGGAACCTCTCTTGGGCGCATTAGACCCAGAAGTGCCTGTCTTATTCGTGTCTGCTGTATCCGACTTTTTAGGAGCCGATCTGAACAACAGAGAATCATTAGCTTTCTTTTTAATTTTATCATAAATAGCGGAAAGCTTGCTGTCAAAGAGAAGTTCTCCTGAGACCGAAGCGACTCTAAGAGAGTTCTTCACCTTAGAATCCACTAGTGTGGATGTAGCTAGGGCTGCGTCACGTCTAACCAACTCCAGATTTGCCACTGAAAGGGCAGAGTTACACGTGGAATAAGCTACTGCCCTTGAAAGAAGTCTTAAAGAGGATTGTATATCCTGAAACTCTTCCCCTTGAAGGCGCAGTGATAACGCCTTAGTAAGGTGATCTGCGTAAGATAAGGCATCTAAATTGGCTCTGTTAGACGCAATAGCTGTTTCCAACACCGCGGTTGGAATAGAAGCTGACGACGGTAATGATAGCTCTAAGTCTTCCGCCTCGTCGTCCATACGCAGAGGAACTCTCGGTATACCCTGTCCTGCCGTATCGAATTTATTCCTTGCATTAATGAAAGGCAGGTTGAGAGTATTAGCGGACAAGAAACCTGCTTTCCCCGTCCTGGAAGCAAGTTTAAATATAGCGTCGTTCAATAATTCAAATGTTCTTGCAACATTATTGGACTGCGACGGAAACTCGGGAGCGATGTCCCTGAACCGCTCAAAAAATTCAGAGTCCAATGACGCTATAATTCTCTTGTCCGGAAGCGCAGCAGTCTGGCCCGACGGAACAACTTGAGGGAGAAAGTGCCGGATGAAGTCCACGGCAGCTTTATGTTGTTCCGAAAGGGATAGCTCCAAGTCATCCGTATCCCTTTCACCATCCGGTCGGACCTCCCGATGTTCCCGGTCGTCCGCCCCCGATGCTTCGGCGGAGCGTACCGACCCAGCGCCGTCGGATAATTCTCGATCCGACACCGTTTCTGTCGGCTGCTGGGATGCTGCGATAAGCTGTGCTATCTGCACAAGAATGTCCGACGTCGAGACCTGCGGAGGCGCAGTCTTTCGCTGCTTCGCCGAGGGCAGCTCCGCATTAGATGGCTCCCGCATACTTTTCCTATGCGAACATCCGGAGTCCATCGGTCTCGAATCCCTGGCTGCCAGATGGTGTGACCTGGTCGCCGAAGAATCCTTTATCGGCGAAGCTGGTAAAATATCGGCGGTCACGCAGCCAAGGTGCGGTCGTGTGCGCTGACGAGAAGAGGAAGCCTTAACGCTTACTATCCGCCGTCACTGGGTGTGCATCTATTATGTTTATAGTGCTCGCATCACCCAAAATTTCCTCTTGGACCGCATCGGACGAACCCGGCTGCCGAACCATTCGGTGAATGGACGCTACACCGGGCGAGCTAGCGGACGACATTTGTCTAATCTCCATGAGCACTTTTGCCGCTAGCTCTGAATTCATTTGTGACGACGGACGCACACTTGAAGAAGATAACATGGAAACATCACCCTGTTCTGGTTCCTCTGAAATAGAAACTGAGAGAGTAGAGTGACCTTGTGGAGAAAGAGCCGGCATCGCTCTTTCTCCAGAAACAACATATCGTGACACACGTTTCCAATGTTTCTCATCCCAATGTTCACATATAGGACAGGGATTAATGCGAGAACACTGACTACAATTAATACAATGATCATGAAAGTCAGAGGAAGATTTCTTCCTATTACAATTTGAACAATGTCCCTTCATTGTGAAAGAACAACAATAAGTCCTAGTTACTCGCAAAAACCCCTGACACAAAGATACATAATAACATGATCCATTAATAAATGAAAAAACAATTGCAAAACAAAATAATTTTGAAAAAATATTTTTTCAGAGAAGCCCAAGTTGCTGAAAAGTAATGTTGAGCCCCGATGGATCCGATGGCAAAGTGTGGTCAAAAATTTTAAATTTATATAAAATAATTAATGAGACACTTTCGGATAATATAAATGTATCTTATAATGAGATAAACTACCACAAAGGCAAACAGCCCCCCTCAAAAAAGGCTGTTGCCAATGAAAACAAACAGTGTAAACACACTAGAAAACATGACTCCAGGCACTGAAAAAACTGGCCCGGAATCAGTCATCAATTACACTCTATCTGATGCAAAACAGAGACTCCCAGGGGAGAATCTGTAGAACATCAGATGGAAGATGCAGAACACAAACGTTATACACCCATGGGTGAAAACGTAACTATGGGGAAAATAACAGAAAACATTCTGTAACCAAGCAACTCTCCCAGGAAATTTTAGAAATGAAATTTCTCAAAAATATGCCAAAAGCATGGGAGAATTGCCAGGGGGGACTTTAGAAGGCTAGGGGAGAGGAAACACTGAATAAGCAGTGCAACAATTAGCAAGAATGACAACAAGAGACCCATGCCTCGAAAATAGGCAACTTAACATAATTTCATCAAAAAATTTTAAGTACAGCCCTGATTATTTTTTGCCACTTCTTTTTCCTCTCCTCCTTCTATCCTCCTTAGAATCACATTTTCTCCAAAAATTACGTGTCTGGCATCCTTTAAACTGAGATTTACAAGCACAAAGATCAGTGAGATGTTGACTGATGAAGGGCCAAACAGAGAATGATAATTGGCGCCAATTTCGGGACGACTGCGTCACTGCGCATGCGCAGTAGAGGCGTAGTATGGAGGTCCTTTAGGACATGATTTCTTTTTGTTTTGGATGCAAATTTTGGGGATTGGGGGGCAAAATTTGTGTTTGGCCCTGGTTTTGTTGGAGTTAGCACCAGCTAAGTCTGGGTCATTGGTACAGTATAAAAATATAAAATGTCTGGAAACCGGAGCGACTCGGAGAGAGCTTTTCACCTTGTCATCTTATCACAGATGATGACGCAGGGGCAGCATCAAGTCTGATTAACTCCAGATTAGCTACTGTTAGGGCGGAGTTATACGTGGTATACATAATTGCCCTGGTAAGAACTGTAAGAGAGGTACGAACGTCCTCAAAATTCCTTTCCCTTGAGATGTTGCGCCATAGCTCTTGTAAGGTGATCTGCGTAAGACATAATGTCCAAATTCGCTCTATTTGAAGAAATTGCCGTCTCAATTGCGTCTGAGCGAATAGTGAATGATACAGGTAAGGATACTTCTACATCCTGGGCCTGCTCATCCAAACGCAGAAGAACTCTCTGAACATCTTCCCCCGCCGCTTTTAAAAGAACGTGGTCCAAAAAACGGTATGTATACGGAAGATGAAGATAAGAAACCGCCTTCTTCCTCACACTCAAGAGGATAAATACGATGTTGTCTATATGGCCGAAAGCCTGCGACACCTGCATAAACTGAATCGGAAAAGAAAGGACATCCTCATTTGTCCAGATAAAGTCTGCGCCTAATGACGTCAGCGGTTTCTTTCTTATCGTCGCAGCATTCTGATTCGGCGGAACAAAAGCAGGGTAGTATTGATGGATGAAAGCCATTGCAACCATGTACTGTTCCGAGAGGGAAGGGTAATCCTCTTCCTTATCCCTTTCACCATCTGAGAGAAACAGTTGCGAATCTCGGTCCATTGCATCTGCGGGAACAGACGACTGGGCCGACCCAGCACCGTCCGATAGCTCAGATTCTGAGTCTGAGGGAGGCTGCATCTGCACTTGCTGGGATGCTGCAATTAGCTGCGCAATCTGTGACAGCAAGTCCGTCATCGAGGCCTGAGGAGCAGCGGATTTCCGTTCCTTAGCTGCATGCTGCTCCTGGGACAGTGTGTTGGAAACGGATCCTTTCTCCGAGCGACTCGATGATCAAGGCCTCGTCTCCCTAGGTACCAGATGGTCCGACTTCACGGGCAAAGAGTGGTTCCTTCTTCGTGCAGCAGGCTGGATATCCGAAGTCGGTTAGCTAGGATGCGGCCGCATGTGCTTAAATAACATAGGGAGGAAGCCGTGACAGAAGCCGACCCTGGCTGCAGACTTGACGGAGTGTCCCGAGCAGCAGGCGGACATATGCTCCGTCTCGTGCAAGTTTCCAACCAGAAAACTTCATTTCGGCCTTGTGAAACGTAGCGGAGGAAGCCTTGACTGAAGCCGACCCCAGCTGCAGACTAAACAGAGTGTCCCGAGTGAAGGGTGGACATATGCTCCGGGTTGTGCAAGTTTCTCAAAACAACATCTGACCCCAGACACTGCTATATTAGAGAGGGGGGGGGGGGGGGCCTCTTCCGCTCGCGGTCTATCAGGCCTCGCCGAGTACAAGAACTTGCAAACTTCCTCCCTATTTCCGTCGTCGCTGGGTGAGCTATTTATATTATAGTGCTTGCTCTACCCAATCCACCTCTTAGACCGCAACGAACCCCCCCCCCCCCCCAATCCCCCAAATTTGCATACAAAATCGAAAATTAAAAGTCCTATCTGGCCCTCCATACTTTTACTCTCTGTGCATGCGCAGTGAGACCGGAATTGGTGCCAACATCATTCTTTGTAGATGAGCGTACTAATAATAACTCAGTGGGGAGGTATGAGTGCTCACTCATGGGAGGGCCATCCCCCTCTGGGCCATTGGTAAGTATAAAAAATATACAAATTACTTAAAATTTATCATATTTTTATACGACAACCAATGGCCCAGACTAGCTGAATTGTAAAAAGGCGGAGGGCCTAGGACTTAGGAGTTAGCAGACCAAAAATAGCTCCTAAGCCTGCATTCCAAGCTGAAAGGAAAATACATTTAAAAGGAATTACATGTATGTCTCTCTATACAATAAAAGAGAAGACATACCATGAATAAGGAGCCATATCCATGTAATTCCATATTCTTAGAATGAATGATTATGCTAAATGGGTGTAATGAGCCCCCAATTTTAAGGTTAGTCCGGACTAAGGCCCATAAATTAGGATGGCATATTTGAGAGTGAGAGAATAACCCCCACAAACATACGCCATATATAAATAACTAGAAAGCGCACTAAAACATATGTCTCCCCTTCCTTTCTATTTAATGCACTACATATTATATATACATGAATAATATTGACAATCATACCAAATATCTAAGGTCTAGCTCAAAAGAGAAATAAGTTATGACTCTGACAAATAATCCCTTATAAAATACCTGAACTTGACCTTGGGGAGAGGGGGGGGGGGGGGGGGGCAAAGGTCAAGATCATGTGATGGTCACCATGGTTTACATAGCCACAGTGCCACATGTTGATACAGCCACATGCCAAATATCTAAGGTCTAGGTCAAAAGACAAAAAAGTTATGCCCCGGACAAAGTTTCCCTTAAAAAGCACAAAAATCTGACCTTCAGGTCAAAGGTCAAGGTCACATGAAGGTCATGATGATATGTGGTCTCATTGTGATACATCCACATGTCAATCATCTAAGTCCTAGGTCAAAAAACAAAAAAGTTCTGATCTGGACAATTATTCTCTATTTGAAGTACATAAATTTGACCTTGAGGTCAGAGGTCAAGGTCACATGCAGTTCATCAAGGTAACAGACATGCGGTTTCATGGTGACACATCCACATGTCCAAAAAAAAAAAATCTGGTCTGGACAATTACTCCCTATTTAAAGTACAGAAATTTGACCTTGAGGTCAAGGTCACATGAAGGTCATGATTACATGTGACATGCGGTCTAATTGCGATACATCCACATGTCAAATATCTAAGTCCTAGGTCAAAAAACAAAAACGTTCTGGTCTGGATAATTATTCCCTATTTGAAGTACATAAATTTGACCTTAAGGTCAGAGGTCAAGGTCACATGAAGGTCATCGAGGTAGACGACATGCGGTCTCATGGTGACACATCCACCTGTCAAATAACCAAGTCCTAGGTCAAATAACAAAAAAATTCTGGTCTGGACAATTACTCCCTATTTGAAATACATAAATTTGACCTTGAGGTCAAGGTCACACGAAGGTCACAATGGTATGCGATACACCGGCCCATGGTGATACATCCACGTGCCAAATATCTAAGGCCTGGCTCAAAAGACAAACAAGTTTTGGACCGGACAAAGTTTCCTTGAAAAAAACACAAATCTGATCTTCAGATCAAAGGTCAAGGTCACATGAAGGTCACAATGGTACGCTACACACTGGCTCATGGTGATACATCCACATGCCAAATATCTAAAGCCTGACTCGAAATACAAAAAAGTTCTGGTCCAGAGAGTTTCCCTTAAAAAAGCGCATAAATCTGACCTTCAGGTCAAAGGTCAAGGTCACATGAAGGTCACTATGGTACACTGCACACTGGTTCATGGTGATACATCCACATGCCAAGTATCTAAGGTGTAGGTCAAAAGACAAAAAAGTTATGGCCCGGACAAAGTTTGTGTGATGTTTCCCTTAAAAAAACACATAAATCTGACCTTCAGGTCAAAGGGCAAGGTCAAATGAAGGTCACTATGGTACACTGCACACCGGCTCATGGTGATACATCCACATGCCAAGTATCTAAGGTGTAGGTCAAAAGACAAAAAGTTATGGCACGGACAAATTTTGTATGAGAAGAAGGAGAAGAAGAAGAAGAAGAAGAGGAAGAAGAAGGAGGAGGAAAAGAAGAAGAATATGCACTAAAACAATTTGTCCCTGTATCAGTATGCATCGCGTCTTCTGATTGGTCAACGTGACCGAGACAAATTGCCATGGTATCAGCTATCTTCAAACATACGGGTGATAAGAGCGCGCGCCGTTGTTCCCCGTTTGTCACTCGAGAAACATCCAGGTGATAAAAATAACCTTTGACCCCGACTGGGTCACATCGATTGCAGAAACTCCTATTAGAACTGTTAGTTAAATTGTAATGGGATAAATCCCGGCCATAAAGTTTTTTTTTCAATGAGGGGTCACAATTTCAGTGAGGGTTTTGGAGCCAAACTGAGGTAAAAGTAGGAAATCCACGGCGAGCAAATATACGGGCACAGTCAGTGTAACTACTGTAAGACTTGGTGTCAACAACAAATTAACATTACCAGGGCTTTAAATCTCGGCGCACTTCATAATTTATTTTGCAGTTTCCAATGGTCAGCGTAGAAATGTATGCTATTAATTTCACCTACCTTTTACAAAATTCAATGACTGCGGCTCAATTCAAAATCTTTAAATTTAAACCCAAGTGGAGTCTGAAATTGTGAGACATCGTTCCCGAAATTCAAAATGTCACCTTCCATGTTCCATGGCCAGCGTCATTTTAAGTGAATATTTAAGCTATTCTCCCAAAGACATGAATAAAACACACAACACAACACATCTAACATGATGAAGCTTGTTCCATGGAAATACAGTACACTCTGGAAGCCTGAATTTACACGGTTTTAAAACTGTTTCAACGAATTCAAATTCACCAAAGTGAAAAACTTCGCCACGTGTGACCTGGTTTATAAACAACGATTCAGAAATAGACTCGGTCTATTTATAGTTTTGCTGTGACGTTTGTTACGCTGTTTGGTTCAAAACCAGAGGCCCAGTGTGGGGTTTAAACCTCGTCGCCTGAGTCTTAATGTGGGATCATATTTTACATCTCGGCATTATTTCTGTGTTAGGAGGTGGGACAAAAACGTTATCTCGGGCAACATCCAGGGTACATGGAGATTTAATACCTGGATGTCTCCTTTTCAACCATTCGGCTTGCGCCTCATGGTTGAAAACCGACATCCAGGTATTAAATCTCCATGTACCCTGGATGTTTCCCGAGATAACTTATAATGTCTCCCTTCTGAGAAGGGGAGACATAATAAACAAGCTGCATCTAGGATCATATATAATCTACAGACAAAAACAGCTTCACTCATAGTACACACTTATCAAGCCGGAGGAGATTTTATAAGAAAAATCACCACCCCCCCCCCCCCTCTTTTTTTTGAAGGAATATTCTTCAAAACAAAGAGGGGAGAGCTCTGGAATCAGTGCAAAGCGATACTAAATAATCCAAATATATTCACCCAATAAGCACCCTGTTATTAATTATTATTAATTATTGGTGCTTTACGTCACTTCAGAAGCTAAGGCTATTGTGGCGATTCCGGTAATTAACAGAGCATGCTTCTCACCTATACCGGAGTCGGAATACGTAGATAGGATGAAAACCGGTAGTATAAAGTGTATGACCATACACTTGTCCAATTAATACCAACTGAACAGTACCTGAAGAATTAACACGCTTCTAAGACAACCTACAGGTGGCCCCGTTCATGTGTACAATTGATTCCAACAATAACACTGCAATGAACTGTTCGAATATACGAGAATGTGTACTGTATTTTCATAGAAATCTGTATTAGAACATGGAACGATTAACAGACTCGTCACGGATCGTCCCCGAAATAATTCATAGTTTCCTTGGTCCGTAACAACCAATGAGTGTTCGGAGAAGAATATATTACTCCGAATAATGATTCCCAAAAATGTGAACATATACATAGACGGCCTATTGGCAGTTCCATAACGGATCCAAATTGCCCCAAAAATTCTCATGAGCTCTATAAGCAGAGCAAGAATTTATATAGTTTGTCAACAATGCGTCTGCCTAAAAATAGACATATTATGCACGCGAGCAATGAAATCCCGCATGTACTCATCTGAATACAGCTTGTAACCATGGTATGACCGAGTGATACAAGTGTAATCAGGAAACTGAATGAATAATACGACGTTAATATGCAGTTAACTGAGTAATAAACTCATATGTTGTAAGAAAGGCCAGACTGCTCCGAGAGAGACTTTTCCGAGGGGATTAATTGCCACATTGGAGAATGTCGCTCAGATAATCGACATGTCAACCAGACAGGTACACGAAGGCTAGCAATTTTATTGATAAAGAGTCATATGCTCGTATATGACTTATAAACGAACATCCACAGGAAACAAACCAACTAAAAAGTGGATGTGCCAATGAGGATGCCATTAAAACACGACCCAGTCGCCAATCGAGAAGCCATGAAAGGCATGTATATACTAAATGCCTACGAGTCTTACAGGAGGAAAACTATGTCCTGCTCTGTAATCGCCTCTTAACACACTGGCGGCGGGTTCGACGAAAAATTCATATCGAACCCCCCTCACCCACATTACTTGAATCACTCTTGTGTTAGTCATCAAATGGAACAGGAACTGCAGGGCTCCCTCACGTCTGACCGACTCCATAATGCCACTAAGGATGGAGAGGGACGTGATGAACAAATACACCGTATCAACATAATTACATTGGTAAATATGGCGTCATTAATAGAGCTTATCGCCTCATATAACTAACACCAAACCATACCGGTATGAAGAGAATAACCTCCTCTAACATACGGTATCATGCCCGATAGGACAACGAACTCAGCCTAGCTGAAGCAGCTAAAGGTCTTCCTATATGTGAAGACAATAAAAGGCTGATAACTGCAGCCTTAGAAGTCCACTAAGGAGACTTACAACGCTAGCCGTAGCTTATAAGTCTTCATCTCCGTGAAGACAGATATATCGGTGTAAGTTGCGACCTTGAAGGCTCACTGAACGCAGATTTACAACTATCGTTGTGCAAGGTAGGGAATGAAGAGCCGCTATTTAACAGCCCTAAATTCCCAAAGAGACAGCAGTCTCAAGAGAAAATAAATTCAGTTATGTCACAGCATAATTACTGAAACATCCCGCTTATGATTCTAGCTAGGCTACTATGGTGAAAACAATAAGGCTGAAGTCTATGGCACCTATGGAAACAATCCGAAAAGCACTGTACCTTATCGGTTTTAATCCCAAAAGACAGCGGTCATAGCCTGGCTAATGTAGCTAACAGTCTTCCTCTCCGTGAAGACAGATATCTCGGTGCAACTAGCAACTTGAAAGCTCACTAATTGGAGACTTACAACCACTGTCGCGCAGGGTAGGGAACGACAAGCTGCTATTCTAACAACTGTAATTCCCAAAGAGACAGTAATCTCAAGGTAGCTATGCAGTTATGTGTCTTCGTCTACCTGAAGACATATCTGTGTCATTTGCGGCCTTGAAAGCTCACTAAATGGAGAATTACAACACTAGCTGCTAGAAAAGACCACTGTAACAGTACATAAGGCGACTATGACGTCCACAATGACATTAAATGTCAAGGAGTAGAACACCGAGAGGGAAAAGACGTACTTATTCCCTCTAACGGCTCTATTCCAAACAAGACAGCTGTCTCAGCCTATCTATGCACTATTTGTCCGACTTCAGGACGAAAAACAGGTGATTTGAAATAACCTGGAGAATATATCGACAACCTCTACTGCTTTTCTTCAATAGGAGGGCCTATACCTCTGCAAGGAAAGACTCTCTTGGAAGAATTCGCCGGAAGATTTGATCAACAACACGTACTTGTAGTAAGTGGAGCTTTGCTTGGACTGATAGCCACAGGCCTGCCGAGACTACATACTCATCCATTGATCTTCCGCAATGTTCATCCACTTTTTTGCGAGGTTGATAACCTTCCTTCAATAAGAGAGCCTGTACCTCCATCAGGAGCAACACTTTCGAAGGGATCCGCCGGAAGATTTGTCCAACGCGGACATTTTGTAAGTGGGGGCCATGTTTGGAATCATAGCCGTAGGCCTTCCGAGACAACACTTTACCCACTGATCTTCCGTGACATAAATCCAGTTTCTCACTAAGCTGATAACCTTCCATCAACTGGTAAGCAATAGAGGTCTTTTTTATCACCTGTACGACTAACGAGGCTTACGGAAGGAGAAACCACGTCCTCCCCGCGAAGAACCTCGTCCCGTCGTCTAGGTGCGTCTGACCTAAAGGCTGGATCAGACCTGCGCCCCTTTTCCGAGTCCCTATACTGACGACCACCAGAGTAAGTATAAGAGGGTTAATTGTACCCTTGCAAGGAGACCCCTTAGCTTATTAAGTAGAACAACCTCACTTACCCCGGTCTGCTGAAGCGTGTTGAGGTGCAGACTTCAGTAGCAGTGTACTGGAAGCTTTCTTGTAGCCTGCTCATAGACTAAAGAAAGCTCATCGTCAAATAGAGTATATCTGGAGACCGGATCGACTTGGAGGGAGCTTTTCACCTTGTCATCTACAAGTGATGACAACACAAGGGCATCATCACGTCTGATCAACTCCCAATTTGCCACTGGCAGGGCGGAGTTGTACGTGGCATACATGACCTGGAAAGAACTCTAAGTGAGGAACAACATCCTCAAATTCCTTCCCATTAAGACGTTGCGCCATAGCTCTGGTGAGGTGATCTGTGTAGGACATTGTGTCCAGATTCGGTCTATTGGATGAAATAACACATTCCATCACTTCCGAGTGTATATTGAATGATGCAGGTAGGGACATATTTTCAACCCTGGCCTGCTCATCTAAACGCAAAGGAGCTCTCTGAACATCTTCTCCAACCGTTGTAAAGGAACGGTGTATTATTGAAGATGTCGATAAGAAACCGCCTTCCTCTTAGCACTAGAGAGGTGAATATTGTGTCGATAACATGGCCGAAGGCCTACGACACCTGTCGAGACGACAGCGGTTTCTCTATAGTAGTCGCAGCTTGCTTTCTCAAAACAACATTTGGCCCCAAATGTTGTTGGGTTAGAGAGGGACCTCTCCCGCTCGAGGTGTTATCAGACCTTGCCGAGCCTCCCGAAAAGAAAACTTGGTTCCAGCTTGTGCAAGTTTCTCATAACAACCTCTGGCCCCAGAAGTTGCTATGCTAGAGAGGGGCCTCTCCCACTTGTGGCCTTGTCAGACCTCACCAAACCTCCCAACAAGAAACTTGCTGACTTCCCCCCTATTTCCGTCGTTGCTGGATGAGCTTTTGTTTTTAAAGTGCTCGCTCTACCCAAATCTACACTTCTTTCGACCGCAACGGACATACCCAGCGTCACAGCTGACATGGATGGAGTAACCACTTCACCAGTCGAGCTAGCTGCTTGCAAGAGATTAAGAACACTAAATAGAGGCCTTATCCCTTGCTTAATATTCATGAGCACCTTGAAGCTAGCTCTATTTGCTCAACAGAGCGCGACGATGGTAGCACACTTTGGATGGGTGTCACAATATCATCACCATGTTCATGTTCCTCTGAAAATAGAAATTGAAAAACTTGAATTATATTACGGTGAGAGTTCCGGCATAGGAACCTCACCGTCAACAACGCATCTAGACACCCATCTCCGACGTCTGTCATGCCAATGTTACACTGTAGACAAGAATCCGCAGGAGTACATCGACTACAGGCAAGGCAACTAGCATGTAAATCTGAGGAAGACTTCCTCGCTTTGCATTTAGAGCAGTACGCTTTCATAATTACAATCAAAAGACAAAGTCGATAGCATTCCTACAAACTCCACAACAAAATATATGATAAAGATACATGAATAATCGCAATCAAACTTGAATTCAACAAGAGGCCCCAGGGGGCCTGAGGACGCTCACCTGACATGGTAGCCTAAATATCAACCCAGAGAATTGATTTCAACAAGTTGCATCTGCTCCTCCTAAGAAAAGCTGAAACCAAATATCCAAATATTCTGACCAGTGGATCTAAAAAAAGATTTTTAAAGAATATTCTTCATATTGAACTAAGTCATAATTCGGGCTCCCACAGGGAGCCCATATATGAACCCAGGGACTTGGCTTTAACAAACCTGAATCTCACACCCCTAAGGATTCTGCACACCAAATATCAAAACATTCCGACTGCTGGATCTGAAGAAGAAGATTTTTAAAGAAAATTCCTCATTTTGAACCAAGTTACAATTCGAGCTCCCACAATCAGCCCAAATATGGACCTAGGGACATGGCTTGAACAAACTTGAATCTTACCCCCCTAAGGATGCTGCATAAAAAATATCAAAAGCATTCATCTGCTGGATCTGAAGATTTTTAAAGAAAATTCCTCATTTTGAACTAAATTGTCATTCAGGCTCCCATAGTGAGTCCAAATATGAACCAAGGGACTTGGCTTGAACAAACTTGAATCTCAGCCCCCTAAGGTTGCTCCATGCCAAATATCAAAACATTCCAACTGCTGAATCTGAAGAAGAAGATTTTTAAAGAAAAATTCCTCATATTGACTAAGTTATAATTTGGGCTCCCACAGGGAGCTCAAATATGGACCCATGGACTTGGCTTTAACACACTTGAATCCCCCCCTCCCCCCCAAGGATGCTACTCACCCAGTGACCGTTGGGAGCGGGAGAGCAGGAGAGTGGAAATTCACTCTCCACTTTTAGATTTTACGAGAGTGAAAAATTTTAGGAGAGTGATTTTTAAAATAAAAAATAATGCCTCTGGCCAATTCGCCCCCAGGTGGAATAACGAGGATTGGTGGTGATTGCTGTTGAGAAATCAGTAGGCCTAATAACGCGCGATTTCCAAAATAATTGGTTTTATGACGTTTCGGCCTTGAGACGTTTCGGCCCTAAGAGGCCAAAACGTCTTAGAAATTGGGCCGAAACGTCTTCACATTCGGTAATTCTTTTTTAGATGTGATTGTGTGGAGGGGTTTGTGGAGTTTTAAATTGGCAAGTCCCAAGGGTGGTCGC
The DNA here is from genome assembly GCA_031216915.1 of Pictodentalium vernedei. Taxonomy (NCBI): domain Eukaryota; kingdom Metazoa; phylum Mollusca; class Scaphopoda; order Dentaliida; family Dentaliidae; genus Pictodentalium; species Pictodentalium vernedei. The sequence continues at coordinate 387,014,305 of CM062294.1, forward strand.
TCATGACAGGTTCTTCTGTACTTTGCACTTCTCCGACCAGGGGTCAGCTTGGCAGCTGATTTTAGGGAGAAGTGACTTCTCCCTTCAGAGACTTTAGGGAGAAGTCAGGACCCAGGAGGGAGAAGTCAGTGGACATGAAGGAGAAATCAGAAAAAAAAACATAAAACGTATATGTCATCGTGACAAAATAAATGAACATAGAGGACACAATTGTGGAGAAAAAAATAAATAAAAGTTATCCAAACATACAAACACACACAAAACTAAGTCAGATGGTTACATAACAGAATGTAGGTTAAAATCCCCACCCCCACCCCACCCCACAAAAAACTGTGTCTTTCATGGTTTCTGAATACCCCCTAACTCTTTGCCGAACAGTGATGACTAAGGTTACCGTGCAGTTGATTTTGTATTTGCGTCAACGATGTGGATTTGAAATTTAGTATGACCCATGGTGAGAGTGTTCTTCTCTGTAACAGAAGGTATATTCTTTTTAAAAAAATATTTAAAGTGTTTAAAATAAATTTCAAGTTCATATAAGAAGCTGGGTCATTCATGGTTTCTGAATACCCTAACTGAGTTGAAAAGCGTAGTTAAAAAAGTTTTCGATATCCTTCGTAAATTAAGCGTTATTAACAATTTGAGTTAATTAATTTCTTTGGTAAATGACAAAACATTTCAGTTGTCTCCCTTCCCGGCTGCGCTGTGTAATAATACACTGTTCAGAAAACTGACAATTTCTGCCAACCGTCTTTCACTGACACGTGCGATTGGTGCTTTGAAGGTCTGCCATTCTTATCCATCCAAATACCTGTGATTTCTATTGTAGCCTTATTACATTTAACCCCCTTCCAACAAACTTCACAAGTTTTCAAAGAAAAACATTCAATGTATTGCGGGGCGAATTTCAATGCAGCCAATTTTTCAGTGGAACAGAGCATAACCGCAAGCAATTTCGATATGGACGAACTGTCTCCAATACATTTTTTGTTTGTTTTGAAACGGTGGTTAACTTTAATAAATTCTAATTAACTCGATGCGTGTCTTGTGTGATTCGTTGTTTTGTCTGATACTTTGTTTTTAAATAGCCATTTTGTGCTGGTTGCTATCAGTTGGGGCGAATTGTTCGAACGACTACGCCATTGCAATTCTTTTCAGAAATATAAAATTGGGCTAGTTTAGGCTATTTTCATAGCCGTGTGACGGACTTTAACAGCAACCGTGTTTACTGTTTTTTGCGGAAGCGTGTGTTTTTAAAAAATAAAACATAAGAAAATACATTAAATTGCCATGTCTCCCAAGGAAGTTTGGGAGGGCGACTTGAATTTCGGTCGTGTTCAAAGCCTTCGTCAGAGACTCCGACGAAGGCTTTGAACACGACCGGAAGATAAACGTGCGCGACTAATTACTCGCGGTATACGAAAAAGCGGTGCGCGATGGTGCGCTGGCACGATCGCTCGCCGTTCCCAACGGTCACTGCTCACCACATATCAAACCATTCCGACTGCTGGATCTGAAGAAGAAGATTTTTTAAGAAAATTCCTCATTTCGAACAGTTACAATTCAAGCTCCCACAGTGAGCCCAAATATGGACCTAGGGACATGGCTTGAACAAACTTGAATTTCACCCCCTAAGGATGCTGCATACCAAATATCTCAAGATTCTGCCTGCCGGATCTTGAGAAGAAGATTTTCAAAGAAATTTGCCTGAAATGCACTAAGTTCAAATTTGGGCTCCTATACTGAGCCCAAATATAAACCCAGGGGGCCGATTTGAACAAACTTGAATCAGATCCACCCCACAATGTTGCATACCAAATATCACAAGATTATGCCTGCTGGATCTGTAGAAGATTTTTGAAGAAATTTGCCTGAAATGCACTAAGTTCGAATTTGGGCTTCTATAGTGAGCCCAAATATGAATCCAGGTGGCCGATTTGAACAAACTGGAATCAGATCCACCCCACAATGTTGCATACCAAATATCAAAAGATTCTGCCTGCAAGATCTGGAGAAGAAGATTTTTGAAGAAATTTGCCTGAAAAGCTCTAAGTTCAAATTTGGGCTCCTATACTGAGCCCAAATATAAACCCAGGGAGCCGATTTGAACAAACTTGAATCAGATCCACCCCACAATGTTTCATACCCAATATCAAAAGATTCTGCCTGCTGGATCTGGAGAAGATGATTTTCAAAGAAATTTGCCTGAAATGCACTAAGTTCAAATTTGGGCTCCTATACTGAGCCCAAATATAAACCCAAGGGGCCGATTTGAACAAACTTGAATCAGATCCACCCCACAATGTTGCATACCAAATATCAAAAGATTCTGCCTGCTGGATCTGGAGAAGAAGATTTTCAAAGAAATTTGCCTGAAATGCACTAAGTTCAAATTTGGGCTCCTATACTGAGCCCAAATATAAACCCAGGGGGCCGATTTGATCAAACTTGAATCAGATCCACCCCACAATGTTGCATACCAAATATCAAAAGATTCTGCCTGCTGGATCTGGAGAAGAAGATTTTTTAAGAAATTTGCCTGAAATGCACTAAGTTCGAAATCGGGCTCCTATACTGAGCCCAAATATGAACCCAGGGGGCCGATTTGAACAAACTTGCATCAGATCCACCCTCCAATGTTGCATACCAAATATCAAAAGATTCTGCCTGCTGGATCTGGAGAAGATTTTTTTAATGTTTTTCCCATTGCCTACAGTGTTAAAAAGTGCTGACTCAGCACTTTTTCAAAGTCCTGAAACTGTACCCTATGATAAAACCGATGGCAATTTTTTTTTACCAATTCTTTCTGTTGGTCCTAAGGAAGCTTCACACCAAATAAAAATTCTCGTTGCCGTGCCGTTTTGGAGATATGGGCGTTTTAATTTTTTTCTATTTTTAGCTCCTGCGGTTCCCATGGGCCTACGGGAAAAAGAAAATCAGCATAAATTAGGTACTTATGACCCAATAAGCCCTCACATAAAATTTGGTTCAAATCAGCCTCTCGGTTTGGAAAGTTAAAAAATTTATAGTAATTTATATATTTTTATACTTACCAATGACCCAGACATAGCTGGTGCTAACTCTTAAAATATAGGGCCAAACACAAATTTTGCCCCCCAATCCCCAAAATTTGCATCTAAAACTAAAGAAAACATGTCCTGAAAAGCCCTCCACACTTCGCCCCTACTGCGCATGCGCAGTGTCAAGGACGTTCCGAAATTGGCGCCATTAATCATTCTAATAACCAGTGCCTGGTAAGCGCTATGTACTCAGCGGGGAGGCAAGAGTTCCCAACTCCTGGGAGGGCCATCCCCGTCTGGGTCATTGGTAAGTATAAAAAATATATAAATTACTATAAATTTTTTAACATTTTTATACTGTACCAATGACCCAGACATAGCTGAATAGTAAAAAGGCTGGAGGGCCAAGGACATAGAGCAAAATGGAATACGCTCAATAAAATAAAATAGAGTCATCCCCTGTAGGGAAAAAGAAGTAATAGGCCTTACATGTATCTTTCTTATTTATGATAAATTAGAAAGATACAACACCTTCCAAAATTAATATCCAATATAATCCTTATACTAATAATTTTTAAAGTAAGCCAATAAATAAAGTAAGTCTAGAGAATAGAGACTCTTATACTCCTAAAAGTGTCTGAGGATTGCATAATCATGTCCGTTGACATATGCAATATTCAAAAGCTATACTTTAAAAACTAAGACTTGAATGAATTTTAAAAACCTAAACTTCTCACTAAACAACCATCCCAATAACAGCTCAGAATTACTAACTCCGGAGGAGGTATCCCCTTGTTTTCATAGTAAAACAGGTGACCCAAGGGAACACTCTCCCCCCCCCCCCCCCTTTTTCTTGCCCTGGGTCAAATAGCCCAGAGCGAAGAGGGCAGCCGAACGGAGACACTGCCGAAACAGACAGCCTACCTAGCTATAGTAGCAACTGTTAAGTGAATGACATTCTGAGCAGTAGATAATAGACCTAACAATAGAGGCCTCCAGAAATGGACTCGATATTCTAAGATAAAATTCATGAATGTGGATGGCTGAGCGCAATGAGCGGCCTTCAAAAATCTATAATAGCGACACTATTAATGTAAGCCCAAGAAGTAGAAGAACTCTTACTTCATGAGCCGAAATCTTAAGCACAACTGCTAAGTCAATGATATACCATAAGCAGTACCGATAGTTAATAGAATCCATTAACAATAAAATGGAGCGTAACGTCCTTCTACTAGACATCAAAGACAGAAGAAGCTTACGCCCTTTGTAATAAACAGATATCTGTTTACAAATACATAAACTGTACCCGGAAAGAGTAAAGGCCTATGCCCATACGAAGACGGAAGGACCTTAAAATAATAGGTTCCGGATAATAGGAGCCTAACTCTTATGCAACAATCCAACCTAAATAGTAACGGAAGTATTGATTCCGAAACTATGAAAGTGAAAATCATCCATCGATAGTGCATGAAACTCACTGACTCTACAGTAAAAGAGAAACCAACAGAATTACTGTCTAAAAGGTCAGAATTTGAAAACTACTGTTTCCAGAGGCTCAAATGATTACTTAGCTAAATAAGAACCGAAGTTAAAATCCGTATAGGAATTTAATCTAAAGATTCTAAGTCTATTTATCAAAAACTGACTTAGATAAAGAGACAAAAGACTCAATTGTAAACTATCGTAGAGTGCATAGGTATGAGGTAACATAAACCTATAACCTAAATAATAACAGGCTGCAGTAGATCTTGTGAAACAAGTATACTAAAAAATAGCAATGAGTAGTATGGAGGGATCAACAATATGAACATAATGATCCCTACACCACGACGGAAGAGCCTCCACTTTAGCCGCATAGAATAGCGAAGAAGAGGATCTCCTATAGTAAGAAATCGCGTCCAAAGCTCGTCCAGTACAGTGCTTACAATGCAATACGGACCACACAACGGAATACATGAAGGTTGCGACCTTGCTGGTTGTGATAAAGATGACACGATTTACCCAGTGAAAAAGATCCTCACATAGAGGAAGATTTCACGTTAAGACCCACAGTAGACAAGAGAGTAAATTACTCATGATCTCTGTGAAGATAGAGATGCTATCAACAGAAATGTATTGTGGTTGTTTATCTTAGCAATACCTGCTAAAACAACAGCGCCGGAGGATACGCGTATCCTATCATTCCGTCCTATAGATCAATAGAGCGTTAACAATATTAGCTCAGAGATCTGGACAAGCCAACACATACGTCTGCAATTGATTAGCAAGCTGTGTCATAAATAAATCATCATTGGGCGCTCCCATAGATAGCATAATCTGATTGAATACTTGTTTGTTGAGAGTCCATTCTGACAGCAACAAGCGACCCGTAAGAGAACGGGAGTCCGATAAAACAATCAGACGACCCGGAATATGACGGACCAAAACTGAACTTGGTGTACTATAACCAACAGACGGATTCTTTCCATTAAATTGAATAACGGAAACGAAAGAGTGCCTCCCTGGTTCCGGAGATACGCCACTACTGTCGAATTAAAGGACAGGAATTTGGGCATGCGTTTCTGAATAATGTTCATGCAATGACATAAAGCAAGCCTAAAAAACATTATTCCGCGGAAGTTAAACTGATTGCTAAAAGACTGCGGAACCCAAAGACCCTGGCACTTCGAATCCGTAGGGATCAGTATTATATCCCAATCTGTTTGACTGGCAACCGTCATAACAGCCACACTCGGGTCCGGCAACTGCGGCGGCACTCTCTGAGTCAACCACCGAATGTTTGCCCCAGTCTGAATCTCTTGTAACACTAGATAGACAAGAGAACGTATAAATCGAGCAATTCATGGATTGCCGAAAAGTTGCCGTCGAAGAGAAGCTCCTCCGAGAACGAAGCGACTCTGAGAGAGTTCTTAACCTTACTATCCACGCGTGTGGATGTAGCTAGGGCTGCGTCACGTCTAACTAACTCCAATCAGCCACTGAAGGGCGGAGTTATACGTGAACAAACTACTGCCCTCAAAAGAAATTACATTGAGAATAATATCCCGTAAATCTTTTCTTGAAGACGTAATGATAACGCCTCAGTAAGGCGGATTACGTATAATAAAGCGTCTAAGTTAAGTCTACTATACATAATGTCGTTCCCAACATTGAAATTGGAAAAGACATAAACGGCGAAAAAGAATATATGCAGTCTTTAATCACACCGTCTAGACGCATATGAACTCTCGGTATGCCCTGCTCTGCCAAAATAAACTATTTGTATAAATGATAAAATGGCAGAAATGAGCAACGCGGACAAGAAACTAAACTATCATGCTTAGTAGCAGGCTTGTATATATATATATATATATATAGCGTCGAAAAATAAAACACATGTTGTAATGACAATATTGGACTGCGTCGGTAAGTCAGGGACAATGTCCCTGAACCGATCGAAAAATCCGAGTCCAATGACGCTATAAGTCTCTTATCCAAGATCGCAGCAATGAAGTCCGAAATAATAATCACTGGAAGATAATGCCAGAAGATATGAAAGGCATCTTCCGATACTACTAAAGGGAAAACTCGAAATCTTTCGAATCCTTTTCGCCATCCAGTCGGACCCTATAAAGCGTTCGGTCGTCCGTAGCTGATGCAACCGCGGACCGCACCGACCCAGCGCCGTCGGATAATTCCTGATTCGACCGAGAAACTGTCAATTGCTGGGATGCTGCGAAACAACTGTGCTAACTCGGATAGCACGTCCGTCACTGAGGCCTGAGGAGAAGCGGTCTTACGATGCATTGCCGCTGGAAGCTCCGTGATCGTTACCCCGTGCATACTACCAATATGCGAGCGAACGGAGTGTATAGGCCTCGTGTCCCTTGGCTACCGGATGGCGCGACCTATTCGCCGTGGAATCACTGAATGCCGAAACTGATCGGATACTCGAGGTCACGTAGCCAATGTGCGGTCGTGTGCCCTGCTGTGAGGATGAGGAAGCATTAAAGACAGTCTCTCGGACTGTCAATATAACGGAGCGTCCCGACCAACGGACATATGCTCCGAATGTAAAATATCTGAACCACAACATGCGGTCCCCTATGTTGTTGGGCGAGAGAGGGACCTCTCTCGCTCACAGCCCGGACGGACCTGGACAAGCCAGGAACCGGACTAACAGGCTTCCTCCGATCTGTCCTCAATCTGCCGTCACTGGGTGAGTACTAAAGTAATTAAAGTGCTCGCATCACCCAAATCTCCTTCCTAGACCGCAACGGACGAACCCGGCAACCGAACCATTCGATGAATGTATGCTACACCGGGTGAGCTAGCGAATGTCACTCCGTAGGCGATAGACATATTCCATGAGCACTTATTGCCGCTAACTCTTCATTAACTATGACGACAGAGGCACACTTTTGAAAGACATCTCCATAACTCTTCGAACAAGAAACCAGAAATGCTTGGATAGCAAGCATAAAATAATAATATATATAGCGTCGTTCAATAATTCGAAAGTTTGTGTGACATTATTGGACTATGTCGGAACTGAGGGACGATGTCCCTGAACCGAACCAAAAATTTCTAAGTCCACCAACGCTATCAGTTTCTTATCCGGCATCGCAGCATTCTGGTCCGACGAAAGAAGCTGTAGAAGACCAAGTCAGATGACATACACAACAGCATATGTTGTTCCGAAAGGGAAAGCTCGAAATCCTCCGAATCCCTTTCGGTATCCCGTCGGACCGGATGAAACTTTCGGACATCCGTACCCGCTTCCGCGGAGCGTCCCGACCCAGCATCGTCGGATAAAATATATGCGACAGATTCAGTTGATGCTGGGATGCTGCGATAAACTGTGCTATTAAGGAAAGCACGTCCGTTTCCGAGGCCTGTGCAGTAGCGGTCTTACGATGCATTGCCGCCGGAAGCTCCGTGTACGTTGACTCCCGCACACTTCCTATGCGAACGTCCGGAGTCTGCAGGCCTCGTGTCCCTGGCTACCGGATGGAGTGACCTGGTCGCCGAAGAATCCTTGATCGGCGAAGCTGGTAATATATCGGCGGTCACGCAGCCAAGGTGCGGTCGTGTGCGCTGACGAGAAGAGGAAGCCTTAGCAGTCTCAGCGGACTGCCTATACAACGGAGCGTCCCGAGCGACGGACGTATGCTCCGCTTGCGACACATTTTGTACCACAACATCTGGGGCCAGATGTTGTTGAACGAGAGAGGGGCCTCTCTCGCTTGCCGTCCGGATGGACCGGAACGAGCTATGAACCGGACTAAAAGGCTTCCTCCGTTCTCCCTCCGATCCGCCGTCACTGGGTGTGCATTAAGTTAATTTATAGTGCTCGCATCACCCCAAAATTCCTTCTAGACCGCAACGGACGAACCCGGCTGCCGAACCATTCGGTGAATGGACGCTACACCGGGCGAGCTAGCGGACGTCAAAGGCCGTCGAACCTACTAGGGTCCTCTTAGGCAATTGGCGTATTTACATGAGCACTTTTCCGCTAGCCCTTCATTAATTGTGACGACGGAGGCACACTGTTGGAAGACATCACAGATACATCACCCTAATCTTGATCGTCTGAAATAGAAATTGATAAAGTAGAGTGACCCTGCGGGGAAAGGACCGGAGTGTCCAAATCCCCAACAACATACCGTGACATACGCTTCCCATATTGTCATCGAAATCATACGATACAGAACAGGAGTTAATGCGAGTACACTGACCACATATAGAATGATAATAAAGTCAGAGGAAGACTTCCTCTTAAAACAATTGATCAATATCCTTTCAATGTGAAAAGAAAACAAGTCCTGGTACTCGCACTAACCCCTGGCAATCAAAATACATAATAATAATATGATCCATTAACATAGAAAAAATAATTGAAATCAAAATATTTTGAAAAAAAATTTTTTCAGAACAGCCCAAGTTTCTGAAAAGTAACGTTGAGCCCCAATGGATCCCAAGCCTAAGTGTGGACAAAAATTTTAAAAATATTTTAAACAATTTATTCAACACTTACGAACAATAATAATGTATCTAGTTATGATTAAAATAACATAAAGATATTATTCTTTAGAAATCCCCCCCTCACACAGAGGGCTGTTGTAAATGTAAACAATGAGTGTAAAAACACTAAAATAAGACTCCAGGCACTCAGGCCCGAAATCAGTTACCAAAAATACACTATCTGATGCAAAACAGAGACTTCCAGGGAAGAAACTGCAGAACATCAGATGGTAGATGCAGAACACAACGCCTAACCACCCGTAGGTGAAGACGTAAACATGGGGAAAGAACAGAATTCATTCTGTTATTCAGCTAAAACTCCCAAGAAATTTTAGTAATAATAATTACAGAAACTATGCCAAAAGCATGGGAGAATAGCAAGGGGGAACTTAAAGGACAGGGAGAGAGGAAAACACTTGTAAAAACAGTGTAACTAAACAATCAGAATGACAACAAAATGGCTGCTGCCTTGAAAATAGGTAACTTAACATAATTTCATTAAAAAATTTTAAGTTACAGCCCTGATAATATTCTGTCACACATTCTTTTCCTCTCCTCCTCCTCTATCCTCCTTAGAATCACCATTTCACTAATATTTATGTGTCTGGCATCATTTAAACTGAGATTTATAAGCACAAAGATCAGTCAGATGTTAACTGATGAAGGGCCAAACATAGAATGATTAATGGCGCCAATTTCGGAACGTCCTTGACACTGCGCATGCGCAGTAGGGGCGAAGTGTGGAGGGCCTTTCAGGACATGTTTTCTTTAGTTTTAGATGCAAATTTTGGGGATTGGGGGGCAAAATTTGTGTTTGGCCCTATATTTTAAGAGTTAGCACCAGCTATGTCTGGGTCATTGGTACAGTATAAAAATACAGAAATTTTGGGCGGGGCCAAAAATTTTGCCCCTCCCATAACGACGCCAAGTATAGCCCCACAAACTTCTCTTGAACAAATCTGAGTCTACACCTCAAAAGGAAGCTGCACAACAAATATCAAGTCTCTGCTACTGCTGGTTCATGAGAAGAAGATTTTTTAAGATTTCAGCACACTTTTTGGGTGTGGCCCTACCCACGGGCGAGGCAACTTGATTTGAACAAAATCAAATTGCGATGTCATAACAAACTATTATCTCAAATATCAATTAAATTGGTTCAACGGTTTGGAAGGAGAAGACGCAAACACCATGTTCATGGACGACGGACGCCGGACGGTGAGTGATCACAATAGCTCTCCTGACTGAAAGTCAGGTGAGCTAAAAAATTTTTAAAAAATTTTGAAAAAATGCCTAAGTTCCCAAAGGGAACATATTGAGCCCAAGGGCAACCCGATAGAGACTAAGTGTGGACAAAATCCAAATATTATGAGCAACACTACCAGAATAATAATCAATGTATCCTAAAGTAACTCTACAGTAATTTAGTACATCACGTGACAAATCCCCGTATTCTCATTGGCTGTATTGATAGGGACAATGAAAGCATAGTGCCTGGAGTCAAGCATAGTGCCCGGAGTCATGCAATAGTGCGCACGCATTGCAAACAGAATCCCGAGGGGATTCCCCTTTTCTTCTGAGCAGACGGCAAATGTGGAGACGAATAGAAATAAAATGAGCGTTTCGAGATTCGCAAACGAGAATGTTAATTCTTTTCTTGAACAACATCAGAGCCGAAAGACTGTTAGTTTAACCAAATATGCTGTCAATATTCTCCGGCAGTTCTGTTCTAACAGAAAAAGGAATGGTGCATTTGAAACGTTAGATGTTGGAAGATTAACGGAACTATTGAAAGACTTTTATACAAACGTTAGAAATCGCGATGGTGATTTGTATTCCAAAAGCAGTATTTGTGCCATTCGTCAAGGAATAAGAAGATATTTGCAAGAACCCCCACATGAGAGACACTTTGATATAATAACAGACCCAGCTTTCAAAGGTGCTAATCATGTATTCGACAGCATGTTGAAGAAAACAAGAGAAGACGGAAAAGGAACAGTCCGACACAAAAAACCCATTCCGCCAGGTAACTATAAAAAATACATAATAAAATAAAACAACAAAACTAGAAAGTGAACAAGTCAGTGTCTGCAATAGACAGTGGTGTTGTAATTATTTGTTCTCGTATAAATACACAGTCTTGTTAATTACATGAAATAGACGAGTGTTTTTATTACTCAAATCGACAAGAGACACATAAGAACAGTTGTGAGAGAAAGTAAATAAATAACGGGCAGCAATGTTTGCTGAAAGTTATCATAAACATGAATAAATAAATAGATAAATTATAGGGAGCAATGTATGTTGAAAGTTATCATAAACATGAATAAATAAATAAATTGTAGACCTATCAATTAAATAGTTTTGAATAAGAGTGTTAGAGAGGGCATTGAATATTATTTATCTTCGATCACAATAAACGATTGTGATTGACCGTGTAAATGTTTATTCTGCTTTGATGCTTAGTGTTTCATTCTATTTCTGGCGATCTAAGGAAATTATATCAGCACCCAATTGTGTTTAATCCGGACATTCCAAGAGGTCTTTTGAATAAAGTAATGTTTGAGCTTTTATTTTACTTTTGTCGGAGAGGGAGAGAAAACATTCGAGAAATTAAAGCTTGTGATTTTGTAGTTAAAACTGATGACACTGGAAGAAAATACATCCTGAAAACTACTTCTGAGCGAACAAAAAATCACACAGGTGTAACGAATGAGGATGAAGGTGATGGACCTAGAATGTATGAAACTGGCACAAAAATGTGCCCTGTTAATAGTTTTCAACGATATCTTATGAAACGAAACCATGAGTGTGATACGTTTTTTCAAATTCCCCAAAATTCATACCACGAGAATGACGAATGTTGGTTTGAGCGAAGGGCAATGGGAAAAAATTCCATAGCAGAGTTCATGGTAAAAAAGTCTAAACAAGTTGGTCTTTCTGATACATATACCAACCACTGTGTGCGTGCTATGTTTGTTGGTGGTTAACGTCACATATTTATGCACCATGGCTAATCGTGACACAACATAGAGATGAAGTCAAGTTTAGTCAATCGCTGATCTACATGTTGCCCATTTTAGAGGACTTTCACCCCAAGCATTGGTGACTGGGTCCTATTTTACTAGTAAAGCGGAACTGGTTTATCACAGTAAACAAGTGCTGCTTATTTCCCGGGGTTCCCACGGGGAGTGTGCGTGCTACGACCATAACAATTCTTAATGATTGTGGATTCAAAGATCGCGATATTATTTCTTTATCGGGACACAGAAATGAAAAATCATTTTCAAGTTACATTTCGGACACAAGAGCTGATGTCAAACGAGGTATGTCAGAGAGCTTGAGTTCCATGGTTGATAATGCAGATGCTGAACATTCAGAAATTCCTGCAGCGAGGAATGCTGTTGAGAAAACAACAACGCAACTCTCTTTCCAGTCAGCAAATTCCACAGTATCAGCACCCGAATTATTAGATACCGATATTGATGATGACGATCTGATAAGTGCGTTGGAGGAAATCGAGTGTTCAAAAAACTCAACATCAATTGACATTCGAAAGCAATCCAAAGAAATATGCAACAAAATGCAGTATTGTGCCCCAAAATTCAATTTCAGCAATTGTGTTGTAAATATTTACAATAATTAAAATGTGCTCGTACATCAGAGGAAGTACCCATAACACGTTCAATGGGGTGAACGTTAATAAAACTTTAGTGCCATGAATAATGGAATTTCTATAGTGCCTCACAAGCTCTGTTAATACCACCATATGTGAGATGCTGATTCTGTTGTATGATATCTTGTGTTAACCAGTTATGTGCCACATGATTGGTTGATCGGTTTCATGTGTTTATTTACATTATTCTACTTTACCCGTTGAGTTCGAATCAAGTTGATAGTTTAATGTTTTCCTGACATTTTCATGTTATTAATTTCATTGTTTTATTTTGGATAGTAAAGTGTTAGTTATCTCTCCGTTCCTTCTTTTATATGTTGTGGAGATGGTCTGGGTGTGATGTACTAAACCCATTAATGCCTTCCGTTTCGGGCACTATGCTCTCATAGTGTTGCTTCGGGAACCAAATAGTGCCCTCGCTATCGCTATCGCTCGGGCACTATTGCATCCCTCAGCAACACTATGAGAGCATAGTGCCCTCAACGGAAGGCATTAATAGGTAAATAATATGAAATACTACATATATATAAGGACGTTGTCAAGGTAAACAACGTCAAGAAAAAAAACGGAAACCAGACATCAGGCACAAAAAGGCACAAAATCAGAAACCAATTTTAATGCTACCAGATGCAAAGCTTGATCTTCATATGAAGAAAGAATGATACATCGGATAGAAGATGCAAGACTAAAATGACCTAAAACTCCTTAGGGTGAGAACGTAACCATGGGGATAAACAGAAAAAATATTCTGCAATACACGTTAAACTCCCAAGAAATTTAATAAAAAATTTCAATAAACAAGCCAAGACCAATACCGGGTCTGGACCTGCGTCGCTGCATGCAATTGAATCGGCAAACAGGAAGTAGCTGCACCGCAGATCTGAAAATTGCATACACGATACAACTGATCATTATCAGGCTCCAGATGAAATATAAAATCAATCACTTGCATAGAAGCCGAGAAAAGTTTGACGAAAAATTTCAATGTTCAGTGGGTACAGTAAAATTTCAAAGTATGGGCAAACAGGAAGTGGCTGCATGGCAGATCTGAAAATTGCTTACACGATACAACTCATCATTATGAAGCAGCAGACCAAATATAAAATCAATCCCTTGCATAGAAGCCGAGAAAAGTTTGACGAAAAATTTCAATGTTCAGTGGGTACAGTAAAATTTCAAAGTATCGGCAAACAGGAAGTGGCTGCACGGCAGATCTGAAAATTACTTACACGATACAACTCATCATTATGAAGCAGCAGACCAAATATAAAATCAATCCCTTGCATAGAAGCCGAGAAAACCTTGACGGAAAAATTCAATGTTCAGTGGGTACAGTAAAATTTCAAAGTATCGGCAAAAAGGAAGTGGCTGCACGGCAGATCTGAAAATTGCTTACACGATACAACTCATCATTATGAAGCAACAGACCAAATATAAAATCATTCCCTTTCATAGAAGCCAAGAAAACTTTGACGGAAAAAAGTGTTTCGGACGGAGAGACGGATGGATGGACGGACTGATGGACTGACGGACAGATGGACGTACGTCCTAATAAATTGGTAGTTATGTGGCTATTTTTATGGGACTACAATAAAATGCATGTCCATTATATTAAAACAAGTGATTTTGGGGAATATTTTTGGGGTGGTAGCAAACCCTGACCCTACCCTTTACTGAACCTACCCCTACTCCCCCCACCCCCAATTCTAAAACCCACCCTAGACTAATGAAAATTCAATATATTCCTAGTCTATTTTAACTAAAATGCATGTCCGTTGTATTAAAACAACTTTTTGGGTGAAAAATTTTTGGGGTGGTAGCAAACCCTAACCCTACCCTTTACTGACCCTAACCCCACCCCACCCCAACTCTAAACCCCACCCTAGAATAATGACATTTAACTATGTGGCTAGTCACATAAATTGCAGTAGTCACCTAACCCCCATTTCTACCAACAAATAGCCACCTTAACCCTCATATGTCTGCCCGGGCTGACGGGCTGACGGACTGACGGATGGAGTCGAGCGGTTACTAGACCTGCTCTGCCACTGGCGACGCAGGTAAAAATAGCCAGAAAGCTCAAGAATTTAACAGGAAGGGTTCATGGAAGGATAGGGAAGGAATACTGAACAAACAGTGGAATAATCATTAACAAGAATGATGACGTCAGGTGTGTGTCCCAAAAATGGGAAACATGAAATAATTTTTATAATTATTATAAAGTTACAGCCCTGAACGTCTGAAACCACCGTAGTTCACTTCCATCATCCATTAACAGCCTTGGATCTACCAATTCTTGCATTGATTTGTGTCTGGCATCCTCAAAAAAGATTTTAATGCGCAGATGTCAGCTCATTGTTACTAACTTTAGGGCCAAACAAAGAATGATGTTGGCACCAATTCCAGTCTCTTCCTGACCACTGCGCATGCGCAGAGAGTAAAAGTATGGAGGGCCAGATAGGACTTTTAATTTTCGGTTTCTATGCAAATTTGGGGGATTCAGGGGTTCAAAATTTGTGTTTGGTCTTTGATAATTTCGAGTTTGCACCAGCTAGTCCGGACCACTGGATGTCGTATAAAAATATGAAGAAGTGCAAACCCAAGGAAACACATAAAACGGGAAAGGTACATTTAGGACGATTGTAGATATGCAATAAGCTATAATGAACTTAAGGCCAACCAAAAAGCAGATAAACAGACTGCAGTGGTAATGAGAATGGGTGACAAAAAAAATATATTAAAACATAATTAACAAACTCACTTCCCTGAGAAAAATGAAAGTGTCAGTGACACTGTAGCTTAACTTGACTGTGTGGAGTGTTTGAGGAAAAGGATAAAGTTCCAATGTTTATGAAAGTATTATGAAATAAGACAAGAATTTTGATAAGTGAGAATATGTTAATTTTTGTTCCCTGTCCGCTATGTTTTCAATAAGAATAATTTGATTGTTGACTGTACTAAAGAATTAAGACATGGGTTGATGTGGCCCTAACTGTAAACATATGTCAACCAAAATTACCAAGTTACGGCAAAATGATTCCAAAATGAGTCATCCTACCAAGTTACAATGAAATCCCTTCATAAATATAACTTGTATACTTTGTTAAAGGAATCTAGTTCACGTTACAGTTCAGCGGTCACAGTTGACCGATCATGACCAAAATAGAAGTGTCTCATCTTGATATCATACCAAGTTACCCTATCAAGTTACAATGAAATCCCTTCATAAAAACAACCTGTAAGCAGTGCTAAAGGAATCAAGGTTAAGCGACAAGGTGCGGTAATGGCTGACCGATCGTGACCAAAATACGACAGTCTCATCTAGACAGCATACTAGGTCTGGGCGATATTTCGATATGCCGGTAAATACCGGTATTGAAATCGGTACAGGTTAAATATCATCTATTTTTTGGCAAAACCGGTATATCGTCTGTAACGATATTGGTTTGGGTCACATGATAATAAAATTTCAACATGTGTTTTTTCGTAAAATCGCACAGAAAGTTGCTTTGAAAATACAGGAAGTTTATCTTTCCTCATTTCGTGAACAAATGATAAACAGCGAGAGATGATGAGAGTAACGTTCTATCTCGTTTATCGTCACCGACATGCAAGCATTCATGGAGAAATTATGAAACAAAAATTTAATACTTGTTTGCTAAATTTGTTTGATTATTTTTAATTAGTGAATAAAAGTGAATTAAAGTAGCATACATCACACAAATAGTTTGTTGTTACACGGGAAATACACCCGACTGTCATGCTGTAAAAACACGGTCACCTGCTGTTAGTCGCATTTGTTTGAACT
Organism: Pictodentalium vernedei; assembly: GCA_031216915.1. Lineage (NCBI taxonomy): Eukaryota > Metazoa > Mollusca > Scaphopoda > Dentaliida > Dentaliidae > Pictodentalium > Pictodentalium vernedei. The sequence goes on from CM062294.1 coordinate 387,030,809, forward strand.
GTAATCAGCAAGCCATACTTATCGCTAGTAAAACAGTAAAACTACTCTCTTTTAGTCCTTATAGTTAGCCGCTTGTTTGCGGCTTGATGAAAACGACACAAAAGTTAACTGAACAATTATGTCTTTCCCTATTTTACAATTTTGTCATAACATCGGCCCAACAGAAGAAAAACTAAAAAGAAATTTTGTGCGTCCCATAAAACAAACAATTTCGCACTAGAGGGTATATTTGTCCCGAAATTTTATAGGAAAGTTAAAAAATTTATAGTAATTTATATATTTTTTATACTTACCAATGACCCAGACTTAGCTGGTGCTAACTCCACAAAAACCAGGGCCAAACACAAATTTTGCCCCCCAATCCCCAAAATTTGCATCCAAAACAAAAAGAAATCATGTCCTAAAGGACCTCCATAGTACGACTCTACTGCGCATGCGCAGTGACGCAGTCGTCCCGAAATTGGCGCCAAATATCATTCTTACTGGCAGTGCCTGGTCAGCGCTATGTACTCAGCGGGGAGGCAAGAGTTCCCAACTCAGGGAGGGCCATCCCCGTCTGGGTCATTGGTAAGTATAAAAAATATATAAATTACTATAAATTTTTTAACATTTTTATACTGTACCAATGACCCAGACTTAGCTGAATAGTAAACAGGCTGGAGGGCCTAGGACATAGAGGAAAATCCAATAAGCTCAATTATAAAATAAAGAGGTAACCCCTTAAGGAGAAAAGGAGTATTAGGCTTTACATGTATCTTTCTTATTTAATATTTAAATTAGAAAGATACACTACCCTTAATAATTGAGCACAATAACATTCATGTTCTCTATTAACATCCAGTATAACCTTTATACTAATTATTTTTAAAACAAGCCAATAAATAAAGTAGTCCAGAGAATTGAGACTCTTTATAATCATTTAAAAGTGTCCGAGTATTGTATATTAAAGCCCGTTTGACACTTGACATATACAAATGCTTCACACCGAGCTACACTTTAAAAATAAGACATGAATGAAATTAAACATTAATATTACACTTTAAAACCATCCCGGAAGCGACTCAGAAATACTGTCTTGGAGGAGGCATTCCCTTGCTTTTCACTATAAAGCAGGTGACCTAAGGGAACACCCGCCCCCCCCCCCCCCTTCCCCTTGCCCTGGGTCAAATAGCCCAGAGCGAAGAGGGCAGCCGGACGGAGTCACTGCCGGAACAGAAAGCCTGCATAACTATAGTTGCAACTGTTTAGTGGACGACATTCTGAGCAACAGATAACGGACCTAAACAATGCAGGTCTCCAGAAATGGACTCAATATTTCTGAGATAAAAATTAGTAAATGTGGATGGCTGAGACCAATAAGCAGCCTTCATTAAATCTGTAATAGCAACACTATTAGCATAAGCCCAGGAAGTAGAAAGAGCTCTTACTTCATGAGCAGAAATCTTAAGCACAGACTGCTGAGAAGAAGATAAATCTTCATACGCAGTACGGATAGTTAACTGAATCCATCTAGCAATAGAATGGACTGAAATGTCCTTTCTATTAGGCATCAAAGACAGAAAGAAACGTTTCCGTCCCTTTCTGATGAACTGAGATCTCTGTTTATAGATACGTAGTGCTCTAACAGGACAGAGTAAAGGCCTACGCCCGTCTGAAGACGGAAGAGCCTTAATAACAATAGGTTCCGGATATTTATTAGGAGCCTGATTCTTAGCTAAAAAACCGACGTTAGTAGTGAAGGTGATAGTGTTCCCAACACTACGATAATGAGAATCATCCACCGATAGTGCATGAAGCTCACTGACTCTTCTGGCAGAAGAGAAAGCTAAGAGAAAAGCTGTCTTATAAGATAAGAATTTGAAATCTACTGTCCCAAGAGGTTCAAATGGCTTTTCCTTCAATTTAAGGAGAACCCAAGCTAAATTCCACTTAGGAATTAATCTAAGAGTTCTGGGTCTATTTATCGAAAAGTTTCTAACCAATTTCGATAAAGAGACATTAGATCCAATTTGTAAACTATCATGATGTGCATAGGTATCAGATAACATAGATCTATAACCCTTTATAGTAACCGGTTGCAGTTTGATTTCGTCAAACAAGTATACTAGAAAGTTAGCAATGTCTGGTATAGAGGGATCAAATATATCAACAGAATGATCCCTACACCAACGACGGAAAACCTTCCACTTAGCCGCATAGTTTAGCGAAGAGGAGGTCCTCCTACAGTTAGAAATCGCGTCCACTGCTCGTCCTGTAAAGTGCTTGCCATGCAAGAAGGACCGCACAACGGAAAAACGTGAAGGTTGAGACCTTGCGGGTTGTGATGCAGTTGGCGCGATTTCCCCTGCCAAAGAAGATCCTCTCGTGGAGGGAGCTTCCGCGGTAGGTCCCACAACAGACACCTGAGTAGATTTATCCACGGTCTCTGTGGCGACAGAGATGCTACCAACAGAATCTTGCATTGAGATTGTTTTATCTTTAGCAATACTTGTTGAATTAACGGCGCTGGAGGATACGCATATCCTATCATTCCGTCCCAAGGGATCGATAGAGCGTCTACAGCAAATGCTCTTGGATCCGGACACGGGGACACATACGTCTGCAACTGATTGTTGAGATGTGTCGCAAATAAGTCTATCATTGGCCGTTCCCATTGGTAGCAAATCTGATTGAATACTTGTTTGTTGAGAGTCCACTCCGACGGCAACAAGCGACCCTTTCGAGAAAGGGAGTCTGCTAGCACATTCAGACGACCCGGTATGTGACGGACCGAAAGAAGAACGTGATGTTCCAACGCAAACAGAAGGATTCTTTCCGTTAGATTGAACAACGGAACTGAATGAGTGCCTCCCTGATTCCGTATATACACCACTACTGTCGTATTGTCGGATAGGATTTGGACATGAGCATCGTGAATAATGTCCATCCAGTGACGTAACGCAAGCCAAATTGACATCATTTCCTTGATGTTTATGTGCTTGCACAGGAATTGCGGATCCCAAAGACCCTGGCATCTCGAATCCGTTGGGATTAATGATGCACCCCAACCTGTTTGACTGGCATCCGTCATAATGGTAAAACTCGGATCCGGCAACTGCAGCGGAACTCCTTGAGTTAACCACTGAATGTTTGCCCAAGTCTGAATCTCTTGTTTCACTTGATCTGACAAGAGAACGTCTACATCGAGCGAATGAATTTTCACACTCCAATTCTGAGTCAAGAAAATTTGAAGAGGCCGTGTGCGTAGCCGTCCCATCGGAATGAGATCCGCAGCGGCTCCGCACAGACCTATCAGTCTCATAAATTCTCTCGCTGTGACTTTGTCTGTATTTAGACAATAGCGAGCGTAACAACTGACTAATTTCGCTCTGGTTAACGGCAGACGAACGAGATTGTTGTGCGTCTCGAAGCTCATTCCCAGATGAGTGAATGACTTGGACGGCACCAGATCCGACTTCTCCTCGTTTACTATGAAACCGAGACGTCGGAGCAATAGAAGAAGATTCTGAACATCGTTCTGAAGCGTTAACTCGTTGCCGTACCTCTGAAGAATGTCGTCCAGGTAGGCCGACGTTACCGCAGACGAATGAGCTCGGAAGTAGATCATTACCGAGTTCATTACCCGAGTGAAAGCCCAGGGTGCTAGATTCAATCCGAAGCACATGGCCCGGAACTGATACACCACTCCTAGGACTGCGAAGCGTAGATACTTTCGGAATGTCGGATGTACCATGACGTGAAAGTACGCATCTTTGAGATCTATGCTCGTTGCATAATCGTTCACCCGAATACTCGCTCTGACCGATCGAATCGTCTCCATATAAAACTTCGGAGCGATGATCAGCTTGTTTATCCAGCTCAAATCTATGACTGGACGGAACGAGCCGTCTGGTTTCGGAACCAGAAACAGATGGCTGTAGAATCCCAGCGATTCCTGGTTTTCTACGACCTCTACCGCGTTCTTCATTAAAAGAGACTGCACCTCTGATAGCAGAGCGTCTCTTTTCTGAGGGTTTGACGGAAGATGAGTCCACTTTGGACTTCGAGTTAATGGAGGCTTTCGTTTGAAGGATATCTTTAGACCTTCCGAAGTCACTCCTCTCACCCACGGATCGTCCGTAATCGACGCCCACTCTTGAGAAAAACTCGACAACCTTCCGCCAACCGGAACGCGATAGAGGTTTGAGCCATCACCTCCTGGATCTGCGAGGCCTGCGGTAGGAGAAACCACGTCTTCCACGACCCGCACCTCGCCTCGTCGACCTCGGGGCGTCCGACCGATTGTCCCGGCCTGAAGGACGTCCCGAACGAGAGTCGCTATCCTGACGGTCTCTCGAATAAGAGCTAGAGGACGCACCGGAACCTCTATAGGAACCTCTCTTGGGCGGATAAGACCCAGAAGTGCCCGCCTTATTCGTGTCTGCTGAATCCGACCTTTTAGGAGCGGATCTAAACAACAGAGAATCACTAGCTTTCTTTTTAATATTATCATAAATAGCGGAAAGCTTGCCGTCAAAGAGAAGATCTCCTGAGACCGAAGCGACTCTAAGAGAGTTCTTCACCTTAGAATCCACTAGTGTGGATGTAGACAGGGCTGCGTCACGTCTAACCAACTCCAGATTTGCCACTGAAAGGGCGGAGTTACACGTGGAATAAGCTACTGCCCTTGAAAGAAGTCTTAAGGAGGATTGTATATCCTGAAACTCTTCCCCTTGAAGACGCAGTGATAACGCCTTCGTAAGGTGATCTGCGTAAGATAAGGCATCTAAATTGGCTCTGTTAGACGCAATAGCTGTTTCCAACACTGCGGTTGGAATAGAAGCTGACGACGGTAATGATAGCTCTAAGTCTTCCGCCTCGTCGTCCATACGCAGAGGAACTCTCGGTATACCCTGACCTGCCGTGTCGAATTTATTCCTTGCATTAATGAAAGGCAGGTTGAGAGTATTTGCGGACAAGAAGCCTGCTTTCCCTGTCCTGGAAGCAAGTTTAAAAATAGCGTCGTTCAATAATTCAAATGTTCTTGCAACATTATTGGACTGCGACGGAAACTCGGGAGCGATGTCCCTGAACCGCTCGAAAAAATCAGAGTCCAATGACGCTATAATTCTCCTGTCCGGAAGCGCAGCAGTCTGGCCCGACGGAACAACTTGAGGAAGAAAGTGCCGGATGAAGTCTACGGCAGCTTTGTGTTGTTCCGAAAGGGATAGCTCCAATTCATCCGTATCCCTTTCACCATCCGGTCGGACCTCCCGATGTTCCCGGTCGTCAGCCCCCGATGCTTCGGCGGAGCGTACCGACCCAGCGCCGTCGGATAATTCTCGATCCGACACCGTCTCTGTCGGCTGCTGGGATGCTGCGATAAGCTGTGCTATCTGCACTAGAATGTCCGACGTCGAGACCTGCGGAGGAGCGGTCTTTCGCTGCTTTGCCGAGGGCAGCTCCGCATCAGATGGCTCCCGCATACTTTTCCTATGCGAACGTCCGGAGTCCATCGGTCTCGAATCCCTGGCTGCCGGATGGTGTGACCTGGTCGCCGAATAATCCTTCATCGGCGAAGCTGGCAAGATATCGGAGGTCACGCAGCCAAGGTGCGGTCGTGTGCGCCGGCGAGAAGAGGAAGCCTTAACAGTCTCTGCGGACTGCTTATACAACGGAGCGTCCCGAGCGACGGACGTATGCTCCGCTAAAGACACATTTTGTACCACAACATCTGGTCCCAGATGTTGTTGTACGAGAGAGGGGCCTCTCTCGCTCGCGGCCCGGCTGGACCTGGACGAGCTAGGAACCGGACTAAAAGGCTTCCTCCGTTCTCGTTCACTATCCGCCGTCACTGGGTGTGCATCTATTATTTTATAGTGCTCGCATCACCCAAAATTTCCTCTTGGACCGCATCGGACGAACCCGGCTGCCGAACCATTCGGTGAATGGACGCTACACCGGGCGAGCTAGCGGACGACATTTGTCTAATCTCCATGAGCACTTTTGCCGCTAGCTCTGTATTTAATTGTGACGACGGACGCACACTTGAAGAAGATAACATGGAAACATCACCCTGTTCTGGTTCCTCTGAAATAGAAACTGAGAGAGTAGAGTGACCTTGTGGAGAAAGAGCCGGCATCGCTCTTTCTCCAGAAACAACATATCGTGACACACGTTTCCAATGTTTCTCATCCCAATGTTCACATACAGGACAGGGATTAATGCGAGAACACTGACTACAATTTATGCAATAATCATGAAAGTCAGAGGAAGATTTCTTCCTATTACAATTTGAACAAGTTCCTTTCATTGTGAAGGAACAACAATAAGTCCTAGTTACTCGCAAAAACCCCTGACACAAAGATACATAATAACATGATCCATTAATAAATGAAAAAACAATTGCAAAACAAAATAATTTTGAAAAAATATTTTTTCAGAGAAGCCCAAGTTGCTGAAAAGTAACGTTGAGCCCCGATGGATCCGATGGCAAAGTGTGGTCAAAAATTTTAAAATTATATAAAATAATTAATGAGACACTTTCGGATAATATAAATGTATCTTATAATGAGATAAACTACCTCAAAGGCAAACAGCCCCCCTCAAAAAAGGCTGTTGCCAATGAAAACAAACAGTGTAAACACAGAAGAAAACATGACTCCAGGCACTGAAAAAACTGGCCCGGAATCAGTCCTCAATTACACTCTATCTGATGCAAAACAGAGACTCCCAGGGGAGAATCTGCAGAACATCAGATGGAAGATGCAGAACACAAACGTTATACACCCATGGGTGAAAACGTAACTATGGGGAAAATAACAGAAAACATTCTGTAACCAAGCAACTCTCCCAGGGAATTTTTAGAAATGAAACTTCTCAAAAATATGCCAAAAGCATGGGAGAATTGCAAGGGGGGACTTTAGAAGGTTAGGGGAGAGGAAACACTGAATAAGCAGTGCAACAATTAGCAAGAATGACAACAAGAGGCGTTTGCCTCGAAAATAGGCAACTTAACATAATTTTAACAAAAAATTTTAAGTACAGCCCTGATTATTTTTTGCCACTTCTTTTTTCCTCTCCTCCTTCTATCCTCCTTAGAATCACATTTTCTCCAAGAATTACGTGTCTGGCATCCTTTAAACTGAGATTTACAAGCACAAAGATCAGTGAGATGTTGACTGATGAAGGGCCAAACAGAGAATGATATTTGGCGCCAATTTCGGGACGACTGCGTCACTGCGCATGCGCAGTAGAGTCGTACTATGGAGGTCCTTTAGGACATGATTTCTTTTTGTTTTGGATGCAAATTTTGGGGATTGGGGGGCAAAATTTGTGTTTGGCCCTGGTTTTTGTGGAGTTAGCACCAGCTAAGTCTGGGTCATTGGTACAGTATAAAAATATCAGTTTATCACTAGTTATCAGAATGGATCTCGTAAAAAAATTAAAAGCTACTTCAATAATATGGGCTTATTTTGGCTTTGAACCGGATGAGAACAGAAAGCCCAAAGATGAGACAAAGCCCCTCTGCAAAACATGCCAAAAGGTTGTTACTTCTCACGGAGGAAATACAACAAATTTATTTGCCCACTTGAGAGCAAACCACCCTATTCTGTATAGTCAAGTGGCAACACAGAAAAAGAGAAAGAGAGAGTCGGAACCTGCAGAAGAACCAAAGAAATCGACTAGTACGCAGCCAACAATTGCATCTACTTTTGCCAGCATGTCAAGTTACGATAGACACTCTGCGTTGGAGGAAATCGAGTGTTCAAAAAACTCAACATCAATTGACTTTCGAAAGCAATCCAAAGAAATATGCAACAAAATGCAGTACTGTGCCCCAAAATTCAATTTCAGCAATTGTGTTGTAAATATTTACAATAATTAAAATGTGCTTGTACATCAGAGGAAGTACCCATAACACGTTCAATGGGGTGAACGTTAATATAACTTTAGTGCCATGAATAATGGAATTTCTATAGTGCCTCACAAGCTCTGTTAATACCACCATATGTGAGATGTTGATTCTGTTGTATGATATCTTGTGTTAACCAGTTATGTGCCACATGATTGGTTGATCAGTTTCATGTGTTTATTTACATTATTCTACTTTACCCGTTGAGTTCGAATCAAGTTGATAGTTTAATGTTTTCCTGACAATGTTCAGTGGGTACTGTAAAATTTCAAAGTATCGGCAAACAGGAAGTGGCTGCACAGCAGATCTGAAAATTGCTTACACGATACAACTCATCACTATGAAGCAGCAGACCAAATATAAAATCAATCCCTTGCATAGAAGCCGAGAAAAGTTTGACGAAAAATTTCAATGTTCAGTGGGTACAGTAAAATTTCAAAGTATCAGCAAACAGGAAGTGGCTGCACGGCAGATCTGAAAATTACTTACACGATACAACTCATCATTATGAAGCAGCAGACCAAATATAAAATCAATCCCTTGCATAGAAGCCGAGAAAACCTTGACAGAAAATTTCAATGTTCAGTGGGTACAGTAAAATTTCAAAGTATCGGCAAAAAGGAAGTGGCTGCATGGCAGATCTGAAAATTGCTTACACGATACAACTCATCATTATGAAGCAGCAGACCAAATATAAAATCATTCCCTTTCAAAGAAGCCAAGAAAACTTTGACGGCAAAAAGTGTTTCGGACGGCCGGAAGGACGGACTGATGGATGGACGGACGGACTGACGGACGGAGTCGAGCAGTTACTAGACCTGCTCTGCCGCTGGCAAAAGTTTGACGAAAAATTTCAATGTTCAGTGGGTACAGTAAAATTTCAAAGTATCGGCAAACAGGAAGTGACTGCACGGCAGATCTGAAAATTACTTACACGATACAACTCATCATTATGAAGCAGCAGACCAAATATAAAATCAATCCCTTGCATAGAAGCCGAGAAAACCTTGACGGAAAATTTCAATGTTCAGTGGGTACAGTAAAATTTCAAAGTATCGGCAAAAAGAAAGTGGCTGCACGGCAGATCTGAAAATTGCTTACACGATACAACTCATCATTATGAAGCAGCAGACCAAATATAAAATCATTCCCTTTCATAAAAGCCAAGAAAACTTTGACGGAAAAAAGTGTTTCGGACGGATGGATGGACGGACGGACGGATGGACTGACGGATGGACGGACGGACTGACGGATGGAGTCAAGCGGTTACTAGACCTGCTCTGCCGCTGGCGACGTAGGTAAAAATAGCCAGAAAGCTTAGGAATTTAACAGGAAGGGTTCATGGAAGGATAGGGAAGGAATACTGAACAAACAGTGGAATAATCATTAACAAGAATGATGACGTCAGGTGTGTGTCCCAAAAATGGGAAACATGAAATAATTTTTATAATTATTATAAAGTTACAGCCCTGAACGTCTGAAACCACCGTAGTTCACTTCCACTATGTTTTCAATAAGAATAATTTGATTGTTGACTGTACTAAAGAATTAAGACATGGGTTGATGTGCCCCTAACTGTAAACATATGTCAACCAAAATTACCAAGTTACGGCAAAATGATTCCAAAATGAGTCATCCAACCAAGTTACAATGAAATCCCTTCATAAATATAACTTGTAGACTTTGCTAAAGGAATCTAGTTCACGTTACAGTTCAGCGGTCACAGTTGACCGATCATGACCAAAATAGAAGTGTCTCATCTTGATATCATACCAAGTTACCCTATCAAGTTACAATAAAATCCCTTCATAAAAACAACCTGTAAGCAGTGCTAAAGGAATCAAGGTTAAGCGACAAGGTGCGGTAATGGCTGACCGATCGTGACCAAAATACGACAGTCTCATCTAGACGGCATACTAGGTCTGGGCGATATTTCGATATGCCGGTAAATACCGGTATTGAAATCGGTACCGGTTAAATATCGTCTATTTTTTGGCAAAACCGGTATATCGTCTGTAACGATATTGGTTTGGGTCACATGATAATAAAATTTCAACATGTGTTTTTTCGTAAAATCGCACAGAAAGTTGCTTTGAAAATACAGGAAGTTTATCTTTCCTCATTTCGTGAACAAATGATAAACAGCGAGAGATGACGAGAGTAACGTTCTATCTCGTTTATCGTCACCGACATGCAAGCATTCATGGAGAAATTATGAAATAAAAATTTAATACTTGTTTGCTAAATTTGTTTGATTATTTTTAATTAGTGAATAAAAGTGAATTAAAGTAGCATACATCACACAAATAGTTTGATGTTACACGGAAAACACACCCGACTGTCATGCTGTAAAAACACGGTCACCTGCTGTTAGTCGCATTTGTTTGAACTGTAATCAGCAAGCCATACTTATCGCTAGTAAAACAGTAAAACTACTCTCTTTTAGCCCTTATAGTTAGCCGCTTGTTTGCGGCTTGATGAAAACGACACAAAAGTTAACTGAACAATTATGTCTTTCCCTATTTTACAATTTTGTCATAACATCGGCCCAACAGAAGAAAAACTAAAAAGAAATTTTGTGCGTCCCATAAAACAAACAATTTCGCACTACAGGGTATATTTGTCCCGAAATTTTATAGGAAAATCAGTTTATCACTAGTTATCAGAATGGATCTCGTAACAAAATCAAAAGCTACTTCAATAATATGGTCTTATTTTGGCTTTGAACCGGATGAGAACAGAAAGCCCAAAGATGAGACAAAGCCCATCTGCAAAACATGCCAAAAGGTTGTTACTTCTCACGGAGGAAATACAACAAATTTATTTGCCCACTTGAGAGCAAACCACCCTATTCTGTATAGTCAAGTGGCAACACAGAAAAAGAGAAAGAGTCGGAACCTGCAGAAGAACCAAAGAAATCGACTAGTACGCAGCCAACAATTGCATCTACTTTTGCCAGCATGTCAAGTTACGATGGACACTCTAAGAGGTGGGACCAGTTAACTGACTCTGTATTGAAAATGTTTTGTGGTTATTTATTTGTCCAAACTGACATCAAATGAAATGCTGTCGCTTCACTGCCGGTAGCACATCCCCATTGTTAGTTGACAACGCAACAGTATCTGACTACTTTTCCCTTTCACACACTGCTGCACGATATACCGGTATATCACGATATTTTTTCTGATATCGTTACCGGTATTCAGATTCCCAGATCGCCCAGCCCTACATCATACCAAGTTATCCTTACAAGTTACATTGAAATTGCTTCATAAATATGAACTGTAGGCTGTGCTAAAGAAATCTAGGTCACGTGCCTGTGCGGTTGTCACGGTTGACCGATCACAGCCAAAATAGGACATTCTCATCTAGATATTATACAGAGTCATTCTACCAAGTTACAATAAAATTCCTTCATAAATACGACCTGTAGACTGAGCTAACGGTCTTCGGTCCCACGAAGCCATCATGGTTGACCGATCGCGACCAAAAGGGGAAGTTCCCATCTAGACATTAAACAGAGTCATCCTACCAAGTTACAATGAAATCCCATCATAAATATGACCTGTAGACTGTGCTAAAGGTTTTCGCAGACATCACAGTTGACCGATCGTGACCAAAAGAGGACGTTCTCATCTAGACATGACCTCGAACCTGCATATGACATTTTGTGATGATCAGACAAGAACGACGGGGTGTAGCCTGTGCCAAAGAAAAGGCGAACAGACTCACAGACTAACGGACTCACAAACTTCCGCACACATGATGGCGGTAGCTTATTTTGACTCTGTCAAGTTAAGCTAAAAATCACTCCACCACAATTATGTTATCTTCTCAATCATTTCCATGCTGTTTCCGGCTTTGAATTGCTCAAAACTGTTATCAAATCTGTCATTTGAAGAGGATCACCAAATTACGTTTAACCACTGCAATTGAAAAATAAGGAACTGAACCTTCAGCACATTTATGGCAGGATATGAAGAAAGGGGTGTACTCTGGTAGAGAGGAAGAACAGGACATTGGGTAGTGCTCCATGCATTTTTGTCTCAATCAGTCCGCTCCAGACAATTCTTTGGTCTTTTTCAATTTTTTTTTTTTTCAAGGCTTATCCTTGAAAATGCTCAAACTGCCAATTTTCTAGAAGAGAGATTAATAAGGAGCAAGGCATGTGTTGTGTATGTGTGTTGCTGTGTTGGCATGGTATGTTGATCGGAGAAGTACATGAAGTTTAATCTTTTAACCGTTTATCTAATAAATGTACCACATCTGTTGGTATAATTTACAAACTGAGCAGTTGATAGAAATATCATATGGTCCCTCAGTAGAACAAGCCCATCAAGCACATTACAATGGGGAGAGGGGGGGGGGAGCTGGGGGGAGGGCTGGGGGAGGGCTCTGGGGAGGGGTTTATGGGGACTTGTCACATGATATGGTTTTGTTGAAATCTGTCAAATTTTTTTTTTAAATTAATATGACAAATTTTGATAAGATGTGTGCTAGTAAAGAGTTAATTGAAAAAAAAAACATATTTCGAATGGTGACTGTTTTGAATAGTGCTTGGAATATTTGGACAATTCATTAATGGGGGAAGTTAAAAATGTTTTATTTCAGATTTTTGTAGCAAAATAGATTTCCAATGATATGTACATTAACAGCAGGTGGAAATAACTAAAAAAAATTCCTTTTTGGCGACAGAAAAATTGCTTAAGATCTATCCTTGGAACAAGGTAGATGAGTTGGTTCCAATGACGGGTCAAAAACTTGATTTAAAGGGATAGATTGAAATATATGATATTTTTATATACTTACCAATGACCCAGACTTAGCTGGTGCTAACTCTTAAATTTTAGGGCCAAACACAAATTTTGCCCCCACCACCCGCCCCCCAATCCCCCAAATTTGCATTAAAATCCAAAAATTAAATGTCCTATGTGGTCCTCCATACTTTTGTCCACTGCGCATGCGCAGTGTCCAGGAAGTACCGAAATTGGAGCCAAATCCTCATTCTTACAACCAGTGCCTGGTAAACATTAAGTAATCAGCGGGGAGGTATGAGTTCCCAACTCATGGGAGGGCCATCCCCGTCTGGGTCATTGGTAAGTATAAAAAATATATAAATTACTATAAATTTTTTAACATATTTATACTGTACCAATGACCCAGACTTAGCTGAATAGAAAAAAGGCTGGAGGGCCTAGGACATAGAGGAAAATCCAATAGGCTCAATCACATGTAAACAGAATTATCCCCTCAAGGAGAAGAGGAGAACAGGTTTTACATGTACCTTTCTTGTTTGTATCAAAAAAGAAAGACACAATAGTATTCTGTAATTGAGCACAATAACATCAATGATCTCTATTAACATCCAGTATAACCCATTATACTAATCTTTTAAAGGAAAGCCAATAAATAAAGATAGTCCTATACTCATTTAAAAGTGTCCGAGGATTGTATATTAGCGCTCATATGACACGTGACATATACAAATGCTTCACACCGAGCTACACTTTAAAAATATTACATAAATGAGATTGACATTAGCTTTACACTTTAAAACTATCCCGGCACTGACTCGGAATTACTGACTCCAGAGGAGGTATTCCCTTGCTTTTCACTATAAAGCAGGTGATATAAGGGAACACCATCCCCCCTCCCCCCCCCTCCCTTCCCCTTGCCCTGGGTCAAATAGCCCAGAGCGTAGAGGGCAGCAGGACAGAGTCACTACCGAAACAGAAAGCTTGCATAACTTATAGTCGCAACTGTTTAGCGGACGACATTCTGAGCAACAGATAACGGACCTAAACATCGAAGGTCACCAGAAATGGACTCAATATTTCTAAGATAAAAATTTGTGAACGTGGAAGGCTGAGACCAATATGCAGCCTTCATTAAATCGGTAATAGCAACACTATTAGCATAAGCCCAAGATGTAGACAGCGCTCTTACTTCATGCGCCAAAATCTTAAGCACAGACTGCTGAGTTGAAAATAATTTTTTATACGCAGTATGGATAGTTAATTGAATCCATCTTGCAATAGAATGCACTGTAATGTCCTTTCTATTAGGCAGCAGAGACAGAAAGAAACGCTTACGTCCCTTTCAGATAAACTCAGGTCTACGTTTGTAAATACGCATGGCTCCAACTGGACAGAGCAAAGGCCTATGACCATCTGAAGACGGCGGAGCCTTAATAACAATAGGTTCAGGGTACTTATTAGGAGCCTGATTCTTAGCCAAAAATCCAACATTAGTAGTTAAAGTAATAGTATTACCAACACTACGATAGTGAGAATCATCAACTGATAGTGCATGAAGCTCACTAACTCTTCTGGCAGAAGAGAAGGCTAAGAGAAAAGCTGTCTTATAAGATAAGAATTTGAAGTCCACTGTATCAAGAGGCTCAAATGGCGCTTCTTTTAGCTTCAGAAGAACCCAAGCTAAATTCCACTCAGGAATTAACCTAAGGATTCTAGGTCTATTTATCGAAACGTTTTTCACTAACTTAAAGAGACATTAGATCCAATCTGTAACCTATCATGATGAGCATAGGTATCCGATAGCATAGACCTATAACCCTTAATGGTTAATGGCTGCAGTTTGATCTTGTCAAACAAGTAGACCAGAAAATTAGCAATGTCTGGAATAGAGGGATCATAAATATCAATAGAATGATCCCAACACCACCTATAGAAAACCTTCCACTTAGCAGCATAATTTAGCGAAGAGGAGGTCCTCCTACAGTTAGAAATTGTGTCCACTGCCCGTCCTGTAAAATGCTTGCCGTGCAAGAAGGACCGCACAACGGAAATACGTGAAGGTTGAGACCTTGCGGGTTGTGATGCAGTGCGCGCGATTTCCCCTGCGAAAGAAGGTGCTCCCGTGGAGGAAGCTTCCGCGGAATGTCCCACAACAGACACCTGAGTAGATTTATCCATGGTCTCTGGGGTGACAGAGATGCTACCAACAGAATCTTGCAGTGAGATTGCTTGATTTTTAGCAATATCTGCTGAATCAACGGAGCTGGAGGATACGCGTATCCTATCATTCCGTCCCAAGAGATCAAGAGAGCGTCTACTGCAAATGCTCGAGGATATGGGCATGGCGACACATACGTCTGCAACTGATTGTTGAGATGTGTCGCAAATAAGTCTATCATTGGACGATCCCATTGGTAGCAAATCTGATCGAATACTCGTTTGTTTAGAGTCCATTCTGACGGAAACATGCGACCTTTCCGAGAAAGGGAGTCTGCTAGAACGTTCCAACGACCCGGTGTATGACAGACCGACAGAAGAACTTGATGCTCTAGGACAAACAGAAGGATCCTTTCCATTAAACTGAATAACGGAATGGAATGAGTGCCTCCCTGGTTCCGATTGTACGCTACTACTGTCGAATTGTCGGGCAGAATTTAAACATGCGAATTCTGAAGAATGTTCATTCATTGACGTAGCGCAAGCCATATTGACATCATCTCTTTGATGTTTATTTGCTTGTTTAGGAACTGCAGATCCCAAAGACCCTGGCATCTCGAATCCGCTGGGTTCAGAGTTGCGTCCCAACCTGTTTGACTCGCATCCGTCATTATCGTAAAACTCGGATCCGGCAGTTGCAGTGGTACTCCTTGAGTTAAGAACTGAATATCTGCCCAAGTCTGAATCTCTTGTTTCACTTGATTCAACAAGACGATGTTCGATTCGAGCGAATGAGTTTTCACCTCGCCCAGTCGACCTTGGGTCGTCTGACCGGTTATCTCGGCCAGCATTACGACCCCTATGTGAGTTGCCACTCTGAAGGTCTCCGGAGTAAGACGTAGAGGCTTTCTTAGATCCTCTATAGGAACTTCCTTTGGACGTATTCGCCCCCGAAGTGCCTGCCTTACTCCTCCCTGCTGAGTCCGACTTTTTCAAAGCAGAATTAAAAGCAGAGAATCCGAAGCTTTCTTAGTAATCTGATTATAGATTGTAGAAAGCTTAACGTCGAAGAGAAGCTCTCCTGAGACCGGAGCGACTGGAAGAGAGTTTTTTCACCTTACCATCCACTCCTGTGGATGCAGCCAGGGCAGCATCACGTCTGACTAACTCCATATTGCCACTGAAAGAGCGGAGTTATACGTAGAATATGCTATAGCCCTCGAAAGAGCTCTTAAGGAAGTTTGAACATCCTGGAATTCTTTCCCTTCGAGACATAATGATAACGCTCTGGTAAGATAATGCGTCTAAATTAATTCTATTAGACGAGATTGTTGTCTCCAGTATACTGGAGTTAATAGACATGGACGCCGGCAATGACAATTCCAGGTCTTCAGCCTGGTCGTCCAAACGCAGAAGAACTCTCGGAACGCCTTGTCCTGCTGTTTCAAATCTATGTCTAGCATTGATAAAAGGCAGCTGTATAGCGCTAGGTGATAAGAAACCGGATTTGCCAGTCTTAGAGGCTAGCTTGAATATAGCGTCATTCAAAAGTTCAAATGTCTGTGTGACATTTCTGGACTGGGTCGGAAACTCAGGGGCAGTGTCCCTAATCCAGACAAAAAAGTCTGTGTCCAGTGATGCTTTCAGTTTCTTATCAGGTAATGCAGCAGTTTGGTCCGGAGAAACAACTTCTAAAAGGTGATGTTGGGTGAAATCTACGGCCACCTTAAGTTGTTCGGAAAGGGGAAATTTCAGCTGCGCTGATTCGCTTTTACCATCCGCCTGGACCAAGAATCTTTGTCGTCCCTTACTGACTCTGCAGGGGAGCGAACCAACCCAGCTTGCTCAGACAGTTTCTTTACTGAAAAAGTTTCTGATAGCTGCTGGGATGCTGCAATGAATTGAGCTATCTGTGATAGCAAGTCCGTCACGGAAGCCTGTGGAGCCGCAGTCTTATGTAATTTAGCCGCTGGAAGCTCCTGGGACTTTAATTCGTGCGTACTTCTCATATGCGAACATCCCGAGTGGAAAGGCCTCCTGTCCTTGGCAAGCGGATGGCGTGACCTGGTCGACGTGAACTCCCTGGTCGGCGAAGCAGGCTGGATATCTGCGGTCACACAGCCAAGGTGCGGTCATGTGTGCTGACGTGAGGATGAGGAAGTCAATAGACAAGCTGCATCAGATTGTCTGTGTGACGAAGCGTCCTGAGCAGGAGGAGTGGACGTGTGCTCCGACTAACGAACGTTACATACAACAACATCTGGGCCCAGATGTTGTTGTAAGAGAGAGGGGGGGGGGGCTCTCTTGCTCGTGGTCCGGGTAGACCTGGACGAGCTAGCTACCGGACTGACTGGCTTCCTCTGTCCCATCCTCCGATCCGTCATCGCCGGGGTGCGCGTGATTCGAGATTATAGTGCACGCAACACCCCTTCTCCTCTCCTGGACCGCAACGGACGAACCCGGCATCACAACCATTTCGTGAATGATTGCTTCACCGGGGGGGTGGGTGACAAGTGACCGTCGATCCTACATGGGATCTCTTAGGCACTTGCCGCATTCCTTGAGCACTTTGCCGCTAGCTCATTATTGCAACGACGGAAGCACACTTTTGAAGACATCACGGAAACATCACCCTGTTCTTGTTCCTCAGAAAAAGGGACTGAAAAAACTAGAGTGACCCTGTGGAGAGAGGACCGGCATGGACCTCTAACCACTAACAATATACCGTGACACACGTCTCCGTTTGTCATCTGAATTGGCACACACTGAGCAAGAATCAGTGCGAGTACACAGACTACAACAAATATAATGAACATGAGAATCAGAGACTTCCTCGATTTACAACTGAACAATATTCTTTCATTTTAAAAAAATATTAAATAGTCATCGTACTCGCACCAACCCTTGAAAACAAAGATACATAATAATAATAATCCATTACAACATTTTGAAAATTAATTCAAAAGAAAAAAAATTTTTAGAAAAATTTTCAAGATGAGCCCAAGTTCCCAATGGGAACGAAGAGCCCAAATAGATCCAAAAAAAGCCTAAGTGTGGACAAAAATTTTTTAAAAATGTTTAAAAATTAATGGTACACTTACGGACAATATTAATGTATCTGGCTATGAGTAGAATTAATAGAAGACAAGGAATCACTGTCAGAAGTTGTCAACATAAACAAAAGTGAATAAAAACTGGAAACAAGCCTCCAGACACTTAAATATGGCCCAAAATCAGTAACCAATTTTAACACTATCCCATGTAAAACAGAGGCTTCCTGAGAAGAAACTGCAGTACATCGGATGGTAGATGCATGACCGAAACGCCTAACCACCCTAGGGTGAGGATGTTACCATGGGGAAAAACAGAATAAACATTCTGTTACCAAGCCAAAACTCCCAAGAAATTTCAGTAAAAAAAAATACAAAAATTATGCCAAAAGCATGGGAGAATAGCAAGGGGGGTATAAAGGAAAGGGAGAGAGGAAACTCTGAATAAACTGTGGAAATTTCATAACAAGAATGTAAACATCAGGCCTATGCCCCGAAACTAGGGAACATGAAATAATTTTGCATAAAAGTTAAAAAATTTATAGTAATTTATATATTTTTTATACTTACCAATGACCCAGACATAGCTGGTGCTAACTCTTAAAATATAGGGCCAAACACAAATTTTGCCCCCCAATCCCCAAAGTTTGCATCTAAAACTAAAGAAAACATGTCCTGAAAGGCCCTCCACACTTCGCCCCTACTGCGCATGCGCAGTGTCAAGGACGTTCCGAAATTGGCGCCATTTATCATTCTAATAACCAGTGCCTGGTAAGCGCTATGTACTCAGCGGGGAGGCAAGAGTTCCCAACTCCTGGGAGGGCCATCTCCGTCTGGGTCATTGGTAAGTATAAAAAATATATAAATTACTATAAATTTTTTAACATTTTTATACTGTACCAATGACCCAGACATAGCTGAATAGTAAAAAGGCTGGAGGGCCAAGGACATAGAGCAAAATGGAATACGCTCAATAAAATAAAATAGAGTCATCCCCTGTAGGGAAAAGAAGTAATAGGCCTTACATGTATCTTTCTTATTTATGATAAATTAGAAAGATACAACACCTTCCAAAAATTGAGCTTCATACATCCATGTACTCTATTAATATCCAATAATCCTTATACTAATAATTTTTAAAGTAAGCCAATAATAAAGTAAGTCTAGAGAATAGAGACTCTTATACTCCTAAAAGTGTGTGAGAATTGCATAATCATGTCCGTTGACATATGCAATATTCAAAAGCTATACTTTAAAAACTAAGACTTGAATGAATTTTATAAACTTAAACTTCTCACTAAACAACCATCCCAATAACAGCTCAGAATTACTAACTCCGGAGGAGGTATCCCCTTGTTTTCATAGTAAAAAACAGGTGACCCAAGGGAACACCCTCCCCCCCCCCCCCCCTTTTTCTTGCCCTGGGTCAAATAGCCCAGAGCGAAGAGGGCAGCCGAACGGAGACACTGCCGAAACAGACAGCCTACCTAGCTATAGTAGCAACTGTTAAGTGAATGACATTCTGAGCAGTAGAGAATAGACCAAACAATAGAGGCCTCCAGAAATGGACTCGATATTTCTGAGATAAAATTCATGAATGGATGGCTGAGCGCAATGAGCAGCCTTCAAAAATCTATAATAGCAACACTATTAATGTAAGCCCAAGAAGTAGAAGAACTCTTACTTCATGAGCCGAAATCTTAAGCACAACTGCTAAGCCAATGATATACCAAAAGCAGTACGCTAGTTAATAGAATCCATTAACAATAAAATGGAGCGTAACGTCCTTCTACTAGACATCAAAGACAGAAGAAGCTTACGCCCTTGTAATAAACAGATATCTGTTTATAAATACATAAACTGTACCCGGAAAGAGTAAAGGCCTATGCCCATACGAAGACGGAAGGACCTTAAAATAATAGGTTCCGGATAATAGGAGCCTAACTCTTATGCAACAATCCAACCTAAATAGTAACGGAAGTATTGATTCAGAAACTATGAAAGTGAAAATCATCCATCGATAGTGCATGAAACTCACTGACTCTACAGTAAAAGAGAAACCAACAGAATTACTGTCTAAAAGGTCAGAATTTGAAAACTACTGTTTCCAGAGGCTCAAATGATTACTTAGCTAAATAAGAACCGAAGTTAAAATCCGTATAGGAATTTAATCTAAAGATTCTAAGTCTATTTATCAAAAAGTTACTAACTGACTTAGATAAAGAGACAAAAGACTCAAATGTAAACTATCGTAGAGTGCATAGGTATGAGGTAACATAAACCTATAACCTAAATAACAACAGGCTGCAGTAGATCTTGTGAAACAAGTATACTAAAAAATAGCAATGAGTAGTATGGAGGGATCAACCATATGAACATAATGATCCCTACACCACGACGGAAGAGCCTCCACTTTAGTCGCATAGAATAGCGAAGAAGAGGATCTCCTATAGTAAGAAATCGCGTCCAAAGCTCGTCCAGTACAGTGCTTACAATGCAATACGGACCACACAACGGAATACATGAAGGTTGCGACCTTGCTGGTTGTGATAAAAATGACACGATTTACCCAGTGAAAAAAGATCCTCACATAGAGGAAGATTTCACGTTAAGATCCACAGTAGACAAGAGAGTAAATTACTCATGATCTCTGTGAAGATAGAGATGCTATCAACAGAAATGTATTGTGGTTGTTTATCTTAGCAATACCTGCTAAAACAACAGCGCCGGAGGATACGCGTATCCTATCATTCCGTCCTATAGATCAATAGATCAGTATTAGCTCAGAGATCTGGACAAGCCAACACATACGTCTGCAATTGATTAGCAAGCTGTGTCATAAATAAAACATCATTGGGCGCTCCCATAGATAGCAAATCTGATTAAATACTTGTTTGTTGAGAGTCCATTCTGACAGCAACAAGCGACCCGTAAGAGAACGGGAGTGCGATAAAACAATCAGACGACCCAGAATATGACGGACCAAAACTGAACTTGGTGTAGTATAACCAACAGACGGATTCTTTCCATTAAATTGAATAACGGAAACAAAAGAGTGCCTCCCTGGTTCCGGAGATACGCCACTACTGTCAAATTAAAGGACAGGAATTTGGGCATGCGTTTCTGAATAATGTTCATGCAATGACATAAAGCAAGCCTAAAAAACATTATTCCGCGGAAGTTAAACTGATAGTTAAAAGACTGCGGAACCCAAAGACCCTGGCACCTCGAATCCGTAGGGATCAGTATATATCCCAATCTGTTTGACTGGCAACCGTCATAACAGCCACACTCGGGTCCGGCAACTGCGGCGGCACTCTCTGAGTCAACCACCGAATGTTTGCCCCAGTCTGAATCTCTTGTAACACTAAATAGACAAGAGAATGTATAAATCAAGCAATTCATGGATTGCCGGAAAGTTGCCGTCGAAGAGAAGCTCCTCCGAGAACGAAGCGACTCTGAGAGAGTTCTTAACCTACTATCCATGCGTGGATGTAGCTAGGGCTGCATCACGTCTAACCAACTCCAATCAGCCACTGAAGGGCGGAGTTATACGTGAACAAACTACTGCCCTCAAAAGAAATTACATTGAGAATAATATCCCGTAAATCTTTTCTTGAAGACGTAATGATAACGCCTCAGTAAGGCGGATTACGTATAATAAAGCGTCTAAGTTAAGTCTACTATACATAATGTCGTTCCCAACATTGAAATTGGAAAAGACATAAACGGCGAAAAGAATATATGCAGTCTTTAATCACACCGTCTAGACGCATATGAACTCTCGGTATGCCCTGCTCTGCCAAAATAAACTATATGTAAAAAAGATAAAATGGCAGAAATGAGCCACGCGGACAAGAAACTAAACTATCATGCTTAGTAGCAGGCTTGTACATATATATAAATATATAGCGTCGAAAAATAAAACACATGTTGTAATGACAATATTGGACTGCGTCGGTAAGTCAGGGACAAAGTCCCTGTACCGATCGAAAAATCCGAGTCCAATGACGCTATAAGTCTCTTATCCAAGATCGCAGCAATGAAGTCCGAAAAATAATCACTGGAAGAAATGCCAGAAGATATGAAAGGCATCTTCCGATACTACTAAAGGGAAAACTCGAAATCTTTCGAATCCCTTTCGCCATCCTGTCGGACCCTATATAGCATTCGGTCGTCCGTAGCTTGATGCAACCGCGGACCGCACCGACCCAGCGCAGTCGGATAATTCCTGATTCGACCGAGAAACCGTCAATTGCTGGGATGCTGCGAAACAACTGTGCTAACTCGGATAGCACGTCCGTCACTGAGGCCTGAGGAGCAGCGGTCTTACGATGCATTGCCGCAGGAAGCTCCGAGATCGTTACCCCGTGCATACTTCCAATATGCGAGCGAACGGAGTGTATAGGCCTCGTGTCCCTTGGCTACCGGATGGCGCGACCTATTCGCTGTGGAATCACTGAATGCCGAAACTGATCGGATACTCGAGGTCACGTAGCCAATGTGCGGTCGTGTGCCCTGCTGTGAGGATGAGGAAGCATTAAAGACAGTCTCTCGGACTGTCAATATAACGGAGCGTCCCGAGCAACGGACATATGCTCCGAATGTAAAATATCTGAACCACAACATGCGGTCCCCTATGTTGTTGGCTTCCTCCGATCTGTCCTCAATCTGCCGTCACTGGGTGAGTACTAAAGTAATTAAAGTGCTCGCATCACCCAAATCTCCTTCCTAGACCGCAACGGACGAACCCGGCAGCCGAACCATTCGATGAATGTACGCTACACCGGGTGAGCTAGCGAATGTCACTCCGTAAGCGATAGACATATTCCATGAGCACTTATTGCCGCTAACTCTTCATCAACTATGACGACAGAGGCACACTTTTGAAAGACATCTCCATAACTCTTCGAACAAGAAACCAGAAATGCTTGGATAGCAAGCATAAAATAATAATATATATAGCGTCGTTCAATAATTCGAAAGTTTGTGTGACATTATTGGACTATGTCGGAACTGAGGGACGATGTCCCTGAACCGAACCAAAAATTTCTAAGTCCACCGACGCTATCAGTTTCTTATCCGGCATCGCAGCATATGTTGTTCCGAAAGGGAAAGCTTGAAATCCATCGAATCCCTTTCGGTATCCCATCGGACCGGATGAAACTTTCGGACGTCCGTACCCGCTTCCGCGGAGCGTCCCGACCCAGCATCGTCGGATAAAATATATGCGACAGATTCAGTTGATGCTGGGATGCTGCGATAAACTGTGCTATTAAGGAAAGCACGTCCGTTCCCGAGGCCTGTGCAGTAGCGGACTTACGATGCATTGCCGCTGGAAGCTCCGTGTACGTTGACTCCCGCACACTTCCTATGCGAACGTCCGGAGTCTGCAGGCCTCGAGTCCCCGGCTACCGACCCAGCGCTGTCGGATAATTCTCGATCCGACACCGTTTCTGTCGGCTGCTGGGATGCTGCGATAAGCTGTGCTATGTGCACAAGAATGTCCGGCGTCGAGACCTGCGGAGGCGCAGTCTATCGCTGCTTCGCCGAGGGCAGCTCCGCATCAGATGGCTCCCGCATACTTTTCCTATGCGAACGTCCAGAGTCCATCGGTCTCGAATCCCTGGCTGCCGGATGGTGTGACCTGGTCGCCGAAGAATCCTTGATCGGCGAAGCTGTAATGTATCGGCGGTCACGCAGCCAAGGTGCGGTCGTGTGCGCTGACGAGAAGAGGAAGCCTTAGCAGTCTCAGCGGACTGCCTATACAACGGAGCGTCCCGAGCGACGGACGTATGCTCCGCTAACTACACATTTGTACCACAACATCTGGGGCCAGATGTTGTTGAACGAGAGAGGGGCCTCTCTCGCTTGCCGTCCGGATGGACCGGAACGAGCTATGAACCGGACTAAAAGGCTTCCTCCGTTCTCCCTCCGATCCGCCGTCACTGGGTGTGCATTAAGTTAATTTTATAGTGCTCGCATCACCCCAAAATTCCTTCTAGACCGCAACGGACGAACCCGGCTGCCGAACCATTCGGTGAATGGACGCTACACCGGGCGAGCTAGCGGACGTCAAAGGCCGTCGAACCTACTAGGGTCCTCTTAGGCAATTGGCGTATTACATGAGCACTTTTCCGCTAGCCCTTCATTAATTGTGACGACGGAGGCACACTGTTGGAAGACATCACAGATACATCACCCTAATCTTGATCGTCTGAAATAGAAATTGATAAAGTAGAGTGACCCTGCGGGGAAAGGACCGGAGTGTCCAAATCCCCAACAACATACCGTGACATACGCTTCCCATATTGTCATCGAAATCATACGATACAGAACAGGAGTTAATGCGAGTACACTGACCACATATAGAATGATAATAAGGTCAGAGGAAGACTTCCTCTTAAAGCAATTGATCAATATCCTTTCAATGTGAAAAGAAAACAAGTCCTGGTACTCGCACTAACCCCTGGCAATCAAAATACATAATAATAATATGATCCATTAATATAGAAAAAATAATTGAAATCAAAATATTTTGAAAAAATATTTTTTCAGAACAGCCCAAGTTTCTGAAAAGTAACGTTGAGCTCCAATGGATCCCAAGCCTAAGTGTGGACAAAAATTTAAAAATATTTTAAACAATTTATTCAACACTTACGAACAATAATAATGTATCTAGTTATGATTAAAATAACATAAAGATATTATTATTTAGAAATCCCCCTCTCACACAGAGGGCTGTTGTAAATGTAAACAATGAGTGTAAAAACACTAAAATAAGACTCCAGGCACCCAGGCCCGAAATCAGTTACCAAAAATACACCATCTGATGCAAAACAGAGACTTCCAGGGAAGAAACTGCAGAACATCAGATGGTAGATGCAGAACACAACGCCTAACCACCCGTAGGTGAAGACGTAAACATGGGGAAAGAACAGAATTCATTCTGTTATACAGCTAAAACTCCCAAGAAATTTTTGTAATAATAATTACAGAAACTATGCCAAAAGCATGGGAGAATAGCAAGGGGGAACTTAAAGGACAGGGAGAGAGGAAAAACACTTGAAAAAACAGTGTAACTAAATAATCAGAATGACAACAAAATGGCTGCTGCCTTGAAAATAGGTAACTTAACATAATTTCATTAAAAAATTTTAAGTTACAGCCCTGATAATATTCTGTCACACATTCTTTTCCTCTCCTCCTTTTCTATCCTCCTTAGAATCACCATTTCACTAATATTTATGTGTCTGGCATCATTTAAACTGAGATTTAAAAGCACAAAGATCAGTCAGATGTTAACTGATGAAGGGCCAAACTTAGAATGATAAATGGCGCCAATTTCGGAACGTCCTTGACACTGCGCATGCGCAGTAGGGGCGAAGTGTGGAGGGCCTTTCAGGACATGTTTTCTTTAGTTTTAGATGCAAATTTTGGGGATTGGGGGGCAAAATTTGTGTTTGGCCCTATATTTTAAGAGTTAGCACCAGCTATGTCTGGGTCATTGGTACAGTATAAAAATATTATATGTTACAGCCCTGAATACATCCTTCCACTGTTTCTTCCTCTCATCCTCTTATTTCATCCTTAGATCCACCATTTCTTTCATGATTTTGTGTCTGGCATCATTTAAACTGAGATTATAAGCACAGATATCAGTGAGATGTTACTGATTGAAGGGCCAAACAAAGAATGAGGATTTGGCTCCAATTTTGTTACTTCCTGGACACTGTGCATGCGCAGTGAACAAAAGTATGGAGAACAACATAGGACATCTAATTTTTGGATTTTGATGCAAATTTGGGGAATGGGGGGGGGGGGGCAAAATTTCTGTTTGGCCCTAGAATTTAAGAGTTAGCACCAGCTAAGCCTGGGTCATTGGTACAGTATAAAAATATTATAAATTTAAAATAATTTGTATATTTTTTATACTTACCAATGGCCCAGACTAGCTGGTGCAAACTCAAAGTTATTAAGGGCCAAACACAAATTTTGAATCCCCAATCCCCAAAATTGGCTTGCAAAACCGAAAATTAAAAGTCCTATCTGGTCCTCCATACTTTTACTCTCCGCTCATGCGCAGCTGTCAGGAAATGACCGGAATTGGCGCCAACTTCATTCTTTGTAGAAAAGAGTACTACATAATAACTCAGCGGGGAGGTATGAGTGCCCACTCATGGGAGTGCCATACCCGTCTGGGCCATTGGTAAGTATAAAAAATATACAAATTACTTTAAATTTATAATATTTTTATACTATAAACCAATGGCCCAGACTAGTAGTGTTGAAACGATTACCTATTTTTCAAAGTCCACTAGTCGACGGGAGTAATCGATTCAAATTCGACTAGTCGGCTTTTCTGTTGAAAACATAACTGTCTCAGTAAATTAGGTGATAAGAGACTGTTACATGTAAGTTGATAACCCTTTCGTTTAATGACTCGTTTCACAGGTGTTTGATGAAGTTTCCTTGTCAAAGTCATGAACGTAGCTGTTCTCTTTTTCATATTTTGAGTTTTTTAAAACGTTGTGTATATTATAGCTTTAACCATTCAGTAAAAAAATTAGGATACCAGGGAAGTGCGTGCCTCCTAGTCCTCTGTCCGTACAGTGGAAAATGTACCCAATGATGTTAAAACAGAAGTTTCGTGAATTTGTAAAATGTTTGAAGTGTGCTGCCATTCGCCCGGTGCAATTAATTAAAAACTCCCAGGTCAAATTTTGTGACGGACAGTTTCCTCACCTTCATATCCGGTCTTTGCCAGCTCGCACCCAAACCAGTACAGTAATATCATAGAACATGGAGCTATGGCATTGATTTACCTTTGAGGAAGACAGGGCAATTGGCTCAATGAAGATTCACTTATATATATGTACAAGAGTCAGT
Source organism: Pictodentalium vernedei (assembly GCA_031216915.1). NCBI lineage: Eukaryota > Metazoa > Mollusca > Scaphopoda > Dentaliida > Dentaliidae > Pictodentalium > Pictodentalium vernedei. The sequence continues at coordinate 387,057,556 of CM062294.1, forward strand.
TTAAGCTTGGGAACTCTGCAGAATCTGCAATTAAAAAGTGTGGGCAACTTGGGCGAGGGACAGAACGCTTGCATGAATTAACGGCATCTTTGAAGTTGTACATCAAAGTGTTTTTCGTCAATGCATGCCAGAGATTAGGTTAGGTGAAATCAGTGCTTGTAATGCTGCTGAAATCTTAGTTGTAACATTATCGGCATCAACAAACGACAATGATTGCATTGATATCCACTTCTCAATACAATTTAAAATAGGTCCACCACGAAGCAGAAACGTCTGATGTTTGTAATCATTAACCCCTACTATTGGCATTTTACGACTTCATCTTTGAGTTTCCCAACTAGTCGACTGGTTTATTTCAGAGTCGATTTTTCCGAAAATCGAATCGACTTCGACAAGTCGATTAATCGTTTCAACACTAGACTAGATGAATGGTAAAAAGGCGGAGGGCCTAGGACTTCTGAATTAGTAGGCCAACATAGTTCCATAGCCTGTAATCCAAGGTGAAAGGAAATTAAATTTAAAAGGAATTACATGTATGTTTCTCTATACAGTAATAGAGAAGACATATCATGAATAAGGAGCCAAATTCAAGTAATTCTGTATTCTTAGCCTGAAGACTATGCTAAATGGATGTAACGAGTTCCCAATTTTTAAGGCTAGTCCGGACTAAGCCCCAATAATTAGGATGGCGTATATGAGAATGAGAGGATATCCCCAACAAACATACGCCATATACAATAAAACACCAGCTGCATCCAGGATATAATCTACAGACAAAACAGCTTCACTCATAGTTACACACTTATCAAGCCGAAGGAGAGGTAAAAAGTCCCCCCCCCACCCCCCTTTTTGAAGGAAACTTCTTCAAAAAGAAAGAGGGGAGCGCTCTGAAATCAGTAAAAGCGGTATCAAATTACAATATAAATATTCATTGAACAGGCACCCAGGTATTAATTATCATTAATAAATTGGTGCTTAATGCCACTTCAGAAGCTAAGGCTATAGCAGCGATCCCGGTAATTAATATCGCCCGCTTGTAACGTACACCGGAGTCGGCATACATAGATAGGTCGAAAACCGGTGATGTAATATATAACATACACATGTCCAATAGAATCACAATGGACGATCTCTGGAGAGTAAACACACTTCCAAGGTAACAGGCAACCCCATTCAGGTGTACAATAAATTCCAGTAAATAACACTCCCAGACGTGTTCTATCCGATATCTATGCACCTAGAAATGTGCAAATATACGAGAGTGCAATGACAAGTTGTATTCGATTGGGTACCGGAATTTAATAGAAACCGGGATCTAGAAATGGAACGAGCTATGATTAACAGACTTGTCACAGACCGCCCCCGAAATAATGCATTGTTTCTAAGGTACATAATGCATTTATTATGCGTGGGAGCATTGAAATCCTGCATGTAATCATCTGAATACCAGTTAACTGACTAGACAGACTCCCAGGTACCCAAAGGATAGCAATTTATTGATGATGCATCATATGCTCGTATATGACATATAGACGAACAACCACAGGAAACCAACCAACTAAAAAGTGGATGTGCCCATGAGGTCGCCATAGAACACGACCCAGCTGCCTATCGAGAAGTCATGAAATGCATGTATATACTTAAATGCATACAAGGCTTACAGGAAGAAAACTACGTCTTGCCTGGTAATAGCCTCTTAACACATTGGCGGGGGGGGGGGTAAAAATCATATTGAACCCCCCTCACCCACATTACTTGAATCGTTCTTGTGTTAGTCATCAAATAGTATAGGAACCGCAAGGCTCCCTCATGTCTGACCGACTCCATAATGTCACTAAGGGCGGTGAAGGACGTGATGAACAAATACACCGTATTTACAAAACTCACACCAAACCATACCGGTTTGAAGAGAATAACCTCCTCTAACAAACGGTATCATGTCCGATAGGACAACTAACTCAGCCTAGATGAAGCAGCTAAAGGTCTTCCTTTACGTGAAAACCATTAAAAGCTGATAACTGAGGTCCTAGACGCTCACTAGGGAGACTTACAACGCTAGCCATAGCTTATAAATCTTCATCTACGTGAAGACAGATATATCAGTGTAAGTTGCGACCCTGAAGGCTCGCTCACTTAATGGAGACTTACAGTTACCGTCACGCAAGGTATTTCCAAAGAGACCGCAGTCCCAAGAGATAATAAATTCAGTTATGCCACGCCATAATACTGAAAAAATCTCACTCAAGATTTTAGCTAGGCTACTAAGGTGTAACAATAACACTCAAGTCTATGACACCTCGGAAAAACAAACCGAAAAGCACAGTATCTTTTTTGGTTGTAATCCCAAAGACAGCAGACAGAGCCTAGCCGAAAAGACCGCTGTAACCTTATAGAAGGCTACTATGGCATCCACAATGGCATAATTGTCATGACGCCAAGACATATCTCAGCCTATCTATGCACTATCCATCCGGATTCAGGATGAGAAACAGGTGATAATAAAAAACTGGAGAATAATTTTGACGACGTCTAATGCTTTTCTTCAATAGGAAAGCTTATACCTCCAGAAGGAAAGCCTCTCTTGGAAGATTTGTCTAACAAGTATTCTTGTAAGTGGAGCTTGCTCGGGCCGATAGCCGCAGGCCTGCCGAGACTACATTCTCATCCACTAATCTTCGGAAATTTTTCCACTTTCGCGAGGTTGTAACGTACGGCCAAGTGGCAAGCAACCGAAATCTATTCTCGATGACCTCAATTGATCCCTTCATTAAGAGAGCCTTTACCTCCACTAGGAGCGACTCTCTTTGAAAGGAACTTCCGTGATTAACATCCAGTTTCTCGTGAAGTTGATAATCTTCTGTCAACTGGCAAGCAATAGAGGTCATGTCCATCCCCTGTACGACTTATGATGCTTACGGGAGGAGAAACTATGTCCTCCCCATGAAGAAGCTTGTCTCGTCGACCTCAACTGTTCCCTTCAATAAGAGAGCCTTTACCTCCACTAGAGGTGACTCTCTTTGAAAGGAACTTCCGTGATTAACGCCCAGTTTCTCGTGAAGATGATAAACTTCTGTTAATCCTCGGCCCAGGGGTGTCTGATCCATAGTCTTGATCAGACCTATACCCCTTTCCCACGACTTTCCCACGACTAGACAGAGCGTCCCGAGCGGTGGGCGGACATATGCTCCGGCTTGTGCAAGTTTCTCATAACATTTGGCCCCAAATGTTGTTAGGTTAGAGGGGCCACTCCCGCTCGCGGTCTATTATACCTCGGCGAGAACAAGAAACTTGCTGACTTCCTCTCTATTCCCTCCCTATTTCTGTTGTCGCCGGGTGAGCTTATTTATATTTAAGTGCCACGGACGGAGTAACCGCTTCACCGGTCGAGCTAGCTGCTTGCAAGAGATTAAAACCCTTAACAAAAGATCCTAGCTCTTGCAATCATGAGCACTGCAGCTAGCTCTATATGCTCAACGACGGCAGCACACTTGGATGGGTGTCAGAATATCATTACCTTGTTCATGTTCCTCTGAAACAGAAACTGAAAAAATAGGCTGATGAAATCGTCAGATGTGTACCCATATGCGCAACTAGTAGAAAGCTGTATGACGGAGGGCCACCCTGGATGCCGGCATTATGTACACCATACATGGTATGGGTACATATAGAAATGGATTGTAGGAGTGTCTAATTTGATGGATAAAGGGTTAATATCTCCGGATCAAATTATTAGATTTACATAAAAAACTATACAGCACAGCACATCAGTAACCTGAATACATATATAAAGTAACCTGATAATCGGATTAATATTTATGGAGTTATCGTATGCCGAAGAAATGGATTGGAGGAGTTCTCAATTTGAAGGATAAAGGGTTAATATCTCAAGATCAAATTATCATATTTACACCAAAAACTATACAGCTCAGGCAATCAGTAACCTGAACACAAATATAAAGTAAATTGACAATCCAAGCAATATTTTTCAAGTTATCGAATGCCAAAGGGATTGGAGGAATTTTCAATTTGAAGGATAAAGAGTTAATATCTCAGGATCAAAATAACCAGGCCTGGTCGTTTGATAAATTTGCGCGAGCGTAAAAATCGCTCTCGTGGCTTATACTTGCGCGAGCGAATCGCTCCCGCAACATAATTCTGGATGGTAAAGGCCGTCCGTTCATGGGTGGGTTTGTGTTTGGTGTTTATAGTTACCGGTACTGAAGTTGAATTTCAAACACGGGCCGGTGCACGATACAGAAACAGAAAAAACAGGAAGTTGCTTCCAATATCATCATTCATGGCCAGAATTCCAATTAACAAAACGCTGACATACCTTGAATCCACGTTGTATGAAGTTGTTTGTGCTGTATAATTAATAATCCGCATTCAAATAGAAGGCTTCCATCGTAACATTTGCAATATCAACATGTATTTATTTATCCACGTGAGACAATTGTCACATTTGTGTTGAAAATTAATGTGGCATTGTGGGTCTTGACAATATCACATGATTACTAAATCAAGTTACTGTTCAATCAGACAACACAGGTTTAAATTATTCGGCGCCCGTTTGAAAGAAGCCGATTGATTAATAGAATTGTTTTACTACAACCAATCACATTAGCGTAGTAGAAATTATGAGATTTTATTATTTATGAATAAAAAATTTGGTTCATTTATTCTGTGGAACTAACGGAACAGTGATTACAGTATTAACACAGTACCAACAGGCTACAGCGAGTTGAATAAGCACGTGCTTAAAACTGTTCAGAGACGCAAAGGAGAATTCTGAAATAATCCACGCACTTGACGTCAGACGATAAACTTGTCAATTGCAGACATTTTCGACACTGACAGTCAGGAATCCTTTGATGTGCGTCATTATTTGACACTGGAATTCAATTGTTATCCAAGTGTACAGAGAGTGTTCCAGACAAAGAATATTATACTGACCCTGTTCAGTGTCATATGACTGATGCCGTGTTCCCTTCAACTCAATTATGGATACTTACCAGGATCGGGAATCGGCCATTTGCGTGAGCGATTTTTTAGCTTGCGTGGGGGCGACTTTACGCAAGCGATACGCGAGCGATTTTACCACTCGCGCCAGAATGCCAGGCCTGAATAACAGATTTACATCAAATACTATACAGCTCGGCACATCAGTAACCTGAACACAAATATAAAGTAACTTGACAATCCAAGCAATATTTTTCAAGTTATCGTATGCCAAAGGGATTGGAGGAATTTTCAATTTGAAGGATAAAGGGTTAATATCTCAGGATCAAAATAACAAATTTACACCAAAAACTATACAGCTCGGAACATCCGTAACCTGAAGATATATATAAAGTAACATGACAATTGGATTGATATTTTTTGAGTTATCTCATGCCAAAGGGATTGGAAGAATTCTCAATTTGAAGGATAAAGAGTTAATATCTTAGGATCAAATTATCACATTTACACCAAAAACTATACAGCTTGGCACAACAGTAACCTGAACACAAATATTAAGTAACTTGACAATCCAAGCAATAATTTTCAAGTTATCGAATGCCAAAGAAATGGATACGGATGCCAGATGGACAGATGGACGGTCGGACAGACGGACGGACAAACAGATAGACAAAGGATGGACGAACAACGGATGGCCACCCCGGATGCCGGAATTATGTGTACCATACATAGTATGGGTACACATAAAAACTATACAGCTCAGTACATCAGAAACCTGAACACAAATTAAGAATTAATACAATTTGTATTAATGGAAGTTTAAGCTGAAACAAGAATATCTTTCACTAATTAAAGTGATCTTGTATGGTTTCCATGTATACCAGGCTAGGTACAAGCAGCTGAGCTGCTTTATACCATGTATAGCCTCAAGAGCTATTTCTATAAATTTAACTAAGTTCTGTGCAGATATTTTAATGTTGATACTGGGCTTTCCTTGGTTGTTGAAAATTTCCATTTGTTGCCTCCAAGCTGACTCAGTCTTGCAGGCTGCAAAATGGTATTTTTCTGTAGACCTGAACAATCCATCTATTGTCATGTGTTATTGGTGACATTCCAGAGTTGTGACATGGGTATTCTAGCTAAATGTTTCCAGGAAAACTACAATGAAGTATGATCAAATATGGAAATGGGAATTGCAAATCTTGCTTGTATATACCAAGTCCCAGCTAGACCAAATCAGTCTCACTCGTTTCTTTGAAATGCACAGGCATTCTGTTCAGTAACCACCCACCAGCCCCACCAATACCCCTTCTTCCTTGCCCTTTCTGCCTTGTCCACGTTTCTGTTTCTCTTGGGTACTTTATGTTTTGTTTTTGACATGCCTCACTGTGGCTCGGTTTGCTGCATGATCTGGCTGGCAGTTGCGATGCTGAAAATACTTTGTGTTCTCAGCATCGTCTCCCCAATTCACTTCAGTCACCTAGGCTGCAATACTAATCTTCACCCATGGTGGACTTTGCAACTAGGTACTAGTTATCGAATGCCAAAGGGATTGGAGGAATTTTCAATTTGAAGGATAAAGGGTGAATATCTCAGGATCAAAATAACAGATTTACACCAAAAAACTATACAGCTTGGCACATCAGTAACCTGAACACAAATATAAAGTAACTTGACAATCCAAGCAATATTTTTCAAGTTATCGAATGCCAAAGGGATTGGAGGAATTTTCAATTTGAAGGATAAAGGGTTAATATCTCAGGATCAAATTATCAGATTTACACCAAAAACTATAAAGCTTGGCACATCAGTAACCTGAACACAAATATAAAGTAACTTGACAATCACAGAAATATTTTTCAAGTTATCGAATGCCAAATGGATTGGAGGAATTTTCAATTTGTAGGATAAAGGGTTAATATCTCAGGATCAAAGTAACAGATTTACACCAAAAACTAAGCAGCTCGGAACATCAGTAACCTGAAGATATATATAAAGTAACATGACAATTGGATTGATATTTTTTGAGTTATCTCATGCCAAAGGGATTGGAAGAATTCTCAATTTGAAGGATAAAGAGTTAATATCTTAGGATCAAATTATCACATTTACACCAAAAACTATACAGCTCGGCACATCAGTAACTTGAACACAAATATAAAGTAACTTGACAATCCAACCAATATTTTTCAAGTTATCGAATGCCAAAGAAATGGATACGGATGGCAGATGGACGGACAGACACACAGACAAAGGATGGATGAACAACGGATGGCCACCCCAGATGCCGGCATTATGTGTACCATACATAGTATTGGTACACATAAAAATGAATTATAATGCAGTGAGAGGCGTGGCCTCAGAACCTCACCTCCAAACAATGTACCGCGACACCCGTCTCCAATATTAGTCATCCCAGTGAACTCAAGAATGACAAGAGTCCACAGGAGTGCATCAAGTAAAGTCGATATCAGTCTCCAAACTCCACAACAAAATATATAATTAAGGTACATGAATAATAGCAATCAAAATTAAATTCAAAATATTTTGGAGGGAAATTTTTGTTGATTTTAAAAACGCCTAAGTTCCCAAAGGGAACATTAAGAGCCCAAAGGCATCCCGATAGAGCCTAAGTGTGGACAAAATCCAAATTTATTGAGCTACACTACCGGAATAATAATCCATGTATCCTACAGTAATTCTACAGTAATAGAATATAAAATACTACCTATATATGAGGACGTTGTCAATGTAAACAACGTCAATGAAAAAAACGGAAACAAGACATCAGGCACACAAAAAGGCCCAAAGTCAGAAACCAATTTAAATGCTACCAGATGCAAAGCTAGATCTTCATATGAAGAAAAAACGATACATTGGATAGAAGATGCAAGACTAAACGACCTAACACCCCTAGGGAGAGGACGTAACCATGGGGAAAAACAGAATAAATATTCTGTAATACATGTTAAAATCCCAAGAAATTTATTTAAAAATTTCAATAAAAAATAGCCAAAAAAGCTTAAGAGTTTAACAGGAAGGGTTCATGGAAAGATAGGGAAGGAATACTTAACAAACAGTGGAATAATCATATCAAAAATGATGAAGTCAAGCGTATGTCCCAAAATTGGGAGACATGAAGTAATTTTATAATTATTATAAAGTTACAGCCCTGAACATGTTGAACACTTCCATCATCCAATAACAGCCTTGGATCCACCAATTCTTGCATTGATTTGTGTCTGGCATCCTCAAACAAGAGCATCGCCTAGTGGGGCAACATACGCCCGTGGTGATTACCATGTGTGCAAAGTTTGAACAAAAAAGCTTGTAAAATGTTGAAGGAGTAGGCGACACAATACTGTAATGTTTTAAGTACTAAAAGTGGGCATAACTCTGGAAATACAAAACAGAGTTACCTGCTCTTGTCACATGCACAATGGCAATTGGTGATCAACATGTGTGCAAAGTTTGAACAATATAGCATGTAAAATGTTGAAGGAGAAGGTGACACAATACTGTAATGTTTTAAGTACTGAAAGGGGCATAACTCTGGAAATACAAAATGGAGTTACCTGCTCTTGTCACCTGCACAACAGCAATTGGTGATCACCATGTGTGCAAAGTTTGAACAATATCGCATGTAAAATGCTGAAGGAGTAGGCGTCACAATACTGCAATGTTTTAAGAACTAAAAGGGGGCATAACTCTGGAAATACAAAACAGAGTTACCTGCTCTCCTGCTCTTGTCACATGCACAACAACAATTACTGATCAACATGTGTGCAAAGTTTGAACGATGTAGCATGTAAAATGTTGAAGGAGTAGGCGACACAATAGTGTAATGTTTCAAGTATTAAAAGGGGGAATAACTCTGGAAATACAAAACAGAGTTACCTGCTGTTGTCACATTCACAATAGCAATTGGTGATCAACAGGTGTGCAAAGTTTGTTGAACAATATAGCATGTAAATGTTGAAGGAGAAGGCGACTCAATACTGTAATGTTTTAAGAACTAAAAGGGGCATAACTCTGGAAATACAAAATGGAGTTATCTGCCCTTGTCACATGCACAATGCCAATTGGTGATCACCATGTGTGCAAAGTTTGAACAATATAGCATGTAAAATGTTGAAGGAGTAGGCGACACAAAACTGTAAGGTTTTAAGTACTAAAAGGGGGCTTAACTCTGGAAATACAAGAAAGAGTTACTTGCTCTTGTCACATGCACAATGGCAATTGGTGGTCAACATGTGTGCAACGTTTGAACAATATAGCATGTAAAATGTTGAAGGAGAAGGCGACACAATACTGTAATGTTTAAGTACTAAAAGGAAATACAAAATGGAGGTACCTGCTCTTGTCACATGCACAATGGCAATTGGTGATCACCATGTGTGCAAAGTTTGAACAATATAGCATGTAAAATGTTGATGGAGTAGGTGACACAATACTGTAATATTTTAAGTACTAAAAGGGGGCATAACTCTGGAAATACAAAATGGAGTTACCTGCACTTGTCACATGCACAACGTTAATCACTGATCAACATGTGTGCAAAGTTTGAACAATGTAGCATGTAAACTTTTGGAAGAGTTGGCGACACAAAAATTGTTTACGGACGGATGGATGGACGGATGGATGGACGGACGGATGGATGGATGGACAGATGGACAGAAGGACAGACAGACAGACAGACAGACAGACAGACAGACAGACAGACAGACAGACAGACAGACAATGCCATAACATAATACTCCTATTTTTTCAAAACGGGCGTATAAAAAGGAGATTTTAAAGCACAGATGTCAGTTCATTGTTGCTGACTTTAGGGCCAAACAAAGAATGATGTTTGCGCCAATTCCGGTCACTTCCTGATGGCTGCACATGCGCGGAGAGTAGAAGTATGGAGGACCAGATAGGACTTTTAATTTTCGGTTTTGCAAGCAAATTTTGGGGATTGGGGGGGGGGGGGGGGGGGGGGGGGGGGGGGGGATTCAAACTTTGTGTTTGGCCCTTGATAACTTTTGAGTTTGCACCAGCTAGTCTGGACTATTGGTTTATAGTATAAAAATAGTAGAATTTGAATGGCAATTTCTGTGACTAGTACTGCCTGGATATAGCCATACAATACAAAGGAGTCAAAATACATGGCGAGTTTATTATGGGTAAAAAATACCAGCAAAGTGGGGGCTTCCATCCACACCAATTCATATTCTGTTAAAAACCACAAGCCGTTTTTAATGTGCTGCTAAGGCACACAGCCAGGATTCTATAACCGGCATGATCTTGCGTTTTTTGTTTTTTTTTGTTTTTTTTTTTTTTTGGGGGGGGGGGGGGGGGGGATTTGGAAGGTCATTTTGGTTTGGGAGTGAGAGGAGGGGGGTAATGAGTTGAGGGTCCTAGTTAGAACTGAGCATGCCCCACCCCTCCAGGAAAGAATTTTGAAAACTTCTGTGCTCTGAGAGCGAATCTGAGGCATTTGTAGCCCTTTATTGGTCATCATTTATGGACTCTATATTATGTGAAACTTGCTTTGGACCAATCGTTTGGGCCTGGGGGTGGGGGGGGGGGGGGTGTGAGGGTGCTGCTTCAGTAACTTATTCTTTTTACTTCACATTTTAGAAACCAAAAAAGAGGTTCTACAATGTCACCTTAATTAACTGGCAGGGTGCTAAATTATTTTTGGTCATCAAAATTTGTTCACGTCTTTTTTTTTTTCAATTTATGGGAGAGTGCCTGTGGGCACTCTCCCATAAATTGTAACAAGACAAATTCATACAGACGAAATAATTCCATTTCACAGATAATGTGAAGCATATCCACACAATATGAAGGCTTTAAATTGGGGCACCTGCACTTCCGAATAAACCCCAAATGTGGGCTTCCAGGACTCTACCAGTTTAAAGTAATATGTGTAAAAGCGTGTGGTAGGAAATGAAAATGTGTCATCAAGGAACATCAGCTATGTTGGAGAGAAAAGAAAAGAAATCCAGAAAAAAACAAAGTGATTTGTATTTGGCTATTGAGTACTTACAATACCAGTTTTTGGTTTAGCTTTGTCACTTTCTCCATGCTTTTTATTGACAACTTCCTCCAGTTTGGCTTCATCCCAATCTTCCATTGTATCATCTATAACAAAATAACATGAATAAAACTGAAAAGATTTCTATAATTGTACAATTTTTTGTTGCTATTTAACAAAAATTATTCCCCTAGAAAAAAAACAACAATGCGAGAAGTTAATAGGGTCAGTTTTTCTAAGTCTAACAAGGGGCATAACTGTGGTAAATATGCATGGACAAAACCTGTAAAAAGAAACTTACAATGAGGATATCCTTTCCAACCATACTGGTCTATCGCCAGACCAAAGGAAATCAAAATCCAACAACCGATGCTTGAGTTATAATGAATAACATTCATGTGGAAATTTCCTAAGTGTAAAGAAGGGCCATAACTCTGGTACGTAGACAGGGAGGAACCCCACAATATGAGGATATCCATTCCCCAATGCTGGTCTCTCAGCACACCAAAGGACATCAAATTATTCTGACAACTGATACTTGACTTATAATTCAAAACATAAGTTTATTTATTTATTTATTGGTGTTTAAGGTCACATATTTCTTCACAATGGCTAATCATGATGACAACAGTTTTACGGGTGGAAGAAGCTGGAATACCCATAGAGAACCACAGAGCAATGGTGAGCAACTATCAGCTCCCCAACGTACTCACTCCAAACAAGCAGTGTTAGCACTGGTTGAAGACAAGTGCACCATCGACGTGCAGTACACCTTAGAACACAACGCCACCATGCCCCCATGGGGGTGAAGTGTCTTGCCCAAGGACATAACATGGTTGTGTTATAATGCAAAACGTATGTATGGAAGTTTTTTAAGTGTAACAGGGGCCATAACTCTGGAATGTATGCAAGGACAAAATCTGCAATATGTAGATATCCTTTCCTCCATGATGGCCTGTCACTATACCAATGGATATCAAAATCCAACAACCCTTCATTGACGTATAATGTGAAATGTTTGTATGGAATTATGGAATCACGGATGGGCTTAGTTCTCAATTATATAGCCCCAAAACCCCCTACAGAGGTTAAAGGCATAACAATAATCCCGGGGCGGCTTGAGAATTGCATCTGAGGGGCAAAATTCCCACATGTACAGATGTCCTATGATTAATCTAAACTTACCAAACAACAAGAAACTGGAAGAGTGCTGGAAGCCCATATTTGGGGATTTATTCAGAAGTGCAGGTACTGCAACTTATTTACATCATATTCTGTGGTGTTCTTCATATTATCTTTAAAGTGAAATTATCAGGTCTGTATGATTTTGCCTAGTTACAATTTACTGGAGAGTGCCCAAAGGCATTCTCCCATAAATTGAAACAACGCAAAGACATGTGAACAAATTTTTTTGATTGCCAAAAATAATTTAGTACTCCACAATAGTGTTGAATCGATTAATGCCATTTGGATTTTTACTAATCGTCGAGCAGTAGTCGACGATTAATCGACTAGTCGGTTATGCAATATCAGGAGCTAAACTAAGCAATAAAGTCTACAAAACTGTGGTTTTAACTAAATGCATTGGCTGGAGTGGCTTCCAAATTACGATACAATTAATGGGTCTAACTGTGCGACATTACAGAAGTCGATGTCTTCAAGTCCTTACGACCAAACAACCGGTACTGCAAAAAATAAATTGGTCTAATAATAAATCTTTGGTGTTCCTATTTCCAAGGGGATTTGAGGAGAGAGCCCAGTATATTTGGTTCCATCAAATATTTTTAATCAAAATCGAACTTTCCCCGAAATTCACTTCTATATTGTGGTCTAATAAGAAATTTCTGCACTTTGTTGCTGTGCTAAAAAACTTTGAAAGCAGAAAACAGGTCACAGATGTGTACTCTGTTGACGCAATTGTTCCATGACCTGCATAACTTAATCAACCCCCAATGAAAAAGCAAGACAAACTATAAACAATAGCCTCAATGAATATTCAATACATCATGTGACCAAATCGTGTGATTTGTTTGGTCATAATGTGCACTTCGTACTGCGAGTTGTAAAACTTCATTCAGTAGTAAATATCATTATGCGACATTTTGTTTTCTGACCAATCTTATTACTGCAACATTTACCCAAATCCAGAATGTGTTGAAAAAGCAAGAACTACTGGAGATGTATTTCCGCTGTCAGCATTAATTAAAATGACACAACACTGACAACAGTTTGCAGGTATGCTGTTCATACCTCATTTGTGTATTTTAATCAGTGTGATGGAATCTTGAATCTTTACCTGATATTTTAATCTATTTTCTTGAAAATTAGAAAAGCGAGAAAAAGAGAGCTTCTTTTTTCTTATTTAGAAGCATGAGTGTGATAGCGCTCCTCAAATCAACATCACTGAAATTTTCTTGAAGGAGCACAAAGTGGAAACTTCAAGGTTTTAGAGAATACACCAAGACGACTAATTGATGACCATGGAGTTAAAGTCAAGTTTAGTCAATTGTTTGTACCTGTGGTTCCCATTATAAAGGACTTCCACTCCAAGCACTGGTGACTTGGTCCTATTTTACTAGTTGTTTTTCTACAGTAAACAACCACTGCTTCATTTCTCAGGGTTCCCATGGGGGACTGATACCAATGATCAAGAGACCAACCAGGGATAATTGGGAGTGTTAAGGGAAGGACAGACTCAACACCCTAAATACCAATTCTAAAATTTCAAATTTGCTGAATATGAAATGCATGCACGATGACCAAGCCATTGACAGTCTTTATAAGAGTTTACCATCGGGGAGGGAGGTTAAGGGGTGATACCTCCAATAATTTTTCCAGTCGGGACATTTTCGTTTGGATGAGGGAATTGTTGGGTTATAGGAGTAAAAAAAAATTTTTGCAGGTAATAACTCTCAATCCTTCAAAATGCATGTTGGGAAAAATTTACTAAATGATGGGGTGGGGGAGGGGCTGGGTGGGTGGGTGGGTGGGTGGGTGTGTGGGTGGGTGGGTGGGTGGGTGGGTGGGTGGGTGGGTGGAGGGGGTATTATAGGAGTAATTTTTTTTGGTATCTAATAACTCCCAAACCTTCAAAATGCATTTTGGGGAAAATTACCTAAATGACACAGACGGGAGGGAGGGAGGGGGGGGGGGGGGATGGCAGGGAAATACCTCTGACAATTTTCATCAGATAACGGTGGTCATCAAACTTGAGGTAAACATTGTTCCCAAAGAGATATATACCAAAAAAATTGGATATTTGGTTACCAATGTTTAAGTTATTCCATAAACATGCATTACACGGTATTTATTAACAAAGGGCAATGACTCCCATAACTTTCATCAGATATGGTTGGTCATCAAACTTGACGTAGACATTGTTGCTATAGAGACATATACCAATAAGAATTGAAATCCGTTAACTATTGTTCAAGTTATGCCATAAACAAAGTTCTGAGAAAATGTTGATTGAAATATTAAAATTTTTTAGTAAATTTTGTTTCTTAACATACCTACCACAATTGTTTACAATTGGCTGTAACATAAGTGCAAGCCCTACTTCGGAACTAACTCAAGCTTTTAGAATCTTTTCCAAACGAGTTGGAAAAGTACTAGAGTGCAAAAGCACGAAAAAGATCGAAAAAAAGGGTCGAGCGAGACCAGCGCTCGAAATTACAGGTACTCTCTCTGCACACCTCTTGCGTTTACCGAGCGCATGCGCAACAAACCGTGACGTCAATTCCGTATTTCCGCCAACGAGAAGTTTGTGATTTAGCGGGGAGGCATCGATATCAAAGATATCCCCAAGGAGGGTGGGCCTCCGGTAAACAATTGTGGTAGGTATGTTAAGAAACAAAATTTACTAAAAAATTTTAATTTCTTTTCAACCTACTCACAATTGTTTACAATTGGCTGAATAAACAATAGGAGGAGGTGAATCACATAACCAATACCAACAAGAGTAGCAGTAACGAAAGCAAGGATGGCAGAGAACAAAAACTAAAACCTGTAATGAAGAAAGAGAGAAGGCACCTGAAAAGAACAAGGCTGAGAGAAGCGCAACCTCGACAAAAACAATTTAACGAGGGTGCACCACAGCCTGAGCAGCAACGAGAGGACCTAAAGAATAAAGGTCCTCAGATTGCTGCTGAAGGTGGCGGAGATAAAAGGAGGAGAAGGTAGAAGCATTCCTCCAGTAAGCCGCATTCATAACATCACGGAGCGAAACAGAATTGGAGAACGCCCAGGATGTAGAAATGGCACGAACCTCGTGAGCATTAAGCCGGTTCGAAACAAGATCCGATGCAGACAAGCGAGAATAAGCCAGCTTGATTGCAAGACAGATCCACCTGGAAATAGAATGGGAAGAGATAGACTGCCGCTTAGGAATGAGAGACAGAAAAAATCTCTTCCGATCCCTCCTAATGAACTGAGTGCGAGTAATGTAAGTCTTGACCGCACGAACAGGACAAAGAAGAGGCCTCCGTCCATCTACAGCAGGGAGAGCTCGAATGCAGATGGGAGGAGGTACCGAATCGGGGAGTTGATTCTTAGCCAGAAAAGAGCAATCAGTAGTGAATGTAACACTGTTAGCCTCATTTCGGAAGAAGGCAGAATCAACAGATAGCGCATGAAGCTCACTGACTCGACGAGCAGAAGCAAACGCTAGAAGAAAAGCCGTCTTATAGGTGAGAAAACGCATGTCGGTCTCAGATAAAGGCTCGAAAGGCGCCCCCTCCAAACAGTGCAACACCCATGCCAAGTTCCACTTGGGTGTAAGACGCAAAACTCGAGGCCTCTTCAAAGAAAAATGCCGAATAAGTTTGGAGAGGAAAAGATTACGACCGATACACCGCTTTCCCACATAAGAGAAAGTATCAGACAGCATAGACCGATAGCCCTTAATCGTAATAGGCTGGAGGCCCTTGGAGTCAAAAAGAAAAACCAGAAAATCCGCAATTTGAGCGATAGACGGATCACGGTAATTCACATTGTGATCTGAACACCAGCGGCAGAAAACCTTCCACTTGGCGGCATAAGTCATTCCAGTGGAAGGTCGCCGCGATGCAGAAATGCACTCCACTGATCGTCTCGAAAAACCTCTACGTCGGAGACTGGACCTGATAAAAGACAGGCGTGAAGGGACAGGCTCGCCAGGTTGTTGTGATACTTCCTGGGACGACCCTGTGAAAGAAGATCGCGACGTAGAGGTAGACGAATCGGTCGATCGGCCAATAGAGGCCGCAGCAGATTGATCCACACCCTCTGTGGAGACAGGGGTGTGATCAGAATGATCCTGCAACTGCAAGCACGAATCTTCGCTAAAACTTGAGGAAGAATCGGTGCAGGAGGAAAGGCATAGCCGACCCAGCCTGTCCAGTCCAGAGACAGAGCGTCTACTGCAAATGCCAGAGGATCTGGACAAGGGGAGACAAAAGTCTCTACCTGATGATTCCAGCGAGTAGCGAAAAGGTCGACCTGAGGACGACCCCACTGCTCGCAAATCGCCTGAAACACCGACCGATGTAGCATCCATTCGGTTGGAAGGACACTGTCGCGTCGGGACAGGGAGTCTGCTAGGACGTTGAGACGCCCGGGAATGTGTCGAATGGACACCCGAGCGTCCACATCCCGTGCCAACAGAAGAAGATCCCGAGACAGCCGATACATAGGAATCGAATGAGTGCCTCCCTGATTCCGTATGTAGGCCACTACTGTCGAATTGTCCGAAAGAAGTAGGACAACATGGTCCGACAGATGAGGGATCCAAAGCCGAAAACTCAACAGAAGAGCAAGGAGCTCCTTCTGGTTGATATGAAGGTCCACCTGCTCGCTGTCCCACTCTCCGTGAGCAGACAGACCGAGAGGGTCCAACGTCGCACCCCAGCCCCGATCGCTGGCATCCGCAGTAAGGATGCGATCGGCCAAAGGAAGATCCAACGGAACACCCTGTGTCAGCCAGGGAATATTTGCCCAAGGGCGGAGGTGACAAAGCAGAGACCGAGGAATAGTGAGTTCCAGGTCCAGCGGATCTACATTCGGACGCCAATGATCCAACAGGAAGTGTTAGAGAGGTCGGACAAACAAGCGACCGAGCGGAATGAGATCGGTCACCGAACCGCAAAGGCCCAGCATCCGAAGGAAAGTCCTGGCCGAGACCGAGGAAGATTGAAGCAGGTCCCGAGTCAAGGCGGAAAGAATCGTCGCCCGAGCCTGGGGAACCGACACTACATTGTGAAGAGTGTCGAAATCCATCCCCAAATGACGGAATCGCTGAGAAGGAAGAAGATCCGACTTCTCGCGATTGACTCTGAAACCCAGCGACGCTAGAAGGCAAAGAAACTGCCGGACATCGAACTCCAGAACAGCAGCATCGTGGTGCCGTTGGAGGATGTCGTCTAGGTAGGCGGACGAAGTCACCGCCGACTGAGTGCGATGGAAAGCAAGCACATGTGACATCAGTCGGGTGAAGGCCCAAGGAGCCAGGTTCAAACCGAACGGGAGAGCTCTGAATTGAAAAACTCGATCCCGAAACGAGAACCGAAGGTATTTCCGTGACGCCAGATGAATGGGTACATGGAAGTAGGCATCCTTCAGGTCGATACTGGCCGCAAAATCGCCCTGATGAACTGAACGTCGAACCGACCGGAAAGTCTCCATACTGAAACGAGGAGCAATTATGTACTCGTTCAGGGTACTCAGATCGATGACAGGACGAAATTGGCCGTTTTTCTTCGGCACCAAGAAAAGTCTCGAGTAAAACCCCGGTGAAAGGGTGTTCCTGACCACCTCGATCGCCCCTTTGGTGAGGAGATTGTCGATCTCCTGCACCAGAAGGTCCCGACGCAGAGAATCTGAAGGGACCTGAGTCGGAAGGGGCACCCGAGATAAACTGGGGTGCCGATGGAAGGACAGTCGCAGACCGGAATGAATGACGTCGAGGACCCAAGAGTCCGACGTTATCTCTGTCCAACGGTCGTAAAACAGCGACAGCCTTCCTCCGACTGGAGGCGAATCGAGGTGAGAACCTTCACTTGCGGCCTCGACGAGGCCCCCGAGAGGAGAAACCACCTCGGGAAGTGACAGAGTCCTGAGACTTTCCAGCCTGAGGCTGCCAGCGGGCCTGGCCACGTCGGCGCTTCTTATGAGCAGAAGGAGCAGACGGAGCCGAAGGCGTAGCCGACGTCGCCGACGAGGCAGACGCAGCAGCACGCTTGGCGGGCCTGGAACGACCCCCACCCGCAGCAGCAGGTGGGTCAAGCTGTCTCAGCAAAAGCTGGTCCTTCGAATGACGAAGAACTTCGCCACGAACAGCTTCCACGGAACCATGGAACAACTGAGGTCCTACCAAAGAGGCAGACCTCAGAACAGCACGTTGCTCAGAAGGAAGGGATGGTAAAGAATCCAAAACCGCATCCCGGCGTGCCAGCTCCAAATTGGCCGTGTTACAGGCGTGAGCGTGAGTCAAGTTCATAAGAGCCTGTGACAAAACGTGAAAAGGCGCCTGAGCGTCATCAAACTCCCCTGTTGGAAAATATTCAGCCAGAGCAGCGACAACATGGTCCGCGAGAGATAACATACCCAGCATCTCTCGGGACAGGCCCACCATAGACTCAACTACCGACATCGGGAGAACTGCCGACTTAGGCTTAGTCAACCCGAGGGAAGAAGAATCCTCATCCACAGTAGTCATCCCTTGGAAGACTGGTGGAGAGACGGAATCGTAAACACGAAACCGCGATGGAGGCAGGAAGGCATCAGCTCTAGAAAAGAAGGAACCCTTAAGGGCCTTAGAACGCATTTTGGCGTCTAAGCCCTGGAAGGACTCAACCACCTGAGCCGATTGCAGAGGACGCAAAGCCCCGGAGCTAGAAGGCTCAACAGGGTTACGGCGCTCCACAGTGGACCGCGGCCGGACGGTCACAGAAGGCTGGTCGGAAGGTAGAACGTCCGGCAATAAGCCAAAGACGAAATCCAAAGCCTGCCCCAAGACTGACGAGGGGGGACCATCACCTTCAAGATACTCGTCATCCTCCGTAGCAGAGGAGACGTAGCCCAACTCGGGCTGACCAGCAGAAACCTCCTGTGAATACTGTGCAGTATCCAAGGGGCCAGGCGAGACATCTCGGCGACCGACCAAAGGAGGTTGTGCCTCAGGAGGCACAGGGAGGCCAACTTGAGGGTTGCCAGAAAGCAACCGGGTGAGCGCCAAAACGGCCTGGCGTAGGTCACCCTGAGAATCCGTCGCAGCAGAAACGCCCGACGGAGTGTCCTCCCAATGGACCCTTCTGGTAGAAGAACCCAAATCCTCAGAAGAGACCGACGGCGAACGTCGATCGGCAGACAGAATAGGAGCACGGTGAGAAGACACCGGAGGATAGTCCCGATTGTGACGCCCAGGAGCCATCACTGGCCTCTGCGAAACAGAAGGCCCTGCCTGCAAATCCTCGAAAGGGACCGACGGCGCACGTCGATCGGTAGCTGGACCTAGGACACGGTGAGAAGACACCGGAGGATTGTCCCAAGAATGACAGGAACCTGTCATTGACCTCTGCGCAGCAGACGGCCCCAACTGCCTATCCTCTGAGACCGACGGCAAGCATCGATCGACACCCAGACTCGGAACACAGTGAGGAATCACCGGAGGAAGGTTCCGAGAGTGACAGCTAACCGGGGCTGTCACTGACCGCTGCCGAACAGCAGGCCCTGGATGCCAACGTCCCAACAGCATCCCGCTAGTCGGCACACTAGCAGGCGAAGGTGGAACAATAAACGATTCACTCGAGGGACGAGGAATCGCTGCCGAAGCGACCGGCCGGCTCAACCGACTAGGAGCAAACCTAGCCAGATGAGACGGAGCAGACAGCAAACCCGCACAGCCTCGCCGCGAGGCTGGGGGAGGCTGAGAACACACAGACACACCAGCAGATACAGCCTCGGTCCCCCGAGACTGTAGACCATCCCCAGAAGAGATGGAAGAGCCACCATCAGACAGAATAGGATCTGGAGTAGCAACCCCCTCAACAACGGTGGACGGTGTTGGAGGCAGATCGGAGAGGGTTACCAAGTTGACCTCGGAAAAGCTCTCAACGAAAACAGACGCCTCAATAGTGACATCCGAAGACAAAGAGACCGCGGTCTCCTCATCAGGTATCACAGAACAAACACCGTCAACAGTTGCAGAGGAGCTCGCCACAGAAGTCAGATCCGAATCCTGTGTGACAGAGTCACCACGTGCACCAGCAGAAATGTCTGCAACGGCACGGCTACCCTTACCCCGAGAACGAGGGGTTCTAGCTCTGGAAAGAACCACCTTGTTAACAGAAGCCCAAAATTTAGAGGACCAAACCCCACAGATACCACATGATTGGGCCTGAGTGCAATTGTTGCAAGTGACACATGTGGTATGGGAATCGTCCACATGTTTCACCTGCAAACAAGAGGTACAAGGAATAGTCTTAGGCATGATATAAATACAACAATCAAGCTTCCCGCCGACGGAAAACAGAACGAAGGTCGTGTTCACACGTGGGGGAAAGGCAAGATAAAGTGTGAAAAGCACAGCAATAATAATACAAATTAACATTAAATGTAGAGTAATAATTTGGTAGCTTGAAAAAGGATACAATCCAGTAGCACACTAAAGACGATTAATAAGTTGTTCACGAAGAATTAGTATCATAAACAGCACAGTCACAAAAATTTCCGACCATGAACAATGGCGGAAAATAAAGGAATTGACGTCACGGTTTGTTGCGCATGCGCTCGGTAAACGCAAGAGGTGTGCAGAGAGAGTACCTGTAATTTCGAGCGCTGGTCTCGCTTGACCCTTTTTTTCGATCTTTTTCGTGCTTTTGCACTCTAGTACTTTTCCAACTCGTTTGGAAAAGATTCTAAAAGCTTGAGTTAGTTCCGAAGTAGGGCTTGCACTTATGTTACAGCCAATTGTAAACAATTGTGAGTAGGTTGAAAAGAAATGCAAATTTCCAAGTCAAAAGCCCCATAACTCTTGTAAAAGTCATCGGGCCATGCCCCAATTCGAACTTAATCATCAGAGACCAAGATGTTGATGGTAATGAGGAATTTCTAAGTCAAAAAGACCCATAACTCATGTAAAAATAATTGGATGGAACACATAATCAAACATGACCTGTATTACTATCTGGGTAATACATGTACCAACTTTTGTTGAGATCAACTAATCCAAGCTGGAGTTATCGGTCGGAACCAAATATCTTAATAGGAGGTCTAATTCTAAGTTGAAAAAGGGGAATAACTCATGTAAAGATAATTGGACGTAACCCATAATCAAACTTGGCCTGTATTACTACCTGGGTAATACATGTACCAACTGTAGTTGAGATCAAATAATCCAAACTGGTGTTATCGGTCGGAAACCAAAAATCTTAATAGAAGGTCAAATTCTACGTTGAAAAAGGGGAATAACTCATGTAAAGATAATTGGATGGAACCCATATTCGAACTTGGCCTGTATTACTAGCTGGGAAATACACTACCATCTTTGGTTGAGATCAAATAATCCAAACAAGAGTTATCGGTCGGAAACCAAAAATGTTAATAGAAGGTCAAATTCTAAAGTTGAAAAAGGGGAATAACTCGTGTAACTAGAAGCACTGTCACAGGGCCAAAGCTGCAACGATTCGTGCAATGCCAATGATGTTTTAAAACTCGTTGGTGACAAAAAAACTTGTTGGTGACAAAAAAACTCGTTGGTGACAAGTCCATAAATGTGACAGAAATTATCTGAATGACATGCACTATTGAGAGGGTGTAGACATCTTGAAGATACACTTGCATACCAAGTATCATGTCATTCCATCAAGTATTTTAGGAGTTATGGTGTTTTTTAAACTCGTTGGTGACAGACCGACATTGCCACATTTTGAGCTGCTTGTCGCAGCTAAAAATAACTGGATGGAATCCATATTCGAACTTGGCCTGTATTACTAGCTGGAGAATACACATACCAACTATGACTGAAAACAAATAATCCAAACTGGAGTTATCCGTCAGAAACCAATTGTTCACAAAAAGACAGACAGACGGACAGAAGGTGGACAGACAGACCATTTGCATAATATGACCATTTTTACAAACAGGCGTATGAAAAGGGGCAATAATCAGGGTTTGTACACTTGTTTTGAGAATCAAATTCCATAACTTTTCCAGGGCTTTCCAAAACTTTCTATCCAATTTCCACGAACTTTCCCTCATTTGTATGACCACCACGCACTCTTTTTGGGGGTTTTAAGCGTCATTTTAAAGGGAAATAGCATACTGCTTCGTTATCACAGCAAATTTCCATGACTTTTCTAGACTACACCAAAAAAAAATTCCGATAGGATCACCGATCCAATGTCGAGTTGTGACAGCACAAAAGTGGGTTTAATCATTATCAACTTATCGTCCGGAAGCCAATTGTTTATAGTTTACTATGTGAAGGGCCACTGTGACCTTGACCTTTGACCTAGTGATTCCAAAATAAATACAGCTCTTTCTTGCACCAATGCCAACCTACCTATGAAGTTTCATGAACGTGAGTGGAACAATTATCAAATTATCATCCGGAAACCAATTGTTTATGATTTATGTTCAAGGTCACTGTGACCTTGATCTTTGACCCAGCAAGTCCAAAATAAATAGGGGTCTTCCACTCACCTAGGCCAACCTACCTATGAAGTTTCATGAATGTGCATGAAACCATTATCAGGTTATCATCTGGAAACCAATTGTTTACAATTTACTATGTTGAAGGTCACTGTGACCTTGACCTTTCACCTAGCGAGTCGAAAATAAATAGTGTTCTTCCTCTCACTGAAGCCAACCTACCTATGACGTTTCATGAACGTGTGTCGAACCATTATCAGGTTATCCGGAAACCCACTGTTTTGATTTACTATGTTCAGGGTCACTGTGACCTTGACCTTTGACCTCTTGAGTCCAAAATAAATAGGGTTCTTCCTCTCACTGAGGCCAACCTACATATGAAGTTTCATGAATGTGGTTGAACCATAGTCATGTTATCATCAGGAAACCAACTGTTCACAATTTACTGTGTTCAAGGTCACTGTGACCTTGACCTTTGAGCAAGCAAGTCCAAAATAAATAGAGTTCTTCCTCTTACCGATGACAACCTACCTACGAAGTTTCATGAATGTGGGTTGAACCATTATCAAGTTATCCACAAACCAACTGTTTACGCCCACCTGCCATTCACCAAACTATAAGTCGAGTTTGACTTCGAACAACATGACTAAAAACATTTTTTACAAAACTTCCAGGCCAAGAAAAAATATTTTTGCTTTCCATAACTTTTCCAGGATTCCATATAAATCCTGACTAACTCTGCAAGGACATGTCCAATCAATCTCGAAATCCCAGGTGCACATGTTCCCATGGGGGGTTAACATATGTGCCAAGATCAAAACAAGATGTTCACAACAGAGATGGGGTTAAGTGGTCATGGCTAAAATGGATCTGTGCAAGCACCTGGAACTACTGAAACTAGGAAACAATTGAAGAGGCATACAGCAAATTTGGTAAAGATCAGATGTTTGGGCAAGTTATCATGCTGATGTTTGCTTTTCCGAACAAATGATATATTCCAAATGATTAAATCTAAACAAGAGCGGGACTGTCGTCCAGTGCATACCCCCACATGGTGTACCGCCTAGTGTGGGCATACCTATGAACAACAAATATTATAGAAAATAATGAAAGTTATGAATATTCTCGGACGGACTCACGGATGGACGCACAGACGGACGCATGTAATCCAGTACAAGTCCCCCCCCCCCCCCCCCCCCCCCCCCCCCCCCCATTTTCTTCGAAAGAGGGGGTATAACAATTTCCAACAATTTCTAAGTCAAAAGGTATGGTAAATTGTTTGGTGTTTGGCAGTTTTATGCAATGAGGCAGAAGCCTTTGTCAAAGGCAAACTGCATGCTATATTTCATTGAAATTTGATAACCCATACCTGAGATACAGACTGAACAGAGAAATAATGTCTATTTCCTACAATTTCTAAGTCAAAAAAGGGGGATAACTCTAAAAAGGAGTTTGTGAGAAATATCGTTGAATCCTTTTTTTAAAGCCTATACCATAAGTAGTGTTCACGGCAAATTTCATTGCAATAGAACATTCGATACCCGAGATATAGGCTGAACAGATAAAATTTGGCTTGGACAGACACAATTTTTTAAGTGAACAAGTAATAAAAACAAGCAATAAAAAAAAAGATAACTAGTGTGGGCATACCTATGACCAACAAATATTATAGAAAATAATTGGTCATAGGTATGCCCACACTAGTTATTACGTAAGTTATGAATATTCTCGGACGGACTCACACATGGATGGATGCACAGATGCACAGACGGATGCACGGATGCATGTAATCCAGTATACCCCCATTTTCTTCGAAAGTGGGGGTGTAAAAATACCATACACATTCATTTTCTTTAAATTAACGGAAGAATTTGTGGTCAATCAAGACCTGATTTGACCCGAATTTTTGATGACTTTACCATTAGGAATGAAGACAATATAATTCTCCACCTTGAATCATACCCAATGCTCCAAGACTATTCAGGATTGGAGGAGGGGGTATTGCTCCATATCGCAGGTCTAAGTGGCAGAAAAATTGGGTGAACAGGTATAATTTTTACTAAAAATCTATGATAATCTCTTCCTTGACCATCAATCGAATCACCACAAAATGTGGCATATGTACTCTGCTCAGTACTTAGAGTGTCACCAGGGGTTGGGGTTTCCATACAGGTGGGACAAAGGGGAGGAATGGGATGCAAAATTGTCATTTTCTTCAAAAAATTTCTTAATTCCGATCTCCCCTCTACACTGTGCATCGAATCACCACCAAACTTGGCATGTTTACTCATCTTAGTCCATATCAGTATCTTCCATATCTTAGGACTTTAACAGTGGTGAAACTGGGTGGAAAATGGTTGAAAGGTATAATATTTTCTAAAAATCTCTGATTATCTCCACCTGGACCATTGATCGAATCACTACCAAACCTGATTGTTGTACTTAGCTCAGTCCATAGAGTATTGTCAGGGTTAGGGTTTCCATACAGGAAGGGCAAATGGGGTGGAATGGGATGAAAAGTGGTCATTTTCTATTCATTCCCCTCTAGACTGTCCATTGAATCTTCATCTAACTTGGCATGTTTCTTAGTCTAGAAGGTGTTATTGAGGTGAGGTTTCCATATAGGAGGGGCAAATGGGGTGAATGGTCGCAAAGGGGTATGGATTAATAAGCATCAAGTTCTTCTGTAAAAATCTCTTTGACTATCTCCTCCTAGACTGTACTGAATCACAACCAAACTTGACATGTCACTTCTGTTCAATCCAGAGTGTCATGAGCCCAGTCAAATAAGAAGTGACTGGTTAAATTCTAAACAGGACAGGTGTTCAATAAAACCAATTCTTAACTGGTAGAGTGCTAAATTATTTTTGACCATCAAAATTTGTTCACATGTCTTTGCCTTGTTACAATTTATGGGAGAGTGCCTGTAGGCACTCCCCCATAAATTGTAACAAGGCAAATCTACACAGACTAAATAATTTCACTTCGAAGATAATATGAAGCATATCCACTGAGTATGAGGCCCTTATATTACAGTCCCTGCACATCAGAGTAAAGCCCAAATATGGGCTTCCAGCACTCTACCAGTTAAGAGAGAATAGCTATAGTGTGATGTATATAATATATAATATTAATGTATAATATAATAATGTATATAATAATGTAATACCATCTCGGACATCTGAGTAGGCACTCCTCTTTTCTCCCTTCCTCTCTATATTCAAATCATGAGAAAATTTACATTTATCTCCTTTTGAGCATGACCCCTGTTTGAAAAAGGCACATAGTACTGACTTTGGATCAACACCTGAAAAGAAAAATTTGACCTCTATTAACCCAATGCAATTATAATATTGAGAAACAAACTCAAAAATAATACTGTATGTTTAGGATGCGCAGTGGCACAGTGGTTGCAACACTGGACTTTAAGCCAAAAGGTTCAAAGTTCGATACCCCCAGGGACAACTGCTTTGTGTCCTTGGGCAAGGCACATTGAAGAGTCTCACATTACTTATCACTACTTGGTGATTCTCCCTGTGTACCCCTGCTTCCTAAACCCATAAAACTATCCGACACAATGTAACTCTGGCTGTCGAAATTGTTGTTAAAACCCCAATAAATAGATACTGTGTGACAAATATTATGATTACTGGCATATGTTATTTTACAAGTTTGTAAAATGACAGCAGGTTTGTTTATTTCAAAAAATGACACTTTCAACAGCCAGGGCCATATCACAGTGGAAAGATTTTTGGATGAAAGAATCCAGAGTACCCAATGATACCCATGGAGCAATGGTGAGTAACTGTCAGACTCTCAAACTTTCTAGAAGCAGGGTTAGCATTCAGGATTGCTGCATGCAAGGACTGATAAAATTCAAGGCTATTCGAGGCCATTTCTCAACATTTTTCAAGGAAAAGGCCTTCACTTGTCCTAATAAAACTCCAAGCAGTCATAGGCGTTCACCTGTCAAAGTTGTTGTTTTAAGAAGGATTTAATCAGCATCTATGGCCAGCAAACACTACAGAAGACTGAAGTTATGTAACTACTCATAACTCTATTGTCCAGTAAGATGATTTATTCTGGTATTTACTTAATGATTCTTGAATTGCATGTGTGGATTCTTACGCAAGACTTTTTAATTTTTCATATTCCTTCTGGTGGTAGTTCTGTAGATATCGTTTAAGATATAACAAATTTGCTACCACTATTTTGGGGGGGATTTGTTGTCAGTCCTCTCAAAGTAAGCATAAATGGCAGAGCGTTTACCTTTGCCTGACATTTTAATCTTTGGCGTGCAGAAAGCAAGTGAATGAGAGGTCATAAACTTTCCCATTCTGGGAAATTAGTTGAAACCGAAAGTTTGGGTTTTTAGTTAAGGCGGCAGTTCAGTTTCGGTTTTTAAAAAAAAAACGAACCGAAAAACCGATAAAGCACCCAGCCCTAGAAACTAGATGTCATAGAGACATGGTTTAACCATTTTGGGAGGCAGAGTAGGAAGAGAGGGAGGATGAAGGAAATAGAGATGAGTATTTGATGTAAACATATCAACAATTACTTTAAATGACACAGTGTCAATGACACTGCAGCTCAACTGCACCAAGTAGGGAATGAACTAAACAAGTGGGGCAATGCAAAGTGTGTGCCAATGCCTCCGACCAGCCAAATATTTTTTATGTCGAAAGAGGGAAAAAGGGTCAAAACTGTGGAAAAAATGTGTCGAAGAAACTCAAGCTACACAGGTATTGATTGCACATGATGTTCTATCACAACATCAAATATCATTCAAATCGGAGTAGCAGTGGCTGAGATACCAAGGTAAAATGTTGGTACAGATGGATGGACGAACAGCCAGATAGACGGAGATCTCCACTAGATACCACTTCAACTTTTCAAGTAATAACTAGCTGCAGGATTTGCTATAGGAATCGTAGATAATTTTATTGCAAAATCTGAGATGGTCGATGACAGCGATGTTTTTTAATGAAATTATAAAAACATGATTGCTTCTATGTAGACATCATCCATAAGCCACATATTAGATTTGAAAAAGATTGAGTGAGAGACGCACCCCCACAGGTTGTGTGTGTGAAAGGAATTGTTGGCAATTAATATGCCAAACCCACTGGCGGCCATGTTTTTCAACGAAATTCAGAAAAAAATTGATAGCTCCCATCTGGATATCACACTAAAGCTACATATGAAATCTGAAAAAGTTCAGCTGAGAGATGCAGCCTGAAGGGTGTGCTAATGGAATTGTTGACAATTTATATGCCAAATCTAGGATGGCCACTAGCAGCCATGTTTTTCAACGAAATTCTGAAAAATTGGATAGCTTCCATTTGGACGTTACCCGAAAGCCACATATGAAATTTGAAACCGAACGGGAGATGTGGCCTGTAGGGTGTGCTAAAGAAATTGTGGATGGACAGAGGGTGCATGTTGTCTGACGTATGGACAGACAACAGATCGCAAACAATCCAAATAGATCATACTTGATACTGTTAAGTAGAGTGAAAAGTGAAAAATTTAAAGTAATTTGTATATTTTTTATACTTACAACGGCCCAGACTAGCTGGTGCAAACTAACTGTTATTAAGGCCCAAACACAAATTTTGAACCCCCAATCCCCAAAATTTGCTTGCAAAACCGAAAATTAAAAGTTCTATCTGGTCCTCCATATTTTTACCCTCTGCACATGCGCAGCCATCAGGAAGTGACTGAAATTGGCGCCAACATCATTCTTTGTAGATGAGCTTACTACATAATAACTCAGCGGGGAGGTATGAGTGCCCACTCATGGGAGGGCCATCCCCGTCTGGGCCATTGTTAAGTATAAAAAATATACAAATCACTTTAAATTTTTCATATTTTTATACTATAAACCAATGGCTCAGACTAG
Source organism: Pictodentalium vernedei (assembly GCA_031216915.1). Lineage (NCBI taxonomy): Eukaryota > Metazoa > Mollusca > Scaphopoda > Dentaliida > Dentaliidae > Pictodentalium > Pictodentalium vernedei. Next base: position 387,086,070 of record CM062294.1, read on the forward strand.
CTGAATCGTAAAAAGGCGGAGGGCCTAGGACTTCAGAATTAGCAGACCAACATAGTTCCTAAACCTGCAATCCAAGGTGAAAGGAAACTTAAATTTAAAAGGAATTACATGTATGTCTCTATACAATAATAGAGAAGGCATATCATAAATAAGGAGTCAAATTCCAGTAATTCCCTATTCTTAGCATGAATGACTATGCTAATTGGGTGTAACAAGTTCCCAATTTTAAAGGCTAGTTCGAACAGAGCCCCATAAATTAGGATGGCGTATTTGAGAGTGAGAGGTTATTATAAACCCCCACAAACCACGCCAAATACAATAATAAAACAAGCTGTATCCAGGATTCGATATAATCTACAGACAAAACAGCTTCACTCATAGTTACAAGCTATCAAGCCGGAGATTTTAAGAAATCCACTCCCTCCCCCACCTTTTTGAAGGAATCTTCTTCAAAAACAAAGAGGGGAGCGCTCTGGAATCAGTAAAAGCGGTACCAATTAACAATATATATTCGTCGAACAGGCACCCAGATATTAATTATTATTAATAAAATAGGTGATTCACGCCACTTCAGAAGCTGAGGCTATAGTGGCGATCCCGGTAATTAACTGCACGCTTCTTAAATAATACCGGCGTTGGAATACATAGATAGGTCAAAAACCGGTGATAAATATATACAAAATACACTTGTTCAAAAAAATATCAATGAACGGTATCTGGAGAGTAAACACGCTTCAAAGGCAACCCACAGGCGACCCCGTTCAGGTGAACAATTAATTCCAATAATAATACTCCCAGACGTACGAATATACATGTACCGGAATACATAGAAATCTCCATTCGATTTCCATGTAAAATGTGTACTGAAACTATATAACCTGGATTTAGAAATGGATCGAGCTGATTAACAGACTTGTCACGGACCACCCCAAAATACATTATATTTTCTGAGGTCCATAACATACAATAATGTGTCCGCCTAATAAACACATATTATGTACGCAAGCCTTGAATCTCGCATGTAATAATCAGAATACCCGTTAACTGACTTGTCAGACAAACCGGTACACAAAGGCTAGCAATTTATTGATAATGAATCATATGTTCGTATATGACTTATAATGAAGAACCACAGGAAACAAATCAACTAAAAACTAAAAAATGGATGTGTCCATGAGGTCGCCATAGAATACGACCCAGCCGCCAATCGATAAGCCATGAAAGGCATGTACATACTTAAATGCATACAAGGCTTGCGGGAAGGAAACTACATCCTGTCCTGTAATCGCCTCTTAACACATTGGCGGTGGGGAGGGGGGGGATTCGATGAAAATTTATATCAAACCCCCCTCACCCGCATTACTTGAATCGTTCTTGTGTTAGTCATAACAAATAGACCGTATTTTCATAATAACTCACACCAAACCATACCGGTTGGGAGAGAATAACCTCCTCTAACAAACGGTATTATGTCCTATATGACAACAAACTCAGTCTAGCTAAGGAGCTGAAGGTTTTCCTATACGTGAAGACAATAAAGCTGATAAGACAGATATATTGATGTAAGCTGCGACCCTGAAGGCTCACTGACTGGAGACTTACAATTATTATCGCACAAGGTAGGGAATGAAAAACTGTTAAATAAACAGCCCTAAATTCCCAATATTATAGACCGCTGTCTCATGAGATTTTTAATTCAGTACTGCATAATACTGAAAAAATCTCGCTCATAATTCTAGTTAGACTACAATGGTGTAAACAATAAGACTTAAGCCTATGACACCTGGGAAAAAAACAAACCGAAAAGCACAGTACTTCTTTTCGGCTTTATTCCCAAAAGACAGCGGTCAGAGCCTAACTGACGTAGCTAGAAGTCTTCTTCTCAGTGAAGACCAATATCTCGGTGTAATTAGTGACTTATTCATCATCACGCAATTAGGGAATGACGAGCCATTTTCCTAACAGCTATAATTCCCCAAAGACCGCTGTAACCGTGCATAAGGCTACCATGGCATCCACAATGACATAAATGCCTTGCTGCCAAGGAATATCTCAGCCTATCTATGCACTATCCTTCCTGATACAGGATGTGAAACAGGTGATTATAAAAAACTGGAGAATAATTTCCAACGACATCTAATGCTTTTCTTCAATAGGAGCTTGGACCTCCAGAAGGAAAGCCTTTCTTGGAAGATTGTCCAACAAGTATTTCTTGTAAGTGGAGCTTGCTCGGGCTGATAGCCGCAGGCCTGCCGAGACTATTCTCATCCACTGATCTTCCGCAATATTATCCATTTTATTGCGAGGCTGATAACCTACTGCCACGTGGATTTATCGAAATCTATTCTCGAAGACCTCCATTGTTCCCTTAATCAGAGAGCCTTAACCTCCATTAGGAGCGACTCTCTTTGAAGGAACTTCCATTATGAACGTCCAGTTCTTGTGAAGTTGATAACCTTCCATCCACTGATAAACAATAGAGGTCATATCCATCACATGTACGAATTACGAAGCTTATGGAAGGAGAAACTACGCACCCCCCCCCCCCCCCCCCCCCCAGAGCAGCTCGTCTCATCGAACTCCATAGTTCCCTCCAATAAGAGAGTTTTACATTTACTTGTAGAGACTCTCTTTGACAGGAACTTCCGTGATTAACTTCCAGTCTCTCATGGATACCTTCCATTAATCGACCTAGGAGGGTCTAATCCATAGCCTTGATCAGACGTATGCCCCTTTTCCGAATCACTATAATAACAACCTCCAGGGTAAATATAAGAGGGTTATCTCCCTCGCAAGACATTCTCTTGATGCTTTCTTAGAAGCGGAACAGCCTCGCTTACCCCAGTCTGCTGAAGTGTGTTGATGAGACACCTACTTCAATAGCAGTGCTCTGGAAGCCTTCTTTTAGCCTGCTTATATAGCAGCGCAAGCTTGTCATCAAATAGTGTATTTCCGATGACAGGAGCGACTCTGAGAGAGCTTTTCACCTTGTCATCTAAAAGTGATAACGACGCAAGGGCAGCATCACATCTTACCAACTCCAAATTTTCCACTGTCAGTGCGGAGTTAAACGTGGCATACATGACTGTCCTGGAAAGAACTCTTAGCGAGGAACAATGTCCTCATATTCCTTCCCATTGAAACATTGCGTCATAGCTCTGGTAAGGTGATCTGCGTAGGACACCACTTCCAGATTTGCTTATTTGATGAGATAACACATTCCATCAATTCAAAGTGTTTATTAAATGATGCAGGTAGGAACATTTTTTGATCCCCGGCCTACTCATTTAAACGCAGATGAGCTCTCTGTACATCAACCATTATAAATGAACATTGTCCAAGGAACAGTATATTTATTGAAGATGTCGATAAGAAAACGCCTTCCTCCTAGCATTGGAGAGGTAGAATATGGCATCATCAACGCGGCCGAAGGCCTGTGACACCTGTCTAGATAGTGTCAGAATGGAAAGAACGTCCTCTTTCCTCCGCACCTAGTCTGCTTCCAGAAACGACAGCGGTTTCTTTCTAATAGATGCAGCATGCTGATCAGGTGTAACAGATGCAGGATAGTAATGCAGTCCATCACTACCCTATTCTGTTCCGAAAGGGAAGGGTAATTCTATTCCTCGTCCCTTTCATCATTCAACTGAATCGGCTATGACGTCCGGTCCCTTGCGTCTGCGTGCAGGGTTCCCCCCAGGTTAAAATCTTTGAAATTCCAGGCCATTCCAGGTCATTTCTCGGCAATTTTTGTGGATTTTCAAGGCCCCATTTATGAAATTCAAGGCTTTTCAAGGCCGAGGCTGGCAAAGTACCCTAAATTATCAGATAACGACTAGAAACTTTCTCTTATATTTCCCTTTGTTGGTAATTCTAACACTTGACATCATTTCTTGGAAAACTCTTTCTGAAAGCTATCCAAGCAATGATATCACTGATTAGAATTAGTGAGCCTGAGAAAGACATTTTCTTGTGTTTATCCTACAACTGCAGTGTAATTACCAGGTGGCACAATAGCAATGTCTCTTGTACATGCACCGCTATTCTAACTGAATACTTACTGAATGCAAATGAATTGATGTCATCCTTTCTCCCAATGAGTAAACTACATGTTACATGTAAATGACACATTTCGTAACCCACAATGTCTCCGGAAATGTCATTCGAAAAGCAAAATGTAATTCCGTTGTGGGGAAGTGTACCTTCCAACAAGCTTGGATTAAATCAACTGCATACTATAACTGGTTACTGCCTGTTCCAGTTGAACGGTATTCAGCTAAATGCAGTAAGTGTCGAAAAGTTTTTAATGTTTCATACATGGGCGAATCATCCTTAAAATCGCACATGTTAACATTTGAGGTGAATAAGACAATAACACTTTCATTTGGAAATCCAAACTCGGAATCCACCGTGATGGCGACTGCCCGTGCCAGGACTTTAAGATGACGTGGCAAATTCATCAGACATACATGCTTCGGAAATACTCAAATAGTTCAACTGAACAATCATCCATTTGTAATATTTTCAATATGAATAAATTATCCATGCACGTGCGCTCAGCATTCGAACAGGCAGAATTTACAATAAATCTTCCCATTGGCTTAAATATACACCACTGTGCTCGCCCACATCAATAGCAACCATTCACAATGCTTGATTCAAAGGATTTCAGTGTCACATCACTGCAAAGTTCTATCAATAATGCACGCATTGGAACTGCCGTAAATACTCCAAAATATGACCGGATTAATAAACCACACAGTTACATTTGCTGTAAATGCCGTAAAATATGTTCGGATTAAATTACGCATCACAAAATTCTCAGATTTTCCAGGCCTTTCAAGGCTCCCATTGGAAATTCAAGGCTTTTAAGGCCTTGAATGACCTTTTGACGAATTCCAGGCTTTTCCAGGTTTTCAAGGCCCCGCAGGAACCCTGGCGTGTACAGATGACTGGACCGACCCAGCACCGTCCTACAGCTCACCTCTGGAGTCTGCGGGAGGCTGCTCTTGCACTTGCTGGGATGCTGCGCGATCAGCGACAGCATTTGCATTACTGAGGCTTGAGGAGCAGCGGCCTTCTGTATCTTCGCCGCTGCCCCTGGGACGAATATCCGGAGGTAGCACTTCGGAGCATAAGTATAATGATGCAGGTAGGGATATTTCTTCATCCCCACCCCGCTCATATCTTCTCCGAACGTCCCTGTACTTGAGGAGCAGCAGCCTTCTGTTCTTCGCCACTGCCCCTGGGACGAATATTCAGAGGAAGTACTTCCAAGCATATATCAAATGATGCAGGTGGGGATAGATCTTCATCCCCGGCCTGCTCATGTCTTCTCCGAACGTCCCATGATCGATGCCTCGGATCGCTAGCTACTGGATGGTCCGACTTCACAGGTGCAGAATGCTCTGTCTTCGGACAACTGTGGCTATACGAAGTCGGGTAGCTAATCCTCTATAGTAGTCACAGCATGCTGATCAGTTTGAACAGATTCAAGACATTACTGATGAATGAAGTCCATAATTTCATAAATTGTTCCGAAAGGGAAGGGTAATCCTCTTCCTAGTCCCTTTCACCATCCAACTGAATCAGCTATGACGTCTGGTTCCTGGCGTCTGCATCTGAAGATGACTGGACCGACCCAGCACCGTCCGACAGCTCACCTCCGGAGTCTGTGGGAAACTGCTCTTGCATATGGTGAGATGCTGCGATTTGCTGCGCGATCTGCAACAGCTAGCCTGTTACCGAAGCTTGTGGAGCAGCGGTCTTCCGTCTTAAGCACCGCTTGCTGCTCCTGGGACGAAGATCCAGAGGTATATCTTCTCCGAACGTCCCATTGATCGATGCCTCGGAGTGCTAGCTACTGAATGGTCCAACTTCATGGGCGAAGAATGGCTCTGTCTTCGCGCAAGTGGTTCTCCCACAAGTATTTCTGGATATCTGAAGTCGAGTAGCTAGACTGCGGTTGTGTGTGCTTTAATAACGTAGTGGAGGAAGCCGTATCTGAAGCCGACCCCGGCTGTAGACTTGACGGAGCGTCCCGAGCGATGGTTGGGCGTATGTTCCGTTCGTACAAGTTTCTCAAAACAACATTTGGCCCCAAATGTTGTTGGGTTAAAGAGGGACCTCTCCCGCTCGCAGTCTCATCAGACCTCGCTGAGCCTCCCGAAAAGAAAACTTGGTTCCGGCTTGTGTAACGTAGTAGAGGAAGTCCTGACTGAAGCCGACCCCGGCTGCAGACTAGACGGAGCGTCCTGAGCAACGGGTGGACGTAGGCTCCGGCTCATGCAAGTTTCTCAAAACAACATTTAGCCCCAAATGTTGTTGGGTTAGATAGGTGCCTCTCCCACTCGTGGTCATATTAGACCTCGCCAAGCCTCCCTGAAAGAAACTTGACGACTTCCTCCCTATTCCTCCCTATTTCCGTCGTCGCTGGGCGAGCCTTTATTTTAAGGTGCTCGCTCTACCCACATCTACACACTTCCCTCGACCGCAACGGACTTACCTGGTGTATACAGCTCCCCGGATGGAGTAAGCGCTTCACCAGTCGAGCTAGCTGCTTGCAAGGATCCCTTGCTTATATATGAGCACTCTGCAGCTAGCTCTATTTCCTCTTTAACTCAACCGAGCGCGATGACGGTAACACACTTGGATGGATGTCACAATATCATCACCATGTTCATGTTCCTTTGAAAAAAGAAACTGAAAAATATTATATCGCGGAAGTGGCCCTACATAGGAACCTCACTGCCAACAATTTACTGCGACACCAGTCTCCAACATTGTAGTCCCACTGTACACTAGTAGGACAAAAATCTGCAGGAGTGCATCAACTAAAGACGATAACACTACAACAACTCATATATATATATAGATACATGAATAATAGAAATCAAAATTAAATTTCCAAACAAAAAATATATTTAAAAAAACATTGAAGAAAAGCCTAAGTTCCCAAAGGGAACCTACGAGCCCAAGGGCATCCTGATAGAGCCTAAGTGTGGACAAAATCCAATTTTTTTTAGCTACACTACCGGAATAATAATAATTGAATCTTACAACAATTATATAGCAATATAATATGAAATACTACACATATTGAGGACATTGTCAATGAAAACAACGTCAAAAGAAAAACAGGAAACAAGACATCAGGCACACAACAAGGCCCAAAGTCAATAACCAATTTGATGCTACAAGATGCAAAGCTAGATCTTCATATGAAGAAATGAAGGTGTCAATGACACTGTGGCTCAACTTGTCAAGACATGTACATGTATAGTATGTGACACAGCAATGACAAACTTCTAGTTAATGACCTGATAACAAAGGTACATATAAAGTATTGTAACAGTCTGTACATAAATACTGGGTGTAGCCTGTAACAAATGTATAGGTAAAATATTGTAAAGGTGGGTGACAGTCAGATGCTAAACTAGAAAAGAAATCTTTGAGTCCCAGAGTGGGTCTGACTGAACCCCAAAATATTTGTTCTCATAGCTCAGTGATAACAAAGGCACCCCAAAACACACACATTCCTGTCCCAAGGTGAAAACAAAGGTACCCAAGAAGTTTTGTGAACATCAGTTCATAAATACGAGCTGTATAGAAGTTGAGACAAAAAACTGATTGGACTTAATTTCGGTACAAAATGGCCACTGGCAGCCATCTTGAATTTTGGACCACACTCAGACGTTTCGTGAAGATTGGTTGATAAATAGAGCCTCTAGCCCGAGCCGTATTGACATGTGAACTTACAGTATATAAGTAGCACTAAATAAATCAAAATTCATCTAATTTGCATAATTTCTGCACGAGAAAAAAACCCGTACTAAATGTGATGTATTCCATGTTACTAAACATTCATACAAAAATTTATTCAAATCAGAACTTTCATACAGAAGTTCTGTACAAAAGACTGATTGTACGAATTTTGGTACAAAATGGCTGCTGGTGGCCATCTTGAATTTTGGACCACACCCAAAAACATTCGTTCTCATCCCACGGTGATAACAAAGGTAGCCAAGAAGTTTCATAAAGATTGGTTCATAAATACAGCCTCTAGCCTGAGCCGTATAGAAGTTGTGTACAAAAAACTGATTAGACCTAATTTTGGTACAAAATGGCCACTGGCAGCCATCTTGAATTTTGGACCGCACTCAGAAACACTCGTTCTCGTCCCAAGGTGATAACAGAGGTACCCAAGAAGTTTCGTGAAGATTGGTTGATAAATACAGCCTCTAGCCTGAGCCGTATAGATATGTGTATTTACTGTGTTTAAGTAGCACTGAAACAAGAGGCCCCAAGTGGCCTTAATCGCTCACCTGACAAAGTGACTCTAAGAAGTATTTTAGGTCACCTTCACCATGTCATGCCTCATCAACATTAACTGGTTGAGTGATAGATTTTGTTTGAAGTTCAACATTTGTTACCTAAAATTAGTTTTATTTAAAATCATTGGTGTGTGGCCAATCTCCAATGATTTTTAATAAAGCAAATTTATCTCTGCAGACAAACTGGTTTAGCATGAAGCACAAACAAGGAATGTGAAGAGATAGCCTTGGACATCTCTCCCCAACTGTGGATATCTTCCATGTGCTACATGTATATATTTGCATGCAAGAAAACAAAAATTTTCACAAATTTTCCAAAATATTAGTATTTGTATCATCATTGGAACAAGCTCAAACAGCTTATTCCAATAGGGGTATGGGAAGATCAGGTATATTTTTGAGACAGAAATGTGAATATATAAATAATGGTGTTTTTTTGTGAATGATGCTGGAGAATTTTGCGTAAAGATATGGTAAATGGTTTGTTCTAGATACAGAATGATGCAAAAGTATTTAAATTTGATTAGGCAAGTTGTTCCTATAAAGCATTTAAAAACTGAAGTAACTGTTTTTTTGCTGACGAACTTTTAGATGTGTGTGTCTGTGTTTGTGTGTGTGTGTGTGTGTGTGTGGGGTGGGGGGGGGGGGGGGTTTAAGAGTGTTCTTGCAAACAAAATTCCTGAATAAGAATAAATGGAAAATTTTATTTTTTGTGTGAAAGACATAGTGTGTGCATGTTGATTGGAACAAGCTTAGAGAGCTCATTTTAATGTGAAGTCATAAAGCTGTGTTTTACGTACGAAATTCTGGAATAACTAAAAAATTGCTTTTTTGACTCAAAAAGCATGGTGTGCGACCTCTCAATGGGATGAGCTCAAAAAGCTCATTCCAATGGGGTATTTACAAGCGATAAGTACATGTATGTTTAAGAGACAAAAATTAAAATTTGAATAGCGATTTTTGCTAAGAATGCTGACAAGTTTTGGCAGTTATGCTGGTAAAAAGGTAAGATATGTAAAGTGGTTGTTTTTTAGAGGCGACATTTAATTAAGGGGAATTAACCCTTGATTACTGAGGTAACTTCTAAAAGTACTGAAATTTCATGAAGCAATGTGAATAACAGACAACAGTTGCCTAAAAACTTCATGAATAACTAAACTTTTTATTCTTTTGTCTCGAAAACATGGCATATGACCTTTGTTGGAATGAGGTGAATGCGTGTGTTCCAATGAGGGGTCATAAAATTTGAACGGAGATTTGTGTGAATAATGCATTAGTACTGCTAGATTTGGGTAAACGGTTCACCCTGGATACCACCCCTTCTATAGTAGATCTTTTCTGCAAATTTTGTCTAAGATTCTATCAACTTTACAAATAAATACGTTCATGAATCACAATCAGATCCACCCCACAATGTTGCATACCAAATATCAAAAGATTCTGCCTGCTGGATCTGGAGAAGAAGATTTTTTAAGAAATATGCCTGAAATGCACTAAGTTAAAATTTGGGCTCCTATATGGAGCCCAAATATAAACCCAGGGGGCCGATTTGAACAAACCTGAATCAGATCCACCCCACATTGTTGCTTACCAAATATGAAAAGATTCTGAAGCTGGATCTGGAGAAGAAGATTTTTTAAGAAATTTGCCTGAAATGCACTAATTTCGAATTCGAGCTTCTATAGTGAGCCCAAATATGAAACTAGGAAGCCGATTTGAACAAACTTGAATCAGATCCACCCCACAATGTTGCATACCAAATATCAAAAGATTCTGCCTGCTGGATCTGGAGAAGAAGATTTTTTAATAAATTTCACAAAATGCACTAAGTTCGAATTCGGGCTTCTATAGTAAGCCCAAATATGAATCCAGGGGGCCGATTTGAACAAACTTGAATCAGATCTACCCCGCAACGTTGCATACCAAATATCAAAAGATTCTGCCTGCTGGATCTGGAGAAGAAGATTTTTTAATAAATTTGCCTGAAATGCACTAAGTTCGAATTTGAGCTTCTATAGTGAGCCCAAATACGAATCCAGCGGGCCGATTTGAACAAACTTGAATCAGATCTACCCCGCAACGTTGCATACCAAATATCAAAAGATTCTGCCTGCTGGATCTGGAGAAGAAGATTTTTGAAGAAATTTGCCTGAAATGCACTAAGTTCGAATTCGAGCTCCTATAGTGAGCCCAAATATGAATGTAGGGAGCCGATTTGAACAAACTTGAATCAGATCCACCCTACAATGTTGCATGCCAAATATCAAAAGATTCTGCCTGCTGGATCTGGAGAAGAAGATTTTCAAAGAAATTTGCCTGAAATGCAGTAAGTTCAAATTTGGGCTCCTATACTGCGCCCAAATATAAACCCAGGGAGCCGATTTGAACAAACTTGAATCAGATCCACCCCACAATGTTGCATACCAAATATCAAAAGATTCTGCCTGCTGGATCTGGAGAAGAAGATTTTTTAAGAAATTTTCCTGAAATGCACTAAGTTCGAAATCGGGCTCCTATACTGAGCCCAAATATGAACCCAGGGGGCCGATTTGAACAAACTTGAATCAGATCCACCCTACAATGTTGCATACCAAATATCAAAAGATTCTGCCTGCTGGATCTGGAGAAGAAGATTTTTGAAGAAATTTGCCTGAAATGCACTAAGTTCGAATTCGGGCTTCTATAGTAAGCCCAAATATGAATCCAGGGGGCCGATTTGAACAAACTTGAATCAGATCTACCCCGCAACGTTGCATACCAAATATCAATAGATTCTGCCTGCTGGATCTGGAGAAGAAGACTTTTGAAGAAATTTGCCTGAAATGCACTAAGTTCGAATTCGAGCTCCTATAGTGAGCCCAAATATGAATCTAGGGAGCCGATTTGAACAAACTTGAATCAGATCCACCCTACAATGTTGCATGCCAAATATCAAAAGATTCTGCCTGCTGGATCTGGAGAAGAAGATTTTCAAAGAAATTTGCCTGAAATGCAGTAAGTTCAAATTTGGGCTCCTATACTGAGCCCAAATATAAACCCAGGGGGCCGATTTGAACAAACTTGAATCAGATCCACCCCACAATGTTGCATACCAAATATCAAAAGATCCTACCTGCTGGATCTGGAGAAGAAGATTTTTTAAGAAATTTGCCAGAAATGCACTAAGTTCGAAATCGGGCTCCTATACTGAGCCCAAATATGAACCCAGGGGGCCGATTTGAACAAACTTGAATCAGATCCACCCTACAATGTTGCATACCAAATATCAAAAGATTCTGCCCGCTGAATCTGGAGAAGAAGATTTTTTAATGTTTTTCCCATTGCCTACAGTGTTAAAAAGTGCTGACTCAGCACTTTTTCAAAGTCCCGAAACTGTACCCTATGATAAAACCGATGGCAATTTTCTTTTACCAGTCCTTTCTGTTGGTCCTAAGGAAGCTGCACACCAAATAAAAATTCTCAAGGCCGTGCAGTTTTGGAGATATGGGCGTTTTAAATTTTTTCTATTTTTAGCTCCTGCGGTTCCCACGGGGCTGCGGGAAATTTTTTTTTTGCATAAATCAAGTACTCATGACCCAATAAGCCCTCACATAAAATTTGGTTCAAATCAGCCTCTCGGTTTGGAAAATAGAAATTTTGGGCGGGGCAAAAAATTTTGCCCCTCCCATAACGACGCCAAGTATAGCCCCACAAACTTCTCTTGAACAAATCTGAGTCTACACCTCAAAAGGAAGCTGCACACCATATATCAAGTCTCTGCTACTGCTGGTTCATGAGAAGAAGATTTACAAAGATTTTGGTGCCCCTTGGGGGCGTGGCACCACCCAGGAGGAGGGGCAACTTCATTTGAACAAATCTGAATTGGCATTAGGTAATAAACATTTAGCCAACATTTGAATAAAATTGGGCTAGTGGTTTAGGAGGAGAAGTCGATAATGTAAAGTTAACGCCGGACGGACGACGACGGACGCCGGACGACGGACGACGGACAGAAAGTGATTAGTAAAGCTCCCCTTGAGCTTCGCTCAGGTGAGCTAAAAATCAAAGTTCATCTAATTTGCATAATTTCTGCACAAGAAAAAAACCTGTATTATATGTGATGTATCCCATGGTACTAAACATTCATACAAAAAATTATTCAAATCAGAGCTTTCATGTGGAAGTTCTGCGCAAAAATCTGATTGCCCCTAATTTTGAACAAAATGGCTGTCAGCGGCCATCTTGAATTTCAGACCAGACCCCAAAACACTCGTTCTCGCCCCACGGTGATAACAAAGGTACCCAAGAAGTTTCGTAAAGATCGGTTCATAAATGCGGCCTCTAGCCCGAGCCATATTGGCATTTGCACTGACAGTGCTGAAAGTTACACTAAATAAATCAAAGTTAGTCTAATTTGCATAATTTAAGCACGAGAAAAAAACCTGTATGATATGTAATGTATCTCATGGTACTAAACATTCATACAAAAAATTATTCAAATCAGAGCTTTCATATGGAAGTTCTGTACAAAAAGTTAAAAAATTTATAGTAATTTATATATTTTTTATACTTACCATTGACCCAGACTTAGCTGGTGCTAACTCTAAAATATATAGGGCCAAATGCAAATTTTACCCCCAATCCCCAAAATTTGCATCTAAAACCGAAAATTACATGTCCTATATGGGCCTCCATACCTTTACTCCACTGCGTATGCGCAGCGTCAAGGAGGTCTCGAAATTGCTGCCAAAAGTCATTCTTACAACCAGTGCCTGGTAAGCGTTATGTACTCAGCGGGGAGGTATGAGTTCCCAACTCATGGGAGGGCCATCCCCGTCTGGGTCATTGGTAAGTATAAAAAATATATAAATTACTATAAATTTTTTAACATTTTTATTTTATACTGTACCAATGACCCAGACTTAGCTGAATGGTAAAAAGGTTGGAGGGCTTAGGACATAAGGAAAATCCAATAGACTCAATTACCCATAACAGACCTATTCCCGCAAGGAGAAAAGGAGAGATAGGTTTACATGTATCTTTCTTATTTGTATCAAAAAAGAAAGACACAACACTATTCTGTAATTGAGCACAATAACATCAATGATCTCTATAAACATCCAGTATAACTCTTTATACTAACATTTTTTAAGGAAAGCCAATAAATATGGGAGTCTAGATAAATGAGACTCTATATACTCATTTAAAAGTATTCAAGGATTGTATATTAACGTCCAATTAATCACGTGATATATACAAATGTTTCACACCAATCAATACTTAAAAATTACACCGATGAGTAAACATAGGCTTTACCCTAAAAATCATCTCGGAACCGACTCGGAATTACTGACTCCAAGGGAGGTATTCCCTTGCTTTACACTATAAAGCAGGTGACCTAAGGGAATACCCCCCCCCCCTTTCCCTTGCCCTGGATCAAATACTCCAGAGCAAACAGGGCAGCAGGACAGAGTCACTGCCAGAACCAAAAGCCTATACACACATAGTTGCCACTGTTTAGTAGACGACAATTCGAGTAAAAAATAACGGACCTAAACAATGTAGATCTGCAGAAAAGGACTCAATATTCTCAGATACAAAATCGTGAAAATGGAGGGCTAAAACCAATATGCAGCCCTCATTAGATCTGTAATAGCAACATTATTAGCTTAAGCCCATGATGTAGAAGAACTCTTACTTCATGAGCTTAAAACTAAAGCACAGACTGCTGATTGAAGATATTATCATAAGTAGTACTGATAGTAAATTGAATCCATCTGGCCATAGAATGGACCGAAATGTGGAGGAAGCTACCACGGCATGTCCCACAACAGACGCCTAAGTAAATTTGTCCACAGTCTTTGTGGAGCTGGAGAAGCTACCAACAGAATTTGCATTGAAAAAATTACACTAGAGCAATATCTGCTGAATCAACAGCGCTGGAAGATATGCATATCTTATATTCCGTCTCACAAGATCGATAGAGCGTTTACTGCAAACGCTTGAAGATCCAAACACTGACACATACGTCTGCAACTGACTGTTGAGATGCGTTGTGAATAAGTCGATCATAGACCGGTCTCCTTGATAGCAATCTGATTGAATACTTGTTTGTTGAAAGCCCATTCTGGCGGCAACAAACGGCCCCTCCGTGAAGGGAGTCCGCTAATACGTTCAGACAACCCGGAAAATGACGGACCGATAAGAGAACTTGATGTTCTAATACCAACCAAAAGATTCATTCCGTTAACATGAATAACAGGATGGAATTAGTGCTTCTATACTAAAAATACGCTAATACCGTCGAGTTGTCGGACAGAATTAGCATATGAGCATTCTGAATAACATTATTCAATAACGTAGCGCAAGCCAAAATGACATCATCCTTGATGTTTGAGGGCTTGATAAGGAACTAGAGAATCAAAAGACCCTGGCACTTCAAATCCGTTGGGCTCAATGAAACGTGTTTAAGTGGCATCCGTCAAAACTGTAAAACTCGGATCCGGCAATTGCACTGGAACTACCTGAGTTAAGCACTGAAAACTTGCCCAAGTCTGAAACTCTTATTCACTTGATTTGACAAGATGTCCGTATCGAGCGAAAGAATCCTCACCCTCTAATTCTGAATTAAAAGAAATTGAAGAGGACCAATGCGTAACCGCCCCATCGGAATAAAATCGCGGCAGTTCCGCATAAGCGTATCAGTCTCATGAGATCTCTCGCTGAGACCTTGTCTTTTGAAGACAATAGGGAATTATCAACTGATTAATTTTGCTCTGGTTAATGGCAGACGAACAAGAATGTAATGCGTCTCGAAGCTCATCCCCCGGTGGGTAAATGACTTGGACGAAACCAGATCCGATTTCTCCTCGTTTACATAAGAAACCGAGATGTCGGATCAATAGAAGCAGAATCTGCACATCGTTCTGAGGCGTTAACTCATTGCCATACCTCTGAAGAATGTCGTCCAGGTAGGCCGACGATACCGCAGACGAATGAGCTCGGAAATGCGTCATTATCGAGTTCAATATTCGAGTGAAAGCCCAGGGGCTAGATTTATACCGAAACAAACTGCTCGGTGCTGATACAAAATTCCTATGATCAAGAAGAAAAGATACTTTCTAAACGCCTGATGTACGATGGCGTGAAAGTATGCAACTAGAAATCTATGCATGTAGCATAGTAGTACACCCGAATACTCGCTCTGACCGATCGGATAGACTCCATATAAATATTTGGAGCCACAATCAGCTTGTTATCCAGCTCAGATCATGAGTGGATGGAACGAGCTGTCTGGTTTGGAACCAGAAAGGATGGTTGTAGAAACCAGGAAATTCCTAGATTTCTACAATCTCTATCGTGATCCCACCAAAAGAGACTGGACTTCTAGTGGAAGCAAGCCTCTTTCCTGCGTACTTGGCGGAAACTGAGTCCATCTTGGACTTCGAGTTAACGTAAGTTACGTTTGAAGGACAATATAGTCCTACCGAAATCACCCTTCAAAACCAAGGGACGTCCGTAAACTACTCCCAAAAGTTTGAGAAACTCGACAGTCTTCCACCCACTGTACACGATAGAGGATAAGACCAATACCTCCTGGTCTTGCGAGGCTAGCGGAAGGAGAAACCATGTCTTCCATGGCCCGCACCTCCCCCCGTCGACCGGATGTCTCGGTCAGAATTACGGCCTCTACCTGAGTCGCTACCCTGACGGTCTCTAGAGTAAGACCTAGAGGACGCATAGAAACCTCTATAGGAACTTCCCTCGGGCATATTCGCCCCAGAAGTGCCTGTCCTACTTTCTCCGCTGAATCCGACTATAGGAAGCGGATTTGAATAGCAGAGAGATTAAGCTTTCTTAGTTATCTTATAATATATTGCGGAAAGCTTGCAGTCGAAGAGAAACTCTCCGCAGACCGGAGCAACTCTGAGAGAGTTTTTCACCTTACCATCCACACGTGTGAATGTAACCAGGGCCGCATCACGTCTAACCAACTCCATATCGCCACTAAAGGGCGGAGTTCTAAGTGAGGCCCTTGAAAGAATTTATAGGAGGATATACATCCTGGAATTATTTTCCCTTGAGGCGTAATAACGCTCTGGTAAAGTGATCTGCGTACGATAATGTGTCTAAGCTTGCCGTATTAGACGATATTAACGTTTCCAACATGGTTAGAATAGACATAGACGAAAGTATAGACAACTCTTGGACTTAGACCTGGTCGTCTAGACACAGAGGAACTCTCGGAATGCCCTGTCCTGCCGTTTCAAATTATTCCATGAATTGATGAAAGGCAGATAAAGAGCACTTGCCGATATGAGACCGGACTTGCTCTATTAATAGCAAGTTATATATAGCGTAATATAAAAATTCAAATGTCTCTGAGACATTTCTGGACTGAGACGGAAACTGAGGGACGATGTCCCTGAACCGATTAAAGAAATCTGTATCCAGTGGTGCTATTAGTCTTTTATTCGGCAACGCAGCATTTTGGTCCGGAGGAACAACGTCAGAAAATTGAAGCCGGATGAACTCCACGGCAATTATGTTGTTCCAAAAGGGAAAAATTCAACTATTCCGTATCCCTTTCGCCATCCAGACGGACCACTTGTAATACTTGGTCGGCCATGTCTGCACCTGCAGTGGAACGTACCGACCCAGCTACTACGGATAATTCCTGATCCGACAGAGTTTCTGTCAGTTGCTGGGATGCTGCGACAATTTGTACTAACTGCAGTAGCACGTCTGTAACGGAGGCCTGTGGAGCTGCGGTCTTACAATATTTAGCCGCTGGAAGCTCCTAAGACTTTGACTCCTGCATACTTTATAATGCGAACATCCGAAGTATGAAGGCCTCGTATCCTTGGCTACCGGATGGCATGACCTGGTCGCCGTGAATACCTGGTCGGCAAGATTGTCTGGATATCACTGGTCACATAGCCAAGGTGTGGTCGTGTGCACTGCCGTGAGGATGAGGAAGCCAATAAAGCAGTCTCTCCGGACTGACTATATCTCGGAGCGCCCCAAGCGGTGGACGTATGCCTCGACTGAGGAACATTCTGTACGACAACATCTGTACCCAGATGTTGTTGTACAAGAGAGGGACCTCTCTTGCTTGCAGCTCGTGTGGAGCTGGACGAGCTAGGAAATGGACTAATAGGCTTGCTCCGTACCATCCTCGTATCCGTCGTCGCTGGGTGTGCACGTGTATTTATAGTGCTCGCATCACCCAAACCTCCTCCTGGACCGCAATGGTCTAACCCGAGTGCCGAGCCATTCGCTGAATGGTCGCTACACCGGGCGAGCTAGCGGACGCCAAAGCCGTCGATCCTACTTGGGACCTCTTAGGCAATTGACGTATCTGAATGAGCACTCTTGCCACTAGCTCTTCATTTGATTGTGACGACGGAAGCACACTTTGAAGACATCACGGAAACATTACTCTGTTCTTGATCATCAAAGAGACCTGTGGAGCCGCGGTCTTACGTAAATAGCCACTGGAAACTCCAGGGACATTCATTCCTGCATTTATATAATATGCGAACGTCCCAACTGGAAAGGCCTCATGACCTTGGCAAGCAGATGTAGTGACCTGGTTGACGTGGAATCCCTGGACGGCGAAGCAGAAGATCCCGGAACGTTCCTTCCTGCCTTATATCATATATGAACGTCCTCCGGAATCTTTGGTCACAAAGCCAAGGTGCGGTCGTGTGTGCTGACGTGAGGATGAAGAAGCCAATAGAACAGCCGCGTCGGACAGTCTATGCGACGGAGCGTCCCAAACAGGAGGAGTGGACGTATGCTCCGACTACCAAACGAACATACAACAACATCACGGCGCAGATGTTGATGTAAGAGAGAGGGGGCCTCTCTCGCTCGCGGTCCGGATGGACCTGGACGAGCTAGGAACCGGACTAACAGGCTTACTCCGTACTATCCTCTGTTCCGTCGTCACTGGGTGTGCACATGGTATGTTTATAGTGCTCGCAACACCCGAAATTCCTTCCTGGACTGCAACGGACGAACCCGGGCGTTGACCCATTCGCTCAATGGGGGCAACACCGGGCGAGCTAGCGGACATTGACGTCAACGCCGTCGACCCTACTAGGGGCCTCTTAGGCAATTGCCATATATCCATGAGCACTTTTGCTGCTAGCTCTTCATTGTGACGACGAAGTACACTCTTGGACGACATCACGGAAACATCACCCTGTTCTTGTTCCTCTGAAAAAGAAAGTGAAAAACTAGAGTGACCCGGCAGAAAGAGGGCCGCATGGTCCTCTCCCCACTAACAGCCTCCGACGTTTGTCATCCCAATTAATATACATTGAACAAGGGTTAGTGCGAGTACGTTGACTATAATTAATACAGAAATCAGAGGAAGATTTCCTCCCATTACAATTGAACAATAAATTTTTCAAAGTGAAAAAATAAACAGTCAAAGTACTCGCACCAAACCCTGAAAACAAAGATACATAATAAAATAATGCATTATAACATTGCGAAAAAATTATTCAAAAAGAAAAAATTTTTTGAAAAAATTTTTTCCGAAGAGCCCAAGTTCCCAATGGGAACCCTGAGCCCAAATGGATCCAAAAAAAGCCTAAGTGTGGACAAAAATTTAAAATCATTTTGAAAAATTAATGTAACACTTACGGACAATATTAATGCATCTTATTATGAACCAAATTAAGCAGAAGACAAGTAATCACTGTCAGAAGTAACAGTTGTCAACATAAGCAAAAGTGTCAACAAACCGAATTAAAACACTATCTGATGCAAAACAGAGGCTTCCAGAGAAGAAACTGTAGAACATCAGATGGTAGATGCAGACCAAAATGCCTAAACACCTCTAGGGTAAGGACGTAACATGGGAAAAAAAGAAGAAAATAATTCTGTTACCAAGCCAAAACTCCCAAGAAATTTTAGTAATAAACATTACAAAAATAAGCCAAAAGCATGGAAGAATAGCTAGGGGGGAATAAAGGAAAGGGGAGAGAGGAAACACTGATTAAACAATGGAACATTCATAGCAAGAATGACCACAACAAGGCCATACCTCGAAAATAGGTAACATGAATAATTTCGTAAAAAAATTATAAGTTACAGCCCTGAACTGTTTTTTCCTCTCCACCTTCTATTTCCACCATATATCCACCAATTCTCTCATAATTATGCATCTGGCATCTTAAAACTGAGATTTACAAGCACAAATAACAGTGAAGTGTAACTGTATTGAGGGCCAAACAAAGAATGACTTTTGGCGGCAATTTCGAGACCTCCTTGACACTGCGCATGCGCAGTGGAGTAAAGGTATGGAGGACCATATAGTAATTTTCGGTTTTAGATGCAAATTTTGGGGATTGGGGGGTAAAATTTGCGTTTGGCCCTAGATATTTTAGAGTTAGCACAAGCTAAGTCTGGGTCATTGGTACAGTATAAAAATACAGATTTCTGCATCGTTGGTACAAAATGGCGGCTGGCAGCCACCTTGAATTTTGGACCGCACCCAAAAACACTCGTTCTCGTCCCACAGTCATAACAAAGGTACCCAAGAAGTTTCGTAAAGATCGGTTCATAAATACGGCCTCTAGCTCGAGCCGTATCCAATTGTTGACGTACGGACGTACGGACAGACGGACGACGGGCCATGACAAAAGCTCAAATTTGGCTTCGCCAAAGTTGAGCTAAAAATCATACATCGGATAGAAGATGCAAGACTAAACGACCTAACACCCCTAAGGTGAAGACGTAACCATGGGGATAACCCTAATAAATATTCTCTAAAACACGTTAATCTCCCAAGAAATTTAATAAAAAATTTCAATAAAAATTAGCCAAAAAGCTTAGGAGTTTAACAGGAAGGGTTCATGGAAGGATAGAGAAGGAATACTCAACAAACAGTGGATAATTCATTTGTAAAAATGATGACGTCAGGCGAATGTCCTGAAATTGGGAAATATGAAATAATTTTATAATTATAAAGTTACAGCCCTGAACATAGGAAACCACCGCTGTTCACTTCCATCATCCAGTAACAGCCTTGGATCCACCAATTCTTGCATTGATTTGTATCTGGCATCCTCAAGAAGTAGATTTTCAAAGCACAGATGTCAAAACGTTATTGACTGAAGGGCCAAACAAAGAATGATGTTTGCTCCAGTTTCGGTCACTTCCTGATGGCTGCGCATGCGCGGAAGGTAAAAGTATGGAGGACCAGATAGGACTTTAATTTTCGGTTCTGCAAGCAAATTTTGGGGATTGGGGGGTTCAAAATTTGTGTTTTGGCCTTAATAACATTTAGTTTGCACCAGCTAGTCTGGGCCATTGGTTTATAGCATAAAAATATAGCCATCTGAGGATAGGTGGATCCCCTGTGCATGACCACAAAGGGAAATGGTGAGATTGGTACATAAATATTTATGTAATGATGAGGTATAGCCTTGAAAGTTTCAAAAAATACATCCTCTATCTCTAATAACTCACCACTATATTAAGTTTCATAGCAATTGGTCTTCAATTAAGATTTGGTGACTTGTGTGATTTGGGTTGGGGGGTTTTTTGTCTACAGCTGGACAGTTTTAAAAATTAAGATGGTTGGCTAATTTCTATAATTTATGCACGAGAGAAATCTGATGGCAGCCATTTTTGACGACTGTCAAAACTAAAATATTAATGTCCTCTTTCTCCTGACATAAAATACTACTAAATTAAGTTTCATAACAATTGGCCATGAATTGTGTTTTGGTAATTTGGATGATTTTGGGTGTTTTATTGTGATGTGTCAGAACCAGTGACTAGCCTAGAGGGCCAAGTGGGCAATATCTTCACCTTGCCATCGCTCATTTCACCTAATTTCGTACAGTACGTAATTTTAAAAAAGGTTCCGCATGTAGTGACTGAAGTTCAAAATGCATATTGGAGAAAAGAAGAAAAATGCATATTGGAGAAAAGAAGAAAAAAAATGCCTAATTGGGAGGTGGGGGGGGGGGGGGGGTGCAGGGGGGCGGGGAGGTCTGTCTGGGTTTTTAACCACAAACTTTAACCAAAACTGTAAAAAAGCATTTTTGATGAAAGAAAAAAAAGTGCCTAATTGAACCCCCCCACCCCGAAAAGCGTTGTGAAAAGGGTTAAATTAATGCCAATATTATTTGAAACCACTGTGTACAGATTCAGACCTTGCCCAAAATGAAAAAAGAA
Organism: Pictodentalium vernedei; assembly: GCA_031216915.1. Taxonomy (NCBI): domain Eukaryota; kingdom Metazoa; phylum Mollusca; class Scaphopoda; order Dentaliida; family Dentaliidae; genus Pictodentalium; species Pictodentalium vernedei. The sequence goes on from CM062294.1 coordinate 387,107,582, forward strand.
ATGACATTGTAACAGAGTGTTTGGAGAATGAAAGGTAGAACCTTAAAAAGCAGAACTCAAAACCGAAACTTTAAATGGGAATACTAAGTAAAATTGATTGGTAAAAAGGGGTTAAATATTTCCTAAACCCGATAAAAGAAATCATTGATGTAAATGGAATCATTAAGTTGTATTGACCCTGCAAGAATTAGAGTAAGAAAGTTTGTGGCAAAGTCTAATTTCAAATACAAAGAAAGTAAGTCTGAAAACATGTTTAAAAGGGGTTAAAATCATGCCGATTTTAATAAAAATCACTGTAGAAATGTTCAGTAGATAGTAGACATTGTCCCAAATAAGAAACAGTGACATTCCACTTAGCTGTTTGGAGAAATTAAAGGTGTAATTTTAAAACAGCCCCCCCCCCCCCCCCCAATCCCCCCCCCCCCCCCCCCGCCCCCCCCTGAAAAAATTTTAATCAAAAACTTTAACCTGGAAGTTGTAAGTTAAATTGCCATACAAAAAAGGGTTAAATATTTCCCAAAATAACATGAAACAGAAAAAAATAAAAATAAAATGAGAATGATACAATCAATAGTAATATCAATTTAAACGAAAAAAAAACTTTAAGGTTGAAAAAACAAGAGGCCCCAAGGGGCCTTTAATCGCTCACCTGACAAAGTAGTTCAAAGAAGTATTTGGGATCAAAATTAGCTAGCCATGGCTAAGGCTTATCAACATTCATAGGAAAGAAGTCATGAAATTATTTATAACTCTGGTGCCATGTCAGATGATTATTATCATATGTCTTGCTGACTGGGTTCAATTCTACCAGCTGAAGACAGTACTACCAAACTTCCAAGGGGTTTTATTCCATTGCAGTTTTGAGGAAAGAACACCGAGGAATGGATTTGAACAAATTTGAATCTGCCTATTTAAGGATATTGCATTTTGGAGTAAAAAAAAATGTTTCCGCCTTATTGACCCCCAGAGGGTACAGGAGGGGGTGGTAGATTCACACGGGTAAAACAGTTTTTTGAATAATATCAAAAGATTTTTATTGGTGAAACTGAAGATGAATTTTTGAGAATATTCCTCATAATGCACTAAGTTAAAATTTGGGCTCCCATAGAGAGCCCAAATATGACCCCAGGGACTTGATTTGAACAAACTTGAATCTGACCTCCCTAGAGATGTTGTACACCAAATATGAAAGAATTCTGACTGATAGATCTGAAGATGATTTTTAAAAAAATACTCCTCGTATTGCACTAAGTTAAAATTTGGGCTCCCATAGGTAACCCAAACATTAATCCAGCGACTCGATTTTAACAAACTTGAATCTGATCCCCCCAGAGATGTTCTATACCAAATATGAAGGAATTCTAGCTGTTGGATCTGAAGAAGATTTTTTAAAGAATAGTCTTCATATTGCACTAAGTTCAAATTCAGGCTCCTACGGGGAGCCCAAATATGACCCCAAGAACTCGATTTGAACAAACTTGAATCTGTCCTCCAATGAGATGTTGTGTTTACAAATAGGAAAGAATTCTGAATGATGGATCTGCAGAAGACTTTTTTAAAAAATAGTCCTCATATTGCACTAAGTTAAAGTTTGGGCTCCCATAGGAAGCCCAAGTATATACCCAGGAATTCAATTTGAACCATCTTGAATCTTACCCCCCTAGAGATGTTGTATACCAAAACTGAAATGATTCTGCCTGGTGGATCTGAAGAATAATCCTCATATTGCACTAAGTTAAAATTCGGGCTCCCATAGGGAGCCCAAATATCAACACAGGGACTCAATTTGAACAAACTTGAATCTGACTGCCCTAGAGATGTTGTATACCAAATATGAAAGAATTCTGCCTGGTGTATCTGAAGAATATTTATTTATTTATTTATTTATGTTTAAGGTCACATATTTATGCACAATGGCTAATCATGACCGTGACAGTTTTACGGGTGGAGGAAGCCGGAGTACCCGGAGAGAACCACCGAGCAACGACGAGCAGCTGCCAGCTCCCCGACATCGTAACTCCGCACTGCAGCACAGGCAGGATTAGACTGGTTGAAGACATACGTACCATCGACGTGCAGTACGCCTTAGTGCACGGCATCATCGTGCCCCCACACGGGCAATGGAGATGAAGTGTCTTGCCCAAGGACACAACGCAGTTGCCGCAGGTGGGATTCGAACCGAGGTCCTCTCGGCTTGCAGCCTGCACCTTTACCTACTGAGCCACCGCACTCCCGGATCTGAAGAAGAAGATTTTAAAGAATAATCCTCATATTGCACCAAGTTAAAATTCGGGCTCCCACAGGGAGCCCAAATATGAACCCAGGGTCTCGATTTGAACAAACTTGAATCTGACACCCCTAGAGATGTTGTATACCAAATATGAAAGAATTCTGCCTGCTGGATCTGAAGAAGAAGATTTTTAAAGAATAATCCTCATATTGCACTAAGTTAAAATTCAGGCTCCCATAAGGAGCCCAAATATGAACCCAGGGACTCGATTTGAACAAACTTGAATCTGACCCCCCCTAGAGATGTTGTAAACCAAATATGAAAGAATTCTGCCTGCTGGATCTGAAGAAGAAGATTTTTTTTTATTTTGGAAAAGAAGTTCATGGGTGCTATCAGAGTTATGCCCCCTGTGGTGTCCCCTGTGGGCGTGGCAACTTTATTTGAACAAACTTGAATTGACATATGATGGGATACATGCTCAGCAAAATTTGTTGAATTTGGTCCAGTAGTTTGTGAGAAGTCGATAATGTAAAGTTTACAACGGATGGACGGACAGATGGACGGACAGAAAGTGATTAGTAAAGCTCCCCTTGAACTTTGCTCAGGTGAGCTAAAAACTTTAACCACAAACTTTAACCAGAACTCCAAATGTTAACAGAGACAGAAGAAAGTCGTGACTAAACAGGAAAAAAAACCACCACTTGAACCTTCAGTAAAAAACTTTAACCACAAACTTTAACCCAAACTCTAAATGGTAACAGACGGAGAGATGGACAGACGGATGGACAAAAGTCATGACTATAGCCCTCACTGTAAACAGTCAGGCTAAAAATGTGATTTCCCATAGGCTTTCCATGGTAACTATGAGCTGCAACTGTGGCCATGTTAGCAACATTACATCAACATTACATGAGGATCATTGGTAGAATGTGTCCCAGTCCTCAATCATGTGAAGTTTCAAAACATTTGACTCTGTAGTTTCAGAGGGGAAGATTTTTGTAAAATTCATCAATCAAAATCAGAGAATGTCTCTGGTGGCCATATTTTCAAAAAAATGTCTTAAAATTGACAGAAACGCATAAAAAACAAAAAAAAAAAAATTACGGATTTTGGTCCAAAATTTTCGAAGTCCCACCCGGCCCCCAAGTTTTCGGTGTGAAAAAAAAAAAAAAATTTTTTTTTGTCTTAAAATTGACAGAAACGCATAAAAAACAAACAAACAAAAAATTTCTGGATTTTGGTCCAAAATTTTCAAAGTCCGACCCGGACCCCAAATTTTCAGGGGAAAAATTTTTTTTTTTTTTTTTTTTTTTTTTTTTGTCTTAAAATTGACCGAAACGCAGAAAAAAACACAAAAAATTTTTTTCGGATTTTGGTTCAAAATTGTCGAAGTCCCACCCGGACCCCAAATTTTCAGGGGAAAATTTTTTTTTTTTTTTTTTTTTTTTTTTTTGTCTTAAAATTGACCGAAACGCAGAAAAAACACAAAAAATTTTTTTCGGATTTTGGTCCAAAATTTTCTAAGTCCCACCCGGACCCCAAATTTTCAGGGGAAAAATTTTTTTTTTTTTTTTTGTCTTCAAATTGACCGAAACGCAGAAAAAACAAAAAAAAATTTTTTCGGATTTTGGTCCAAAATTTTCTAAGTCCAACCCGGACCCCAAATTTTCAGGGAGAAAAAAAAAAAAAAATTTTTGTAATAAAATTGACCAAAACGCAGAAAAAACAAAAAAAAAATTTCGGATTTTGGTCCAAAATTTTCTGAGTCCCACCCGGACCCCAAATTTTCAGGGAAAAAAATTTTTTTTTTTTTTTTTGTCTTCAAATTGACCGAAACGCAGAAAAAACCCAAAAAAAAATTTTTCCGATTTTGGTCAAAAATTTTCTAAGTCCCACCCGGACCCCAAATTTTCAGGGGAAATTTTTTTTTTTTTTTTTTTTTTTTTTGTCTTAAAATTGACCGAAACGCAGAAAAAAACAAAAAAAAAAAAATTTCGGATTTTGGTCCAAAATGTGCCACCCGGACCCCAAATTTTCAGGGGAAAATTTTTTTTTCTTTTTTTTTTTGTCTTAAAATTGACCGAAACGCAGAAAAAAACCCCCCCAAAACTTTTTCGGATTTTTTGGTCCAAAATTTTCTAAGTCCCACCCGGACCCCAAATTTTCAGGAAAAAAAAAAAATCTTTTTTGTCTTAAAATTGACCGAAACACAGAAAAAACCACAACAAAATTTTTTCCGATTTTGGTCCAAAATTTTCTGAGTCCCACCCGGACCCCAAATTTTCAGGGGAAAATTTTTTTTTTTTTTTTTTTTGTCTTAAAATTGACCGAAAGGCAGAAAAAACAAAAAAACAAAAAATTTTGGATTTTGGTCCAAAATTTTCTGAGTCCCACCCGGACCCCAAATTTTCAGGGGAAAATTTTTTTTTTTTTTTTTTTTTGTCTTAAAATTGACCGAAAGGCAGAAAAAACAAAAAAAAAAAAAATTTGGGATTTTGGTCCAAAATTTTCTAAGTCCCACCCGGACCCCAAATTTTCAAGGGAAAAAAAAAAAAAAAAAAAAGAAATTTTGTCTTAAAATTGACCGAAACGCAGAAAAAAACAAAAAAAATTTTTTTACGATTTTGGTCCAAAATTTCGAGGTCCGCAACGGGACACCAAATTTTCAGCCTAAATATGAACCCAGGGATTTGGCTTCAACAAACTTCAATCTCACCCCCCTAAGGATGCTGCATACCAAATATCAAAACGTTCTTATTGCTAGATCTGAAGAAGAAGATTTTTCAAAAATACTCCTCATAGTGCACTAATTTAAACATTTGGGCTCCCATAGAGAGCCCAAATATCCACCCAGGCAATTGATTTCAATAAACATGTGAAAAAATCTTACAAAGATGTTATATGTGAAATTTTAAAGCTTTTTGAGCAGTGGTTTCGGAGAAAAGTAGTCTTATGTTTTTCCCATTACCCACAGTGTTAAAAAATGCTGACTCAGCACTTTTTCAAAGTCCCCAAAAAAGTACCCCATGATAAAACTGATGGCAATTTTTTTTTGATCATTCCATTCTGTTGGTCCTAAGGAAGCTTCACAACAAATAAGAATTCTCAGTGCCGTGTAGTTTTAGAGATATGGGCGTTTTAATTTTTTTCTATTTTTAGCTCCTGTGGTTCCCACGGGGCTATGGGGAAAAAAATTTCTGCATAAATTAGGTACTTATGACCCAATAAGCACTCATGTAAAATTTGGTTCAAATCGGCCTCGCGGTTTGGAAAATAGAAATTTGGGGCAGGGCCAAAATTTTTGCCCCTCCTTTAACATCGTCAAATATAGCCCCTCCAACTTCTCTTGAACAAACTTGAGTCTACACCTCAAAAGGAAGCTGCATACCAAATATCAAGTCTCTGCTATTGCTGGTTCTTGAGAAGAAGATTTTTTAAGAATTGGAGCATTTTTGCCCCATCCCTCTGCTCAATGTGAGCCGAAACCTAATTTGACAAAAAATCAAAATCCACTTATATAACCCCTACTCACATGAAATTTCATTAATATGCGGCCAGTGATTTGGGAGAAAAAGCCCAAACACCACCTTCACGACGCACACCGGACGACAGACGACGGACGAAAAGTGATCAGAATAGCTCACCCTGACTTTCAGTCAGGTGAGCTAATAAGGAAATGTTGATTTTTGCTAAAATGTAGTCTTTCTGGGCAATTTTCCCATATTGACAAAGCCCCAAATCTCACTGAATGAACAAGACAGAATCGACTAGTGGCAGAGGTGGACCATGTTAGGGAAGGGGGGTGGGGTGGGGGTGGGGTGGGGGAGGGGGAGAATTACAGGACAAATGCTTGAACTGAGGGCAGGAAAGCATAAAAAAATTCTTTCCAGACTTGGAAGCGGGAGGAGCAAGTAGGATGGGGGGGGGGGGGGATTAGAGAGCTGGGCTTCCTAGGCAATTCATGGCTCCACCACTGGATCCCAAAAACTAGATTTTTAGTGTTAAACAGGTCAACTGACAAATTTTGAAAAACGAAATTAAATTAGATTCTCAGCGTATCATTCTTTAGAAATTTCACTTCTCCCTGAAGAGCTCTTATTTCTCTCTATTTTTTTGAGAGCCAAAATTCACTCCTAGGCTGGTCAATGCTGGGAACCCTATGGGACCTACTTTTGGGTTCCAACAAGAATTATCAGGGAACCTATTTTTATTTCTTATTGATTCTGTACACATTTCTTATCCTGATTTCCATTTTAAGACCTGCAAGAATATGAAGGTGACTGTGCAAGATAAGGTGAATAATACATTTGATGAAATAAAAAAGTGAAACAAATTACCCGTGTTTTTCCCTCATTGGTAGCTTTGGTGATAAAAAGTCATTTTGTCATTGTTTTCAATGATACAGTTTTGTGTGTTAAGTTTTCCATGGTTTTGTTATCCAACATGCCAAAATTGGGTTCATTCATTTTTTAGTAATTAAGAAATCAGAAACTGTTGGCAACATGCATGCTCAACAATCAGAATACAGAGATTATCAAAACGAGTGCACACTGTTACGAATTGGATCACTGTTTCATTGAGGATAAATAATTCAATTTCTGTCTTGGCAGAAACCTTCTGTGTTTTATTAGTGCCCCTTGATGAAAAACGGAATGCTAAAAGAATTGTTGGAACGTGTTTTTTGTTTCCATGATTTTTTCCTTACGGAACCTGCACAGGACTTTGCACTTTTTTGAGAATCAATTTCCATGATTTTTCCTGGACTTTTCCAAACTTTCTACCCAATTTCCATGACCTTACCCTGGTCAGTAAGACCACCAAACTGTCTTTTAACCCTCTACCCAACGAATCGGCCACATCCGCCAGCGTAATATGCAAATTCAGCAGCAGAAAAAATACTTTGTTTCAAAAAAATTCAACAAAACCATATCATGTGACCCCTCTTTGGAAGGAGCTCGTTCCAAAGAGGGGTCACATATGTTTTTGTTGAAATGTTTTTAAAAATTTAAAAAGATGATATTTACAATAATAAATTTTGATATCGTCTGCATTGGGTAAAGGGTTAATAAGATTTTAAGGAAATGGCATACTGCATAGTTATCACGACAAATTTCAAAGGCTTTTCAAGACTGCAGCATAAAATGAAAGTGTCAATGACACTGTAGCTCAACTTGTTTAAGACATGTACATGTATAGTATGTGACACAGCAATGACAAACATCTAGGTAATGACCTGATAACAAAGGTACATGAAAAGTATTGTAACAGTCTGTACATAAATGCTGACCATAGCCTGTAACAAATATATAGGTAAAGTATTGTAAAAGTGGGGTGACAAGTAATAGATATATCACTATTTTGTGTACTATATGGGTAAATAATTGAACAGTTGTGCAGGTGTCCAGAGATATTTTGGACGAGGCGAAGCCGAGTCCAAATATTGGAGGACATCTGCACAACTGTACAATTATTTACCCATATAGTACAGAAAACAGTGATATATGTGATTTAATCCACAGCCCCTCAATGTTAACAAAAGTCAAAAAAATTATATTTTAGGAAGTTTGACACGAGTAAAACCATATTTTAAAACACTATTTGCTTGCTCTACCCCCGAAAAATAAAATGGGCATAACCCATTGTTTGCTTGCTAGAAAGTCTACTGAAGTTATGACACGCATCAGGAGTTCAGATATTGTGAACAGATCTATGGCTTCGAAGTGAACTCACATCATGATGTAATTTGCTCTCCTGCTAATATAATGTCTCAGCTCAAGGGTGGAACACTTATTCAATCCCTCATCGAAAGTGCGGCAGATAAATTTAATAATCATTCATTTTTAAAGCATTTGGAAGAATAATTCTTTTTTTTTATCTGAAGAAGAGGTTCGCTTTCCCTCAGGGGTGGCGGGTGGTGGTGCCTGATTGCCGTCTTAATATTTGAAAAAGGGCATTTTTTTTAGGTTATTTATTTATTTACTGGTGTTTAAGGTCACTTTTCTGCAGCTATGGCTAATTGTGACCGCAAAAAAGTCAAGTTTAGTCAATCGTTTACACCCATGCTGCCCATTTTAGGGGACTTCTACCCCGGGCACTGGTGACCAGGTCCTATTTTACCAGTAAAACTGAACTTGTTTACCACAGCAAACAAGCACTGCTTCACTTCCGAGGTTTCCACAGGAGTCCTTTTTAGGTTATCAGGGCTGTTAGTTATTAAAAGCAACAAAAAATTAAAAAGTACATTATAATTTGGACACAATGCACACTCAATTCAGTAGCTCTGTCGAGAAAAGCTTGTCGATAATTCATGTGTTAGAAAGTTTTTCACACCTGCTTTACAGCATCTTTACTTTTGAATGGTAATGATTACAGTAACGTGACAATCGTACAAATATCTAGTTATTGGGACTGTTTCAAAACCGTCCCAATATCCAGATATTGGTACTGTTTTACTAAGCAGTTCTCATCAAAACCGTACTTGGTGTGATTTTATAGGGCTTGTTTTCATGACAGAAAACAAAAGAAATATTAGGTAGCTGTGGATTAATTAGATGCTAAACTAGAAAAGAAATCTTTGAGTCCCAGAGTGGGTCTGATCGAACCCAAAAATATTTGTTCTCATAGCACAATGATAACAAAGGCACCCAAAAACACTCATTCCTGTCACAAGGTGATAACAAAGGTACCCCAAGAAGTTTTATGAAAATCAGTTCATAAATACAGACTCTAGCCCAAGCCGTACTGACATGTGCACTTACTGTGTATAAGTAGCACTGAATAAATCAAAGTTCATCTAATTTGCATAATTTCTGCACGAGAAAAAAACCTGTATTATATGTGATGTATTCCATGTTACTAAACATTCCTACAAAAATTTATTCAAATCAGAACTTTCATACAGAAGTTTTGTACAAAAAACTGACTGCACCAACTAAAGTACAAAATGGCTGCTGGTGGGCATCTTGAATTTTGGACAATACCCAAAAACATTAATTCTCGTCCCACAGTGATAACAAAGGTACCCAAGAAGTTTCGTAAAGATCGGTTCATAAATACGGCCTCTAGCCTGAGCCGTATAGAAGTTGTGTACAAAAAACTGATTGGACCTAATTTTGGTACAAAATGGCCATTGGCAGCCATTTTGAATTTTGGACTGCACCCAGAAACACTTGCTCTCATCCCAAGGTGATAACAAAGGTACCCAAGAAGTTTTATAAAGATCGGTTCATAAATACAGCCTCTAGCCTGAGCTGTATAGAAGTTGTGTACAAAAAACTGATTGGACCTAATTTTGGTACAAAATGGCCACTGGCTGCCATCTCGAATTTTGGACCGCACCCAGAAACACTCATTCTCATCCCAAGGTGATAGCAAAGGTACCCAAAACGTTTCGTGAAGATCGGTTCATAAATACAGACTCTAGCCCGAGCTGTACCGATATGTGCACTTACTGTGTATAAGTAGCACTGAATAAATCAAAGTTCATCTAATTTGCATAATTTTTGCACGAGAAAAAAACCCGAATTATATGTGATGTATTCCATGTTACTAAACATTCATACAAAAATTTAATCAAATTGGAACTTTCATACAGAAGTTCTGTACAAAAAAACTGATTGCACTAACTAAAGTACAAAATGGCTGCTGGTGGCCATCTTGAATTTCGGACCGCACCCAAAACCACTTATTCTTGTCCGACGGTGATAACAAAGGTACCCATGAAGTTTCGTAAAGATCGGTTCATAGATATGGCCTCTAGCCCAAGCCGTATTGGCATTTGCAGCTACAGTGCTGAAAGTAACATTAAATAGATCAAAGTTAGTCTAATTGGCATAATTTATGCACGAGAAAAAAACCTGTATTATATGTGATGTATCCCATGGTACTAAACATCATACAAAAAATTATTCAAATCAGCGCTTTCATTTGGAAGTTCTGCGCAAAAATCTGATTGCACCTAATTTTGTACAAAATGGCTGCCAGCGGCCATCTTGAATTCCAGACTGGTCCCAAAAACACTCATTCTCGTCCCACAGTGATAACAAAGGTAAACAAGAAGTTTTGTAAAGATCGGTTCATAAATACGGCCTCTAGCCCGAGCCGTATTGGCATTTGCACTTACAGTTCTGAAAGTAACACAAAATAAATCAGAGTTAGTCTAATTTGCATAATTTACGCACGAGAAAAAACCCGTATTATATGTGATGTATCGCATGGTACTAAACATTCATACAAAAATTATTCAAATCAGAGCTTTCATATGGAAGTTATGCACAAAAATCTGATTGCACCTAATTTTGTACAAAATGGCTGCCAGCGGCCGTCTTGAATTTCAGACTAGACCCCAAAACACTCGTTCTCGTCTCACGGTGATAACAAAAGTACCCAAGAAGTTTCGTAAAGATCAGTTCATAAATACGGCCTCTAGCCCGAGCCATGTGTACAGCATGGTGGACGGATAGACAGACGACAGGCCATGGCAATACCTCAAATTTGGCTTCGCCAAAGTTGAGCTAAAAACTCCACATTTTTTTCCAAAATTTCCAGGCCTGGAAAAATATCTTCATTTTCTATGACCTGTATGAACCTTGGAAATATGTAAGCCTGGTATAACAAGACAGTCAATGCAAAGCGTGTGCCAATGCCCCCGACCCACCAAAATTTTTCTAAGTGAAAAAGGGCCATAACTCAGGAAATGAAAGTGTCAATGACACTGTAGTTCAACTTGTCAAGACATGTACATGTATAGTATGTGACACTGCAATGACAAAGATCTAGGTAATGACCTGATAACAAAGGTACATATAAAGTATTGTAACGGTCTGTACATAAATACTGACCATAGCCTGTAACAAATGTATAGGTAAAGTATTGTAAAGGTGGGTGACAGTCAGATGCTAAACTAGAAAAGAAATCTTTGAGTCCCAGAGTGGGTCTGACTGAACCCCAAAATATCTGTTCTCATAGCACAGTGATAACAAAGGCACCCCAAAACACACTCATTCCTGTCCCAAGGTGAAAACAAAGGTATCCAAGAAGTTTCATGAAGATCAGTTCATAAATACGAGCTGTATAGAAGTTGTGACAAAAAACTGATTGGACTTAATTTCAGTACAAAATGGCCACTGGCAGCCATTTTGAATTTTGGACCGCACTCAGAAGCACTCGTTCTCATTCAAGGTGATAACAAAGGTACCTAAGAAGTTTCGTGAAGATCAGTTGATAAATACAGCCTCTAGCCGGAGCCGTACTGACATGTGCACTTACAGTGTATAAAAAGCACTAAATAAATCAAAATTCATCTAATTTGCATAATTTCTGCACGAGAAAAAAACCCGTACTGTATGTGATGTATTCCATTTTACTAAACATTCATACACAAATTTATTCAAATCAGAACTTTCATACAGTAGTTCTGTACAAAAGACTGACTGCACTAATTTTGGTACAAAATGGCTGTGGTGGCCATCTTGAATTTTGGACCACACCCAAAAACACTCGTTCTCATCCCACGGTGATAACAAAGGTACCCAAGAAGTTTCGTAAAGATCGGTTCATAAATACGGCCTCTAGCCTGAGCCGTATAGAAGTTGTGTACAAAAAACTGATTAGACCGAATTTCGAAATGGTACAAAATGGCTACTGGCAGCCATCTTGAATTTTGGACCGCACTCAGAAACACTCGTTCTCGTCCCAAGGTGATAACAGAGGTACCCATGAAGTTTCATGAAGATCGGTTGATAAATACAGCCTCTAGCCCGAGCCGTATTGACATGGGTACTTACTGTGTGTAAGTAGCACTGAAAAAATCAAAGTTCATCTAATTTGCATAATTTCTGCACGAGAAAAAAACCCATATTATATGTGATGTATCCCATGGTACTAAACATTCATACAAAAAATTATTCAAATCAGAGCTTTCATGTGGAAGTTCTGTGCAAAAATCTGATTGCCCCTAATTTTGAACAAAATGGCTGTCAGCAGCCATCTTGAATTTCGGATCGGACCCAAAAACACTCGTTTTCGTCCCACGGTGATAACAAAGGTACCCAAGAAGTTTCGTAAAGATCGGTTCATAAATGCGGCCTCTAGCCCGAGCCGTATTGGCATTTGCACTGACAGTGCTGACAGTAACACTAAATAAATCAAAGTTAGTCTAATTTGCATAATTTAAGCACGAGAAAAAAGCTGTATGATATGTAATGTATCTCATGGTACTAAACATTCATACAAAAAATTTTTCAAATCAGAGCTTTCATATGGAAGTTCTGCACAAAAAAACAGATTTCTGCATCGTCGGTACAAAATGGCGGCTGGCAGACATCTTGAATTTCAGACCGCACCCAAAAACACTCGTTCTCATCCCACGGTCATAACAAAGGTACCCAAGAAGTTTCGTAAAGATCGGTTCATAAATACCTCTAGCCGAGCCATATCAAATTGTTGACGTAAGGACAGACAGACAGACGGACGACGGGCCATGACAAAAGCTCAAATTTGGCTTCGCCAAAGTTGAGTTAAAAATTAAAGAATTTGAATATTTAAAAAATTTGCAGTGTCGTCTTCTATTCATGTTGGGTAAATGGTTAACTTATTTGTTCTGTGCAACTAACAATTTGACTCATTCACCTTTGGCTACTGTTTGTGCAACAGGCTTGAATAACAGATTTAATTCTTCTTTCTGTTTCTTTAGTTCTTCCTTCTTTGATTTTTTGTCTAATTCTGGGTCATCCTACAACAGGAACAAAATATTCATACCAAAACGAAAAACTAAAAAGAAAAAATAATTTTTCTGTTTAAAACACAAAATTTATGCCCCCCCCCCCCCCCAACCCCCACCCTCCATCCTGACCATAAGCTATGTTTCAGAAGCAAAAATTTAAAAAATCACAGAATTTGAATGGCAATTCTTGTAAATAGTGCTGGGTGGATATGGCTGTTGCATTAACTTAACGCCATTCAAGTGAAGGGTTAAACAAGAGAGTATGAGAACAGATCTGCTACTAGAATGTCACACCAGTAGGGCTGACTGGTACAAATTAGGAATTAACTGTTAACCCACTGAGTAATTTTAAAAATACTTTTATCAAATGTAGTCATGGCTGCTGTAAAGCAGCCATGACTAGATCTGATGAAAATGTATTGGTAATTTAACTCAATAAATCATTGGTCAAAACCTTGATTTAATTTACAGGGGGCAAATTTAATTACAAATGTCCAATTTTTCTTGTTCTAGTGGCAAGAGATTGCTGTCCAGGGCAGGAATATCTGCCAGCAGCTGATAAGGAGTTAATGCAGACTGAAAATCCAGGGCAGGAATATCTGCCAGCAGCAGGTTAAGGAGTTAATGCGGCCTGAAAAAAAAACTTTTTTCAGCTAACTTTTTTTCTGCTTTTTGAAGAAGAAGAAAGGCAAAGTACTTGTATGTTTATCAGTGTTTGTACAAAGGCTGAGATAAGCAACCTAGGGCATTGCACCAGAATTATTATTGGCACAACAGCTGTATCATCATGAGTTTCTTTGACCCATCTGGAATATTTCAGCTGGTCGGAAGAGCAAATCTATGGTATATGATATATCCCAGACAACTGCATCTAAAAGTACCATAAAGATTCATTTTCTTTGAATCAATGCTAGAAATGTTGCTCAATCGACAACTTGATTTGATTGACTTTTTTTGACATTACCATTAGAAATGAAGACTCACTAAAGCCCCAGATTTGTACCACTAATTGTTTTAATATCTTGACGGTTTAAAGGTGAATTAAATACTTAGTCACAGGAATATTTATACTGTTACACAAAAAATATATTTGCATATCTTTGTAATGAAAAGGACATCACATTACATCAACGGTATTTTGCATGCAGATTCCACAAAAAGTGGATAAACAAACAGCCCATAACAGCATCAAATACCTTGCTAAATTAGACTGGTGACTAAGACCTTGATAATACACCATTGGAATGGGTTTATAAAGCACTATCCAACAATGTGTTATATCAGCACATTTAATTGAGGAACATTACATCATCAGTACAGGAGTCCAGTCAATTGAAAATCTCTTTATTGAATAACCTCATTAACTGAATATAACTTACAGACACAAAACACTTCACCTTACCTTCAGTATAAATTTCACGTGTTGATTGTATATGGGTTACAGAGTGAAAATATTGCAATATGTTGGGCACTTATCCTTATAATCACTGAATTTCCCATCAAATTGCCCTTGTTTATTGACCTATTTGACTTGACTACAACCTATACAGGCATTTAATCTAATTAATGAGCTCTGGCAAACAGTACATAATAGAATAAATATTCAGTTTATCTCTAGAATATAGGAAATGACAAAATCCCCACTGACTGAATACTCTTTTTAACTGCATAATTTTCACTAGCAAAGTGACTATTCTATAAACCCATTACCTAACACGAAAAGGCACACAACACTTGCACACAAAATTCTTGAAAAACTCATTTTTTTTGTGCAAAAACATTGCTTACGACATCTCATTGCAACAAGCTTGTTTCAATGAGGGGTCAGGGGCTATGTTTCGAGAAAAAAATGATTAAAAAAATCCAGCAAGAGGATCACAGACAGGGTTCATACAAAAATTTGCTCACAAAGTTCAAGGGTTTTTCAAGGGTTTTTCAAGGGCTTTTTTTTTGTCAAGGGCTACATTTTCTATTAAGCTTGTTGTATGAGCTCTAAAAATCTAAGATTCATGTGACACGAATCTGACTTTGGAAGTCAGGAAGTACTAGTACCCGAAGTGTGATCTGTGTTACAGTAATCTTGGTAAAACGTTCCATACTTTTTTATGTTTTTTTTTAACTTAGCGACATGAGCGCAACAAACAAGTAAAAGGCTAGTACACATATATTTACAATGCCCAGAAAATAGCTTGGTATTCAAGGGTTTTTCAAGAGATTTCTGAAAGTTCAAGGGTTTCTCAAGGGCTAATTTCAAATTCCAGGGTTTTTCAAGAAAAAACTCATTTTCAAGGGTTTTTCAAGAGCTGTATGAACCCTGACAGATCCAGAAGTCAAGTTTTGACATTAAATTCTGAAGAAATAAGCTATTTGTAGCAACAGTGACCTTGACCTTGGGGCACAAGACTCTGAAATCGATAGGTGTCTTCCTTTCCTATAGGGTAACCTCTGGTGTAAGTTTGGTAAAGGTGCGTCAAATAGATCTAAAGTTACTGCCCGGAAACCAATTTGTCACAAAATATTCTATTAATAGTAGCAGTGACCTTGACCTTGGGGCCCCAGACTCCGAAAGCAATTGGTGTCTTCCCTTCCTATAGGGTAATCTGTTGTATAAGTTTGGTGAAGATACACGGGATAGAACTAAAGTTATTGCCCGGAAACCAATTTGTCACAAAATACTCTATTTATAGTAACAGTGACCTTGACCTTGGAGTCGCAGACTCCGAAATCAATAGGTGTCTTCCCGTCATATAGGGTATCCTCTGGTATAAGTTTGGTAAAGGTGCATCAAATAGAACTAAAGTTATTGCCCGGAAACCAATTTGTCATAAAATATTCTATTTATAGTAACAGTGACCTTGACCTTGGAGTCCCAGACTCCAAAATCAATAGGTGTCTTCCCTTCCTGTATGGTAACCTCTGGTATAAGTTTGGTAAAGGTGCGTTAAATAGAACTAAAGTTATTGCCCGGAAACCAATTTCCCACAAAATATTCTATTTATAGTAACAGTGACCTTGTCTTTGGGGCGCGAGTCTTTGAAATCGATAGGTGTCTTCCTTTCCTACAGGGTATAAATTTGGTAAAGGTGCATGAAATAGAACTAAAGTTATTGCCCGGAAACCAATTGTTTACGCCCGCCGCCATCCGCCCGGCCGTCATTTCATCAAACTATAAGTCAAGTTTGACTTCGTCAAAATTCGACTAATAATGAAAATTGAATGGTGATTGTTGTGAATAGCGATGGCCGATTTTGGTCATTTCATTTGGAAAAGGGTTAACAATATTGCAACTATATTCAAAACTTAAAAACAGACCAGATATTTACAGCTTTTAAGTAAGAAATAAAGGCTTAAAATGTATACAGACTTACTTACTATACACAGGTACTTGTTCTGATGGAGCTAGCTTTGCTGGACATCTTACATATTTAACGCTTTACCCAACATAACGGCCAAAACCGGCCAGTGCTATTCACAAAAATCACCATCCAATTTTCATTATTTTTTTCACTTTTTGTCTCAACTAGAAGCACTGTCACAGTGCCGAAACTGCGACGATTCGTGCAACGCCAATGATGTTTAAAAACTCCGTAACAAAAAAACTTGTTGGTGACAAAAAAAACTCGTTGGTGACAAGTCCATAAATGTGACAGAAATTATCCGAATGACATGCACTATTGAGAGGGTGTAGACATCATGAAGATACACTTGCATACTAAGTATGGTGTCATTCCATCAAGTATTTTAGGAGTTAAGGTGTTATGGTGTTTTTTAAACTCGTTGGTGTCAGACCGACCAACAGACCGACATTGCCACATATAGAGCTGCTCATCGCAGCTAAAAACATAGCTTATGACCCCTCATTGGAATGAGCTCATTCCAATGAGGGGTCATAAGCTATGTTTTTGATGCAAAAAAAATGAAACAAATTAGTTATTCAAGAATTTTATTTGCAAGTGTCGTCTGCCTTTCGAGTTAGGTAAACGGTTAAAAATTGAAATAAAAATCACATTGTTTACTAGTTAAAACCATTTCCGGAAACCATTTCCATTTCGGTGTGTACGACAGTGAGGAACAAAAGTCACATGACGTGTCAGGCTTTTAATGAGACTTTTAATTCATTAACGGCCCGACACGTCACTTGACTTTTTGAAGTAGAGCGTTACGTTCTTGTAATGCCCTATTAAACTTTGTTAATGTACTAGAGAACGCCTGCTAAAGTGGTAATAATACTTGCATACCAAGTATGGTATCATTTCATCAAGTATTTTAGGAGTTATGGTGTTTTTTAAACTCGTTGGTGACAGACCGACCAACCGAACGACATTGCCACATATAGAGCTGCTCGTCGCAGCTAAAAAATGCTGATATAATCACCAATCCAATGTCAAGTTGTGACAGCAAAAAAGTGGGTTTAATCATTATCAACTTATCGTCGGGAAACCAATTGTTTGTGATTTACTGTGTAGAGGGTCACTATGACCTTCACCTTTGACCTAGCACATCCAATATAGATAGGGTTTTTCGTCTCACCAAGGCCAACCTACCTATGAAGTTTCATGAATATGGGTCAAACCATTATCAAGTTATCAACCAGAAAACAATTGTTTTGATAACTATGTTCAGGGTCACTGTGACCTTGACCTTTCACCTAGCAAGTCCAAAATAAATAGGGTTCTTTCTCTCACCAAGGCCAACCTTCAAATGAATTTCATGAATGTGGGTTCAACCATAGTCAAGTTATCATCCGGAAACCAACTGTTTACGATTTAGTATGTTCAAGGTCACTGTGACCAAAACCATTGACCTAGTGAGTCCAAAATATATAGGGTTCTTCCTCTCACCAAGGCCAACCTACATATGAAGTTTCATGAATGTGGGTTGAACCATAGTCAAGTTGTCATCCGGAAACCAATTGTTTACGATTTAGTATGTTCAAGGTCACTGTGACCTTGATAGTTGACCTAGCAAGTCCAAAATAAACAGGGTTCTTCCTCTCATCGAGGCCAAGCTACATATGAAGTTTCATGAACGTGGGTCGAACCATTATCATGTTATCATCCAGAAACTAATTGTTTACGAAAGACCTCCAGCCCACCCGCCCGCCCGCCATTCACCACACAAAAATCGAGTTTGACTTTGTCACAACTTGACTAATAACCCGTTAATGAATGCACACTCTCAGGTGTGCCAAAGGAAGATGTTAATGCACTAAGTTTGAAGGCCATTGCTGGTGGCAATGTTTTGGGCTTTTTTTCCTGGAAATTCATGAATGTGCTGTGTACAGGGTGCAAAATGGATAAGTTGCTGCACAAATGCACAAAGTTCAAAGGCTGGCACTAACGACAATAATTGTTTATGGAAATGAAAAAAAATCAATTCAATGATGTATAACTGCACTAAGTTCATTGAAGGAACTTGCTAACGGTAACTATTTATGACCGATATGGAAGAAAATCAATAGCTCCCAACTGGAGGCTACCCCAAACAAGCATACCAAGTTTCAAAGTGACCTGATCATAAATGTGCTCTGTAGGGTGTGCCAAAGGGAAATACTAACGCCTAACAAAACCAAGTTCAAAGGTCGTTGCAAACGGCAACATTTTTTGATGGAAATGGAAGGAAATCGCTAGCTTCCATCTTGAGGACACCTCAAACAAGCACACCAAGTTTCAAAGTGATCTGATTATAAAGGTGCCCTGCAGAGTGTGCCAAAGCGAAATATTGATTCATAATTGGACTAAGTTCATTGAAGGTCATTGTCAGCAGCAACATTTTTTGACGGAAATGGAAGACAATTGATAGCTTTCATCTGGAGATCACCCCAAATGAGCACATCTAATTTCAAAACGATCTGACCATAAATGTGCCCTGCAGGGTGTGCCAAAGGGAAATATTGATGCATAACTGCACTAAGTTCATCGAATGTTGTTGCCAACGGCAACTTTTTTGACAGAAATGAAAGAAAATGATAAATTTAAAGTAATTTGTATATTTTTTATACTTACCAATGGCCCAGACTTAGCTGGTGCAAACTCAATTATCAAGGGCCAAACACAAATTTTGACAACCCCCCCCCCCCCCCCCCCAATCCCCAAAATTTGCATACAATACCGAAAATTAAAAGTCCTATCTGGCCCTCTATACTTTTACTATCTGACCATGCGTAGTACTCAGGAAGAGAAATTGGGGCCAACATCATTCTTTGTAGACGAGCCTACTAAAATAATAACTCAGCCTACTAAAATAATAACTTAGCCCCATCCGGGCCATTGGAAAGTATAAAAAATATACAAATTACTTTAAATTTATCATATTTTTATACTAATAACCAATGGCCCAGAGTTAGCTGAATCGTAAAAAGGCGGAGGGCCTAGGACTTAAGAATTAGCAAACCAAATACAGCTCCTAAGCCTGCATTCCAAGATGAAAAGGAGATTAAATTTAAAAGGAATTACATGTATGTCTCTCTATACAATAATAGAGAAGACATATCATAAATAAGGAGCCATATCAAAGTAATTCCAAAAATCTGAGCATGAATGATTATGCTAATTGGGTGTAACGAGCTCCCAATTTTAAGGCTAGTCCAGTCTAAGCCCCTTAAATTAGGATGGCGTATTTAAGAGTGAGAGACTAACCCCCACAAACACACGCCATATATAAATAATAAACAAGCTGTACCTAGGATCAGTAATAATCTACAGACAAAACAGCTTCACTCATAGTTACACACTTATCAAACTGGAAGAGATGAAGAACAAGAGGCCCCAAGGAGCCTTAATCGCTCACCGAACAAAGTGGTTCAAAGAAGTGTTTGGGGTCACATTCAGTTAGACATGGTTCATCAACACTACAAAGGAATGAAGCCATGCAAAGGCAAATTTTATGGAAATGGATCTGAACAAACCTGAACCTAACATGCTCCCCCTGCCCCCCCCCCCCCCCAACCCTTCCTGTAGAGAGCCCAAACTTGAATCGGATCCCTCTTGAGATGTTACAAATGTATACCAAATATAAAAGAATTCTGACTGGTGGATCTGAAGAAGGAGGTTTTTAAAGAAATGTCCTCACATTGCATTAAGTTAAACTTTGGGCTCAAATAGGGCGCCAAAATATTAACCCAGGGACCTGATTTGAACAAACTTGAATCTGACCCACTTAGAGATGTTGTATACCAAATATGAAAGGATTCTGATTGGTGGATCTGAAGAAGAAGACTTTTAAAAGAAATTTCCTCATATTGCATTAAGTTAAAATTCGGGCTCCCATAGGAAGCCAAATATCAACCCATAGGCCAGATTTGAACAAACTTGAATCAGACCCTCCTAGAGATGTTGTATACCAAATATGAAAACATTCTGACTACAGGGTCTAAAGAAGAAGATTTAAAAAAAAAATCGCGACATCGACGCCGTAGCTTCGACGGGTGGTGCAATCTCACAAAAATCTAAGTTCATCAAGGGCCATAACTCCAAGAAAAATATTTGGAACAACACATGCATTGAACAGTGGCTAGACATCAATAAGATACACTTACATGCGAAATATAAAGTCATTCCATTAAGTAGTTCAAAAGTTATTGAGTTTTGAAACTCGTTGGTCACAGACAAACTCATTGGTCACAGACAGACTGACCGACCGACCGACCGACCGACCGACCGACCGACAGACAGACCGACCGACCGACAGACAGACCGACCGACTGACCGACATTGCCACTTATAGAGTTGCTAGTCGCAGCTAAAAATTCCCTATATTGCACTAAGTTGATATTCGGGCTCCCATAGGGAGCCCAAAAATTTACCCAGGTAAGCAATTTGAACAAACCTGAAACTGACCCACTTCAAGATGTTGTATACCAAATATGAATGCATTCTGATTGGTGGATCTGAAGAAGAAGATTTTTAAAGAAATTTCCTCACATTTCACTAAGTTAAAATTGAGGCTCTCATAGGGAGCCCAAATATAAACCCAGGGACTCGATTTGAACAAACTTGATTCTGACCCCCCCCCCCCCCTCCCCCCCCCCCCCCCCTCCTATAGATGTTGTATTCCAAACATGAAAGGTTTCTGACTGGTGGAGCTGACAAAGAAGATTTTTAAAGAATAATCCTCATATTGCACTAAGTTAAAATTCAGGCTCCCATAGGGAGCCCAAATACTAACTCAGGGACCCGATTCGTACAAACTTGAATCTGGCCCCCTATTGACGTTGTATACCAAATATGAAAGGATTCTGACTGGTGGATCTGAAGAAGATTTTTAAAGAAATTTCCTCAAATTGCACGAAGTTAAACTTTGGGCTCCAATAGAGAGCCCAAATACTCACTCAGGGACCCGATTTGTACAAGCTTGAATCTGACCCCCCTATATATGTTGTATACCAAATATGAAAGCATTCTGACTGGTGGATCTGAAGAAGAAGATTTTTAAAGAAACTTCCTCATATTTCACTAAGTTAAAATTCAGGCTCCTACAGGGAGCCCAATTATTAACCCAGGGACTTGATTTGAACAAATTTGAAGCTGACCCCAATAGAGATGTTATATACCAAATATCAAAAGATTCTAAATGATGGTTTTGGAGAAGAAGATTTTTTTAATTTAAAAAAAAAATTTATGGGTGCTATCAGAGTAATGCCCCTTGTGGTGTTTAAAGTTTATTTGTACAAACTTGAATTGACATATGATAAGGAACATGCACACCAAATTTGGTTCAATTTGGTCCAGTTGTTTGAGAGAAGAAGTCGATAATGTAAAGTTCACGATGGACGCCGGCAGACGACGCCGGACGGCAAGTGATAAGTTAAGCTTCCTTCAACAATCACTCCCCCCCACCTTTTTTGAAGGAATATTCTTCAAAACAAAGAGGGAAGCGCTCTGGAATCAGTGAAAAGTGGTACCAAATAATCAATATATATTCGCCCAACAGGCACCCAGTTATTAATTATTGGTGCTTAATGCCACTTCAGAAGCTAAGGCTAAGGCTATCGTGGCGATCCCGGTTATTAACAGCGTACACTTCTAATGTATACCGGAGTCGGAATACGTAGATAGGTCGAAAACCGGTGATATAACGTTTACAACCATACACTTGTCCAGTTGAATCCCAATGGAAAGAGCAAACACGCTTCTAAGGCAACCAACAGGCGACCCTGTTCAGGTGTACAATTAATTCCAATAATAAAACTCCAATTGAACTGTGCAAATATACGAGAACGTGCACCGTCTCTGGTAGAAACTTGGATTTAGAACATGGAACAAGCTATGATTAACAGACTCGTTATGGACCACCCCCGAAATAATTCATTGTTTCCTAAGTCCGTAACAACCAATGACTGTTCAGAGAAAGAATATACTACTCCGAATAATGATGCAAAAAATTGACAATGTATGCATAGACGGCCTATTGGAAGTTCCATAACCGATCCAAATAGCCCCAAAATTCTCATGAGCTCTATAAGCAGAGCAAGAATTTATATAATCTGTTCAATAATGCGTTCGCCTAATAAATACACATATTATGCATGCGAGCAATGAAATCCTGCATGTACTCATCTGAATACAGCCTGTACCCACAGTATGACCGAGTGATACAAGTGTAACCAAGAAACTGAATGAATAATATGACGTTATTATGCAGTTAACTGAGTAATAAACTCATACGTCGTAAGAAAAGGCCAGACCGCTCTGAGCGAAACTTTTCAGAGTGGACTAATTGCCACATTGGAGAATGTCGCCCAGATAACCAACGTGTCAGCCACACAGGTACACGAAAGCTAATTTTATTGATAAGGAATCATATGCTCGTATATGACTTATAAATGAACAACCACAGGAAACAAACCAACTAAATAGTGGATGTGCCCATGAGGTCGCCGTTAGAACACGACCCAGCTTCCAATCGAGGAGCCATGAAAGGCATGCATTGAATGCATTCGATGCATACAGGAAGAAAACTATGTCCTGCCCTGTTATCGCCTCTTAACACATTGGGGGTGGGGGTGGGGGGGGGGGATCAACAAATAATTCCTATTGAACCCCCCTCACCCGCATTACTTGAATCGCTCTTGTGTTAGTTATCAAATAGTATAGGAACTGCAGGGCTCCCTCACGCGTGACCGACTCCATAATGCCACTAAGGACAGAGAGGGACGTGATGAACAAATAATACACCATATAGACATAATATCCAGTCTCTAAGGTGGAAGTATAATCCACAGCAACAGATTGGATAGAAATGAAAAGGGAGACGAAAACAATGTTCTGACACCCGATCATAAAAACTCCTTACGTTCGATCTGATATCAGGAAATATATTCCTGAGTTAGTATAGGCATTTGAAGAAACGTTCATTAATCACTAGGTAAATAAGGCGTCATCAATAGGGCTTATTGCCTCATACACAAAGTAACTAACACCGAACCATACTGGTAGGAAGAGAATAACCTCCTCTAACATAATGGTATCCTGTCCGATAGGACAATAAACTCAGCCTAGCTGAAATAGCTAAAGGTCTTCCTATTCGTGAAGACAATCAAAAGGCTGATAACTGCGGACTTAGAAGCTCACTAAGGAGACTTACAATGCTTGCCGTAGCTTATAAGTCTTCATCTCCGTGAAGACAGATCTATCGGTATAAGTTGCGACCTTGAAAGCTCACTGAACGGAGACTTACAACTATCGCCGCGCAAGGTAGGGAATGAAGAGCCGCTATTTTAACAGCCCTAAATTCCCAAAGAGACAGTAGTCTCAAGAGATAATTATTTCATTTATGTCATTGCATAATTACTGAAAAACATCGCTCATGATTCTAGCTAGGCTACTATGGTGTAAACAATAAGACTCAAGTCTATGACATCTAGGAAAACAAACTGAAAAGCACTCTTCCTTTAGCGGTTTTATTTCCAAAAGACAGTGGTCAGAGACTAGCTAACATAGCTTAGAAGTATTCATCTCCATGAAGACAGGTATCTCAGTGTAACTTGCTACATTGAAAGCTCACTAAACGGAGACTTACAATCATCGTCGCACAAGGTAGGGAATGACGAGCCACTATTCTAACAACCGTAATTCCCAAAGAGACAGTAGACTGTAGGTAGCTACACAGTTATGAGTCTTCGTCTGCATGAAGACATATCTGTGTAACTTGCGGCCTTTGAAAGCTCACTAAATGGAGACTTACAACACTAGCCGCTAATGTATAAGAAGACTGCTGTAACAATACATAAGGCTACTATGGCATCCACAATGGCATTAAATGTCCTGACGCCAAGGAATACAACACCGGGAAGGAAAAGACGTACTTATTCCCTCTAACGGCTCTATTCCAAACAAGACAGCTGTCTCAGCCTAACTATGCACTATGGAACCTCTATTCATAAAGAATGGGGCATAGCATTTCTTATACTATTGCTAATTCAAGGAAGGCGTCATTAATCGGGACAGAAGCCTTCGACATCTAAGCCAAAAGATCCGGGGATGAAAGATCTTCGTCTTTCCATCGCCTTCCATCGCCCAGTATGATAGGCCGTTTTTTGCCTATCAAATGCAGACTTATATTCAGATGGAACAAGATTCTAAGAGCTTACGACTAAAATTTCATAGTCTTAAAATGCCCTTCTGTGCGGGATGGAGACTCACACTCCGTAGCCCTCTCACTATCCAAATGTTCCATCTGAAAATATGGTCAACTCCATCCGACTGAATGGATGACTGAACCAACGCAGCACCGTCCAATAGCTTACCATTGGAGCCTGTTAAACAGCAGTACCAGCGCCTACTGAAATGCTGAGATAAGCTGGGCAATTTGCGACAGCAAGTCTGTTACGGAGGCTTGTGGAGCAGCAGCTTATTTTCCGCCGCATGTTGCTCCAGGGACGGAGATCTGGCCGCCGATCTCGTCGTTGAATGTCCCGATGAATCAAGCCTCGAATCACTAGCTACTGGATGGACCGACTTTTTTTTCCTTCTTCATCTTCTTTCTTCGAGGGTAAAGACTGGAGCATCTTCACACATCTGCATGAACATCTATAGCTAGTGTGCGGTCGCATGTGCTTCGCTAAGGCGGAGGAAGAAGCCGTAACTGCAGCTGGCCCTGGCTGCAGTGTAGAAGGAGCGTTCCGAGCGATAGAGACTGGCGGTTAATCGAGGCCACAACTCGGTTTCGGTTGTGAAAAAAAAAAACGCAAGTTGCACCGAAATTGCAGTCATACAACCGACGTTACGTTTTTTTTAATTAATCATTAATACAACGCATAATCTATGTAGGCCTATCCTGGAACAAGGGTCAAGCTAATTTGAAAACGCAGGTGTTATTTCTTAGAACTAACACATAACATCCACGATCGGGTGTTGGGGGGGGGGGGGGGGGGGGAATTGAATGCATCAAGTGCCACAAACGGATATCTACTGATTACTGAAACGAAAGTAGAACTTGGTAACCAACTGCATGCACCACGTGAGAGTTAGAAGTTTTCTTGAGTTAAAATGGTGAGTGAAGATCCGAGTCCCGTGTTCGATAATCGAAATGACCCGAAATCAAAATTTTGTCCCTGCGTGGGACATATAATGATACATACATTGCGTGTATATATTTATTAAAAGCACAATTTAAGCACATGGAGATACGTTTTATATACTCTCTGATCAAAGTGCTATTTAAAAACAAAAGTGTCAGCAAAAACAACGAATCACACAAGACACGCATCGAGTTAATTAGAATTTATTAAAGTTAACCACCATTTCAAAACCAAAAATGAAAGTGTCAATGACACTGTAGCTCAACTTGTTAAGACATGTACATGTATAGTATGTGTCACTGCAATGACAAACATCTAGGTAATGACCTGATAACAAAGGTACATATAAAGTATTGTAACAGTCTGTACATAAATACTGACGGTAGCCTGTAACAAAGGTATAGGTAAAGTATTGTAAAGGTGGGTGACAGTCAGATGCTAAACTAGAAAAGAAATCTTTGAGTCCCAGAGTGGGTCTGACTTAACCCAAAAATATTTGTTCTCATAGCACAGTGATAACAAAGGCACCCCAAAACACACTCGTTCCTGACCCAAGGTGAAAACAAAGGTACCCAAGAAGTTTCATGAAGATCAGTTCATAAATACGAGCTGTATAGAAGTGGCGACAAAAAAACTGATTGGACCTAATTTCGGTACAAAATGGCCACTGGCAGCCATCTTGAATTTTGGACCGCACCCAGAAACACCTGTTCTCATCCCAAGGTGATAACAAAGGTACCCAAGATGCTTCATGAAGATCGGTTCATAAAAACAGACTCTAGCCCGAGCCATATTGACATGTGTACTTACTGTGTGTAAGAAGCACTGAAAAAAATCAAAGTTCATCTAATTTGCATAATTTCTGCACGAGAAAAAAAACAGTATTATATGTGATGTATCCCATGGTACTAAACATTCACACAAAAAATTATTCAAATCAGCACTTTCATATGGAAGTTCTGTGCAAAAATCTGATTACACCTAATTCCGGTACAAAATGGCTGCCATCGGCCATCTTGAATTTTGGACTGAACCCCAAAACACTCGTTCTCATCCCACGGTGATAACAAAGGTACCCAAGAAGTTTCGTAAAGATCGGTTCATAAATATGGCCTCTAACCCGAGCCGTATTGGCATTTGCCTTTACAGTGCTGAAAGTAACACTAAATACATCAAAGTTAGTCTAATTTGCATAATTTCCGCACGAGAAAAAAACTTGTATTATATGTGATGTATCCCATGGTATTAAACATTCACACAAAAAATTATTCAAACCAGCGCTTTCATATGGAAGTTCTGCACAAAAATCTGATTGCACCTAATTTTGTACAAAATGGCTGCCAGTGGCCATCTTGAATTGCAGACCGGACCCAAAAACACTTGTTCTCATCCCACGGTGATAACAAAGGTACCCAAGAAGTTTTGTAAAGATTGGTTCATAAATACGGCCTCTAGCCCGAGCCGTATTGGCATTTGCAGTTACAGTGCTGAAAGTAACACTAAATAAATCAAAGTTAGTCTAATTTGCATAATTTACGCATGAGAAAAACCCTGTATTATATGTGATGTATCCCATAATACTAAACATTCATATAAAAAATTATTCAAATCAGAGCTTTCATAGGAATGTTCTGCGTAAAAATCGGATTGCACCTAATTTTGTACAAAATGGCTGCCAACGGCCGTCTTGAATTTCGGACCGGACCGAAAAACACTCGTTCTTGTCTCACAGTGATAACAAAGGTACCCAAGAAGTTTTGTAAAGATCAGTTCATAAATATGGCCTCTAGCCCGAGCCGTGTGTACGAAGCAGCGGACGGACAGATGGCCAGACGGACGACAGGCCATGACAATACCTCAACTTTGGCTTTGCCAAAGTTGAGCTAATAAATGTATCCTAATATAATTGTGATGGAAATAAAACCCTGAATATTACCTGTTAAGGGCGTTGTAAAAAGTAAACGTCAGGATAGAAAAAACAGAAACTAGACAAAAGGCACACCAAAGGCCCAAATCAGTAAATAATTAACTGATACCTGATGCAAAGCTAGATCTTCTTGTGAAGAAAAAACAATGCATCCGGTAGGAGATGCAAGACAAAAACGACCCAACACCCCTAGGGTGAGGACGTAACAGTGGGGATAAACAGAATAAACATTCTGTACAACATGTTAAACTCACAAGATTTGAACAAACTTGAATCTGACCCACTTAGAGATGTTGTATACCAAATATGAAAGGATTCTGATTGGTGGATCTGAAGAAGAAGACTTTTAAAAGAAATTTCCTCATATTGCACTAAGTTAAAATTCGGGCTCCCATAGGAAGCCAAATATCAACCCATAGGCCAGATTTGAACAAACTTGAATCAGACCCTCCTAGTGATGTTGTATACCAAATATGAAAACATTCTGACTACAGGGTCTAAAGAAGAGGATTTTAAAAGAAAATTCCCTATATTTCACTAAGTTGATATTCAGGCTCCCATAAGGAGCCCAAAAATTTACCCAAGTAAGCAATTTGAACAAACCTGAAACTGACCCACCTCAAGATATTGTATACCAAATATGAATGCATTCTGACTGGTGGATCTGAAGAAGAAGATTTTTAAAGAAATTTCCTCATATTTCACTAAGTTAAAATTCAGGCTCTCATAGGGAGCCCAAATATAAACCCAGGGACTCGATTTGAACAAACTTGCTTCTGCCCCCCCTATAGATGTTGTATACCAAACATGAAAGGATTCTGACTGGTGGAGCTGAAGAAGAAGATTTTTAAAGAAATTTCCTCAAATTGTACGAAGTTAAACTTTGGGCTTCAATGGAGAGCCCAAATACTAACTCAGGGACCCGATTTGTACAAACTTGAATCTGACCCCACCTATAGATGTTGTATACCAAATATGAAAGCATTCTGACTGATGGATCTGAAGAAGAAGATTTTTAAAGAAATTTCCTCATATTTCACTAAGTTAAAATTTGGGCTCCTACCGGGAGCCCAATTATTAACCCAGGGACTCGATTTGAACAAACTTGAATCTGACCCCAATAGAGATGTTATATACCAAATATCAAAAGATTCTAAATGATGGTTCTGGAGAAGTTTTTTTGAATTTAAAAAAAAAACATTTATGGGTGCTATCAGAGTAATGCCCCTTGTGGTGCCCCCTGTGGACGCGGAAAGTTTATTTGTACAAGCTTGAATTGACATATGATAAGGAACATGCACACGAAATTTGGTTCAATTTGGTCCAGTAGTTTGGGAGGAGAAGTCTATAATGTAAAGTTCATGACGGACGATGACGGACGACGACAGACGACGGACGGCACGTGTTAAGTTAAGCTCAATTCGGTGAGCTAAAAAAAAACAGCCAGAAAGCTTAGGAGTTTAACCGGAGGATTCATGGAAGGATAGGGAAGGAACACATAATCAACAGTAGGTAAATCATTAGCAAAACTAAGACGTCAAGGCGTATATCCCAATTTTTTCATATTATTTAAAAGTTACAGCCCTGAATGTCTCAAACCACCGTTGTTCACTTCTATCATCCATTTACTGCCTTGAATCCACCATATACTTCATTGATTTGTGTCTGGCATCCACATAAAGAGAGATTTAAAGCACAGATGTCAGTTGAGATGTTAATTGACTTTTGGCTAAACAAAGAATGATGTTTGTGCCAATTCCGGTCTCTTCCTGAGTACTGCGCATGCGCAGATGCGCAGATAGTAAAAGTATGGAGGGTCAGATAGGACTTTTAATTTTCGGTATTGTATGCAAATTTCTAGAGGTCACACCAAACTCCCATCTAGAGGTAACCCCAAACAAGCATATCAAGTTTCAAACCAATCTGATGAAAAATGTGCCCTGTAGGGCTTGCCAAAGGAATATATTGATGCCTGACTAAACCAAGTTCAATGGTCGTTGCCAGAGGCAACATTTTTTGACGGAAATGGAAGAAAATCAAAAGCTCCCATCTAGCGGTAACCCCAAACTAGCGGTAACCCCAAGGTTTCAAAGCAATCCGATCATAAATGTGCTCTGTAGGGTGTGCCAAAGGGAAATATTGAGGTCTGACTAAACTAAGTTCAAAGAACAATGCCAGCAGCAACATTTTTTGACGGAAATGAAAAAAAATCAATAGCTCCAATCTAGAGGTTACCTCAAACAAGCATACCAAGTTTCAAAGCGATTTGATCATAAATGCGACCTATGTGCTGTGGAAATTGTGAACGTACGTACAAAACTCTCGATAGCTCCAATCTAGAGGTTACCCCAAACAAGCATACCAAGTTTCAAAGCGATCTGATCATAAATGCAACCTATGTGCTGTGGAAATTGTGAACGTACGTACGTCGACGGACGAGAAGTAATAGCAATAGCTCAGCTTGACTTTGTCAAGTTGAGCTACAAATGGATGAATTAAGGCCCATAACTCTGTAATGAAAAACTGTGCAGGGCCAGTTTTCGAACACACTTGAGATATTATTGCAAAAGACCTGTATGACAAATATTAGGCAAATTGGAGAATGTTTGTTCAAGTTATTGCACTAATGAGCTCAAAATTCATAAAAATTGACGAATTAATGCCCATAACACTAATGAAAAATCGGACCAGGATAGTTTTCAAACTCATTTGAGATATTATTGCAAAAGACCTGTATGACAAATGTAACATTAGTGAAATCTGAGAACTTTTGTTCAAGTTATTGGGCTAACGAGCTCAAAATTCATAAAAATTGATGAATTAAGGCCCATAACTCTGTAATGAAAAATTGGACCAAGCCAGTTTTCACACTTGTTTGAGATATTATTGCAGAAGACCTGTATGGCAAATATTAGTCAAATTGGGGAACGTTTGTTCAAGTTATTGCGCTAACAGAGCAAGAACTCCTGGAAGCCTGCCTGCCAAGGAGCACCAACCATCGCCAAACCAGAGATCTCGGCTGTTAATACAACTCAACCAAAAATCTCTGTCCACTGGTGTCAGGCATGAGATTGGTCTAATTTGGGAACGCCGCAGACTTGCCTAGTCAGCTGCGGTTCAAACTCACAGAAGAAACTTTTTTGCACTGCTGAGTGTTGAAAATGCCATTTCCTGGTATCTCTGGGATATATTGGAGCCTCAAAATATCTATTACTGGTAACCCCAACAGTCCATATTTTATCTGCAATCGAATAGTGGCCCCATCATTTCTCTGTGTATATCTGGGTAAACTTGGAAGTTGAATCGAAAGAACCATTGCAGTTATTTCTAGGTAAGTCTTAGCTGCCTATATAGGCTGCCAAGACATGACTAGAAACAATTGCATATACACAGAATGTGTACTGCCATTGAGTAGCACATTTTTTTACAAATCTCCCAGCCTTTCCAGGGTACAGTACTATGAAACTTTGACAATTGTATTATCTATAATTGTATTTTCTAGTTACGACTTTAAATGGGTTGAAATGAACCATTAGCATTTTCAAAGAAGTGGAAAAAATTTGCCAGTTGGCAAACTGCCATATCTTTTAAATGCTAATGATTCATTTTAGTCTGTTATATTAATAAGTAGAAAATACAATTCTAGAAAATACAATTGTAAAAGTTTTATAGTATAGGTCCCTGGTTAAATCATTTCAACAAAAATGGGAAAAAGAATAAAAAGTAAAGCATACTGTGTTTTATGCCCATAATTTGGGAACATTCGTGTAATTTGGGGACACTGGTTAAAAGTATGAGTTTGACGGAATTTAAAGGCCTAAAGGATGTAAATGTATCATGACCAGATCGTAATCCTATTGCAAACTGAATGAAAAAGAGAACACTTTACCAAACACGGAACTGTCCCTTTACTTGCTTGTCAGACAGAAACCCAACAAGCAACTCCTGGCCTGTAGTTTGACTTAGTATTTTTGTTTACACTCAGGGAATGTTGTTAGTTTGTGTACCGGTGTCTACTGTTGACTGTGAAAGAAAATTGAATGTTTGCATAAAAATTTTACTTGAAAGTCCATGTAGGACAGAATTCAATTTTGATGAGACCTTCAAGAAATGGTCTCAAGTTAAATCAATGCATAATTGTTCACATGTCAACATGTTTCTTCTGGAAATGTTCACTGGAGATGTGGTAGTTAAGAAAGGACTATAAATTAAGTAGAGCGCTCTACCATTAAAATGCCTGCTGGGCAGTGTTTCAACCTTATCAGTAACTAACGTCCTGTAAGAAAGAGTATAATGCAGGCAACATCCAAGTCAACTGGCCTTCAGTTTCAATCTGCAGACACAATCACTGAAATATTGCTTAGTTTCTTATACTTGCTCATAAGATTTGAGTCACATTTGTTTTAGTAAACTACTCTCCATGTTCTACATGTGTCCATTTAAAAAAAAATTCTGTTTATGGATATAAATACTGCTGGATTCTTACTCTACTGTCAATGACACTGTTGCTCAACTTGTTTAAGACATGTATAGTATGTGACACAGCAATGACAAACATCTAGGTAATGACCAGATAACAAAGGTACATGTAAAGTATTGTAACGGTCTGTAAATAATGGCTGACCGTAGCCTGTAACAAACGTGTAGGTAAAGTATTGTAAAGGTGGGAGACAGTAGTTAGATGCTAAACTAGAAAAGAAATCTTTGAGTCCCAGAGTGGGTCTGACGGAACCCAAAAATATTTGTTCTCATAGCACAGTGATAACAAAGGCACCCAAAAACACTTGTTCCTGTAACAAGGTGATACCCCAAGAAGTTTCGTGAAGATCAGTTCATAAATACAGACTCTAGCCCGCGCCGTATTGACATGTGCACTTACTGTGTATAAGTAGCACTGAACAAATCAAAGTTCATCCAATTTGCATAATTTCTGCACGAAACAAAACCTATATTATATGTGATGTATTCCATGTTACTAAACATTCCTACAAAAACTTATTCAAATCAGAACTTTCATACAGAAGTTCTGCACAAAAAACTGATTGCACTAATTTTGGTACAAAAAGGTTGCTGGCAGCCATCTTGAATTTTGGGCCGCACCCAAAAACACTCCTTCTCGTCCCACGGTGATAACAAAGGTACCCAAGAAGTTTCATAAAGATTGGTTCATAAATACGGCCTCTAGCCTGAGCCGTATAGAAGTTGGTACAAAAAACTGATTGGACCTAATTTCGCTACAAAATGGCCACTGGCAGCCATCTTGAATTTTGGACCGCACTCAGAAACACTCGTTCTCATCCCAAGGTGATAACAAAGGTACCCAAGAAGTTTCGTGACTCTAGCCCGAGCCGTATTGACATGTGCACTTACAGTGTATAAGTAGCACTGAATAAATCAAAGTTCATCTAATTTGCATAATTTTTGCATGAGAAAAAAACCTGTATTATATGTGATGTATTCCATGTTACTAAACATTCATACAGAAATTTATTCAAATCAGAACTTTCATACAAAAGTTCTGTACAAAAAACTGATAGCACCAATTATGGTACAAAATGGCCACCGGCAGCCATCTTGAATTTCGGACTGCACCCAAAAACACTCGTTCTCGTCCCAAGGTGATAACAAAGGTGCCCAAGAAGTTTCGTAAAGATCGGTTGATAAATACGGACTCTAGCCCGAGCAGTATTGGCATTTGCAGTTACCGTGCTGAAAGTAACATCAAATAGATAAAAGTTAGTCTAATTGGCATAATTTATGCATGAGAAAAAAACCTGTATTATATGTGATGTATCCTATGGTACTAAACATTCACACAGAAAATTATTCAAATCAGCACTTTCATATGGAAGTTCTGCGCAAAATTTGATTGCACATAATTTTGTACAAAATGGCCGCCAACAGCCATCTTGAATTACAGACCGGACCCCAAAACACTTGTTCTCGTCCCACGGTGATAACAAAGGTACCCAAGAAGTTACGTAAAGATCAGTTCATAATTACGGCCTCTAGCCCGAGCCGTATTGGCATTTGCACTTACAGTACTGAAAGTTACACTAAATAAATCAAAGTTAGTCTAATTTGCATAATTTACACTCGAGAAAAAAAAACGTATTATATGTGATGTATCCCATAGGACTATACATTCATACAAAACAATTATTCAAATCGGAGCTTTCATATTGAAGTTCTGCACAAAAATCTGATTGCACCTAATTTTGGTACAAAATGGCTGCCAGCGGCCGACTTAAATTTCGGACCAGACCCAAAAACACTCGTTCTCGTCTCACGGTGATAACAAAGGTACCCAAGAAGTTTCAAAAAGATCGGTTCATAAATACGGCCTGCAGCCCAAGCCGTGTGTACGGCGCGATGGACAGACAGACAGACGGATGCCGGGCCATGGCAATACCTCAAATTTGGCTTCGCCAAAGTTGAGCTAAAAATGGAATGAAATAGACTGATACAAACTGTAAATGAAGTCAGCTGAAATGATAAAGAGAACTTCAATCAAACCATTTTAGCTACTTACCCGAGATCGTTTTTGTTGACCAGCTTGTTTCACTTGATTTTCAACTTGTTTGATAAACTTCTGCTGTTTTGTGCCTTTTTTGTTTTTCAAGCCAAAGGTCTTGTCCTGAAAATATTACTCATGTTTAAAATATTGTTTTATTGCCAAGATTTATTGTAGAAAAGGATCAATATGTTTGTGTAAACACAAGTTCCCATGCTTATTAATCTCTGTGACAAGTTTTAAAAAAACTGACTGGAAAATGCAAGAATAAAAGCTTGGACAACCATGAACAACAAATTCTAAGTCAAAAAGGGTCAAAAAGGGTAATGACTGCCAAAATGAGTCTGAACGATATCAAAATTGCAGGTGCACAGGCATATGTTTGGTGATGCAAACTGCAGCCAGGATACTTTTTTGACTTGTTACAGATACTTTACTCCAACAAAAACAATTATTCATCCATGCATAAAATATATTT
Source organism: Pictodentalium vernedei (assembly GCA_031216915.1). Taxonomy (NCBI): domain Eukaryota; kingdom Metazoa; phylum Mollusca; class Scaphopoda; order Dentaliida; family Dentaliidae; genus Pictodentalium; species Pictodentalium vernedei. Next base: position 387,141,974 of record CM062294.1, read on the forward strand.
CTAGATCGTAAATGATATAGAAGATATTTTGCTGTGTAGTGTTACCCAACGTTGGTTTGAAAATCAGATCGTAATATAAGAATGAAAAATATTTATATCCATAAACATTTTATTTATTATACCTTTGTAAGCCCCTACTGATGTGATGAACATTGCATTGAATGGTGGAAATATTACTGCCTTCCCCAGTATGTGGCTCATAAATAGAACCAACAAATGAATCAGTCGATAAAGTGTAGGGAATTCCATGCAAAAATGATGTTACAAAGCAACCCAGCCTTTCTATTGGTTAAGAACCCTGATTCTGAGCATGTACACATGCTCTCTTCAGAAATTCTCATCCTCCAATTCATCATGTGTAAATCAATACACGCGACTTAAAAATCATGAATTTGTTTGATAAATATGAACACATCAAACATTAACCCATAAAAAACAAGCTGTTCAACATCCTGATTTAACCATTCCCTTAAGGGCCTAATTCCGACTTTGATAACTTTTAATGCAAAAGAACAGGTGCCCCAGCATGCACTGTTTGGATCAACTCAAAACTTTTCTAACTTTTCTAAGTACTTTGTCAGTTGTTTCTAGGCAAGTCTTGCTGCCTCTGTAAGCAGAAGGGTTAGTTCATCATATAAATTTCAGAAATTAATTATCATACAGAATTACTAGTGGTAGTGCTAAGGTTAAACAGTTATTTTATAATGTCCTGCCTGGATGAGCAATGATTAGCCAGTATTCAGTATGTCGCTTGAGAAGTCCGGGCTGTGTGGAGTATTCAGAAAGTGAAGTGAAAATATTTATTACTCTTTGAGTGGTCTCCCTGAAGGTAGGAACGAGTTTTTCTTCACTCTGGAGCATTTACTCTCCGAGTTGGCTGATATGTAATATTTGGAAATTAATTAAGATCTTAACTCTTATCTGCCAGTCACCACGTATTTTGTTCGACGAACTGTGAAAGAATTGAGAAGGATTTTATCTGCCCTTATTTCTTTGCATTCAGTGTGTCTTCAGAAACTCTATCTGAGTTGTTATTGATTGAAAAATAACTATTCACCTAGTGCATATTTCACAAACTTGAAATACTCCCAATATTGAGTGGGATTAACTTACCTAAGAGGGCATTAACCCTTTACCTAACTTGAAAAGCAGACGACACCTGCAAAAAAATTTTTTTTCATTTTTTGTAATAAAAACATGGGTTTTGACCCCTCATTGGAACGAGCTCAACGAGAAAAAATAATGAAAATTAATTGGCGATTTTTTAGAATAGCGCTGGCCAGTTTTGGCCATTACGTTGGGTCAAGGGTTAACCTAAAACCACAGTAAAGCTGATGGCTCCCCTGATACTAGCTCTATCAGATGGAGATGGGCGGTATTAATATTTTGGGTTCGGTATCAGTTTCACTAGTCTTAGAGGGGTATATCACAGTATCGGTTCAGTTTTCAGTATCTGCCTTAATATATTTGCTGATAGTACCAAAGGGGAATTCACACCAGCAAAATGTAGAATAAATTCTTGTATCATTCCACTACGGTGCCAGTCTAGCACCCACAAATGCCACTACCAATGAGCACAACATGCCATTCTTTTGCCAACATAAATTATATCTACAGCAATTTTGTGACCTGTTCCAAACACACCTTAACCCTTAAAGGCCCATTTCAGGCTCTCGCGATCACAGAACACATGCCATCAACATGCCATCATTAGGAGGTCCTGCTAACAATAGATAAGTCACCTGAGCAGTGATTGTCCAGTTGCTTAGAAATCACTGCTAAGCAACTGGACGTGTACAGGTTGTAGTATAGTGGAAACTCAGAACAATTTCCCGGGCCTGTTAACTGAAAAGAAAATCAGTCAACAAGGCCTTATAAGTAGCAAATGTAAGAAAATCTGAAAATTCTGACATTTTCAGTGGTCAATGATGGGTTCGGTTCAGTTTTTCGGCATGTCCATGATATTGGTATCAGTTACGATTTTTGGTAGGTATATTGCCCATCTCTACTATCAGATTAAATATTTAAATGGGCTGGAGGGCGAGGCCATAAGATAGGTCTTTGCCTTGATACAATACATAGGATTATGCTTATTTTGATGAAAAAAGTAATAATCAGCTTGGGTTTCATCTGTATAAATATTGGCATTATTTTTAGTTAAAAAATTTAGTAAACCAGTACACTCAACTTCTACAAGCACTTAACTGATAATGCCAAATTACTCTGTTCACATGTCTTGGCCTTGTTACAATTCACAGAATAGTGGCTAGAGGCACTCTACCATAAATTATAACTAGATGGTGTCATTTGTGTGCAAGCACACTATAGTATATGCCCGTATTTGCATTCTTGATTATTGGTTAATGCTTGATACAGACAGAAATGAAAAGGTATTATATAAAATTTTAAACCTTTATACACATCCACAAACCCTACCTGAACATATGAACACACCTTCAATGTTTTGAATTAACCCCCTAGTTCACATTGTGATAATGCACAAAATCAGCTGAGATGGAGGGCTCTTTCTTAGTTCGACCGATTTGCCATGGGGACTGATTTTATTAGTAAATATACTTTCGAAAGACATTTAGGAAGTACATAAATCCCACAAACTCGCTTTGTCTTTTGAAAAAGATCAAACTGACATTACCCAAGCGGGTGTAGCTGTAGCCCCCTCTCCCTCACAAACTGCCTCTGATTGTCACACTGATAGACACCAAAGCAAAATCTGAATTGACACTAATTTTCATCAATACCATCCTTCTGGAAAATTTAAAATCATGTTTAAAGCATCCCCACACATGCAAAACCTAACTGATGATTTCTGTAATTTTGCGAGTTCGATTTGCACTCGCAGTTTTATTTGCGAGTGCAGTTTTTACACCCGTAAAATTCAATGTCACGAAGGACTGCTTTAGCGGGCGTTCCTTAGGCCATTCTCGCTAATTTCTTGGGTATTAATATGCAATACATACCCAAGTCATCACATGACATGCTGGCCTGCTAATGGTATCTCCTTTCCATTAGTGCCCAGTGACTCAACATCTTCACCGGACAAAATTATGTCTTTTTCGATTCGGTTTGCCATGGGGACTGATTTTATTAGTAAATATACTTTCGAAAGACATTTAGGAAGTACATAAATCCCAAAAGCATGCTTTGTCTTTTGAAAAAAGATCAAACTGACATTACACAAGTGGGTGTAGCCCCCTCTCCCTCACCAATTGCCTCTGATTGTCACACTGATGGACGCCTGGATAATGTAAATCAAGCAAGCCAAAGCAAAATCTGAAGTGACACTAATTTTCATCAATACCATCCTTCCGGAAAATTTAAAATCTTGTTTAAAGCATCCCCACACATGCAAAACCTAATTGATGATTTCTGTAATTTTGCAAGTTCGATTTGCACTCGCAGTTTTATTTACAAGTGCAGTTTTTACACCTGTAAAATTAACTTTCACAAAGGACTGCTTTAGCAGGCATTCCTTAGGCCATTATCAGTAATTTCTTGGGTATTAATACGCAATACATACCCAAGTCATCACATGACATGCTGGCCTGCTAATGGTATCTCCTTTCCATTAGTGCCCAGTGACTCAACATGTTACGGGACTAACTTATGTCTGTTTCGATTCCGCTTTTCAAGTTCGGATACTGCACAAGAAAAGCAAAGATCACAGCAGTTGCTTCAGTTATTTCTTACTTGGTTTTTAAAAAACTTTAAAAAGTAAATGCTGACATCTCATGAATATGCACAGTTCAAACTTTTAACTTAATTGTTCATTTTCTATTCACATTTAAATGTTCGTATATTTCTTCATAAAAGGACAACTATGTTCAACAGTTGAATAATTCTCGGATTGATTAAACTATTGACTTCAATTATTTTGAGGTTACTTGAATATTCTTTCCTAGTATTAGTGGTAATAATAGAAATAGCATGACTTTCTCGGGCATTATGGTTCTATTAGAGGCTGGCCAGAAGTTGTTCTCCGGAAATATTATTTCATTATCAGTGTTGGTAAGAAAATGGCAGTAGAATTCCTGGAACCACTGGAGCCTTCTGTCAACTCTGTGAGTTGATTGCATATAATTTACGTGTTCTATACATCACAAACTTCATTTTGATGTATAATTTGTGTATATTTAATTTGAATTTATGGAATATCAGAGGTGGGAATTTCAAACAAAGTACACAAATTTCCCTTAAGGTTATGCGTCCAGTTTTCGATAGCATCCAGTTTTCGGCAATGCGCACACTCACGACATTTTACATCACGCCACATTGCTACGAACAACATGAACCAGAACACTTGTGAAAAAAAGAAGGAAATATGAAAGCAACAGTAAGTGTCTAAACTGTAAGCAGAAGAATGTTAATTTTTACAGATAATATCCCATTTTGGCATACAAAGTAACTATTTTTGAAAAGGGAACAGTGGGTATCGAAATTCTGAAGTCAGGTAGTTCGTCTGTCAAAATTCAGACGTCACATGTAAATTGCAATGTCAAAACATCAGGTGATTATGATTGACAACTTACAGAACTACCCCATTCCAATTTTTTTTTTCTACAGAAGGCCACATAGGTAATGATTTTTCGGGGATCCTATGTAGTTGTATTTGAATTGACTAAGTTTGCTTTGTTCAAGACAATATTTCATTACTTCATATTTACTGATAAAAGCTACTGAGAATGTAAATTATTTAAAATTTTTTTTTTTTTCATTCTCTCCATCTTCCTCTCCTCTCCTTCTAATTTTGACTTTGCTCAGTATAAAAGTAGGCTACAATGATTACCACATTTCAAGTTGGTGGCATCTCTGGCCCATATCAATGGTTTAGGCATAGAGGTGGGTGACGGTGACTGAACTTGTCCCCAATTTTTCTCTAAAATATTTCAGTCTTGTATACATGCTTGCATGAAATCTCTAAAAATTCCTGTACTGTCATCTGGTATTTGTTGCGTCACAGTACTATACTCGTGTCTTCATTGTCTGGGTACTTCGGGCGTAAAAATTACTCTGGGGGCATCTATTGTCATTACTGTTATTTCTTTTTTTCATGTGAAAGTCCTTGGAGATTCACCTTAAACTCAAGACTAGGTGAAATGAAGTAATGAAATATACGCACTCCCACCAAACCCCCCCACCCCCTCCCGACATACTCCACCACACACAAACACACTCTTAATTCATCTTGGCTACATCCATGGTCCACATATGACTGAAGATCACCACAAAGTGAATAATCATGCATTTCTTTTTTCTGTTTCTCTGCCTTATCCTTCTCAGCTTTCCTTCTCTAGTGTTCATTAGAACTCTTCGCCCAGTTTCTTCCGCTTCTATATCTAATTTTAATTTTCCATTTTCAGACAAACATAATGCAAAAGAAGGAGCCAGCCAAAAAATACTGATTCTATGATAGAAAAACAGTAAAACAGGCATTCAATGAGGTCATCAAAAAGAAAATGATTTGGTGTTCCTCTTGCAATGCTCTGGGCCAGGGTTGATGGCCGCATTAGAAACAACTAGAGGGGGTATCAGTACCCCATGGATCACCAACAGGTGGCCAATGTAAAGGGGTGGCTGGAGTAAAAAAAAAAGTTCAAAACCTGCACACAAAAGTCCAAAATTAAAGAAAAAAAGCAGCTAAAGGGTTAAATAATATAATAATAATAACCCCTAAGAAGCATGCTAACATAAAATAGGAAGCAATATGCTACAAGGTAAGTCTCCACTTTGAAGAAAAAAAAGACAAACCTCAAAACCTGCACATAAAAGTAAAAAAAAAAGTATCACATTCGTTCAATGGGTTAAAATTGAGAAAAATACCCTGATAATGTCACAGTAACCACCATGGCAATATGCCAGTAAGGTGAAACCCTACATGAAAAATATCCACTTGGAAGAAAAGAAAGAAAAGCCTCAAAACCTGCACATAAAAGTCAAAAAAGTATCACATTTGTTTCAAAGGGTTAAAATTTAGAAAAATACCCTGAAAATGTTACAATAACCACCATGGCAATATGCCAGTGAGGTAAAACTCCACTTAAAAAAAAATATCAAAACCTGCACACAAAAGTACAAAACCTGCACACAAAAGTCCAAAATTAAAGTAAATAAGCAGCTAAAGGGTTAAATAATATAAAAATAGCCCAAGAAGCATCCTAACATAAAATAGGAACCATGGCAATATGCTACAAGGTAAGTCACTATTTGGAAGAAAAGAAAGACAAACCTCAAAACCTGCACATAAAAGTAAAAAAAAGTATCACATTTGTTTCAAGAGGTTAAAATTGAGAAAAAAATACCCTGTCACAGTAACCACAATGGTAATATGCCAGTAAGATGAAACTCTACTTGAAAAATATCCACTTGGAAGAAAAGAAAGACAAACCTCAAAACCTGCACATAAAAGTCAAAAAAGTATCACATTTGTTTCAAAGGGTTAAAATTTAGAAAAATACCCTGAAAATGTTACAGTAACCACCATGACAATATGCCAGTGAGGTAAAACTCCACTTAAAAAAAATATCAAAACCTGCACACAAAAGTACAAAACCTGCACACAAAAGTCCAAAATTAAAGTAAATAAGCAGCTAAAGGGTTAAATAATACAAGAGGCCCCAAGGGGGCTGAGGGAGCTCACCTGACATGGTAGCCTAAATATCAACCCAGAGAATTGATTTCAACAAGTTGCATCTGCTCCTCCTTAGAAAAGCTTATACCAAATATCCAAAGATTCTGACCAGTGGATCTAAAAAAAAAAAGAAGATTTTTAAAGAATATTCCTCATATTGGACTAAGTTATAATTCGGGATCCCACAGGGACTTGGCTTTAACAAACTTGAACCTCACCCCCCTAAGGATGCTGCACACCAAATATCAAAACATTCCGACTGCTGGATCTAAAGAAGAAGATTTTTAAAGAAAATTCCTCATTTTGAACTAAGTTATAATTCAAGCTCCTATAGTGAGTCCAAATATGGACCTAGAGACTTGGCTTGAACGAACTTGAATCTCACCCCCTTAAGCATGGTGCATACCCAATGTCAAAAGATTCTGCCTGCTGGATCTTGAGAAGAAGATTTTCAAAGAAATTTGCCTGAAATGCACTAAGTTCGAATTCAAGCTTCTATAGTGAGCCCAAATATGAACCTAGGGAGCCGATTTGAACAAACTTGAATCACATCCCCTCCACAATGTTGCACACCAAATATCAAAAGATTCTGCCTGCTGAATCTGGAGAAGAAGATTTTTTAAGAAATTTGCCTGAAATGCACTAGGTCCGAATTCGAGCTTCTATAGTGAGCCCAAATATGAATCCAGGGGGCCATTTTGAACAAACTTGAATCAGATCCACCCCTCAATGTTGCTTACCAAATATCAAAAGATTTTGCCTGCTGGATCTGGAGAAGAAGATTTTTTAAGAAATTTGCCTGAAATGCACTATGTTCGAATTCGGGCTTCTATAGTGAGCCAAATATGAATCCAGGGGGCCGATTTGAACAAATTTGAATCAGATCCACCCCACAATGTTGCAAACCAAATATCAAAAGATTCTGCCTGCTGGATCTGGAGAAGAAGATTTTTTAAGAAATTTGCCTGAAATGCACTAAGTTCGAATTCGAGCTTCTATACTGAGCCCAAATATAAACCCAGGGGGCCGATTTGAACAAACTTGAATCAGATCGACCCCACAATATTGCATGCCGAATATCAAAAGATTCTGCCTGCTGGATCTGGAGAAGAAGATTTTTTAAGAAATTTGCCTGAAATGCACTAAGTTCGAATTCGGGCTTCTATAGTGAGCCCAAATATGAACCCAGGGGGCCGATTTGAACAAACTTGAATCAGATCCACCCTACAATGTTGCATACCAAATACCAAATGCCTGCTGGATCTGGAGAAGAAGATTTTTTAATCTTTTTCCCATTGCCTACAGTGTTAAAAAGTGCTGACTCAGCACTTTTTCAAAATCCTGAAAAAAGTACCTTGTGATCAAACCAATAGGGATTTTTTTTAAACCATTCTATTCTACTGGATAAAAGAAAGCTTTATACAAAATAAGAATTCTCTGTGCCGTGTAGTTTTGGAGATATGGCAGTTTTAAGGTTTTTCCTATTTTTAGCTCCCGAGGTTCCCAAGGGGCAATGAGAAAAAATTTTTTTGTATCAATCAACTACTTATGACCCATTATCATCTCATGTCAAATTTGGTTCAAATCGACCTGACGGTTCTGAAAATAGAAATTTTAGGCGTGGCCAAAATTTTTGCCCCTCCCGTAACGAAGGCAAATAATGCCCGGCAAACTTCTCTTGAACAAATTTGAGTCTACATCTCAAAAGGAAGCTGCATACCAAATATCAAGTCTCTGCTATTGCTGGTTCTTGAGAAGAAGATTTTTTAAGAATTGGAGCATTTTTGCCCCATCCCTCTGCTCAATATGAGCATGAGCTGAAACCTAATTTGACAAAAAATCAAAATGCCCTTATATAACCCCTACTCACATGAAATTTCATTAATATGCGGCCAGTGGTTTGGGAGAAAAAGGCCCAAACACCACCTTCACGACGGACACCGGACGACGGACGAAAAGTGATCAGAATAGCTCACCCTGACTTTCAGTCAGGTGAGCTAATAATAATAGTCCGAAGATGCATCCTAACATAAAATAGTAACCATGGCAATATGCTACATGTACACCTGTACATAAAAGTCCAAAATTGAAGTAATTCAGCGGGAAAAGGGTTAAATAATACAAACTTAGCCCTAAGATGCATGTTTACATACAGTAGAAAGCATGGCCATATGCTGCAAGGTAACTCTCCACTTGGGAGAAAGGAAAAAAACAACATCAAAACCTGCACGCAAACATCAAAATAAGTCTAAAATTTGATTCAAAGGGTTAAAATTAAGACAAAATACCCTGGAAAAGAGTTAAATGTTATAGTGAACCACCATAGCAATATGCAGAAACTAAAAAAAATTTTAAAAAGCCAAAAAATCAAAACCTGTACACAAAAGTTCAAAATATTTGAGAGCCGACGCCGACATGAGGGCTATGCCATAAGCTCATACAACTAACGTTGGTGAGCCAATAAAATCAGGTTCCCACTCTTGGCTGACTAAAGAGGAAGAGGAAAAGCTTTGCAAACACATTGTTGAAATGGAAGAAATTGGATAAGGATATACCAGTCAGTCATTAAGAATTAAAGCCGCTGAATTGTCAAACACCATCGGTTGTGCTGAAATGGTCGGCCAATTTTTCAATCTGGATAGCCGTCGACCTGAACCGGATATCAACCGGTTAACTATTATTTCTAACCACTAAACTCAAAACAATATAATACCCAATGTATTCACGTTGAAACGATAGGAAGTATAAATTTTATAGTAAATTTCCTTTCTTATTATACCTACCGAAATTGTTTACAACAGGCTTGCACTACAGTGGAAGAACCTAACTCGGATAAAATACTCTTTATTTTAATCTTTCCCAAGATTTGGGAAAGAAAAGTGGTGTAAAAACACCACGAAAAACTAAGCCAAAACTGGGTCAAGCACCATCGGCGCACACCCAGTATGGGACGCTCTTCCATAGTACAAATCCACGACTTCTGTAAAACAGTGCGCAATGCGTCAATTCGTCATTCTTTTGATTCCGAACAACACTGGAGTTATGTGATCAGCGGGGAGGAAGGATTTTTACCCGAATAAGAAGACGGGAGGGCCTCCATGTAAACAATTTCGGTAGGTATAATTAGAAAGGAAATTTACTATAAAATTTAAATTTCTTATCAACCTACCTTACAATTGTTTACAACAGGCTGAATAGACAAAAGGCTGGAGGGAATCACATAACCAACCCACACATAACTCAATAGCACTGGGACCATGGACAGAGGAAGAGATCCCTAGGCCTATCAAACCATAGCATCACAAACATTAGAAAAGACAATGAAAGATGAGGCGTATGGTGAAGTGCGACGCACAGACAGAAAGGGCAGTAACAGCACAAAGCTGGAACTAACCCTGAAAAAAGCTGAAAGGCTGGGATAGACAACAGCCTGAGCCGAAGAAAGAGGGCCCGAAGGACCAAGGTCCTCTATCGGCTCCTGCAACTGTCGCAGATAAAAGGAGAATGTAGCATTTCTCCAGAAGGCTGCCAGAATAACATCCGTCATCCGACAACATGACAGAGTTATTAAAAGAGGAAGACAATGCACGCACCTCGTGGCAGAAAAAACAATTGGTAATACAATCACCAGTAGCTAGACGAGTGGAAGCTGCACGAATAGCAAGACAAATCCATCAAGAAATGGATGCAGTAGAGATCTGGCATGTGAGAGAACACATATTCATCCAGGATAAAGGCGTGAATGCCCCCACCCCCAAGCAGAGCAGCGCCCAAGAAAGTGACTATCTTGGAGGAAACTGCAAAGTCCTAGGCCTTTTCAAGGAAAAGAGCTGAACAAGTTTGGAGAGGCATGGATGAGTGTCGAAACAATGTGGTATCACATATGAAAAAATGTCTCCAAAGCATGGACATGTACCCATAGCTGGAGACCCCCAGAAACAAACATATACCAGAAACTCCGCAAGCGGTGTGATCGAAGGAGTGACAGAAGCAACAGAGTGATCGCACACCATCGACAGAAGAACCTTCCACTTAGCCACAGAGGCTAAACCAGTGGAGTGAGTGCCTCCTTGAAGAAGAAAAGCAACTCCACTGCGTGTCTCGAAAAACCCCTACGGAGGAGACAGGACCCGATAAAAGACATGTGCGAAGGCACAATGAAGTCGGGTCATCGTAAAACCTCCTCGGGCAACTTTGGCAAAGAAAGTCGCGAGGTAGAGGGAGACATGCTAACAGAGAGCGGAGCAGTTTGATCCACATCCACCGAGGCGACGGGTGTGATCGAAAGGATTCAACGACTGCAGGTTCATATCTGGGCGAGAACCTGAGGCGGAATCGGAACCGGTAGGAAGGCGTAGCCGACAAGACCATCTCAAAGGAGGGCCAGAGCGTCCACGGCGAAAGCCAGAGCATCTGGACACAGGGACACAAAAGTGTCCACCGGATGATTCCAACAAGTCGCAAGAGATCGATGGAACCCGCCATGTGGGGCATCCACCTGGTGGAAATGATCCTGCCTCGACGGGACAGGGAGTCGGCTAGGACGTTCAGACGACCGGGAATGTGACGAACAGCCACCCCGGCGTGGACATCCTGAGCGAGCAGTAGAAGATCCCAAGCCAATTCGTACATTGGAACAGAGTGCGTGCCACCCTGGTTCCGAATGTAAGCAACCACCGTCGAATGATCGGACAACAGAAGGACCTGGTGATTCGACAGGTGAGGGATCCACTGCCTGAGACTCAGAAGAGCAAGAAGCTCCTGGTTGATGTGTAGAGCTGCAAGATCCTGGTCCCACATCCCGTGAATGGAAAGACCTAGAGGATCCAATGTCGCACCCCATCCGAGATCGCTGGCATCTGCCGTCAGAACGCGATCGGACGTGGGTAAGTCCAACGGAACACCCTGCGAAAGCCACTGGACATCCGCCCAGAGGAGAAGGTGAGGATAAAGATATTTTGGAAACTGAAGCACCAGATCCAGAAAATCTACATTCGGCCTCCAACGACTGAGCAGAAATTGTTGGAGAGGTCTGACATGCAGCCGACCTAGAGGAATGAGATCCGTCACCGAACAGCAGAGACAGATTAGCCGAAGAATACTCCGAGCCGTCGCGGAAGTGGACTGGGACAGAGTCAGAGCAAAAGCTGAGAGAATCAAAGCCTTGGCCTGGGGAACCGCCACCAAATTGAATTGTGTGCAGAAAGCCATCCCCAGATGATAAAACGACTGAGAAGGGACCAGGTCTGACTTCTCCTCGTTGACTCTGAAACCTAGCGATGTGAGCAAGCTCAACAGAGTGGCGACATCCGACTCCAGTAAGGCCCCTGGAGGATATCGTCCAGATATGCCGAAGTAGTCACCCTGGACTGTGTGCGATGGAAAGCTATCACATGCGACATCAGTCTGGTGAAGGCCCAAGGAACCAGGTTGAGGCCAAAAGGCATGGCCTTGAACTGGTAAGCTCGCCCCAGAAAAACGAACCTGAGATACTTCCATAACACCCAATGAATCGGAACGTGAAAGTAAGCGTCTCGCAGGTCGAAGCTGGAAGCGAAATCTCCCTGGTGAATTGAACGGAGGACCAACCTGAAAGTCTCCATGCTGAACTTGGGAGCAATCATAGACTGGTTCAGGAAACTCAGATCGATAACCGGTCGGAGTTGGCCATCCTTCTTCGGCACCAAGAACAGGCGGGAATAGAAACCCAATGACCTAATGTTCTTGATGACCTCAATCGCCCCCGTTGTCAGGAGATTGTCTGTCTCCGTGGACAAAAGTTCCCGACGTAAACTGTCTGAAGGAACTGTGGTTGGAAGAGGCACCATGGACAGAGTGGGGTGCCTTCGGAAGGATATTCGCAGTCCGGACCAAACAACATCTAACACCCAAGGATCGGATGTGATGGTGGCCCAACGGTCTGCGAACTCTGCTATCCTTCCTCCAACCTGGGACGAGTCGAGGTGAGGACCTTCATTTCGAACCCCGACGAGGCTCGCGGGAAGAGAAAACACCTCCTCTACTGAATGAAGAATCCTGGGACTTCCCTCAAGACTGCCGATGCTTACCCTTACCCCTTGAGTAAGAAGTAGAAGCGGAGGCAGAAGGATCAGCCCCTTTGCTTCACAAAGGAAGCAAAGGGTACTTGTTAGGCTTGGAACGGCCCGTGCCTACCCTAGAATGCTGATCAAGCTGAAGAAACAGCAGCTGATCTTTGGAATGACGTAGGACGTCATCCCGGACCGTCAACACAGAACCATGGAAAAGTTGCAGACCTGCCAAAGAAGCAGATCGAAGAGTAGCGCACTGCTCCTCAGGAAGGGATCGGCCTATGTCCAGCACAGAGTCCCTTCGAACTAATTCCAGATTAGCCGTGTTACAGGCATGTGTGTGAGTAAGATGCATGAGCGCCTTGGACAGCACACGCAAAGGAGCCTGTACCTCATCAAACTTATCTGGGGGCAGATAAGCAGCTAAAGCTGAGACGACGTGATTGGAGAGAGAAAGCATACCAAGCATCTCTCTCGATAAGCCCAATGTGGACTCCAGAGTCGTCATCGGAATGATGGCAGACTTGGTCTTGGAAAGCCCGAGGGAATTGGAGTCCTGATCCAAAACCGTCAAAGTCTGGTAGACCGACGGATTGGCGGAATCGTAGGAACGATAACGCGCCGGAGGCAAAAAAGGTGTCAACCCTGGTGAAGAACGGAGCCTTCATAGCCTTGGAACTTAGCTTAGAGTCCAAGGCTGAAAATGCTTCAACCAACTGTACCGACTGGCACGGTCGAAGACGCCCAGAAGCGGGTTGCTCCATAGGCTATTGGCGCACAACCGATGATCGCGGCCTGGCTGACACTGTCGACTGGTTAGATGGTTTGAGATCCCGGGAGGCGGCGCCATAGGGGGCGCCTGGAAACCACTCGCTGCATCGCTGGAAGCAACATGAAGGCTCTTTGATAAAACCTGAGTGAGTAAGGAGAGGGACTCCCTAAGCTCACTGCCCGTACTGGCCGGTTCGACAGGGGAACGAACCAGCAAAGTGGCTTCACCTCTGACCCTCTTAACCAGCAAAGGGTCACGATCCTCCAAAACATCCGATGTGGGATGACGGGCGGCAGCCGAAACGTCTGAAGGCAGACATGTATAGGGGTGTGACACACCCCGAGGATCAACATAGCGGGAACTCATGAGAGTCACCACGGACCTCTGCAGGGCAGAAGGTCCAGGCTGCACAAAAGACGTTGGTCCATCAAAACTGGTCGTGTGGCCAGAATGAGTGGACGGAAACGCCACGGAGTTCATAGTGTCCCACTAAGAACATCCGAATCCAATGACAACTGTGGTGCTCGACGGCGCAGAGACCACAGTAGAGGGTCCAGCCGGCAGCCACTTCCAACTTCTCCGAGTTGAAGTCAGGGAAGGCTGAGGCCGATACCCCCACGTCTACACAACCAGACACCGCAGCATACCACTGCAGGTATAAAACTACTGTGCTCAATGGCTGAGAGGACACAGTAGGGGGTTCAGTTGGCAGCCCCATCCGACTTCGCCGAGTGGAAGCCGGGGAAGGCTGAGGCCGATACCCCACAACCACACTACAGACATCCCTACAGACCCTGGCAGGGATAAGCCGAGGCCGGCTAAAAACGGTGCCCAATGACATAGATGGAACAGCAGTAGCAGCAGATACGACTGGAGCTGTTGGAACTGGCGGAAAAGCGGAGAGAGCCACCAAGCTCGGCCTCCAAAGGAGGAGTCACAACCCTAGTGACAGCCTCAGATGTCGACTGGAGAGGGCGCATAGTCCCTGAACCGGGCATCTCTTCACCAGAAATCCAACAGCTCCCGCAGTATCCACCATGGTAAACTAGAACTATCACTGAAGGTGATTAATACCCCCGCTTTGGGTTTTTAGAGGAATGCACTTCTGATCATGTAGGCGAAGGCCATTAGGAAATGTATACATGAAGATCATTTTTTGTTGTTGAAATTTGTATTTGCATGTGGCCTTCCACAGAACAGCACTGAATACTTAAAGAGCCCACACATATATGGTTTACATTTGGAAAAACACATTTACAATGTGCAACATGTATTCAAAATCGGTTCATTAATGTAGGAGGAGTTGCACACACAAGAATCCCATTTGAAAACCCATAATAAATCCAAGTTAAAGGGAGATAACCTAGTTAAAATTGTCGCAGATCAAAAATTTGGGAATATGCGTATGTTCACTTAGTTGTGATAATGTTTGAAAGGTTTCGTCAAAATTGATTGATAAATGTAGGAGGAGTTGCACGCACAAGAATTTCATGTAGAAACCCATAATAAATCTAAGTTAAAGGGAGATAACCTAGTTAAAATTGCCACAGCTCAAAAATTTTGGAATATGCACATGTTTACTTAGTAGTGATGATGTCTGTAAACTTTTGTCCAAATTGATTGATAAATGTAGGAGGAGTTGCGCACACAAGAATTTCATGCAGAAACCCATATTAAATCAAAGTTCAAGAGAGATAACCTGGTTAAAATTGTCGCAGATCAAAAAGTTTGGAATATGCACATGTTCACTTAGTAGAGATGATGTTTGAAAGGTTTCATCAAAATCGGTTCATTAATGTAGGAGGAGTTGCGCACACAAGAATTTGTTCGAACGGAAAGACATAATAAATCTAAGTCAAAGGGAGATAACCTGGTTAAAATTGTCGCAGATCAAAAATCTTGGAATATGCGCATGTTCACTTAGTAGTGATGATGTCTGAAAAGTTTTGTCCAAATTGATTGATAAATGTAGGAGGAGTTGCACACACAAGAATTTCATGTAGAAACCCATATTAAATCAAAGTTCAAGAGAGATAACCTGGTTAAAATTGTCGCAGATTAAAAAGTTTGGAATATGCACATGCTCACTTAGTAGAGATGATGTTTGAAAGGTTTCATCAAAATCGGTTCATTAATGTAGGAGGAGTTGCGCACACAAGAATTTGTTCGGATGGAAAGACACAATAAATCTAAGTCAAAGGGAGAAAAACTGGTTAAAATTGTCGCAGATCAAAAATCTTGGAATATGCGCATGTTCACTTAGTAGTGATGATGTCTGAAAAGTTTTGTCCAAATTGATTGATAAATGTAGGAGGAGTTGCGCACACAAGAATTTCATGTCCGGAAAGACGTACGGACGGACGTACGGACGGACGGACGGATGGACGGACGGACGGACGTACAGGGCGATTCCTATATAGCCCCCACTTCTTCGAAGCGGGGGTATAAAAACTGCACATTCCCCACGGAAGCAGAATAACTCTCACCAGACATGGTCGAGTCGGGAAGACCAGAAACGACAGTGTTCCCCACCCACGCTGGTGTGGGAGGAGCTGCACATCCCCCACGGAGGGGGAGCAATTCTCACCAGACGTGGTCGAATCGGGTGACCCCGAAACGATATCGTTCCCCACCCCCTGCGGGAGCGGGAGGAGCTGCACATCCCCCACGGAGGGGGTCAAACTCACACCCCAGAAGTGGTCGAGTCAGGGGGCCCCGAAACGACAGTGTCCCCCCCCCACCTGCAGGGGCGGGAGGAGCTGCACATCCCCCACGGAGGGGGTAAACTCACACCAGACGTGGTCGAGTCGGGAGGCTCCCGAAACGACAGCGTTCCACACCACCCACGGGTGCGGAAGAAACGGCCACGAGAATGCACCAAGGCGAGGGCAAAAGGAATTGCCCTAAAGGAACGGAACTGGAAATAACAGAGAAGAGAGCAGTAGAAGAAAAAGGTAAACTCAACAGAAACAGAAAGTAGAAGAACATCCTCAACTATGGGAGAAGGTGGCAGAAAAAAACCGGTGGGTACAAGACAGAAACCAGGGACCAAAAAAAACAGAAATTCAGCCCTCAACAGAGTGAAGAAATCCTGTCCAGACAGTCCCAGATTGACACCGAACTCCAAAAATTAATTGATCAACCGAAAAATTAATTGTCGAATCGCTGATGTTGAAAACAAAACATTCGCGAAAACGGAATAGTAAATAATAAACAAAGAGAATGTGGTTGAAAATATAAACGAGAATGTATAAAACACAGTCCTGTTATTATACGATCTTCAGATCCATAAATCCAGTCACAGGGAAACCATTATCGACGAGTTAAAATATCACTGTTACTGCAGCAAAGATGGCACACACATCCACCACGTGTGCGGATAATCAAAAGAATGACGAATTGATGCATTGCCCACTGTTTTACGGAAGTCGTGGATTTGTACTATGGAAGAGCGTCCCATACTGGGTGTGCGCCGATGGTGCTCGACCCAGTTTTGGCTTATTTTTTCGTGGTGTTTTTACACCACTTTTCTTTCCCAAATCTTGGGAAAGATTAAAATTGAGAGTATTTTATCCAAGTTAGGTTCTTCCACTGTAGTGCAAGCCTGTTGTAAACAATTGAGGTAGGTTGATAAGAAATCACTCGGTGGGGAGTTCAGTTGTTCTCATAAAAAATATCTCTTTCTTGATATATAGAATAGTAAGAAAGGGATATTTTTTGTCAGAAAAACGTCAGTGACAGAACTTCCAACAACTATGTTCTCAATTTATAAATGAAGCGAAGCAATCTGTACATGCTCGGAATAGTTCATACAACTATGGTAACTTGAAACTTTGGAATGTGCCTGAGACCAGTGGATCAACACAAATTTATAATAGGAACTGATTTTAATCGTTCACAAATCACTGAAATCAGTAAAAGTTGTGCTATCACCCGTAGCAACTAAAACAGAGACAACTAATTTAATTTCGAAGGTCATTCTTGGTTGCTTTCCACTTCGACAGTTCCAGCTTTGCCATCACCTGTAGTATCGTCTAATGGTAGGTAGATACGACACCCCCAAAGAATAGGAGAAGCAATGCAACATTGTAAAATTAGTTTTGTTTTGCCCCAAGCCGGCATGTGCGTAGTGGCCACTGATATGCTCAACTGAGTTTACTCAGCGAAATAAGTCATCCAAAAATCTGTGATCGCAATCAAAGTTGGTGTGTGCATAGCAGTCACTGATATGCTCAACTGAGTTTACTCGGCGAAATAAGTCATCCACAAATTCATGATCGCAACCCACTGAGATAAATTAGGTAATAATTGCAATTGTATATAATTGTAGTTTAGCGGGGTGCAAAACGTCATCATGATTTTCGGTGATCTTTCGCAAGTATGTATCATTCACACAGTTTGGGGGTTTTTTTTTATTGTTTTTCTACTAGTAGTTGACAGGATATTCAACCGATTGAACCCTGAACTTTTAACAGGAGGGTTGCCTGGCACACAAGTAGCCATGTCAGACTCTGGTTGGTCGAACAAAGAAATTTTTGAAACATACCTTAATGAACATTTCTTGAAATTCTGTCAAGGCATATGCGACAGAGAGCAGCCAGTCCTACTGTACAGCGGACACATGTCACACGTTTCTTTTATTTTTGATCGAATGGACTCGGTCTCAAAAGATTGTATTTTTTGTACTGCTTCCATAGACCAGTCATTTTCTTCAATCCCTGGATATTGCATGCTTTGCACCACTTAAATCAAAATATAATCAGGAGTGTCATCAGTTTATGGGGGAAAATCAGATTATTACTAGACACGACATTTGCAAACTTTTATGTAAGGTTTACCAAAAGGGGCTTTCTTCAAGCAACCTCATCGCAGCTTTTAAAAAGTCTGGAATTTATCCACTCAATCCACAAATTGTGGAATCACATGTTCCACCCAGTAAAATTTTTGAAACATCAGTATTGGATCCTAATGGTGATGCATTTGGCGACTTTCTTAAAAAATCAAAGCCTGCACGTGAAACAGTAACAACTAAACATAACAAAACACAAACTGTTAAATACGGTGGAAGGGCTATTACTGAGGAAGATTTCTTGACAGAGCTGAACAATATGGAATCCACTTCAAGTTTGCACAAAACAAATGTAAAATCTGCTGTTGCTTGCAGATTATGAAATTTCAACTACATCTCGACTATTGCCACAAAAGGAAAAATGTGCTGATGAAGATTCTGCTGACGTAGATTTGGACTCGGATTCACAAGAAGAGGATGTGTGTTGTGTCTGTTCAAGGTTCCCACCAGAGGCAGTGAGAAATTCTGTTTCAATCATTACTGTTAAGTGGGCACAGAGCTACAAGTCTGATCTTCTGCACCAAGATAAGAGTTGTAAGGAGTAGAATTCTTGTGTCCTCACTGTGATTCAGAACGTGCCATGTGAGGTGTCTTCAATATCGTAAATAGAGCATGTTTTAAGTTTTCTTGCCAGTATTGTAAAGGCTTTCTGTTTTAGTATTTGTTTAAAAAGTTACATGGAGTGGAGTTTTCCTCATTAATTGTGTAATTAAATTCTCACATTTGCTGGAGAAAGGAAAATTCAAATGTTGGATTCAAAAAGAGGTATGTAGAAATAATTATTAATATAATGTTGAATATTTGTTCTCTACATGTTGATTGGCCTAATTGTTAGGCAGCTGAGAGACTTTGTTTTTTCCTTAACATGCTTGGCACTTACAAATTCTTAATTCGTTCCACTTGTCTTAAATAACAATGAATTTTGT